>JASDDO010000004.1:244608817-245208817 GCA_030015575.1 Agapanthus africanus
TAGGCACACCCATGACGTTCCACAAGTGATCAAACATGGCCAATTCAAAAATTTCCTATGTGCCAAGTAACCCTAAGCAAGATCGTAACTAGAGGATAAGCGATGCAAGCAAGTAAACAACTTTATTGCTAAAGGAAAGTTACTACAACCTTTGTAGATCCGGTCCTCCACTTCCTTGGCTCCGTAATGATGTCCCTCCGCTGTGCCCATCGGAATCCTAGACTCTCGCGGTGGTTTCATCGGAGAAAAGATCGGGCTAGGTCATCGACTTCGATGCCGAAGATGATCTACGTCGAGGCAACACAAGATCAAGCTCCAACTTCACCAAGTCATGAAACTTATGAAGAAAACACCCTATACTACATGGCAAGTTGTAGAGGATGAAGAAATAGGAAGTGGGTTCACTTTAGAATTGGATTTCTCACTCTTTTTCTCAAGTCACCATTGAAGGTAGCAAGCTTCTTTCTTCTTGAAGAAGAAGAAGAAGAAGAAGAAAAGAATATGATAAGAATAATGAAAAATGGAAAATAAAGTCATTCTTATCATTTTAGCAACCATGGTTAAGTGTAGAGAATGAACTAGGGTTTAGTTAAAGGGTTAGGGTTTAGGAAAGAAACAAAATGGCTTTGACTTTCAAAGCTTCATGAAGCTTCAAGTGAAATCCAAATAAAGTCACCATTTTATTTCTCACCAAAAAGAATAAATAAATAAATGAATAAGTAAATAAAGCAAATGAAATGAAACCCTAACCATTTACTAAACATGGTTTAATTCAAACATACACCCAAGTTTGCATGTATCATTAAACATGATACAATCAAGTGCACAAAAATATATCACATATACAATGTGCACATCAAGTGAGAAAATCCATTTTAAGTGAACCAATACTAGTTAATCCAAAGTAATATATCAAATATATAATTATGCATTAAATCATTAAATCAACACTTGATTTAACGATCCGGTCATATCGCATATGACCGACTAATATCCGATGTATCGACTTATCGAATCAATCCTTGATTCGATAACTAGGTTATATCGCATACAACCAATCGATACATTCATCGCGAGAATAGAATACGGTATCACATACACACATTATTCTCGGTCCCGCACATATCTCATATGCGCTCCTATTTCGTTTCGCTTGAGCCAGGAAACCTCTGTGTAGGACTCTAAAGACTCGTCAATACGCCGGCAGCAGGTGATGATCATATCAAAAACCCACAAGCCGCAAGCGGTCTGCTAAACGTAACGGCCACCCGGGTATTGAGCGATCAGAAGATCGACGAGCAAGCTCGCTCACACTCCTGTGAATCCAACCAGTAACACTTACCGTACAGTCTGATCTGTTCGTCTGATATGTCGCATATCTCGCCTAGGGGTGGTAAACGTCAGACCCCAATAGCTCGATAAGTCATGCCGACGTAAGGTCCATAACAATCGTGAAACTACTGATAACTCTTACCAGTATATCACTGTAACCCTGTCCAGGTATTTCTTGTTATGGCCAGTCGAGCATAGCGCAACATCAACCCCCAATACCGGGAGAGACGAATCCCCTCCTATCGCTCATTGCCTCTATGTGAATCGGCTAGGAACATTGAATGATGTCTAGGAACATTGAAGGATGTACTCATGGACTACCCAGGCCCCACTAGTACGATCTGCATCATAGTCCTGGAAGTTGAGCACATATCCTAAGGTCTTTATCAACATGTAATAGAGAGACAGCAAGTATACATGTTAAGATAAAGAGCAACCAGATAGCGTACTATCATGTCGAGCAAGAAAGTCCTACCTATATATGTCCCAGCATCCACTACAATATACATCCAATGTACAG
The DNA here is from genome assembly GCA_030015575.1 of Agapanthus africanus. Lineage (NCBI taxonomy): Eukaryota > Viridiplantae > Streptophyta > Magnoliopsida > Asparagales > Amaryllidaceae > Agapanthus > Agapanthus africanus. The sequence goes on from JASDDO010000004.1 coordinate 244,610,670, forward strand.
TAACGGCCTCTATGGCATACATATAACTAACACGATGATCAGGGGGTACTACGATTTGGGACTCGATTGTGTGTACCAGATTTCGAGGGACTGCGGCATGAGATTCTTGAGGAGGCCTATAGATCGATGTATAGCGTTCATCCCGGTTCCACCAAGATGTACCACAATTTGCGAGATGTTTATTACTGGGACGGAATGAAGAGGGACATCACAGATTTCGTGTCGAGATGCCTGACTTGTCAGCAAGTCAAGGCCGAGCACCAGAGGCCTGCAGGAGAGTTGCAGCCTTTGTCCATTCCGGAGTGGAAATCGGAGCATATTTCTATGGACTTCATTGTGGGTCTACCCAGGACCAGTCGAGGGTATGGCTCCATTTGGGTGATCGTGAATCAATTGACGAAAGCGGCTCACTTCCTGCCAGTGAAGACCACTTTCGGTTTTGCTCAGTATGCCTAGATTTATATCGACGAGATCGTACGGTTGCATGGCGTCCCGACTTGTATCGTGTCCGACCGAGGCACCCAGTTTACCGGCCGACTATGGAAGAGACTTCAGGAGGCATTGGGCCCCCGGTTGAGTTTCAGTACAGCATTTCATCCACAGACCGAAGGCCAGTCAGAGCGGACTATTTAGACTCTTGAAGACATGCTCCGAGCATGCGTTTTAGATTTCGGTGGTAGCTGGGATCATCATTTACCCTTAGTGGAGTTCTTCTACAACAACAGCTTCCAGGATACTATTCAGATGGCACCTTTTGAGGCCTTTTATAGGAGGAGATGTAGATCACCCATCTGTTGGACAGAGCTCAGCGAGAGCAGTATTTTGGGGCCGCAGATCGTGCACGAGACGACCGAGAAGATACAGTTAATTCGAGATCGGATGAGAGCAACTCAGAGAAGGCAGAAATCGTATGCGGACAGACGCCGTCGCAGACTAGAGTTCGCAGTTGGCCATCATGTTTTTCTGAGGGTCTCTCCAATGAAGGGCGTAATGAGGTTTGGGCGAAAAGGAAAGATTAGTCCTAGATTTGTGGGTCCCTTCGAGATCCTTGAGCGTGTCGGCGCAGTTGCGTATCGTTTGGCCCTTCCACCCAGCTTTCCTGATATTCACCTTGTCTTCCACGTTTCGATGCTCCGCAAGTACCTTCACGACCCTTCTCATGCGATTCAGCACCCGACGATCCAGCTGGAGCGCGACCTTTCTTTTGCAGAGCAGCCGGTGGTCATCCTGGATCGGTAGGTGAAGAAATTGAGATCGAAGGTTATACCGACACTCAAGGTCCTTTGGCGTAGCCCGAGAAGCGAGGAGGACACTTGGGAGACCGAGGACAAGATGAGGAAGGAATATCCCCACCTCTTTGAAGGTACGCGTAGCTAGATTTTTAAATTCGGGGACCGAATTTCTTTAAGGGGGAAGATTGTAACGCCTTGAAAATTCGTTTATGTATTTTCCCGATAATCGATAATTAACTGGTATTTTCCGTAAATTGTCATTATAATTATTTTTCAATGTAGGCCTAATTATACCTAATTTAGATAGGTAATTTCTAGTATTTAGTAGCTACTGAGTCACTTATAAATTTCTAGTTGTTTAAAAAAATTTCCCTAAATTATTATTTTTAACATTATTTTAAGCTGTTAAATATACTTTAAATTTGTGTCAAATACAAATTTGAACGGGCTAATTACATACTTAAGAACCATGACAACTAAAATCTAGTTTGTACTATAAATTTTAGTCATGTTATTTCCAATTTCTAGTTGGTTATAATCAAAGAAAAATTAAATTTAATTAAACTAAACTAAAACTTGCAATTATGAATTTGGGGGGGTCTTTTTGCATGGAATTTTCTTTGCAAACAATTCACTCATACTCACCTCTCCTTGGGCCGAGACCCACTTGCAGGAAGCCCCCCTCCTTTTTGCCCCTTCAACTCATTTGAATGAAGAGTTATGTGTTGAATAAAATATATTAATTTAGGTATGGGTTTTATTGAGGCATGGGATGGTTTGACTTTGGAAATTTCCCACAACACCACACTTCTCCCCATTCCCTTTCTCTAGCCAAAACTGCAGCCACCTCCCCCCAAATTCCCCTTCTCTTTTTTCTTTCAAAATTCATCACAAATTGCTTCAAAAATCCAATTTTTACCTCATAATTTCAAGCCATTTCTTCTTCCTTTCTCCTTAGCCATTTTTGCATGGATCTTAAATGCTCGGAGGCCATCTTTGGAGGCAAATCATCTTGCTAGATCCTTAGAAATTTAAGGTATAATCTTTACCCAATTAACACTTGTAGTTAAATTCCTTAAATTAAATTGATTTAGTGTTAATTTTAGTTCTAATTTCAATTCTAGGTTTTTAAAGAGAGTGGGTTGAGTTAGAACTAGAGTTTTAAAACACCATTATTAGGTTAATTAAGTTATTTAGTTATCTAGTTCTTACACTAACCTAATCTAAGAGGTTAGTTTGCTTAAGTGGGCTTCAATTTGTGTTAATCTAGGTTTTTGTAGTGTGAAATTTTGATTGTAATTGCAAGTTTATGAAATTCAAGAAAGGGTTTGATTTTGGAAAATAGGTTTTGAAGCATTGTAAATGGGTTAAATTTAGTGTTGTGGCCATCTAGTGGTTTGAGTTGGATGTTTGTGCTAGATTGTTGTCGCTTTATCGCTAATCTACGACGGTTACGCCAAATTGCAAATTTTTGTGCTTGCTGGGTTTTTGATACTTTTAGGAGGTGAATTAATTTGTGATATCTTGACGATATTATTAGCATCTCCTACGATAATTAGGGTGTGTGAATGCGAATTGGTTTAATCGGGTCTTAGTTTTGGCGATTGTTCCGAAACAACGATCCTAGTAAGGGTTGTAGTGGTTATCGTGTGTGTTCCGCGCACCAAGTGCATAATGTGCCTAACTCGTAGACGTTGACCCTTTCATTTTGTGACTTGGCGTCATTTCAGGATATGTAATCTTATGTTTTGTGTTGTGCAAATTCTAGGATCGGTCACGGAGACTTCGGGCGCGGCACGAAAAGGGAAAGAGCTGATTGGACCAAGCTAGCTGGGGATTTCCGGTGAGTAGATGTATACATCTACGGGGGAAATCGTTTGGATGGTGCGAGGCGCCCGATAGTTTAGAATTTCTAGTAATACCAGCTTATTTCTTGTAGTTCTTAGTTATCTATTTTACTGCATTGCATAACCTTTTATATCCATATATATGTTAATTAATCCTATAGAAACCATTGAACCATTAAAATGAGTTATGCGACACAAGTAATATTTGGCTTGCTTAGTTTATCATATATAATTGTGCAATTTCACCTCATAGGACACTTGCACAATTACCATGGTTTTATGCAGCACGAGCACTATTCATGCGGACACACACGCCTTGGTAATTGTTATGCCACAAACACTAGATAACTTGTTTAAACCGGAATTTAGAATAATTTCACCATATAAGACGTATAAACCAGTACTAATATATTAAATTCCTCCAGATGAACATGTAGAATTGCTAGTCATATGCATGTACCTCATTATATCATTTGATCATACATAGTCTTTTAGTCATATATTGCAGTTCGCATTGTTGATACAATAAGCATTCATCATCATTGACATGTGTACTTATGCTACCTTCTTTCTTGAGGATTTCAGCATTTGAGATTAATGAGATTTTGGAAAAACCGCAAGGATTTAATAAAACTGATATCATTTTAAATATTGCAAGTTGCGGTTTTCTCGTGATATGATACTTGTGTCGTCCACCATAAGTTTTCTGTTAGTTTTCGAGACTCGTTTCGAGGAGTAGGATGAACCGTCTCGGGTACATGGTGGGCCCAGTAAGGTACCCCGGGGCAAGAAGTTCGAGTAGTAGACGATGAGCCTGGCAGGGGCAGACTACCTACCAGTGATTATTGGCACGGCGGATATCCGGAGGATACCGACCGTGGTCGTGAGATATTGATACTTGAGATGGGCCAGTCCGGATTGCTGGAGCCCGAGACTTTTTGAGATACCTATACTTTGGGACACTGAGATATTCATTTGAGGTGTCGATACTTGACACGGATTTATGTTGATTTAATTGATATTACTTCAGATATTTCAGAAGAGTTTTCTAAGATGAAAATAATGATTTCCTCATATAGCATGTTCAGATCACGTGTTAAATTACATTCATGTCGCATACATACTAGTACATCATACCATATCAATATTGTAGAATTGTGACACTTTTTGTACATGCTTACGATAGTCTTTATAGATGTTACATATTACTCACGAGTTGGCAACTCACCCCCGTTGTGCCACAGCCTTTTTGCAGGTCCGATCCGTCAGCACGGTACCGGCGGACGCACTTCCTCCTTTTGCTTAGATTTGAAGCTTTTGCTCATAGGTGAGTTGTGTCATTATTTTGTTTCCATCTTGTATATTCATTATATCTAATGTACTCCATCTACTGTATTTTCTACCAGTACTGATGTATATTGACTTAGAGACAAGACAGTGAGATTTGTGGGCATGTATGTTGTTTCTTTGGTTCGCGCTCACTTGAGCCGACATGTTGCTTATTACTTGTGCCTTTTTATGCTTATTTTGCACATTGATGATTTATATTTCGTGGGATTTGAGTCCGCCTTGGGGCGAAGAGCTAGCTCCCGCTTAGGGATGCCTTATTTCATATTATTCATATATATTTCTGTTTGTATCCGTTTGGGGCCAGTATTTACAGAAGAGAGACTGCCGAAATTTTTGAAAAAATGGATGTTGCTTTTAAAAAGCTTGATGTGACTTATTTGATTAAAATCGCTTTCAATGAATTGGTTTTTCTTCACTCCACTGATTAATTGGTTTTGATTTCTGGGTTTTGGGTTACTTAGATTACGTACGACTCGAGACGTTTCGTAATTTAAGTGCCAGTCATGCATTGTGCTTTTCGGGTCGTGACAGTATAGCGTCATTCTAAACTATCTTTAGAAGTGCACGTGTATATGACTCTGCCAGAGGGTTGTTATAGTCAGTGGGAGCAGAGGAAGCATAGTGGACAAGTAGCTTGTGTCTATTTATAGACTAAAGCAAGTATTGAGGAGATGGATCATCTAGTTTTGATGTGACAGTAATAGGCTTTGACTTCATCAGAATAGGAGATGGATCTGTTAAGAAGCTAGTAGGTGTGTTGTTATAATATTTGAATGACATGCACTTTATAAGAAGTGAAATTCCTATACTATGATCAGTTATACTGTGGTTGTCACACAGTGGTTTCTCCACATTGGATATGGATAATATATCAGGCATTCTGGGAACTAGATCTATGGTTTTAGATCTAGATTTGGGTAGTTTCCCAATCCGGGTACTTTGACATTTTTCTAAAGGTGTTCTAGAATGGCTGACTCTTAGCATGGTGGTGTACCTGCAGGTGATGGAGTCACCCTCTCTAAAGATGTCTTACAGACTAAAGGGGAGAGGGATGTGCATGATTGGAATATCACTTGCTTAGGGAATTGAGTCAATCATGAGATGTCAAGTATCATACTAGATGTTGTTTTTGCACTAGCTGCAATAAATTTATATTAATCCAATCCTGGAGAAACGTTGGGAAGCAGTTTATGAACATCAGTGGATGTTCATGGGATATTGTAACGGCAGCCTCTTTCGGGGGACGGTTATCATTCCAGGCTTCCAAGGTGACCTGGATGACAGAGCGACTGTCAGAGTTTTAGTTTTCCCTCTTTTGAGGGGCAGTAGTTTGGACAGGTGATCCAAATGGGTACTGAAGAAGGTATGGTGCATGATACTGATTAAATTCAGTGGAAAATACAATCTAAGAAGTTTGCTGGATTTGGAGTTCATTTGTGAACTGGGTCCCATCAGATATCCAGACATATTCTAAGACAGGTATTGCTCATTTCGGGAGATAGCTTTCTCTGCGAAGTTGAGATATAGAGAGATACAGAAAGAAACAATGGAGCGGATCCACTCACTGAGGCTATTTCTTGAACGCAATAGTTTCATAAACGACCTTTGTGAAACTGATTAGTAGATGAGTTGGGTGTTCGGTATCACGCGGGCTGTGAGTATGCGATATCGCAATAATTAGCCTTAAGTGCAAGTGGGGGATTGTTGGCTATAGTGCCCTCAAGGCAATTATCATAGTCGCGGACAGGTAATCATGATAATTGAGGGAGGACCTATACCGGTAGAACAGTCTTACTCGAGATGATAATATGTTATTTGGTTTGTCTTTATCATCATGTACAGCATTAGGTGGCATTACAGATCACTATTACGTTTTGATAGAGCCCATAGGATTCTTACTTGACTACCAGCAGTATGATGGCGATCAAATACGTGGGAGATGGGTGGTCCATAAGCACATCCTTAAATGTCCCTGGTCGAGGGAGTTTCGAGACTGAGCATCGATACTCCAGAGTAGACTAGTGAATACTGATCGAGACCCCGATGAGGGGCGGTGGCCGGTCTCACAAGCCATTGGTGTCAGTTTGTTCACCTAAGATGGATACATGTGCTCATTGGGTTATGAGTCCACCAGACGGACTCGCCGGGAACATGCTAGTTGGTATTATACCTATTGTCAGATAGCAGTTCCCTAGTGACATGTTTACAGGTTAGTCTATCGATTTGAGATCGTCATTTTCTCGTGCGAGCTCCCACTGTGCTTTGATTACTAACCTGCCATGGCTCAAAGGAGTCGTGCAAACAGGTTTTAGTTGGGTACAGTCCCGAGCCACATAGAGGCAGTGAGCGAATCGTCGGGGGTTTCGTCTCTCCCGGTATTGGGGGTTGATGTCGCTGTTGTGCACGGGTGGCCATCACCAAAAATCCATGGCCAAGGTAGTCGAGAATTACTGATCTAGGATCGGTAGTTTCTCAGATGGTGATGGGCTTCATATCGACACTAAATGTCGTATTATTAGGGGTCTAACTTTATCCACCCCCTAGACTCGATATTTTATACTCATAGACGAATGGACTGGACTGTACGGATATTGTCACTGTCAGGCTCAGTAGGGGTTTCAGGATGAGTTTGCTCATCAACCTCCATTTCGCTCAATACCTGGGTAGTCGTTACGTACAGCTAGTGCCGCTGACGTGCTTGTGGTTAAACCCACTGCCAGCGTATTGACGAGTCTTTAGAGTGCCACACAGAGGGTTTCCCTGCTTCGGGCAGAACGATGTAGAGGCCATATGGTTTTACGGCAGGGTTCGATCACATACGTGTACTTCTGCACGGATGATGTTCGGACGGATAATACTAGTGGGTTTTGGTTTAAGCCGGATCCTTGTATTATATTTGTTAGATTATTTTCGTCTCTTTGTATTCGTATTCTTCGGAATACGGATGCGGGTATGTATATACGGTTGAGGGGTATTCTTGTAATTTCTTACAAGATTACTTTTAGAAGATTACACCTCATTATGGTTTAGACCTTTTTGGATTAAAAGGTTATTGAAGTGTAGGATGAGGTGTTTATTGCATTTTTGTGGCATGGCTAATTAGTGGCCCATGGTTACTATTCTAGCATGCTTAGGGGTTTTTTTGAGAGATTATGTTGACTTGAGATGTTTTTTGTTGACTAAGATATTTTGGAGATATGGACATTTATGTGATGGCTCCATTATTTCTTATCACACTCACACAACAAACAAAACACAAGCCATTATTCATTTTTTTCTCTCTCTTGAGTTGCTCTCAACACCTCATCCTCATGGCATCTTCTTCTTCCTCTAGCTCCACCCAAGCACTTTCATGAGTTGAGAATCCTTGGGTGTCTTGAGACAAATTAATCCTTCATCACTCTCTACTTCATTTACGGTATCTAGAGTAGCGATCTAAGTGCCCTAGTTACCTCGGATATGAGGTTGGAGCTCGTTGCATAGACTCTCGGGTGGATCATCTTCGATGGAGGGAGACCGGATATCAACCTTGATCAAGGAAGCCCCTAGGAGCTTGGGATGATGGTTGAAGACCGAAGGACACGGATCTATTCGGTAAAACCATTCTAACTCCTTTGCATGTTTTGTTATCTAGGGCTTATGGGTAGATCCGGGTAATTGGTTATGGTAGTGCCAAGTTTTATAAATTTTTGTTCCGCATTTGGTCACAGATTGATGGCCGAGGCGCTTGCATAACCCAACATGCAATATGTTATATGGGCTAAGGAAAGGTAGAGAACTGGGAATAGGTGATCATTCTCTAGAGTAGCGAATGGTGCAAATGTTGCAGCCAAAGCAGTTGGTGAATATCACCTTGTATTACCAAATGGAAATACATTGATTCTAAATGAATGTTATTACATACCGAACCTGATATGCAATATTATATCAATTTATTTATTAAGTAAAGAAGGATATAATTTTGTATTAAAGGATAATGTTATGAACATTTTCCTGAATCAAAAGTTGATTGGATCAGGCACGTTATATAATGGCATATACGTTCTAAATCAAACTACAGTTCTTAACGTACAGAACACATAAGAGGAAAAGTTTAGAAATGAACGAATCCATCTTGTGGTATTGTAGACTAGGTCATATCAATACGATACAACCAGCTAAGTTACATAAGGACGGATATTTGAATCTGTTCGAACTTACATCTTATGAAACTTGTCAGTCATGTCTCAAAGGCAAAATGACCAAAACTCCATTTACTAGACACGGAGAAAGAGCTACTGAACTCTTGGGACAGATACATACTGATGTATGCAGTCCTATGTCTACATATGCTAGGGTTGGTTCCTCATACTTCATTATATTCACCGATGATCTCTCAAGATTCGGACATGTGTTCCTGTTGAAACACAAGTCTGAAGCTTTTGAGATATTCATGGAATATAAGTGCGAAGTAGAAAACCAAACGGGTAGAAGTATTAAAATCCTTCGATCTGATTGGGGAGGAGAATACTTAAGCACGGAGTTCCTGGATTATTCAAAAAAGAATAGGATTCTTTCTCAGCTTACTCCTCCGTATACACCACCGCACAACGGTGTATCGGGGCGGAGGAATCGCACCCTATTAGATATGTTGCGCTTTATGATGAGTACTGCTGAGTTACCTGTTTCCTTTTGGGGTTATGTGCTTGAGAAGCCGCATACCTATTGAATAGAGTTCCATCCAAATCAGTGCCTACCACTCCATATAAGATATGGAATGGGAAGAGACCATCTCTTAAACAAGTTAAGATATGGGGTTGTCCGGCCTATGTTGAAAAGAAAAATCCGGACAAGCTCGAGGCAGAGTCAGTACTGTATAAGTTTGTTGGATATCCCGAACATTCGCGAGGGTATATCTTCTACCACACCGAGAAGCAAAAGGTGTTTTGTTTCTCAGCGTGCCACCTTTTTAGAAAAGGAATTTCTTATGGAAGAAATTAGTGGTCATGAGGTAGAATTGGAAGGAGTTCCAGCTAGACAAACAAACAGCTGATGATTGGGTAAAACCAGAGGATTCAATAGTCCCCGACGAACCTCAGCCTCTCCGCCGATCTAGTAGGGTTTCTCATCCACCTGAGAGATACTACGGTTTTCTTATTGATGGTGGGAGCGAGGATTGCATCATGGAAGATGATGGCCCAAATAGCTTCGAGCAGGCCATCACGAGTGGGGACTCTGTGAAATGGCTAGATGCAATGCGATCTCAGATGGAATCCATGTACACCAACAAAGTATAGACTTTGGAAGATGCTCTTGAAGGGGTAAAACCCATCGGGAGCAAGTGGATCTTCAAGAAAAAACTTGGTGTAGATGGAAAAGTTGAGACTTTCAAAGCTAGACTTGTAGCAAAAAGTTTTCGTCAACCACCAGGTGTGGATTATGATGAAACATTTTCTACAGTGGTTATGTTTAAGTCCATCCGGATCCTACTTTCCATCGCTGCATACCATGACTACGAAATCTGGCAGATGCATGTCAAGACTGCTTTTCTAAATGGTGATTTAGAAGAGAGCGTGTACATGACTCGGCCAGAGGGCTTTAAAGACAGTGGGAGCAACGGAAAGGTGTGCAAGTTGCTTAAATCAATATACAGATTAAAGCAAGCATCACGGAGGTGGAACATTTGTTTTGATGTGGCAGTCAAAGAGTTTGACTTCATCAAAATGGTAGATGAATCTTGTATATACAAGAAGATTGTAGAGAGTAAGGTTTTCTTCCTCGTATTGTACATGGATGAAATACTCTTGATAGGAAATGGTGTTCCTATGCTACACACGGTCAAGCTCCCCTTATCGCAAAGATTCTCCATGAAGGATCTGAGTGATGCCTCCTACATCCTGGGGATTAAGATCTATAGAGATATATCTAAGAAGATGTTAGGATTGTCCCAATCCAGGTACATTGACACCATACTTAAGAGGTTTAGTATGGAAGATTCCAAGCATGGGAATTTACCCACGATCTCAGGAATCACTCTCTCCAAAGAGATGTCCCCCAAGACTGATTTGGAGAGTAATTCGGTAGTCGGGTCTATCATGTATGTGATGTTATGTACCCGACCGGATAAGCATACGCACTTAGTGTTGTAAGCAGGTATCAATCGGATCCTGGGGAGAATCACTGGACAGCAGTGAAGAACATTCTTAAGTACTTGAGAAGGACTAAAGAAACATTCTTGGTGTATGGTAACGGTGAACTCTAAGTGGAGTCCTTTACCGATTCAAGCTTCCAGTGTGATAAGGTCGACTGTAAGACAGTCGCGAGTTTTGTCTTTACCCTCAGGGGAGGGACGGTTTATTGGAAGAGTTCTAAGCTAGATACCGTGGCATACTCAACGATAAAGGGTGAATACATCACTGCCAATGATGTTACCAAAGAGGTTGTCTGGGTATAGATTTTCATGAGATGAACTTGGTTCCTACCATTGTAGTGACAATGGAGCTGTAGTTTTGGCCCAGAAACCCCGGTCCCATTAGTGATCCAGACATAGTCTTAAGTAGTGTCACCTGATCTGGGAGATGGTTGATCTTCCGGCGATCGAGATCAGGAGAGTTGATAGGAAGAATGACACGGTGGATCCACTCACCTAAGCCAAGACCCCAGATACAATTTGAGAGTTTTTAGGATGTTGGGTATGAGATATTACAACAACTGGCCTTAGTGAAAGTGGGTGATTGTAATTGTATGTATGCCCTAGAGGCCATTGTTGCACATGATTGTATATTACAATGGATGCTTGGACATATATAGGGAGGACATTCTTGCTCGACATGATAGTATGCTATCCGGTTACTCTTTATCTTAACATGTAGACTTGTATTTGTAAGTCCAAGTTGTCACCCCCGGTTCTTGCGGGGAGGCGGAAACGGTATAAAAATCAAATTTTTAGCGCATTAGGCAACATGGACTAACAAAAGTCGGGATCTTTTCTAAACTAAACTAGCAAGAAAGCTAAAGAGAGTTAGCTACTCGGATAAAAGGTTATACCTAACTTGAACTCCTTCTTCTTGAAACCTTTGTAGGGTTTGATGGTGCTTTCCTCGTCGCCTTCTTCCGTCAAAGATGGATCCACCTGAGGGTTCAACCTTCGGGCTCTTTCTCGAACTTTGAGAGAACTAGGATCTTCGGCTTGCTAAACCTCTAACCCTAGAGTGAGTAGAGAGTGGCTTTAGGGTGCTTTTATCTCAAGGAGAGGGATTCTCAACACATGAGAAGGATTCTCCTTTTACTAGAGGAGGAGGAAGAAGAAGAGAGGAGAGAGAAGAGATATGATAGAATGAATATTCTTCTTCTCATTTTGCAACCATAACCAAAATGAAAAGAATTATCAAATTAACAATAATAATAAAAATGAAATAGTTGATGGATGGTTTGGAATGACTACTATCATCACATTCATTAAATGAATTTTGCTAGAATCAAAGAGCATCTTTGATATGTAATGATAATGGTCAAACTTTCAACCATGGTCAACAAGTCAACCTTGGTCAACAAGTCAACAAACCCAACCATAACACAATTTCATTTAATTAATATTATTAATTGATATATCACAAATTCATTAGGGTTTGGAAAAAGACGACTGTCAACTGTGCATACACACCCGTTCCGAAACCCTAATGAAAATCCTCTTCCTCCGCCTCAAACAACTGTGCATACACACCCGCGTTCTTGTTCCGAGGAACATGAACGCAATGAGATAAAATCAACCCCAAAACATATACCAGTATCTGACTCAAACCAGAGCCAGCCAGTAATATCCGTCCGGACTCCAAACGTGCACAAGTGCGTGGATGAGAACGAACCCTGTCGCAAAACCATGCGACCTCTACTCTGTTTTGCCCAAAAGCGAATAGCCCTCTGTGTGGGACTCTAAAGACTCGACACTACGCTGGCAGTGGGTTTAACCACAGACCGCAAGCGGCACTAGCTGTGCGTAACGGTCCCCAGGTAGATGCCGACAAGAAGACTGACGAGGTGAACCCCATCTGAACTCCTACTGAGTCTGAATGTGACAATCTCCGTACAGTCCGGTCTGTTCGTCTGATACATCGCTTGGCGGGCCTAGGGGGCGGTAAACGTCAGTCCCCTAATAGCGGTACAAGTCGTGTCGGAGTGACGCCCAAAACACCCTGAGATAACACTGGAAACGTACCAGTATATCTCGATTACCCTGGCCAGGGACTACTCGTGTAATGGCTCTCCTAGACACAGCGCGATGTCAACCCCCAATACCGGGAGAGACGAATCCTGTCTAACCGTCACTGCCTCCAAGTGCTTCAGGACTGTACCCAACTACTACCTGTTTGCACGACTCCTTTGAGCCGTGGTAGGGTAGTAATCAAAGTACAGTGGGAACACACTCGAGGCGAAGTGACAGTGTCAAGTCAGCGGACTAAGCTGTACTCATGTCACCTGGGAACTGATAACTGACGATAGGTATAATACCAACCTGTCAGTTCCCGACGAGTCCTGTCCAGTGTACTCGTAACCCAACGAGCACCCGTATACTATCTCTAGTACGACGTACCGATGGCTGTGGGACAGACCATCTCCCACACTGGGATGAGAAGCGCATATGCTAGTCTACTCCGGAGTATCGATGCCCTGTCTCGATAGTCCTGCGACTAGGGACCTGTATAAGGATGTGCTTATAGATTACCCAGCCCCCACTAGTGTGACTGCCATCACAACGCTGGTAATCAAGCAAAGATCCTAAGGGCTCCACTAATGTGTATAGGTGATATACTAAAATAAACACAAGTACACATTGAAGTAGAAACAAACCAAGTAGCATACTACTATATTGAGCAAGATCGTTTATACAAGGTGAATATCCCAAGCTTCCATTAAGTAATATACAAACTAGTATGATACAGTAATGGCCTCTAGGGCATATACACTAACAATCTCCCACTTGCACTAAGGCCATGTACTGGCGTATCGAAGACCTATCATCTCGATCAGCCGCTCGAACTGAGTCTGGGGTAAGGCCTTGGTGAATGGATCTGTAGTGTTTTCTTCTGAAGCGACCCTCCGAACCTCGATCTTCTGGCGATCCACGATCTCCCTGATCAGGTGATACCGCCTCAAGATGTGTGGATTTCTGATGGGACCTGGGTTTCTTCGCTAAAGCTATAGCCCCGTTGTTATCGCAATACAGAGGTATTGGATCAACAATGGACGGAACCACCTGAAGTTCTTTCAAGAACTTCCTTATCCAGACAGCTTCTTTTGCGGCATCAGATGCAGCGATGTATTCCGCTTCCATCGTCGAGTCTGCAACGGTTTCCTGTTTGGAACTCTTCCAACACACCGCCCCTTCATAGAGGGTAAAGACAAAACCCGGCATGGACTTGGAATCATCCTTGTCACTCTGGAAGCTGGAGTCAGCAAAGGCCTCGATCTGGAGGTCTTTTCCGCCATACACCAAGAACATCTCCTTTGTCCTTCTCAGGTACTTGAGAATGTTCTTTACCGCTATCCAGTGTTTCTCCCCAGGGTTTGACTGATACCGGCTTACCACACTCAGTGCATAAGCTACATCCGGTCTGGTACACAACATCGCATACATTATAGAGCCTACCGCAGAAGCGTAGGGTATAATAGACATGCGATCCCTCTCCAAATCAGTCTTGGGAGACATCTCTTTAGAGAGGGTGATCCCGTGACAAGCCGGTAGGTTACCGCGCTTGGAATCTTCCATACTGAATCTTTTCAGTATGGTGTCGATGTACCTGGACTGAGAAAGTCCTAATATCCTCTTGGATCTATCACGATGGATCCGGATCCCCAGGATGTATGAGGCATCACCCAGGTCTTTCATGGAGAACCTGTGTGACAAGAACCCCTTGACAGATTGTAGCATAGGAATGTCATTTCCTATTAAGAGAATGTCATCCACGTATAAAACGAGGAATACTACAGTTCTCGCTACAAATCTACTATAGATGCATGGTTCGTCTGGATTTTTGATAAAGCCAAATTCCTTGACCGTCTCATCAAAACAGATGTTCCAACTCCGCGATGCCTGCTTTAGTTCATAGATGGACTTAAGCAACTTGTACACCTTTCCGCTGCTCCCACTCTGAATGAAACCCTCTGGCTGATCCATATAGACACACTCCTCTAAATTTCCATTTAGAAAAGCGGTCTTTACGTCCATCTGCCAAATCTCATAATCGTGGAAGGCAGCAATGGCAAGAAGGATCCGAATGGATTTCAGCATAGCCACTGGAGAAAAGGTTTCGTCATAGTCCAAACCAGGTCTTTGACGAAAACCCTTTGCAACAAGTCTAGCTTTATAGGTCTCAACCTGTCCATCTACACCAATCTTCCTTTTGAAGATCCACTTGCATCCTACGGGTTTTACCCCGTCTGGAGCAATGTCCAACGTCCATACTTTGTTGGTGTACATGGACTCCATTTCGGTCCGCATTGCATCCAGCCATTTTACCGAGTCAACGCTCTGAACGGCCTGCTGGAAGCTAGTAGGCTCATCATAATCTATGATGCAATCCTCTCTATCCCCGTCTATGAGAAAACCGTAGTATCTCTCGGGCGGATGAGACTGCCTACTACTCCTGCGGAGCGGCGTAGGAATGTCCTGTTCTTTTGAACCCTCTGGTTCCACTAAGCTTTCAGTAATAGCTCGTGGTTCTGGAATTTCTTCCAGTTCTACTGTGCTCCCACTTATCTGGTTTTCCAAAAACTCAGTTTCCAAGAAGTAGGCATGACGAGAAACAAGAACTTTTTGTTCCTCTTCACAGTAGAAGAAATATCCCTTGGAGTTCTTTGGATATCCCACAAACTTGCACTGTACTGAGCGTGCCTCGAGCTTGTCCGTATGCTGCTTTTTAACAAAAGCTAGACATCCCCATGTCTTATTGTGCTTAAGATAGGGTCTCTTCCCACACCATATCTCATATGGTGTAGTAGGCACAGTCTTAGTAGGAACTCGGTTCAAAAGGTATGCAGCTGATTCTAGCGCATACCCCCAGAATGATCGCGGTAACTCAGCGTTACTCATCATGGACCGTACCATATCCAATAGGGTCCGGTTCCGTCTCTCCGATACACCGTTATGTTGCGAAGTGTATGGAGGAGTAAGCTGAGAGAGAATTCCATTCTCCTTTAAGTAATTCAGGAACTCGGCACTTAAGTATTCTCCACCTCGATCCGATCTTAGAATCTTGATACTTTTGCCGGTTTGTTTTTCTACTTCATTCTTATATTCCTGGAACTTTTCAAAGGCTTCGGACTTATGTTTCATTAAGAAGACATAACCGTACCTTGAAAAAACATCCGTAAAAGTAATGAAGTAAGAATAACCGCTTCGCGCATGTGTAGACATTGGACCGCACACGTCGCTGTGTACGAGTCCCAAGAGCTCGCTCGCTCTTACTCCGTGTCCAGTGAACGGAGTCTTTGTCATCTTTCCTTTGAGACAGGATTGACAAGTGGCATACGATTGATATTCGAACGGATCCAAATACCCTTCTGTATGTAACTTAGTCAACCTTCTCTCATTGATGTGACCCAGTCTACAATGCCATAAGAAAGTCTGATTGATTTCCGGAGATTTTCTTTTCTGTGTATTCTGGACATTGAAAATCTGTGGTTGGTTTAATACGTATATACCATTGCTCAATGTACCTGACCCAATCAGAACTTGATTAAGGTGAATGTTTACAACATTACTTACAAACGTAAATTCATAACCTTCTTTAGAAACCAAAGATACAGAAATGATATTACAAGTTGCGTTGGGTACAAAAAAGCAATTACGCAAAACCAAAACATGCCCATCTGACATTCCCAGGTGATAGTCCCCCACGGCTTTAGCATCCATGCTAGCTCCGTTTGCAACTCTGAGGGTCATGTCACCTGCCTACAAAACCCTACGGTTTCTCAACGCCTGCAAAGAATTACAGATATGAGATCCTGATCCGGTATCCAATACCCAGGAAGTAGAGTTTATTGAAAGACAGTTTTCAATAACATACACACCTGAAGCTGAAACCGCAACCTACTTCAGTTCCTGTGTCCTGGCCTTCCAAGCCCTGCAATCTTTCTTCCAGTGTCCACTCTTATGACAATAGAAGCATTCTTCTTTACCTACAAGCTTCCCCGCTATCATTGTTGCCTTTGCCTTTCCCCTCGTATCCACTTTACTAACACCGCCCCTTGGTTTGGCGGGGGCTTTCCTCTTCTTTCCCTTGGCTTTCGCCTTGGACCTAGAAGAAGAAGATCCTCCTACAAACAAAGTGGATGTTTCCCTACTTTTCTGTAGGGTGCCCTCTGCGCTCCTCAGCATGTTGAGGAGTTCTGAAAGTTCAACCTCTTTTTCTTGTAAGTTGAAGTTCAGTATAAACTGGACGTAAGTGGAAGGAAGGGACTGGAGAATCAAGTCCGTATAGAGCTCATTCTCCAACGTGGTTCCAAGTTCCGCGAGCTCCTCAATGAAGCCAATCATCTTAAGCACGTGTTCCGCTACCGATGATCCGATGGCCAACTTTGCCGAAAATAACTTCTTCGACACTTCGTATCTTGCGATACGAGATTGCTCTCCATACAGTTCTTTTGTATGGAGAAATATGGATTCAAGGTCCATATTCTCGTGCCTCCTCTGATGTTCATTGTCCATCGAGGCAAGTATGAGGCACTTGGCCTTCGCACTATCAATCTCCCAGGTTTTACGGATTTCCTTATCCGCGACGCTGGAGGTGGGACTTGGGACGGGGGGAGCTTTGGTGGTAAGAAGATACCCCAACTTGTCGTAAGTGATTGCCATCTTGACATTCATGAGCCAATCTTTGTAGTTTGGCCATGTCAGTATATTTTTATCTAGAAGTAACTTAAGTCCAGTCATGTCGATTGGTCGCTGCAATTAGGAGAGAGAGAAGAAACACTTAGCACGATGCTCTTGCAAGTTTAGAATGGTTTTTAGTTTTTCTAAACAGGATGGCTCCCACTGTCTCTCGAATCCCTCCTCAAACCATAAAGGAAGAATTAGTCGGGATCAATCCCACCGCACAATACTTGCTTAACCGTTCAGCCAGGCCAGTGTTGGTATTTCGAGGGAGGTTTTCCAATGCTTTCGCGAAGTTCCTTAATTAAATAACCTCTTTTCCCTGGGGGCGTAGCCCCGCTAGCACCTTTCTAGGCACCTACTAGGTTTATAGCATTGATCGTTTAGTGAGAAATTTCCTGAGGAGTAGCATATACTCACAGTAGGATCGGGATCCAAATATCATTGCGTGACGAAACTGAAG
Organism: Agapanthus africanus; assembly: GCA_030015575.1. Taxonomy (NCBI): domain Eukaryota; kingdom Viridiplantae; phylum Streptophyta; class Magnoliopsida; order Asparagales; family Amaryllidaceae; genus Agapanthus; species Agapanthus africanus. Next base: position 244,628,412 of record JASDDO010000004.1, read on the forward strand.
GAATCCTACCAGAATCACCATACTCCAAATGGTATGCAAATCTAGCAAGTTTCAGTACTTATGAAATTCCCGATGTGGATTTTTGCCCCATGCTCTTATGACCTTGACTTTGGCCAACAAATCATAAGTCACATGTCAAGTTCTTCCCGTCGTTCTCCATGTTAATTTGAATCCACCCGTACCTACCCTTGACTTTGGCCAACAAGGCAGTACGACTGTTCCAAATCAACGCATCTATCTATGCTGCACATGAATACCCAATAGCTACCAATCACTATGCCTTGACTTTGGCCAACAAACACAGCTTGAATACTATTGACTATTCATGTGAAACGACGGAGGGCTACGAATGGTTTTGGCGAAACCGTGAACGTAGTGAACTTGATATAATCGATGGAACAAGATAGCTTTTTAAAAGGAGTGGCTCAAGCTCCGCATTTAAAAGTTATTTTTGAAAAGAACCGAGTGGTTTTTCGAAAGTGTTCCAACGACTTTTGCTTGGTTTATTATCTTGCATTAGTTCTTTTAATGCGTGATATTCTTGCATTAGTTCTTTTAATGCGTCCCATTATTTAATCCTACCATTGCAGAAAACAACCAAAATATGACGTGCGCTTATGCCATTCGCATTCGCCACGGGGCCCCGTCATCACCCGTTAGGTTACTTAACTAACGACAGAGCGGGGGCTGGGCTAGCGCGGCTGTAAAACATAAGCAACGCCTAAATAGTTATAAATGTAAAGCAATGATAGACATTACAGATCACAGATGAATACATTGGATATACTAGGAATCCGCAATCCGTTCGAGCCTGCAATGAAAAGCGGATTACACGGTCGCGGTGAATAGCCAAAACCCCACCCAAGACCCCTACGGGTGCGGCAAACTACCCGCCAAGTACCCGAAGCGAAGCAAACTCCCTCACCACTGTGAGTAGGCCACTCGGCACTTCGAGATACCCGGTAGTTTGTGCACCCCCTCCATGGGTCTATCCTAGGAGCAAAAACAGTAAAAAGAATTATACAATGACGGCTACAACCCCGACCCGGTTGTGCGGCCAAACAAATAATAATACATCAATTTACATATTACATGAATGAAAGAAAAAGAAAAGCTCATCTCACATCCACCCCGGCTATTCACCCGCGACAGTCCAACGCATTCATATACACAAACCATCATCAATCACAGATCACAGATATGTATAACCCCGACTAATCGACATATAGCGATTAGCCGACGTTCAATACATACAAACATCACAGATATAACCAATATAGTCAAAGTGTAGTGAAGTTCGATAAAAATACGGATTTATAGGCCCCCAAAAACAAATTTCTTTTCTGGAAAACCTGGGCACAAATAAACCCTCTGAAAAATCCCAAAACCCTACCAGAAGAACACTGCACAAAACCCGATCACGAGAGGAACCTAAACGGCGGCGGTTCCACGGCAAATGCATACCTATTGCCGCGGAACCGCGGCGGTTTGAGGGAATCAGGGGATCGTTTTTTGTGGGTGTTCTCACAAAACCCTGAGCCGATTTTAGGAGTAAAACTTTTTACCTTTTGAGCACAAAAAATTTCAACAGAAAGTTAGGGTTTTTAACTTTTAGGTTTTTGTGATTTTTCCGATCGAACTTCCGTACACTTTACAACTAAGCTAGTTTAAGTTTAGTTAGGCTCTGATACCACTGTAAGTCCAAGTTGCCACCCCCGGTTCTTGCGGGGAGGCGGAAACGGTATAAAAATCAAATTTTTAGCGCATTAGGCAACATGGACTAACAAAAGTCGGGATCTTTTCTAAACTAAACTAGCAAGAAAGCTAAAGAGAGTTAGCTACTCGGATAAAAGGTTATACCTAACTTGAACTCCTTCTTCTTGAAACCTTTGTAGGGTTTGATGGTGCTTTCCTCGTCGCCTTCTTCCGTCAAAGATGGATCCACCTGAGGGTTCAACCTTCGGGCTCTTTCTCGAATTTTGAGAGAACTAGGATCTTCGGCTTGCTAAACCTCTAACCCTAGAGTGAGTAGAGAGTGGCTTTGGGGTGCTTTTATCTCAAGGAGAGGGATTCTCAACACATGAGAAGGATTCTCCTTTTACTAGAGGAGGAGGAAGAAGAAGAGAGGAGAGAGAAGAGATATGATAGAATGAATATTATTCTTCTCATTTTGCAACCATAACCAAAATGAAAAGAATTATCAAATTAACAATAATAATAAAAATGAAATAGTTGATGGATGGTTTGGAATGACCACTATCATCACATTCATTAAATGAATTTTGCTAGAATCAAAGAGCATCTTTGATATGTAATGATAATGGTCAAACTTTCAACCATGGTCAACAAGTCAACCTTGGTCAACAAGTCAACAAACCCAACCATAACACAATTTCATTTAATTAATATTATTAATTGATATATCACAAATTCATTAGGGTTTGGAAAAAGACGACTGTCAACTGTGCATACACACCCGTTCCGAAACCCTAATGAAAATCCTCTTCCTCCGCCTCAAACAACTGTGCATACACACCCGCGTTCTTGTTTCGAGGAACATGAACGCAATGAGATAAAATCAACCCCAAAACATATACCAGTATCTGACTCAAACCAGAGCCAGCCAGTAATATCCGTCCGGACTCCAAACGTGCACAAGTGCGTGAATGAGAACGAACCCTGCCGCAAAACCATGCGACCTCTACTCTGTTTTGCCCAAAAGCGAATAGCCCTCTGTGTGGGACTCTAAAGACTCGACACTACACTGGCAGTGGGTTTAACCACGGACCGCAAGCGGCACTAGCTGTGCGTAACGGTCCCCAGGTAGATGCCGACAAGAAGACTGATGAGGTGAACCCCATCTGAACTCCTACTGAGTCTGAATGTGACAATCTCCGTACAGTCCGGTCTGTTCGTCTGATACATTCCATGGCGGGCCTAGGGGGCGGTAAACGTCAGTCCCCTAATAGCGGTACAAGTCGTGTCGGAGTGAAGCCCAAAACACCCTGCGATAACACTGGAAACCTACCAGTATATCTCGATTGCCCTGGCCAGGGACTACTCGTGTAATGGCTCTCCTAGACACAGCGCGATGTCAACCCCCAATACCGGGAGAGACGAATCCTGTCTAACCGTGACTGCCTCCAAGTGCTTCGGGACTGTACCCAACTACTACCTGTTTGCACGACTCCTTTGAGCCGTGGTAGGGTAGTAATCAAAGTACAGTGGGAACACACTCGAGGCGAAGTGACAGTGTCAAGTCAGCGGACTAAGCTGTACTCATGTCACCTGGGAACTGATAACTGACGATAGGTATAATACCAACCTGCCAGTTCCCGACGAGTCCTGCCCAGTGTACTCGTAACCCAACGAGCACCCGTATACTATCTCCAGTACGACGTATCGATGGCTGTGGGATAGACCATCTCCCACACTGGGATGAGAAGCGCATACGCTAGTCTACTCCGGAGTATCGATGCCCTGTCTCGATAGTCCTGCGATTAGGGACCTGTATAAGGATGTGCTTATAGATTACCCAGCCCCCACTAGTGTGACTGCCATCACAACGCTGGTAATCAAGCAAAGATCCTAAGGGCTCCACTAATGTGTATAGGTGATATACTAAAATAAACACAAGTACACATTGAAGTAGAAACAAACCAAGTAGCATACTACTATATTGAGCAAGATCGTTTATACAAGGTGAATATCCCAAGCTTCCATTAAGTAATATACAAACTAGTATGATACAGTAATGGCCTCTAGGGCATATACACTAACAGTATTGTGATACTGTCTTGCTCTCACATGTTGGTAAAGCCCTTAAGATGTATACTTGACTATTAGGATTATGATGCAGATCATACTAGTGGGGCCAAGGTTGTCCACAAGCACATCCTTTAATTATTCCTAGTCGAGGGTGAATCGAGACGGGGCATCGATATTCCACAGTAGACTAGCGTATACGCTTCTTGACCCATTTGATGGGCGATGGATGATCCAATATCCATTAGTGTTTGACATCAAAGATGGTATATGGGTGCTCGGTAGAGACTGGGTACACTGAACAGGACTCGCCGAGAACTCCTAGATGGTATTATACCTAACGTCATATAGTAATTCTCTGGTGACACTGGTACAGGTTAGTCTGTAGACCCGAGATCATCATAGAGTCTTTTGTGATTCCCACTATGCTTTGATTTCCACCTTACCACGTTCAAGAGAGCGTGCAAAACGGTGGTTTTTGGGTACAGTCCTAGTCACATGGAGGCAATGAGCGATATGAGGGAATTTGTCTCTCCCGGTATTGGGGGTTGATGTTGCGCTGTGCTCGATTGGCCATAATAGGAAGTCCCTGGCCAGGGCTGATACGGAGATTTACTGGTAAGTGTTATCAGTAGTTTCTCGACCCGTTATGAACCTCACATCGACATGACTTATCAAGTTACTGGGGTCTGACGTTTATCACCTCTAGACTAGATATGCGACATATGAGACGAAGAGACCGGACTGTACGATAGTGTTGCTGTTGGATTCATAGGAGTATGGACAAGCTTTCTTGTTGATCTTCTGATCGCTCAATACCCGAGTAGCCGTTACGTCCAGCTAGTACCGCTGATAGCTTGTGGGTGACTGATATGATCATCACCTACTGCCGGCATATTGACGAGTTATTAGAGTCCTACACAGAGGTTTTCAAGCTCATACGAAACGAAGTAGGGCACATATGTGATATGTGCGGGACCGAGATTAATACGTGTATGTGTTACCATATTCCAATCTCGCGATACAGGTTAGATGTGATATAACCGGATTATTGAATCAAGTGTTGATTCAATGATATGTTATATGTATGTGTGATATACATATAAATGATATTAGTCGATTGTATGCGATACAGCCGGGTTATTAAATCAAGTGTTGATTTAATAATTTAATGTGTAATTATATATATTTGATATATTAATATACATTAACTAATATTAGCTCACTTAAGAATGTCTTTTCTCATTATACATTTAATATATGTGTGATATATGTTAATGTATTTATTTTGCGTCATGCTTGATGATACATTATACATGAGTGTATGAGACTCACACCACACTTAAGATAACGTGGGTAATTATTTACTTAGGGATAAACAAAATTAGGTGGAAATTAGTCATGGCTTGAAGCTTGGAGAAGCTTGTGGAAACCATTGACTTAGTCCACTAATTTTGTTTTACTCTAGATATTTATTAACCTAACCATTATCTTTAGCCATGGTTAAGTCTCTTCATGAGTTATATATGATATTTTCTCACTAATGGTTCATGAGTTAATCACATGAGATCATTTTTCTTCATCTCCTCCATTTTTCTTTCTAGCTTTGAGTGAGAAAAGAAAAGAGTGAGAGAAAAATAATTCTAAAGTGAGCAAAATTCATACTTCATCAATTTACACTAGACTAGCCATTTAGTATAAGTTGTTTGCTTCACTAATTCTCAATTAGTGAAGAGGTAGCTTGAGTTAGAGATTTCTCGACGTAGATCATCTTCGGCCTCGAAATTCTTCAAGTAAGCTTGTTCCTTTCGCTTAGTGGAGCCTATCGAGAGTCTGGGAGACCACAACTTGGAGCAAAAGGACTACTACACGGAGCTTTAGAAGTGAAGGACCGGTCTATAAAGGTTGTATTCCTTGTTCACTTAGAGTAAAGTTGTTTTCTTGCTTAGTTATAACCCTAATCCTCTAGTTATATACTTGGTTTGGGTTGCTTAGCACACTAGAAATTTTAAAATTGCATGCTTGATGCCTTTAGAAAACCTAGCGAGGGTGCTAAGGAACCTAACATGGTCAAGAAGAAGGGTAAGCCCCAAACAGCCGGCATCAAACGCCCTGCTACACAGATGATAGGAGGAGCCTCTTCTAAGCCGACTTTTGCATCCAAGAGGCTAGGAGGATCATTTAACGAGTCCAGTCCAGATTTCTGTTTCTACTGCAAGAGAACCGGACACTTGGTGAAGGACTGCAGGCGTGCAAATGGCATGTATTTGATTTGTGGCGCATCTACTCACTCTATAGGAGCACGCCCATATCATATTAACACAGCACCAGCACCCAGACCCGCAATCGCAGCCCCGCAGAGGCCAGCCATTCAAGCTCCAGCACCTTACCTAGCTCTTCCTGCACCAGCTCTACGTAGACCACCTACACAGCCTCATCGTCAATTCCATCAAGCAAAGAGAAACGTGCCTCAAAGGCAGAGAAACGTGCCCCAAGGACAGAGGAGTGTGCCTCTGGTAAGGAGGAATGTACCGAGACGACAGGCTTTTACAATAACGGTCGAGGGGGCTGAAGCCACAGGACAAGTCATCACTAGTAATTCCCCTATCCTTTCAACCTTTCAATCCTTGTATATCGTTATACTTTTCCCATATCTAAACACGATCTCATACAACTTAGGTACTATACTAGTAGCCACCCTTCCTGCACTCACACTTTTCAACATTGGAGCCTCACACTGCTTCATGTCACAACGATTTGTGAGAACGCAAGCGATTCCCATGAAGCCACTCATTTCAAGCTGGAATGTCAGTTCCGAGAATGGAGTCTTGAAGGAAACTTTAGGATATGACCAGTGCCCAGTTGTAGTTTACGGTCGAGAATTCTACGCAAATTTCAAAGTGTTGGACATACCAAATTTCGATGTTGTGTTGGGAATTGATTAGCTGGGAGTATTCTATACTACTATTGGCTGCCGTCAAAGGAGGGTAGTATTTGAGATACCAGATCACCCAGTCTTCTATTTCAAAAGTGGAGACAAAAGCTTAAAGCCAGGAAGCTACCGTGCTAAACCAAAGAATGCAGAAGTGTTCTCTATACCCGCAGAAGAAGAAAAGCCTGAAGTAGTTTGAGAGTTCGATGATGTGTTCCCTGAAGACATATCGGGTTTTCCTCCCGATTGAGCTCTTGAGTTTAGTATTGATTTACAACCTGGTGCACAAACTGTAATCAAAGCTCCATACCGGTTAAGTCCGGAGGGATTGAAGGAGATCCGCATTCAGTTGGACGAACTACTGAAGAAAGGTTGTATCCGACCCAGTACTTCAAGTTGAGAATCTCCGGTGTTACTCGTGAAGAAGAAAGAGGGTTCATACAGGATGTGTGTGGATTATCGAGCTATGAATGAAGTAACGATTAAGAACAAGTATCCGCTACCATGCATCGATGACCTTTTCGATCAGTTAAGTAGGTCTTGTGTCTTTTCAAAGCTAGATCTTCGTTTGGGATATCATCAGGTGAAGGTCAAAGAGTCCGACATTTCGAAGACGGCGTTTAGGACTTGTTATGGTCATTATGAATATCTCGTAATGCCATTTGGAGTGACCAATGCACCTGCCATCTTTATGAACCTGATGAACCAAGTTTTCCAAGAGTACTTAGACAGGTTCGTTGTCATTTTCATCGACGACATCCTGGTGTATTCAAAGAATCGGAAAGAACACGCCGAGCACTAACGCATTGTCCTGGAGACATTTTGACAACACCAGCTCTATGCTAAGTACAGCAAGTGTGAGTTCTGGCTAGATCAAGTCGGATTTCTCGGACATATCATTTCAGGAGAAGGAATCTCGGTGGATCCAACTAAGGTGTCAGCTGTCAGCAAGTGGCCGACACCAAAGACGGTGAAAGATATAAGAAGTTTCTTGGGATTGGCAGGATACTACCGACGATTCATTGAAGGCTTCTCAAAGATCGTAGCACCCCTGACCAAGCTCACACGTAAAGACAAAGCATTCATGTGGTCAGAAGCATGTGAAAAAGATTTTGTAGAACTCAAGTCGAGATTAACCTCTGCACCTATACTTGTAATACCAGATCAATCTGGAGGATTCGTTGTACATTGTGATGCGTCCAGTAAAGGATTAGGATGTGTTCTACACCAGCATAGAAAAGTTGTGGTTTTTGCATCAAGGCAATTAAAGGTTCATGAGCGCAACTATCCAACACATGATCTGGAATTGGCAGCCGTCATCTTCGCACTCAAGATTTGGCGCCACTATCTTTTGGGAGAACGAGTGGATATATACACTTACCATAAAAGTCTTAAGTATGTATTTACTCAGAAGAAACTCAACATGCGGTAGAGAAGATGGTTAGAACTCAGGGCGGACTTCGACATCAACCTACAGTATCATCCTGGGAAGGCGAACGTAGTTCCTGATCCACTTAGTCGCCAGCCTTTAGCAATGAACTTCACCACTCAGTGGAAGCTACAACAAGAATTGCATGGATTGGGAACTGAAGTAGTTATGCCACGTAACGCTTCATATTTAATGAACTTACAAGTCCAGTCCACTCTTATAAATCAGATCAAGCCAGCTTAAGCAAATGATCCCAAGCTACAAAAGATCCGAGAACAAGTTGAAAGTGGACTTCGAACTGACTTCATCATCCATGAATATGGATCCCTGCAATATGGAAGTCGTTTATGCGTGCCAACCGGATATGTTCGAGAAGAGTTGATGAAAGAAGCTCACATCTCTCCGTATTCGGTACACCCCGGTGATACAAAAATGTACAAGGATCTACGGCAACACTACTAGTGGCATGGAATGAAGCGAGAAGTAGCAAGGAGCGTAGCCAAGTGTTTGGTGTGTCAGTAAGTGAAGGCTGAATATCATAAAACTGCTGGTCTATTTCAGCCGTTACCAATCCCAGAATAGAAATGGCAGTATATTACCATGGACTTCGTAACTGCTCTCCCTCGCAGCAAGAAGGATAACGACGCAATTTGGGTTATTGTGGATCGACTTACCAAGTCGGCTCACTTTATTCCATTTCAAGTTGGCTAGTCAACCGAGACGTTAGCAAAGAAGTACATAGAGGAGATTGTGAGATTACATAGAGTACCTATTTGCATCGTCTCTGATCGTGATATAAGATTTCGATCACAATTTTGGCAGAGTCTGCAAGCTAGCCTGGGAACGAGTCAGAATTTTAGCATGGCGTATCATCCAAAAATAGACGGACAGTCCGAGCGAACAATTCAGATTCTTGAAGATATGTTAAGATCCTGTATGTTAGACTTCGGAGGTTCGTGGGAAGATCACATACACCTTATGGAGTTTTCATACAACAACAGTTATCAGGCGAGCATTGGGATGTCACCATTCGCAGCACTCTATGGACGGAAATGTCGTTCCCCGCTGACTGAGTTGGGATGACGTTGAAGATCGTGAACTCCTTGGACCAGAGATGATCGTAGCAACTGTACAGTGGTTCGCACGATCAGGGAAAAGATGCGAATAGCTCAAGATTGCAGAAATATTGGGCAGATGCAAAGCGTCGGCACTTGGAGTTTCAACCTGGAGACCATGTATTCCTGAAGATCTCTCCAAACAGAGGAGTGATCCGTTTTGGCAAAAGGGGTAAGTCCAAAGTACATAGGACCGTTCGACATACTTGAACGAGTTGGAGAAATGGCATACCGTTTAGCACTACCACCCTTATTAGAATGAGTGCACAATGTGTTCCACATATCCTAACTACCACGATATGTGAGCAACCCCAGCCACATACTTGATCACTCAGAGCTCACAGTACAAACGAACCTAATATGCAAGCAGTAACCAGTTGAGATTCTAGATCGAAAGGTCAAAACATTATGGAACAAGGAGGTAAACTTGGTCCGAGTGATGTGGAGAAAGGATTCGCCAGGAGAATCAACTTAGGAAAGAGAAGAAGATATATGTACACGATACCTTTATCTTTTTGAAAATTAGTCCCTATGTAATTGTAAATTTCGAGGACAAAATTTTTATAAGGAGGGTAGAATGTAACAACTCTGAAATCACTATACAGAAACTTTCTTGTTATTATAAAGAAAAGAGTATTACAGCCTGTGTAAGAGTTAAAAGTTATTTTTGTTAAATAAAAGCAAGAAGAAACTTGTAGCTCACTGGTAAAGCCCCTGCACTGCTGTGACATAGCCTATGCGTTCGATTCCCATCAGACCCAATTATTTTTTAGATTTTTTTCTTTTTAATTTTTGGAAACCCAAGAGTTCCGCGTGTAATACAAGGAGAAATGAAAAGTTTCAAAAAAATCAAACAGGCGTAATGAGGTGTACACACCGAAATACATACGTGGCACGAATCTCGAGGCCATGCCTCAAGATCCGACCGTCCATTCTTCAATATTGACCACCGCCGACGGTTGGATATTGTCTAAATCGCCCCGTGCTTCGCACACACACCCCTTCGACTCCCCTTAACTCCCCTGCACTGTTTGATTTTTCTGCAATCAAACAGAGACTCTTCAATTCACCATTTAACACATTATTAATGCTTTTTAATCCAAAATTTTAATTCCCAAACCATAATTCTCGACAATAAATACCACCCCATGCCCTAACTCCCCTCTATTCTAAAAATTTCTAGCAAAATCATCTCAAAAGTTCCTGAGTACAAGTGGAGTCAAGTAGAGTTAGTAACCAAGCTCCTTTCGTCGATGATCGAAGCCGTTTTCGGAGCTCCCGCGAAGCCGCGAAGCCGCGAAGCCCACACCCTTCTTCCTTACTCTCTTCTCGATATTACCAAGCCGTAAGTCCCTCTCATCTCTTCTTCTTTTCATCTCAATTCATATCCTAAACATATATCGGTAAAGTGGAGTTACTTCCGATATATTTCTTTTTAAACTTAGAACTCCATTTTCCTTTATACATAAGTCAAACTAATTTTACCACCCTATTTGTAACTTCGATTACAACCTTTTATCTTCGATTTTAACCAAGATTTTCATGTGAAACAAACATAAACGAACTTTTTCATTAAAATACCTTAAACTTTATTATCACCTCTTTTCGATAATTGTTAAAACAATACATTTAGGAAAACTTCATGGTGTAATGACCTACCCCACACGCACACTTTGGTTTCATAGCACGATATATATATATATATATATATATATATATATATATATATATATATATATGGTTGGTTCAAAGAATAGCTTTTACATTAAAATACCACATCTTTTCCAAAACGGGTTTCGTTTAAAGTGGTATTTTGTAATTCTTGGCAAATACGCATCTACAACTCTCATTAAGGGACTCACTAATAGATGGTGCGGATTTTCGCACATCTTTGGGATAGTAGTGCGAGATACAGAACTCCTCATTGAGTATTCAATCTCGAAAGGAAATAAAATACGGTTTTTAAGAAACGCGAATTTTCTAAGCAAAACTAATTTTTGAAAAATTATATAAAAATTTTAAATACGTTTTTCCAATAAAAACATATTATGAAACAATTTTTTTTTTAAATGGAAGATTAAAAGGTTAATAAAATACCATCAAGTTACAAAAAAGAGGGCTGGTTTTCAATAAAATACCACAAACTTTTAAAAGCTAAGTTTTGATCATTAAAATACCCCAATAATTAAAATACATGCCCATGAAAACCCTAAATCTTGTAAATCACCCTCGGGGTTATTTTTAAAATAATATTAATATATTTTTCATAAAACCCCCTTGAGATATGAAAACAATACTTTAAGAACTATAAAATTAATATAGGTTTAAGCGGTATCATTTCTCTTAAGCCCGAGAAAGCCGGAGAAAGTGAATGCTTGCATATTTAGGTTAGACAACATAACAGAGTTATCAATGGCAATTATCTTGGAAAAAGACACAAATCATGCCGTCCATGTGCATCAGTTGCCGATTACTCCCGAACCTAAGAAATTCAAGAGTTAAATCCGTTCACAAGTTTCTGACTTAATCTGAGTCCAAACTCAAACCAGAATCCAAAAATCAAATACGAACTTGAATACTTGATCATGAACCTGAATACTCGAATTCAAATATCAAATTCAAACTTGTATACTTGACTCGACTTGACTGAACCATGATTATAACGTGATATGAACTCGACATGACTACCTGAACACATGATTACATCCTGAACATGAACCTGAACATCTTATATCCATGAATTCGGCCAAGACCTGTAATCTTAATCTATACAATACAATACGCGGGGATAAAGGGGTAGGTTGGTACGGAACATATATCGTGACATGAGGGGTCACTTTAAAAGACACCTACATAAATTCACGTGACGTTGTCTCATGGGTTATGACAGGGCCTTATACTACATGTTACCATAGTCCACGGGGTAAGATGGTCTCCTCTCGTATAGATGAATATTTTTTTTATCAAACTACAAATAACCACATTAGAATAACTATCTTATACCTGTGAATGATCATATACAATTTTACATGTTCTTTGTTCTTTTAGTTCTTATTCACATTATATACTATTTTCCCTTACTTCTTTTAAGACTTACCGAGCGCTAGTTCGCTGACGACATTCCTCTCTGTTTTCTTTTTTTGGAATGTTCGTTAGGAGGACCAGATTCTGAGGAGATAGAGCCAAGCCAGGAGGACTTGGACCAGATTGCTGCTTAGCCAGACTGCTAGCTCTTTCCAACCTGCACTTACTTTCTGTATGCTATTGTTTAGGCATTTGCTTTATTATTGTATCTTTTATTTTCAGACAGCTGTATATAAAGTTAAATGTAAATCAAGTTACTGTTTCATTTTATTAGTCTTGTCGTTTTTTTTCATTATTATATTGCTTAATTACGCTTAACGTATTTGTTTCTTAGAAAATATGTTGCGGGCTTTCCACGTCACCGTTTCTGTCTACTGGGAAGCAGAGCGTGACAGTTGTAGTCAGGGTTTATTTCTTTTTGCGCATGTTTGATTTTTCTGAAACTTTTCGTTTCTCCGTGAATTCACGTCCAGCTCTTGGGCTTCCAAAAAATTAAAATGAAAAATCTCATAAAATAATTGAGTCTGATGGGATTCGAACACACAGGTTATGTTGCAACAGTATAGAAGTTTTACCAGTGAGATAGATACAACTTGCTTCTTGTTTTTAATAAACAAAAATGACCTATAACTCTTACACATGCTGTAATACCTTTTCTGTACAATAAACAAAAAGAAATTTATACAGGAATTTCAGAGTCGTTACATGTTAGATTAATGCAGCATGCATCTTTCAATTATATAGTATGTCATACACATCACAAAATGCAACAAAACAATGTAACAAAATTCATTTTCTGATTAAACTACCCTATTTAATCTTGTCAATTTTATTAGGGTGTTTGTTTTATTCATGAAAATAATAAGCGCCATAGGCGCTCCCACTGAAATAACTACCCATTAAATTTTCGAGATTTAAATAAATTTTGGTGAAAAAATTTGGTGAGCGAAAACAAATTTTTGAATAAAAAAACATTACTCCCTGAGTTAATAGAAATAAGCTTAACTAACCCATAAATTTGAGTTGGAAACTTCAAAAATAAGAAAAAACAAAATAAATAATTTTCTTAATTTTTTGGATTTTTTAATTTTTTCTGGAATTTTACTGATTTTTCTTATTTTTTGGTAATTTTCTAAAATTTTCTGAATATTAAAAAAAACATCTTTTTATAAAATAAAAGGCACATGTCTCTTCCCGGGCATGAGCCCAGCTCGGGTACCGAGGCTGGCTCGGGCCTCACTGGCCGGGACCGAGCTCTGCTCAGGCCTTGGGTGCCGGGCCCAAGCCTTCTTTGGCCGAATTTTTAAAAAAAAACTGAGAAGAAAAAAATATTCAGAAGTGTTGTTTTAGTTTTAAAAAATATTTTATCGTATACCAAAATCCCAAAATTCTTTTTGGTCCAACAAAAAAAACAAAATATATTTGGGTCAAACCATATCTCCAAAAAATATTTTTGTATCCATGTAAAATCCCAAAAAAAAAGTGTGCTATCACCAAGATCCCAAAACAAATTCGCAAGTTTTCTTTCATCAAAAAAAATTAGGGTTAGGGTTTTAATAAAATGCGACCTATGCACCATTATTGCTCATACCAAAAGAGAAAAAAATCCATTTTTTCTTTTCACATACATAAGATCCAATCTTTTAAAAAAATAAATCTTCTCACATATTGTTTCATGGGTAACTTCACTTCAACGAATTAAAACTACAACATAAGCGTCATAATGAATTATAGATCTAATCGATGGTGACATATACTGATGCAAAAAAAGAGATAGATAGATCTTCGAAAATCCATCAAAACGATCATCCTAAAATATAGATTTGTCATAATATTATTAAAAAAAATTGATCTATGTTTAGATCAAAATAAACGCAACTTTTGAGTTGCAAATAATTTTAAAAAAAACAGATCTGCATTAATCTACAAACATGGAATGTATGGTTCCGATACCAATGTTCACCTATGGTGCGTTGAAACATAACAAACACACATAGCAACGGATATACAATCTATCTACACAAGGATTTACGATATATCTGATCCGAGTGATTAGATTACCTTACCCACGTCACGTAGAAGATATGATTTTTGGCACCTCCAAGAAAAGGCCGAAGGAAAACCACACTTTGGAAGAAGACAAGAATCCCTCTCTTGATCACCCCACAAACCAACCCAATCTAGAAGAGGACGAGAGAAGGAGATGACGACTCTCTTGGTTTTCTCTCTAGAAAACTCTCTATATTATATGCACATGTCTCTCTTGTGAAACTCTAGCCCCTATATAAATATATATAGAGTACCCACTCATATGGACGGGTATTGGACCGGATCGGACTCAATAGCTAACACAATTTAACAGATATTCTTGCAAGCCTACGCACTTGCAGGTATTGATAGTTGCACAACATGCGTAGACTGCGGTAGAAGGAATGAAAACATGGATGGCAACGGTTTTTGTTCACCCCCACTTGATAGTATGGGTGGGAAGACATTGGAGTTCGAGACCCAACCCAGACCTGCCCGATCATGTGATTGAATGGGTTAGGGTTGGTGGAGATGCAACCTGAGTTGCAAGCTTGAGTGCTATGGGGCTCAGCTTGAGCAAGTCACCTACACCCAATACAGTGTAAATCTTAGTTTGGCTAGCAGTCGAAACCTAGTTTGCAAGGGTTCTAGCCCTAGCTAATCATGGTCGTATATTTGATCTTTCTTAAGCTATATATTAAGGGCCAATAGAGGCTTGGATTAGCTCATTGATGGGGCTTGGAGTAGCCCATGGGAAATACCCAGGTTTGAGCCCAGGATATCCTATTAATGAGAAGGGATGGCTAATTTATTTCACCTATTGTCCCTGGATCAGGCCCGGATCGATCCTATTAATAAGAATGGATGGCTAATTTATTTCACCTATTGTCCCGGGATCAGGCCCGGATCTCATTATATATATATATATATTAAAGGCCAATTAAAAGGGTTGAGATACAATTAAAAGGGTTGAGATACAATTGATATGCAAAAAATATCCATGGTTTAGTACCTCCTTAGAAAGGCCAAGCTCTATATGTTCCTCCTTCAATCTCTGCTCGGATATCCAACTAACGTGGCTTTCAGTACTTCCCTCATGACCGTGTGTCTGTGACTCATCAATTATCAAACAATGAAAAAGACCCGGAGATTCAAAAGTGCATTGAGGACCTACACAGCTAATCTAATCACTGTAACTTCTCTAACTAATGATGATGCAGGCCACTGGAGTTTCATTCCACTGCATATTAAGATTGGTTAATTCAGATTAGGCATAGTAATTGACTGTATTTGTTGAAATTTCTATACCCCTGATTCTCGAAGGAATCATAAACCACACAAGAGTCATAGTGGAAATCCAATTAGGATCGTGAGTTTCGAATCTATTTTAAAAGAATTACCAAGCAAGTATCACAACACAACAAGTTATCAAAAGCACACACCAAACATACAAGATTTAGTCTGGTTCGGCGCAACTCACATCTCTTCTATACGTAATCCGACAAGGAAAGCTTCCTCTGTCAAGAAAGAATTACACGAGAACATTCTTTCCAATCACCGTCCAATAAAAAATATCTCCTGATCCTTACAAAGCATCTCTTTTCTCTCACCCTCTCTTGATTTTACAGCTATACTCTTTTAGCTGTGTAGAAATATTGACAATCCACAAAACGCTATTGGAATTATATTTATAGCCTACAAGTTGATTAGCGATAAGACCGGGTTTTAAACTAGAATTTCCTTAAAACGAACCAAAACCCGACCCGGACCCGGATCCTCCCCCGCTACGCTACGCCGAGTCACACACCGCCACATGGCCATCTTCATGCGTCATGAACCGGAACAAGCCATGTTAGTGTATATGCCCTAGAAGCCATTACTGTATCATACTAGCTTGTATATTACTTGATGGAAGCTTGGGATATACACAGTTGTATAGACAATCTTGCTCAAAATGGTAGTATGCTACTTGGTTTGTTTCTATTTCAATATGTACATGTGTTTCTTTTAGCATATCGCTTATACATATTAGTAGAGCCCTTAGGATCTTTGCTTGATTACCAGCGTTGTGATGGCAGTCACACTAGTGGGAGCTGGGTAATCTACAAGCACATCCTTATACAGGTCCCTAGTCGTAGGACTATCGAGACGGGGTATCGATACTCCGGAGTAGACTGGCGTAAACGCTTCTCATCCCGGCTCGGGAGGTGGTCTGTCCCACAGCCATCAGTACGTCGTACTGGAGATAGTATGCGGGTGCTCGTTAGGTTACGAGTATACTGGACAGGACTCGTCGGGAACTATTGGATGGTATTATACCTATCGTCGGTTATCAGTTCCCAGGTGACATGAGTACAGCTTAGTCCGCTGACTTGACACTGTTACTTCGTCTCGAGTGTGTTCCCACTGTACTTAGATTACTACCCTACCACGGCTCAAAAGAGTCGTGCAAACAGGTAATAGTTGGGTGCAGTCCCGAAGCACTTGGAGGCAGTGACGGTTAGACAGGATTCGTCTCTCCCGGTATTGGGGGTTGACATCGCGCTGTGTCTAGAAGAGCCATTACACGAGTAGTCCCCGGCCAGGGCAAGCGAGATATACTGGTAGGTTTCCAATGTTATCTCAGGGTGTTCTGGGCTACACTCCGACATGACTTATACCGCTATTAGGGGACTGACGTTCACCACCCCCTAGGCCCGCCATGCGATGTATCAGACGAACAGACCGGACTGTACGGAGATTGTCACATACAGGCTCAGTAGGAGTTCGGATGGGTTTATCTCATCGGCCTTCATATCGACATCTACCTGGGGACCGTTACGTACAGCTAGTGCCGCTTCCGGTCTGTGGTTAAACCCACTGCCAGCATAGTGTCGAGTGTTTAGAGTCCCACACAGAGAGTTTCCCTTCACTGAGCGAAACGTGTAGAGGCCGTATAGTTTTACGGCAGGGCTGCAATCACTTACGTGCACTTGTGTGCGTATGCTGTTCGGGCAGGTAATACTAGTGGGTTTTACGGCACGGTTTTGCATCTGCGCTAGTCCAGCCCCCGCTCTGTCGTTAGTTAAGTAACCTAACGGGTGATGACGGGACCCCGTGGCGAATGCGGATGGCATAAGCGTACGTCATATTTTCGTTATTTTCTGCAATGGTAGGATTAAATGATGGGACGCATTGGAATTAATGCAAGAAAATAAACCAAGTAAAAGTCATTGGAACACTTTCAAAACCACTTGGTTCTTTTCAAAAGCCAGCTTTTAAACGCGGAGCTTGAACCACTCCTTTTAAAAGCTATCAGGTTCCTTCGATTATATCAAGTTCACTACGTTCACGGTTTCGCCAAAACCATTCGTAGCCCTCCGTCATTTCAGTTAAATAGTCAGTAGTATTCAAGCTATGTATTTTGACCTTCGCCAAGACATAGTGATTGGTAGCTGCTGAATATTTATCTGTAGCATAGATAGATGCATTGGTTTGGGACAGTCATACTACTATTTTGGCATTCGTCAAGGGTATGTACGGGTGGGTTCAAATTAACCTGGACAATGACGGGTAGAACTTGACATGTGACTTATGATATGTTGGCCTTCGTCAAGGTCATAAGAGCATGGGGCAAAAATCCACATCGGGAGTTTCAAAAGAACTGAAACTTGCTAGCGCTGCATACCATTTGGAGTGTGATGATTCTGGTAGGATTCCTTCAGTTTTGTCACGCGATGATATTTGGATCCCGATCCTACTGTGAGTATATGCTACTCCTCCGGAACTTTCTCACTTAACGATCAATGCTATAAACCAAGTAGGTGTCTAGAAAGGTGTTAGCGGAGCTACGCCCACAGGGAAAAGAGGTTACTTAATTAAGGAACTTCGCGAAAGCGTTGGAAAACGTCCCTCGAAGTACCGACACCAGCCTGGCTGAACGGTTAAGCAAGTATTGTACGGTGAGATAGATCCCGACTAATTCTTCCTTTATGGTTTGAGGAGGGATTCGAGAGACAGTGGGAACCATCCTGTTTAGATAAATTAAAAACCAATCTAAACTTGCAAGAGCATCATGCTAAAGTGTTTTCTTCTCTCTCTCTTAATTGCAGCGACCCAGTGACCAGACATAGGTTACATCTAGATAATAAAATGACTGAATCTGACTATTATGACTGGCAAAGGTCTGTCCAGATGTCCATTGCCCATGACAAGCTGGGACACCTCTTAACTAATCCAACCCCTGCCGTCTCAGGTCCAGTTTCCCCTATCATGGATATTAATATCCGTAAGACATCGGAAAAGGACTGTGCGAAAGCCAAGTATCTCGTGTTAGCCTCAGTTGATGGTGCATACCAGAGGCAGCACGAGAAGATGGACTTAGTTTCTATCTTCCTCCATAACAAAGATTTATATGGAGAGCAATCCCGTATCGCAAGATATGAGACCTCGAACGAATTGCTTCCAGCGAGGTTGGCTATCGGGTCATCTGTAAGGGGCAACGTCCTTACAGAGACTAGCTCTTTTGAGCTCACGAACCTGAAGACCAGGTTGAAGAACGGGTCAGATGCTGACTTAGTTCAACAGTCTCTACCTACTATCCTGAAGGAAACTAGGGAAGTAGAAAGAAAGGGAAGGGCAGAAGTTTCGGGACTGGATGTAGTAAAAAAAGGATGTTCCTATTGTTACAGGAATGAACATTGGCAGAAGGATTGCAGGGCTTGTATAGCCAGTAGCCAGAATTCGATGTTGTGGCTTCGGCTTCGGGTGTGTTTGTAATAGAGAACTGTATGTCAGTTAACCCTACTTCCTGGGTATTGGATACCGGATCAGGATCTCATATCTGTAATTCGTTACAGGCTCTGAGAAACCGCAGGGTTATCAGGATAGGTGATATGACTCTCAGGGTTGCTAACGGAATGAGCATGTATGCTGAATTCGTAGGGGAATATCATCTAGGACTGACAACTGGGCAGATATTGATTCTGCGTGACTGTTTTTATGTACCAGGTGCGACTTGTAATATCATATCTGTATCCTTACTTTCTAAGGAAGGATATGAATTTACTTTTGTAAGCGATGTAGTCAATATCCACCTAAATCAAGTTCTGATTGTGTCAGGTACATTACAAAACGGGATATACGTATTGAATCAAGCTCAGATCTTCAGTGTCCAAAACACACTTAAAAGAAAGTCTCCGGAATTAAATCAGGCTTTGTTATGGCATTGTAGACTAGGTCAAATTAATGAAACACGGTTGGCAAAGTTACATAAAGAAGGATACTTGGATCCGTTCGAGTACCAGTCTCATGCCACTTGTGAATCTTGTCTCATGGGAAAGATGACAAAGACTCCGTTCACTGGACACGGAGAAAGAGCAAGTGAGCTCCTAGGACACATACACAGTGATGTGTGCGGTCCAATGTCTACACATGCGCGAAGTGGTTATTCATACTTCATTACTTTCACAGATGATTTCTCTAGGTATGGGCATGTCTTCTTGATGAAGCACAAATACGAGGCCTTTGAGAAATTTCGGGAATACAACAATGAAGTTGAAAAACAAAAAGGCAAAAGTATCAAGACACTGAGATCTGATCGAGGTGGTGAATACTTGAGTGTCGAGTTTCTGGGCTACTTAAAAGAGAATGGAATTCTCTCTCAGCTTACTCCTCCATACACACCACAACACAACGGTGTATCGGAGAGGAGGAATCGAACCCTATTGGATATGGTTCGTTCCATGATGAGTAAGGCTGAGTTGCCGCGATCCTTCTGGGGCTATGCACTAGAATCAGCTGCATATCTCTTGAACAAGGTTCCCTCCAAGACTGTGCCTGCCACACCATATCAGATGTGGTGTGGGAAGAAACCCCATCTTCAATATCTGAAGATATGGGGATGTCCATCTTTTGTAAAAAAGCTGTATTTGGACAAGCTCGAGGCATGCTCAGTACTGTGTAAGTTTGTGGGATACCCAAAGAACTCCAGGGGGTATTTTTTCTATTATGCAGAGGAACAAAAGGTTTTTGTTTCTCGTCATGCCCATTTTCTGGAACATCAATTTTTAGAGAAAGGTAAAAGTGGGAGCGTAGTAGAACTGGAAGAAATTCCAGAACCACAAGCTATTACTGAAAGCTTGGAAGAACCAGAAGGTTTAGGAGAACAGGACATCCCAGCGCCACTCCGCAGGAGTAGTAGGCAGTCCCATTCGCATGAGAAATACTACTGTTTTCTCATACACGGGGATAGAGAGGATTGCACCATTGACTATGGTGAACCTACTAGCTTCCAGCAAGCCATTCAGAGCGGTGACTCGGTAAAATGGCTGGATGCAATGCGGACCGAGATGGAGTCCATGTACACCAACAAAGTTTGGACTTTGGACTTTGCTCCAGAAGGGGTAAAACCCGTAGGCTGCAAATGGATCTTCAGAAAGAAGATTGGTGTAGATGGGCAGGTTGAAACCTATAAAGCTAGACTTGTAGCAAAGGGTTTTCATCAAAGACCTGGTTTGGACTATGACGAGACCTTTTCTCCAGTGGCTATGCTCAAATCCATTCAGATCTTTCTTGCCATTGCTGCCTTCCACGATTATGAGATCTGGCAGATGGACGTAAAGACGGCTTTCCTAAATGGAAATTTGGAAGAGTGCGTCTTTATGGATCAGCCGGAGGGATTCATTCAGAGTGGGAGCAGCGGTAAAGTGTGCAAGTTGCTCAAGTCCATCTATGGACTGAAGCAGGCATCGCGGAGTTGGAACATCTGCTTTGATGATACTGTCAAGGAATTCGACTTTATCAAAAACCTAGATGAACCATGCATTTACAGTAAGATTGTAGGGAGAACTGTGGTATTCCTCGTCTTGTACGTGGATGACATTCTCCTAATAGGAAATGATATTCCTATGCTACAGTCAGTCAAAGGATTCTTGTCACAGAGGTTCTCCATGAAGGACCTGGGCGATGCCAACTACATTCTGGGGATCCAGATCTATCGTGATAGATCAAAGAGGATGTTGGGACTTTCACAGTCGAGGTACATAGACACCATACTAAAATGATTTAGTATGGAAGATTCCAAGCGCGGTAATCTACCGGCTTGTCACGGAATCACCCTGTCCAAAGAGATGTCTCTCAAGACTGATTTGGAAAGGGCTCGCATGTCATCAATACCCTACACATCTGCGGTAGGCTCTATAATATATGCGATGTTATGCACCAGACCAGATGTAGTATACGCATTAAGCGTTGTAAGCCGGTATCAGTCGAACCCAGGGGAGAAACACTGGATAGCAGTAAAGAACATTCTCAAGTACCTGAGAAGGACTAAGGAGATGTTCTTGGTGTATGGCGGAAAAGACCTCCAGACTGAGGCCTTTGCTGACTCCAGCTTCCAGAGTGACAAGGATGACTCCAAGTCCATGTCGAGTTATGTCTTTACCCTCAATGAAGGGGCGGTTTGCTGGAAGAGCTCCAAGCAGGAAACCGTTGCTGACTCAACTATGGAAGCGGAGTACATAGCTGCTTGCGATGCCGCAAAGGAAGCTGTCTGGATGAAGAAGTTCCTCACGGAGTTTCAGGTGGTTCCTACCAGTGTTGATCCAATACCGCTGTATTGTGACAACAACGGCGCTATAGCTTTAGCGAAGGAACCTAGGTCCCATCAGAAGTCCAGGCACATTTTGAGGCGGTACTACCTGATCAGGGAGATCGTAGATCGCCGAGAGATCGAGGTGAAGAGAGTAAATACGGAAGATAACACTGCAGATCCATTCACGAAGGCCATACCCCAGACTCAGTTCGAGTGGCTGATCGAGATGATAGGTCTTCGATACGCCAGTACATGGCCCTAGTGCAAGTGGGAGATTGTTAGTGTATATGCCCTAGAGGCCATTACTGTATCATACTAGCTTGTATATTACTTGATGGAAGCTTGGGATATTCACAGTTGTATAGACAATCTTGCTCAAAATGGTAGTATGCTACTTGGTTTGTTCCTACTTCAATATGTGCATGTGTTTCTTTTAGCATATCTCTTATACATATTAGTAGAGCCCTTAGGATCTTGCTTGATTACCAGCGTTGTGATGGCAGTCACACTAATGGGGGCTGGGTAATCTACAAGCACATCCTTATAAAGGTCCCTAGTCGTAGGACTATCGAGATGGGGCATCGATACTCCGGAGTAGACTAGCGTATACGCTTCTCATCCCAGCTCGGGAGGTGGTCTGTCCCACAGTCATCAGTACGTCGTACTGGAGATAGTATGCGGGTGCTCATTAGGTTACGAGTACACTGGACAGGACTCGTCGGGAACTGTTGGATGGTATTATACCTATCGTCAGTTATCAGTTCCCAGGTGACATGAGTACAGCTTAGTCCACTGACTTGACACTGTCACTTCACCTCGAGTGTGTTCCCACTGTACTTAGATTACTACGCTACCACGGCTCAAAGGAGTCGTGCAAACAGGTAGTAATTGGGTGCAGTCCCGAAGCACTTGGAGGCAGTGACGGTTAGACAGGATTCGTCTCTCCCGGTATTGGAGGTTGACATCGCGCTGTGTCTAGGAGAGCCATTACACGAGTAGTCCCTGGCCAGGGTAAGCGAGATATACTGGTAGGTTTCCAGTGTTATCTTAGGGTGTTCTGGGCTACACTCCGACACGACTTGTACCGCTATTAGGGGACTGACGTTCACCACCCCCTAGGCCCGCCATGCGATGTATCAGACGAACAGACCGGACTGTACGGAGATTGTCACATACAGGCTCAGTAGGAGTTCAAATGGGTTTATCTCATCGGCCTTCTTATCGACATCTACCTGGGGACCGTTACGTACAGCTAGTGCCGCTTGCGGTCTGTGGTTAAACCCACTGCCAGCGTAGTGTCGAGTCTTTAGAGTCCCACACAGAGAGTTTCCCTGCACTGAGCGAAACGTGCAGAGGCCGTATAGTTTTACGGCAGGGCTGCGATCACTTACGTGCACTTGTGTGCGTATGCTGTTCGGGCAGGCAATACTAGTGGGCTTTGGTTTAAGTCGGATCCTAGTATTGCACGGATGGATTTGTTTTGTCTTCTGTGCATTCGCATTCTACGGAATGTGGATGCAGGTGTGTATGCACAGTTTTGAGGAGCGATGAAGGAGAAAGTGCCTCATTAGGGTTTTGGCAGATGGTTCGGCCAAAACCGCTATATGGCAGGCTCATTAGAGTTTTGGCAATTCATTCGGTCAAAACCATTATGAGCCGCGGACATTACTTACTAATCTTTTCAGTGATAATTTTATGATGGCTAATTGCTTTGACCATTTAACCACCTTGACCACTCTTGACTTTGTTGACCCGTTGACCAAAGTTGACCTTGACCTTCATGAGAGGTCTACACTCTTCTTTGGTTTTCTTTTTCTTTTTGAATTATGAAAATGATCATGTCAATGTAGCCATCAACTTTATCATGATAGGATTAGTAATGATGATTTTGAGTATTATTGAACCATGGTTCATTTTCTTTGTTCATTATTCTTTTCTCATTCTCTCTCCTAAAAAGTGAGAAGAAAAGAAAAGCTCCATGGTTGCTAGTGCTCCTTCTTCTTTCTCCTCTTGATTCATTCTTTTGATCTCATGTGTTGAGAGAAAAAGAATCCACATAGACAAATACTTCCATCAACCTCTTCTACACAACCTAGGACTTCAAGACTAGCGATCTTGTTGCCCTAGTTGCCTCTGCTCGAGGTGGAGCTCGGTGTACATCTCTCGGGTGGATCGTCTTAGACTCAAGAAGGCCGCGGAGGTGACCAAGATCCGGATCGACCCTCGGAACGTGGATGGATGAGCCGGATAGCGGAGGGAAGACCCGAAGGACCGTTTTCGTGAGGTATAATTCCTACGGCATTGTAGTTAACTCCTCTAGTAGTTTGCTAGTTTCTAGTTTAGCAAAGATCCGGCTTTTAGTCCATGTTGCCTTTGCGCCAAAAAAATTTTTTTCTCCGTTTCCGCCTCCCCGTAAGAACCGGGGTGATCAACGTGGACTTACAAGCCACGTGTCCGCTTCCTTACGCACCTCTGCGAGAAAAGAGTAATACTTTTTCTACTGGTGCTGTGGAATCCAAATAGACTACAAAGGCTTTCATTGGATACAATATAGGTCATGTTATCCACTACCTAGATACTTGGGTCCTATTGACCCCCTTGTATCTAATAAAAGCCTTGATAGCCTATGTGGATTCCACCGCACCGATAGTAAAATTATTACTTGCGAGAAAACATAGCGCTCTCGTTCTGGAGCTGATGGAGGTCCTTTTCGGGTCTCCGTCAGATGTTGTCTTCCGTCGATCTCCCGGTGGATTTTGGAGGTGATCTCCTGTTGCGTGTGGGTCTCAATGGGTTTTGAGGAGATTGGTGGTTCGAGGAGTTTGCGCCGAGTACCTGCAAGAAAGTCTCGGAGTGGTTTGGTACCACCGAGGACCCTCCGACGATCAAGTTAACACAAGATCCGAGCAGAGTAACGGCTAAGTGAGGCAAAAAAATGGCTTACTTGACCCCTCTGTGATGGGGGTTTATATAGTGGCGGCAGCACACAGCAGCAGGCGCGAGAATCTCGCCGGCAGTTACGCTCCCGACGTCACGCCCGCGTAATGAGCGGATCGCCCATTAATGGGGATCGTGATTGCGTGGAACGTGGGATGTTGCCGGCGGAGAATCTGCGCATGGCTAGATTTGCGGAGCGGCGGTTACGCCTGTGAGTGGTGGAGTTGGTCGGTTGGAAGGACCGAGAAGATGGCCTCGGCAAGGGAGCTCGGGAACGAGCAGGAGGGCCGAGAAGTCTTGGTCCTGTGGCAGCTCGGGGCGAGATGAGAGGCCGAGGAGGCCAATTTGCAGGGGGTCCTGAGGAGAGCCAGCTTGTGCTTGCAGGTCGGGAACAGGGGTGGCCTGGTTGGCCCCTATGGGCCCTTTCTTTTGAGTCCTGCGACACGTCATATGCCACGTGTCCTGATCTGGGAGATCTCCAATATAGAGCATCATCATTAGCCCCCACTCTTGTCCCAACCAGCTGGCGGATTGGGTTAAGAGTGGACTACCGGGCCGCCCGGGATGAGCTCCCTCTTAAGATTTCGTCGGGACGCGTCCCCAGGCTGTCGGCTGTCTTTTCTGCAGTGAATCAGGGTGAGACCTCTGCATTTAAGGACGGTGCACCGGTTCGTGCATCCTGTCACTGAAGCGACGGTCCGTGTGTCAAGCGTCGGTTGGCCGACGTGACGTGTGCAGACCTGTGTCTGATAGGATGCGGCCCAGTATGGGAACGACAAGTGGAGCGATCGGAGCAGTTGGACGCGAGGGGGCTCTTTGGCGGAAGATGAAGGGCGCCGTTGGATGAGGGCGATTGCGGTGATAAATAGGGGTGGGGCCCACTCCAAGGCCTCTACTCCTTCGTATCATTCTTTCTTCTAGGCATTGGATGTTTGGCGCTCTTCCTCTTTTGGGTTGGATACATGGTTCTTTCCCACTCTTTGGGTTTCTCGTTCCGAAGGGAGGCCAGCGGCGCGGCCGTGCCCCCGGCTGGCTCGTGCCCTACGCCGAATGTTCCGCCGGCAATAGGGTCGTCCGCTTCGTTGATGGCTCCTGGTGATTGTTCCGGCGGCGGCCAGAGACGTCCATGGTCATCCTAGCCCCAGACGAGAGACATAAGGGAGGGCGAGGACGGGGTCCCCCTTAAGAGGAAAAGGACAATCTCTCGTGCGCTGCCGTCGAGGGTTCCTGAGGGGATTCCCGTGCAGGAGGGTGATGCCGTCTTCATGGCTCCATCTGGGCTTTCCGTCGCTGCCGGCCTGCTTTCAGGGATGGAAGAGTCGGTCGGGGGGAGGCTTCCGCATGGCACCCTGAGGATCCAAATGGAGGCCATAGCCCAAGGGGCGGTCCAGGTATGTGTTAGTTATATGTATGCCCTAGAGGCCATTACTGTACATTGGATGTATATTGTAGTGGATGCTGGGACATATATAGGGTGGACTTTCTTGCTCGACATGATAGTATGTTATTTGGTTGCTCTTTACCTTAACGTTACACTGATTGTCTCTCTGTTACATGTTGGTAAAGCCCTTAGGATGTGTACTTGGCTACCTGGACTATGATGCGGATCATACTAGTGGGGACATGGTAGTTCATAAGTACATCCTTCAAAGTCCCTAGTCGTGGGTGTATCGAGACGGGGCATCGATATACCAGAGTAGACTAGCGTATACCTTCTCGACCCATAAAGATGGGCGATGGATGATCCCATATCCATTGGTGTTTCACATCAGAGATGATATACGGGTGCTCAGTGGAGACTGGGTACACTGGACGGACTCACCGAGAACTCCCAAATGGTATTATACCTTACGTCAGATGGCAGTTCTCTGGTGACACTGGTACAGGTTAGTCTGTAGACCCGAGATCGTCATAGAGTCTTGTGTGGTTCCTACTGTGCTTTGATTTCCACCTTACCACGTCCAAGAGGGCGTGCAAAACGGTGGTTTTTGGGTACAGTCCCGAATCACATGGAGGCAATGAGCGATAGGAGGGGATTCGTCTCTCCCGGTATAAGGAGTTGATGTTGCGCTGTGTTCGATTGGCTATAACCGAAAATCCCTGGCCAGGGTTGCTGAGATTTACTGGTAAGTGTTACCAGTAGTTTCTCGAACTGTTATAGACCTCAAATCGACACGACTTATCGAGCTATTGGGGTCTGACGTTTACCACCCCTAGGCAAGATATGCGACATATCAGACGACAAGACCGGACTGTACGGTAAGTGTTGCTGGTTGGATTCACAGGAGTGTGAGCGGGCTTGCTCGTCGATCTTCTGATCGCTCAATACCCAGGTGGCCGTTACGTTTAGCAGACCGCTTGCGGCTTGTGGGTGTTTGATGTGATCATCACCTGCTGCCGGCGTATTGACGAGTCTTTAAAGTCCTACACAGAGGTTTCCTGGCTCAAGCGAAACGAAATAGGAGCGCATATGAGATATGTACGGGACCGAGAATTATACCAGTATGTGATACTGTATTCTATTCTCGCGATTTGTATCATTGGTCGGTTATATGTGATATAGCCGGGTTACCGAATCAAGTGTTGATTCGATACATTGATACACTTCATATTAGTCGGTTATATGCGATATGACCGGATCGTTAAATCAAGTGTTGATTTAATGATTTGATGTATAATTATATATTTGATATATTACTTTACATTAACTAGTAGTAGTTCACTTAAGATGGTTTTTCTCACTTGTTTGTGCATATTGTATATGTGATATATTTTTGTGCACAAGATTGTATCATGTTTGATGATACATGCCTACTTGGGTGTATGTTTGGTTTAAACCTTGGTTAAGTAAATGGTTAGGGGTTTTAATTTATTTATTCATTTATTTATTTCATTTTGGCAAGAAATGAAATGGTTGCTACTTTTTTTTTACATTGAAGCTTCATGAAGCTTTGAAAAAGTCTACCATTTTTGTTTCATGCCTAACCTAACCATTCACCTAACCTTAGTTTGCTCTCTACACATAACCATGGTTGATAATATGATAAGGATCACTAATTTTCTATTATTGATTTAATTCTTATCATATTCTTTTCTTCTTCTTCTTCTTCTTCTTCTTCTTGAAGATGAAGAAAACCTTGCATCCTTTAATGGTGACTTGAGAAAAAGAGTGAGAAATCCAATTCTAAAGTGAACCCACTTCCTATTTCTTCATCCTCTACCACTTGCCAAGTAGTATAGGGTGTTTTCTTCACAAGTTTCTTGACTTGGTGAAGTTGGAGCTTGATCTTGTGTTGCCTCGACGTAGACCATCTTCGGCATCGAAGTCGACGACCTAGCCCGATCATTTCTTCGATGAAACCACCGCGAGGGTCCGGGATCCTATGGGTACAGCGGAGGGACTTCATCACGGAGCTATGGAGGTGGAGGACCGGATATACAAAGGTTGTATTTCCATTCACTTTAGAGTAAAGTTGTTTGCTCGCATTTGTTATCGCCTAATCCCTAGTTAACGATCGCATTAGGGTTTCTTGGCACCGGAAATTTTTGAATTTGGCATGGTTGATGCCTTGTGAGGCTTCATTAGTATGCCTAGGAACCCTACAGTGGTATCAGACCCTAGCTAGAGCCTTAGGCGATGCGTAGACGAAGTTACAAACCCGATCGAACCCGTAACCCTAGATTTCATCCACTCTCTGTACATTTTTGAAAATTGTGGATTTTTATGAATTAAAAATATGCAAAAAAATCAGCAGGTGTTTCTAGGAGTTACTGTAAAATTCGAGTGGCTAATTCATCTAAAGCGCGGCGGAACCACGGCACGAGCATGCCTCGTGCGGCAGTTCCGCGGCCATTCTGTCGCATCACGTTTTGAAATTTGCACAGTAATTCCTATATTTTATTGGTGTATTTTCTGGGAATTTTTAATCTTTACTCAAGAGTTGAGTTTTCTGGGGTTGTTTTGGGAATTCGATTATTCGATCGGTTTATTTAATTTCGTCTATCTGTTTTTCCGGATAATTTTTGAATATGTTAAAAAGTTTGACCGGATATAAATACCCACTTTTTCCCCTGCCGGGAAATTTCCAATTGTTGGATTTTTCCGTAGTTTAATGACGTTCTAAGTAGTGCAAGTAACGCGATGGTCCCTCTAGAAGACAACAAACCTTAACTCGATTATGTGACCGTCTTGAACTGCCCTTTGAACCTTAGGGTTTGGGGCAGTACGGCGTGCCACATGTGAGGCGTTGGCTTGACCCTTCTACGGCTGGACCGTTGGTACCGAGGCATGAAGTGGATGTTTTTTAAACTTATTTCATGTGTTGAGTTGTTTCGGGAAAACTTTAGTGTTTGATTGTTCGATCGGAAAATTTAACATTTTCTATTTATCTGGAATGTGATACAATATTTGGAATCCACAAGTAGTTATGAGATAACTGAATGAATGTTATAAACATAGCACTTTAGTCTCACTTGATTGGTTGCCACGGAATTTTGATGTGATCAAAAGTCCGTCGCAATCACGTAGCGTACGCGGATACTCGCCGGATAAACTTAATAGACAGCTACACCCCATAGCCCCGACCAAGTGACTGTAGGAGAACCCCGTCGCCGAAAGCATCCGTTCGAGTGCTCGCGGTAGCGGTGTTCCGCCTTGGTGCACCTCGTCGACGGCATCGGGGGTGCGGCCATCTACTAAAGCTTGCGACGAGCATTCGATCAGGATGTCGGGAATCTTGTTGAATTGCCCGACTTGATATTGAAAAGAGTTTTCGATAATGAGACTAAAATGCGGGGTTTACAATTGTTAGGCATGCGATGTCTAAGGAATTCATTTGGTTAGGCATGCGATGTCTAAGGATGGTTGCGGATTCCAACTGTTGTAGTTTTACACTTTCTTTTCTGGGACCGTAAGTGTAATATGTGATATCGCCGGTTTCGTTGCTATATGTCAACGACAATTGGGATACGCATGTTTACTTACGTTGATGACATGTGATGATTATGTGTTGCTGGATATGTTATATTGGATCGTCGTGTTTGAATAGCCGGGGGTTTTTATGTGAGATGAGTGTTTTTCATTTTCATTCATGTAAAAACTTGTATGTAATATTCTTTTATTGGGGCACTTCCAGGTTGCGGAAGTTGTCACCGTTTTTGTATATTATTTACTTTTCCGCACTAGGATAGACCCAAGGAGGAGGGCACAAGTAACCGGGTTCTGGAGTCCAGTGGGAGACCAACTCGAGGAGTCGAGTCCGGGTATCCTAACTCTAGAATTGGTAGGGTTGCTTGCCGCTCTCGTAGGGGTCTAGGGGTGTGGATTTGGCTATTCATCGCGACCGTGGAATCCGTGTTTTATACTGGCTCGTATTAAAAACACGGACGTCCTAGTATATCCAATATTTCATATGATTCTTCTGCTGCGATATCTGTGATGTGATCATTTGATGTTCTGTGATAAATACTGTATATAGTATATATGATATATTATATAGGCATTACTTATGTTTTACACCCGTGCTAGCCCTGCCCCGCTCTGCCGTTAGTCACCTAACCTAACGGTGCACGAGGGGACATCGAGGCGAATGAGGATGGCATAAGTATACGTCGTATTTATCTGTGATGTTTAGGTGCTTAAATGATGGGACTTCATTAATGTGATTAATGAAAATAAAAGAAACCTAAAGATGTTGTGGAATCGAATTTCTAAAATAAAATAGGTAGCTACAGTTCTTGCTTTGCATCGCGGTGTTCCTTGTAGAACATCCTGCACCTTATTCGATAAGGAAAGGACCGAGATCCCTTCACCGGGAGTGACTCCTTTAGCAATAACTGGCAGATGCTACAACCCTCGGTTTGTCTTTTTGATTGCTTCTATAGTTTCTGCTTTGCATAGTGATATATATGATATATCCCGCACCTTATTCGATGAGGAAAGGGCCGACGATCCCTTCACCGGGAGTGACCCCTTTAGCAAAACTAGAAAAGCCTAAAAAACACTCCATTTTAAAATCGTTTGATTCTACAACGATATCAAGTTCACTGCGCAATAGGTTTTCAGAAAAACCTGTCGTAGCTCTCCGTCATTTCAGATAAGTAGTAGTTAGTATTCGTGCTACGTTTGTTGGCATGCGTCAAGGCGTAGTGTGCGGTAGCTAACTAGTATTTTTCTGATTATGCATATGATGCAGATTGGATTAGGGTAGTCGTGCGACTTTGTTGGCCTGCGTCAAGGGTCGTGCAGGTGGGTTTATTTCAATCAGGAAATGACGGGTTGAACTTGACTAGCGCACTATGGTTTGTTGGCCTGCGCCAAGGTCATAGGACGCTAGGGGCAAAATTATCGGGAATTTCAAGTGTTGAAATTTGCAATGAGATTGCATACCTTCTATGAGGTAGTTGGATCCCGATACCCGCTGCGAGTAATTGTTACTCCTGGGAGAGTTTTACACATTACAATTAGCCGATCAAGTAGGTGTCTAGAAAGGTGTCAACGGGGTTACGCCTCTGGGAAAACGAGGTTTGCCGTAATTAGGTCCGTGCGAAAGCACGGGGAACCTCCCTCAAAGTACCGACACTGGCCTGGCTGAAAGATTGGCGAACTTGTAGCGTGTAATTAATCCCGGCTAGTCTTTCCTTTTAGGGTTTGAAGGAAGATTTGATAAAAACAGTGGGAGCCATCCTGATTAGATAAAATAATAACCATTCTGATCTTGCAAGAGCATACGCTGAGTGTTTTCTTCTCTCTCTCTCCTGGTAGCGACCATGTCACGCCTTAATCAAGATAATAATACGGATGTATTGACCGAACCCGCTTGTTATACTGAGCTGGGGAACGTTGGTCCCGCTCCAACTTATAATTGTTATAAGACAGAGCAGGAAATAGGGGATTACCAGAATTCCCATGCCGCCCAAACGAAGAGAGTGCATGATGATGCATCTTCTTCGGGTGTGTTCTTTATACAGAACTGTTTCTCAGTGTCATCTACGTTCTAGGTATTAGATACCGGATCAGGATCCCGCAAATGTAATCTGTTACATAGGGCTACAGAAAGGTAGAGAACTGAGAACGGGTGATAAGTTTCATGAGGCAGAAAACGGTGCAAGTATTGCAACCAAGTCTGTTGGTCACTGTCACCCTGTATTTCCAAGTACATTGATTCTGAACGAATGTTATTAGATACCGAACCTGATATACAAAATCATATCAATCTCTTTATTAGTAAAGAAAGGACATAATTTTGTTTTGTTGGATAATGTTTTGAACATTTCCTATATCAAAAGTTGATTGGTTCAGGCACGTTATCTAAAAGCATTGATGTTCTAAATCAAACTACAGTTCTTAGTATACGGAACACACACAAGAGGAAGAGTTCAGAAATGAACGGATCCTTCTTGAGGTATTGTAGACTAGGTCATATCAATGCGACCCGACTAGCTAAGTTGCACAAATATGCATATTTAAATCTTTTTGAATTTACATCTTGTGAAAACTTACCGGTCATGTCACAAAGATAAGATGACCATAGCTCTGTTTATTGGAAACAGAGAAAGAGTTAATGAACTTTTGGGATTGATACATGCTGATGTATGAAGGTCCCCTGTCTACACATGCCAAGACCGGTTCTTTGTACTTCATTACATTCTCTGATAATCTCTCGAGATTCAGACCTATGTTCCTGTTGAAACACAAGTCCGAACCTTTTGAGATATTCATAGAATATAAATTAGAAGTAGAGAACCAAAACGGGTATAAGTATTATGTCCTTTGATGTGATCAAGGAGGAGAATACTTGAGCATGGAATTCCTGGACTATTCTAAAGGAGAATGAGATTCTCTCTCAGCATTACTCCTCCGTATACACCACAGCACGTCGGTGTATCGGGGCGGAGCAGATACACCCTATTTGATATGGTGTGTTCTATGATGAGTACTACTGAGTTACCCATTTCCTTTTGGGAGTTATGCGCTTGAGAAGCTGCATACCTATTGAATAGGGTTCAAATCAAATCAGTTGCCTACCACTTCATATGTGATATGGAAAGAGAAGAGCCCATATCTTAAGTTAGTTAAGATTTGGGGTTGTCCGGCCAATGTCTAAAAGCAAAATCCGGACAAGCTCGAGGCAAAGTCTGTTATGTAGAACTGGAAATGTTCTGGCTATACAAACTATAGCTGATGATTTGATAGAACCAAAGGATTCAATAGTCACCGACGAACCTCAGCCTCTCCGCTGATCTAGTAGGGTTCCTCACCCACCCGAGAGATACTTCGGTTTCTCTATGACAGTGGGAGCGAGAATTGCATCATGAGATGATGACCCAACTAGTTTCGAGCTGGCCATCAGGAGTGGGACTCTGTAAGAATGGCTGGATGTTTATCGATCTGAGATGGAATCCTTATACACCAACAAAGTATGGACTTTGGTTTCTTTATCTGAAGGGTTAAATCCTCATCAGGAGCAAGTATATCTTGAGAAGATTACTTGGTGTAGATGGAAAAGTTGAGACTTTCAAAGCTAGACTTGTTAAAGGTTTTCGTCATCAACCAGGCGTGGAAAATGATGAAACCTTTTTCAGCGCCTATGCTTAAGTCCATCCAGATCCTACTTGCTACGGCTACATACCATAGCTACGATATCTGGCGGTTGGGTGTCTTGACTGCTTTTCTAAATGATGATTTGGAAGAGAGCGTCTATAAGTACACAGCCAGAGGGCTTCGTAGACAGTGGGAGCAGCGGAAACGTGAGCAAGATGTTTTATGTGATAAAGCAGGCATCGCGGAGTTGGAACATCTGTTTTGATGGGTTAGTCAAACAGTTTGATATCATCAAAATGGTAGATGAACCTTGTATAAACGAAAAGGTAGTAGGGAGTATGGTGGTGATCCTCGTAGAGTACGTGGATAACATATTCTTGATAAGGAAGTAGTTTCCTATGCTACGCTCGGCCAATCTCCGCTTATCACAAGGATTCTCCATATAGGATCAAAGTAATACCTCCTAAATCCTGAGTTTTCATCTATGAGATAGATGTAATTGGATGTTAAGACTCTCACTGGTTATAGTGAGATGGTATCAATCGATCCTGGGGAGAATCACTGGAAGGGTTCCAGGGTGATAAAGACGACTGAATGTCAGACACAGGCATTGTCTTTACCCTCAGCGCAGGGACGGTATGTTGGAAGAGTTCAAAGCTAGATACCGTGACATACTAGACGATATAAAGGTAAGATACATCATTACCAAAGATGCTACCAAAGAGGCTGTCTGGATGTATATTAGTTCATGAGATGAACTTAGTTCCCCCCATTGTGTGACAATGGAGTTGTGGCTTATGCCAAGGAACGCCCGTCCCATCAGTGATCCAGACATATTCTAAGGCAGTGTCACCTGATCATGGAGATGGTTGATCTCCAGGGGATCGAGGTTAGGAGAGCAGACTCAGAGGACAACACAGCGGATCCACACACAAAGGCCTTTTCCCAGAGAGAGACTTTTATGGGATGGTTGAGTATGAAATACTGCAACCACTGCTACAGATGGCCCTAGTGCAAGTGGGAGATTGTTAGTTATATGTATGCCCTAGAGGCCATTACTGTACATTGGATGTATATTGTAGTGGATGCTGGGACATATATAGGGAGGACTTTCTTGATCGACATGATAGTATGCTATCTGGTTGCTCTTTACCTTAACGTGTACACTGATTGTCTCTCTGTTACATGTTGGTAAAGCCCTTAGGATGTGTACTTGACTACCTGGACTATGATGCGGATCATACTAGTGGGGACATGGTAGTTCATAAGTACATCCTTCAAAGTCCCTAGTCGTGGGTGTATCGAGACGGGGCATCGATATACCAGAGTAGACTAGCGTATACCTTCTCGACCCATACAGATGGGCGATGGATGATCCCATATCCATTGGTGTTTCACATCAGAGATGATATACGGGTGCTCAGTGGAGACTGGGTACACTGGACGGACTCACCGAGAACTCCCAGATGGTATTATACCTTACGTCAGATGGCAGTTCTCTGGTGACACTGGTACAGGTTAGTCTGTAGACCCGAGATCGTCATAGAGTCTTGTGTGGTTCCCACTGTGCTTTGATTTCCACCTTACCACGTCCAAGAGGGCGTGCAAAACGGTGGTTTTTGGGTACAGTCCCGAATCACATGGAGGCAATGAGCGATAGGAGGGGATTCGTCTCTCCCGGTATAAGGAGTTGATGTTGCGCTGTGTTCGATTGGCTATAACCGGAAATCCCTGGCCAGGGTTGCTGAGATTTACTGGTAAGTGTTACCAGTAGTTTCTCGAACTGTTATAGACCTCAAATCGACACGACTTATCGAGCTATTGGGGTCTGACGTTTACCACCCCTAGGCATGATATGCGACATATCAGACGACGAGACCGGACTGTACGGTAAGTGTTGCTGGTTGGATTCACAGGAGTGTGAGCGGGCTTGCTCGTCGATCTTCTGATCGCTCAATACCCGGGTGGCCGTTACGTTTAGCAGACCGCTTGCGGCTTGTGGGTGTTTGATGTGATCATCACCTGCTGCCGGCGTATTGACGAGTCTTTAGAGTCCTACACAGAGGTTTCCTGGCTCAAGCGAAACGAAATAGGAGCGCATATGAGATATGTACGGGACCGAGAATTATACCAGTATGTGATACTGTATTCTATTCTCGCGATTTGTATCATTGGTCGGTTATATGTGATATAGCCGGGTTACCGAATCAAGTGTTGATTCGATACATTGATACACTTCATATTAGTCGGTTATATGCGATATGACCGGATCGTTAAATCAAGTATTGATTTAATGATTTGATGTATAATTATATATTTGATATATTACTTTACATTAACTAGTATTAGTTCACTTAAGATGGTTTTGCTCACTTGTTTGTGCACATTGTATATGTGATATATTTTTGTGCACAAGATTGTATCATGTTTGATGATACATGCCTACTTGGGTGTATGTTTGGTTTAAACCTTGGTTAAGTAAATGGTTAGGGTTTTTAATTTATTTATTCATTTATTTATTTCATTTTGGCAAGAAATGAAATGGTTGCTACTTTTGTTTTACATTGAAGCTTCATGAAGCTTTGAAAAAGTCTACCATTTTTGTTTCATGCCTAACCTAACCATTCACCTAACCTTAGTTTGCTCTCTATACATAACCATGGTTGCTAATATGATAAGGATCACTAATTTTCTATTATTGATTTAATTCTTATCATATTCTTTTCTTCTTCTTGTTCTTCTTGAAGATGAAGAAAACCTTGCATCCTTTAATGGTGAATTGAGAAAAAGAGTGAGAAATCCAATTCTAAAGTGAACCCACTTCATATTTCTTCATCCTCTACCACTTGCCAAGTAGTATAGGGTGTTTTCTTCACAAGTTTCTTGACTTGGTGAAGTTGGAACTTGATCTTGTGTTGCCTCGACGTAGATCATCTTCGGCATCGAAGTCGACGACCTAGCCCGATCATTTCTTCGATGAAACCACCGCGAGGGTCCGGGATCCTATGGGTACAGCGGAGGGACTTCATCACGGAGCTATGGAGGTGGAGGACCGGATCTACAAAGGTTGTATTTCCGTTCACTTTAGAGTAAAGTTGTTTGCTTGCATTTGTTATCGCCTAATCTCTAGTTAGCGATCGCATTAGGGTTTCTTGGCACCGGAAATTTTTGAATTTGGCATGGTTAATGCCTTGTGAGAGTTCATTAGTGTGCCTAGGAACCCTACAGTATGAACTCCCCCACAGGTTATTTTTTAACCTTCTTTTCTTTGGCTCGAGCGTCTCCAAGTTTCTCATCTGTTTCCCGTCAGGTCCTCCAATACTGCGCCTTCGTTACTCATATGGAGGCCGAGGAGGCGTTCCATGCACCGAGGCCAGTAGAAGCGTTTCCTTCAGAGGTTGAGGTCCTGCGACGTGACCTGCGTTTGGAGAGGGCGAGGGCTGATGTCCTGGCAGCCAGAGCTGAGAGCGCGGAGCTCGCCGCCTCAGCAAACCAGGGTGCCTATCGTCGCCTGAGTGCATCCCACCGAGTTGCTAAGGCGAAGCTGGCGGATCTGGCCGATCGTTTTGCGGCCATGGAGGAGGAGAAAAACGCTAGCAGGAGGGATGCCGAGTCGGCGCTTCGAGCAGCCGAGATCGCCGAGGTTCGGGCTAGGAAGGTCGTAGCCGATTACAAGGTGTCAGAGCAGTTTTACGCCGAGCTTGGCGAGCATTCTGCCGTTGCGTGGAACAAAGATCTAGATGCCGTGAAGGAGAAGCTTCCTGAGTTCGCCGATGGCGAGCTCCGTGCTCGGGTCCTACTCCCGGTGCCAAAGCCTCCGGCAGACAGCGATGAGGGAAGCGAGGCGCACCCCTGGTGGCAAAACCTCCGGTGGTGAAGCCTCCGGCAGACCGCGATGACAGTGATGAGGGAAGAGAGGCGCAGGAGGGGGTTTGTGACTTAGGCCTTTTTGATATTTCCTCGTCCCTCTTTTGTAAGCGTCTAGAACTTTGTAAGGCTGGGGAGCCCCCAATACCTCTGTAAAAACATTTTGCTTGTGGGAATAAAACTCTTGCTGTTTCATTGCTTTGCACTTTATCTTTTGGATGTGAAGAGTATTCGTAGAATATCCTTGCTTGCTTTGTTGGGATTCCATGTCAGGTCGGCTATCTGTCCAGCGATCATTCGTCGAGTTGATCAGTCACTTGTCAATCATGCCGAGTGCTGCTGAGAAGGAGGTATTCCCATGGCCCTGGAGTCGAAGGGGAATCGCTCAGACTTGAACAGATTTGGTGTCTCTCGATGGGGTTTCGGGTCTGCGGCATTTGATGAGCAGCATGTTGCCCGCCACGGATTTGCCAAGCAGAAGGGAGCTAGGTGGCCTCATTATGAAGGCTTCAAACCAGCAGCGTCTGGTCGGCAGGAGGATGCCCCACGGTGGGCGCCATCCGGGAAGTGAAGCTGCGCGGTTGCCTCTTGGCAAGGGCCTTGATCCCTGACGCCGCGAGTAGGGAAGTTACCAGCTAGGGATGACCGAGCAGGGTAGCCGCTCGGTTGCCTTTTGCGAGGGCTTTGATCCTCAGCGTTGGAGGGGCTGTAAGAAGCCTACTAAGGATAACCGGGCAGTGAAGCTGTAAGTCCACGGTAGCGCCCCGGCCGTCTAACAGACGCCAAATGCGGAACAAAAACTTTTTACAACTGGCGCTATCGCGTACTATAACCCGGATCTGCCATTAAAGCTTAACTAACATACTACAAAGTGGGTAGAACAGTTATACCGAACGATCCGAGTCCTTCGGTCTTCAACCATCATCCCACGCTTGTTGCGGCTGCTCCGATCTCCTGAATCGCCAATCTTCTCGTCCAGGTGGCACCACGTCGACGGATCTTTAAACGGGCTCCCGCCTCTGAACCGAGGCAACTCGATCTTCAAGTTTGCAAAAATAGACGACCAAGATGAAGTAGAGAATGAGTAGAACACTTTGTCTCGTTACGTCCAAAGTCACGGACGAACGGTTATGGAAGTTTCCTTTTGGATCGAATGAAATGAGAAATGAGGCTGTCTAATTTCCGTGAATCCAAATCTATCATAATCTTTTTTCCAATCATAACCATGAGCATCAAGAGGAGGGGAGGGGGCCGGCCACTTATAGAGAGGGAGGGAGGTGAGTGTAGGAGGGGAAAGGTGACCACAAAGGAAAAGATCAACAACAAATATCTTAGCACCAAGTATGAACACATTAATGGAACTAATGAATATCACCCTTAGTCACCTCCACCATTAATGATCATTAAATACAACCAAGAGTCACTAACCTTGTCATCACTTCTAGAACCTTCTAGAAGCATGACTCACCCTCATGACTCACCCAAGAAGAGAAAAGATAAATCCGTATTTAACCGAATGTTAAATACGGCTGATAGAAAACTGGAAACTGGCAACTTCCAAAAGTGATCCTGAAATTAATTTCATGATAACCCCGTATCAGTATAAACATACCCGCATTTGTATTACTACCGAATACAAATACAACTGAGATAAAGATATTATATCTACACAGTATAATACTGGGTTCCGGTTTAAACCAAAGCCTACCAGTATTCACTGTCCGAAAAACGACACGTGCAAAAACGCACGTGCTTTTTCCGAACTTTGCCATATCATCATACGACTTCTACAATGTTTCGCCCGAACTTGGGAAAGTGTCTGTGGGGGACTCTAATGTCTCATCAACACACTGGCACTGGGTATAACCACTAGCACGTCAGAGGTACAAGCTGTACGTAACAGTTTGCCTATGTATTGATTGGAAGGGAAGCTGACGAGCGAACTCATCCAGAAACCCTACTGAGCCTAACAGTGACAATATACATACAGTCCGGTCCGTTCGTCTATGAGTATCGCATATCTTCCTAGGGGCTGGTAACGCCAGACCCCTAATAGCAGTATAAGTCGTGTCAGAGAGTGGCTCAGAACACCCTGAGATACTACTGGAGTACCTACCAGTAAATCTCCTGCCTCGGCCGAGGGCTTTGTGTAATGACTCTCCTAGACACAGCACGATCTCACCCCTAATACCGGGAGAGACGAATCCCCTGCCGATCCGCTCACTTGCCTCCATGTGGCTCGGGACTGTACCCAACTAAAACCTGTTTGCACAACTCCTTTGAGCGTGGTAGGGTAGTAATCTAAGCACAGTGGGAAATCACACGAGACAAATGACGATCTCAGGTTGATGAACTAACTTGTACACATGTCACCAAGGAACTGCTATCTGACGATATGTATAATACCAACTAGCAGGTTCCCGGCGAGTCCTATCCGGTGTACTCATAACCCAATGAGCACCTGTATACATCTTAGGTGATCCTACTGACACCAATGGCTTGTGAGACCGGCCATCGCCCCTCGTCGGGGTCTCGACTGTATACACTTGTCTATTATGGAGTATCGATGCCCTGTCTCGAAACTCCCACGACTAGGGACACTTTAAGGATGTGCTTACAGACCCCAACTCCCACGTATATGATCGCCATCATACTGCTGGTAGTCAAGCAAGAATCCTATGGGCTCTATCATCATGCAATAGTGAACTAAAGCATGTATACAATGATAAAGACAAACCAGATAGCATAATATCATCTCGAGCAAGACTGTCATATCGGTATAGGTCCTGTCTCAATCATTGCAATCACGTACCTGGGATCCAATAATTGACTTTGAGGGCACTATCTCCAACAATCTCCCACTTTCACTTAAGGCTAATTATTGCGATGCCGCATACTCACAGCCGTGTGATACCGAACATCCAACTCCTCTACTAATCAGTTTCACAAAGCTAGTTTGTAAAACTCTTGTGTTCGAGAAATAGCCTCAGTGAGTGGATCCGTCCTGATGTTTCTTTCTATATCTCTCTAAATCTCAAGTTCGCGGAGAAAAACCATCTCCCGAATTGAGCAGTACCTGTCTTAGAATATGTCTAAATATCTGATGGGACTTAGTTCATAAATGAACTCCAAATCCAAACTTCTTAGACTGTATCGATAACTGAACCTAATCAGTATCCAGCACCATGCCTCCCACAGTATCCTCTTGGACCACCTGTCCATAATACTGTCCCTCGTCAGAGGGAAAACTATAACTCTGACAATCACTCTGTCATCCATGTCACCTTTGAAGCCTGGAATGATAACCGTCTCCCGAAAGAGGCTCCCGTCATCAAATCCGTAGAACATGCACTTATGTTCTAAAACAGCTTCCTTATGTTTTTCCAGGATTGGATTAATATAAACTTATCGCATCAAGTGCAAAAACTACATCTGGTGTGGTACTTGACATCTCATGATTGACTCAATTGCCTAAGCAAGTGATCTGCCAATCATGCACATCCCTCTCTCCTTTAGTCTCTAAGACACCTTTAGAGAGGGTGACTCCATCACCTGCAGGTACACCACCATGCCAGGAGTCTTCTATTCTAAATACCATTAGAATATTGTCAAAGTACCCAAATTAGGAAACTACCCAAATCTAGATCTAAAAACCATAGATCTAGTAACCAGAATGTCTGATATTATATCCATGTCCTTTGTGAAGAAACAACTGTGTAACAACCACAGTACAACCGATCGTAGTATAGGATTTTTACTTCCTACTCTGTGTATGTCATCCAAATACCAGGACATCACACCCTACTACCTTCTTAACAGATCCATCCCCTATTCTGATGAAGTCAAACCCATGACCGTCACATCAAAATTAGATGATCTGATCTCCGCTATATCTGCTCAAGCCTATATATAGGCATAAGCTACTTGCCCACTATGCTTATGCTGCTCCCACTGACTACGACAACCCTCTGGCAGAATAATATATACGTACACTTCTAAAGCTAGTCTAGAACGACGCTATACTTATCCTTCTGCCGAGTCTCATAGTCTGGAACAACAGTAGTGTCAAGTCTGGGTAAACAAGAACCTTCCTGTCACCGTCCTTGAGGCTACCGGAGTACCTCTCGGGTGTCTGAGGTTACCCACCATGTCTGCGAAGTGGCTATTGGAATGTCAAACTTGATTAAATATATAGGTCCTATTAAATTCTCCGTAATCGTTTGCGGTTTTGGAATCACTTCCAGTTCTACCATACTCCCACTACTGTTTTCTGAAAAAATCCATTTTTACTAAAACTGTGGCGAGTCAAGAACAATATCACTATTGATCTTCCAGATGATAGAAAAATCAACCCTCGTCGAAGCCAGGGTCAACCCACAAACTGCCATTATAGAAACGTGCCTTGAGTTATCCAGTGTCTGGTTTTAAGCATAAGTTAGAAAACTCCCCGTACCTTAACATCGTTAAGATATGAACCAATCTATATACAATATAGAAATAGAGGCACTAATTTAATTGGAACCAAATTCAAATCATGCAACTGTCTCCAGTGCATATCAACTTAATGGAGAAAGGTTAATCAGCATTACTCAACTTAGGAATCCATCCAATTATGAGTAACCTGAAAGAGAAACAAGTTTCTCAAAACCTTTACTATTAACTGAATACCAATCACAAGAATCTACATCTTCGATCTCTTTGAAGAATCCCGATACTTGCGATACCTGGTTCTCTACTTTATTCTTATACCCACAACTTCTCAAAACTTAGACATTGTATTTCTACGAAACACTTGTCTAAAAACTAGAGAAGTCACAAGTAAACAGAACATAGTACGAGGACCTACCCCTTTGTCCTGATGGACACTGGACAACATACAATACTCTATATAAGTCCGCTGAGTTGAATAACTCATAACCTTGTGCATCGTAGGTTGAAAACTGTACCCAGGCGATTTCCTCAAATATCACCAATTACAACGAATTCCGATATAATGAGGATGATCACCTTATTCCCAATAACCTACTCCCACTCATCATCTGTAAAACCATACAGATATGAGAATGTAATCTGGTAAATACATACCCTGAAGTAAGTATCTAATCGGGAAATCAATTTTCATTTAACAATGCACTGAAACATGAAAATGTTTCGTAGGGGTATCCAGGTATTCCTAGTAATGTCTCTTCCATAATCTTATTCATGACTTTAACCGTATATATCTTTGCCATCTCTCCAAATCCATTTATTTGTCTTTAGTCGTTACCTTCTGTACACCATCGTTAGGCTAAATGGTTTTCTTCCTTCCCTACCGTTCGGCACCAGCCTATGGTTTGGAAGAAGACTATCCAGTAAGCATAATAGGTGTACCCTCCTAATCCTAGTAGTACTCGCAACTTGAGAGAAGGTGACGATAAAGGA
The DNA here is from genome assembly GCA_030015575.1 of Agapanthus africanus. Lineage (NCBI taxonomy): Eukaryota > Viridiplantae > Streptophyta > Magnoliopsida > Asparagales > Amaryllidaceae > Agapanthus > Agapanthus africanus. The sequence goes on from JASDDO010000004.1 coordinate 244,671,105, forward strand.
CAACTGAATAATACCTTATTCTATTTCTCCCGAACTGGGGAAAAGGCAAAGGTGAAATAGGAGTGGTGATGAAGTATGCGATTTGGTCGTGAATGATAACAGTCGCAATTTAGTTTGCCCTCTTTCTAATCCCTTCATTTTGTCTTTATATAATTACCTTCTGTATGTAGGGTTGCTAGGCACGCTCACAAGGGTCTACGAAGCATCAACCATGCCCGATTAAAATTTTAGCCGTGCCGAACAACCCGAAGCCGGATCTTTAAACTAGGGTTTAGGCGAAAACAAACATGTTAAACGCTTTAACACTAAGTGAGAGGGATTACAACCTTTGTAGATCCGGTCCTTCACTTCTTAAGCTCCGTGTTGAGGTCCCTTCGCTGCGATCATCGTGTTGTGGACTCTCGAGAGGCTTCACGAAGAGAATGATGCAACCTTTGCTTCCGATCTTCGATACTAAGATGATCTACCTTGAAGTTTCGTTAACACAAGCTATCACTCATGAAATGATGTGAACACCCTCATCTAAATGGCAAGGATAGATGAGGATGATGAAGTAGGATTTTTGCTCTCATTTAAAATCTTTTTCTCACTCACTTTCATCACAAAAGAAAGCTTTTTCATGAAGGAACTCAAGCATGAAGAAGAAGAATGAAGAAGATAACCTAAATCCTTTTGTGACGAACAATGAATTATTGTAGTGGTTACAAATCTAACCAAGGGTTAAGTATGAGAGAGTTAACCCTTGTAGAGAGTTAATTAGAGTTAATGGTTTGGATTGGGTTAACATAATATCTCACAAATAATATCAAGCAACCACAAAGCTTCATGAAGCTTCATGGAAGCTTCATGCAAAAACTAACCCTAATCCAAACCTTAACCAAGTTTAAACCCTAATCCAATGTTAAATTTGTAACCCTAACATGTTACAATATTATATATCACATATACAATATATTTTATAACAATAGAAAATAATACAATTAACATATATCGCATATATATCAATGTATTATCCCGTGAGAAAATGAATCTTTTAGTGAGCTAATATTAGTTAATGTAATTTAATATATCATATATATTATTATACATTAAATTATCGAATCAACACTTAATCCGACAATCCGGCTATATCGCATATAACCGACTAATACGATGACCCGGCTATATCACATATACCCGGCCGATATCTCATATCGCGAGAATCCAATACGGTATCATATACCGCATTATCCTCGGTCCCGCACATATCACATATGTGCTCCTACTTCGTTTTGCCTGAGCCAAGAAACCTCTGTGTAGGATTCTAAAGAATCGTCAATACGCCGGCAGTAGGTGATGATCATATCAAACACCCACAAGCTGCAAGCGGTCAGCTAAACGTAACAGCTACCCAGGTATTGAGCGCTCAGAAGATCAACAAGCAAGCCTGTACATTCTCCTATGAATCCAAACAGTAACACTCCCGTACAGTCCGGTCTCGTCGTCTGATATGTCACATATCTCGCCTAGGGGTGGTAAACGTCAGACCCCAGTAGCTCGATAAGTCGTGTCGATATGAGGTCTATAACAGTTCGAGAAACTACTGATAACACTTATCAGTAAATCTCAGCAACCCTGGCCAGGGATTTCCGGTTATAGCCAATCGAACACAGCGCAACATCAACTCCCTATACCGGGAGAGACGAATCCCCTCCTATCGCTCATTGCCTCCATGTGATTCGGGACTGTACCCAAAAGCCACCTTTTTGCATGCCCTCTTGGACGTGGTATGATGGAAATCAAAGCACAGTGGGAATCACACAAGACTCTATGACGATCTCGGGTCAACAGACTACTCTGTACCAGTGTCACCGGAGAACTGCCATCTGACGTAAGGTATAATACCATCTGGGAGTTCTCGGCGAGTCCGTCTAGTGTACCCAGTCTCCACTGAGCACCCGTACACCATCCTTGATGTCAAACACCGATGGATATGGGATCATCCATCGCCCATCATATGGGTCAAGATGCGTATACGCTAGTCTACTCTGGTGCATCGATGCCCTATCTCGATACACCCTCGACTAGGAACAGTTATAGGATGTACTCGTCGACTACCGTGGCCCCACTAGTATGATCTCATCATAGTCCCAGTAGTCGACTACCGTGGCCCCACTAGTATGATCTCATCATATCCTAAGGGCTTTATCAACATGTAATATAGAGACAATCAGAGTACATGTTAAGATAAAGTACAACCATATAGCATACTATCATGTCGAGCAAGAAAGTCCTCCCTATATATGTCCTAGCATCCACTACAATATACATCGTATGTACAGTAATGGCCTCTAGGGCATACATATAACTAACAATCTCCCACTTGCCCTAGGGCCATCTGTTGTGGTATCACATACCCAACAATTAGCTGCGGTTGAAGTATCTCATACTCAACCATCCCATAAATGTCTCTACTGGGAAAAATCCTTTGTGAGTGGATCCGCGATATTGTCCTCTGTGTCTACTCTCCTAACCTCGATCTCCCTAGAGATCAACCATCTCTATGATCAGGTGATACTGCCTAAGAATTATATATGGATTTCTGATGGGACGTGGGGTTCCCTGGCAAAAGCAACAACTCCATTGTCACACAATGGTAGGAACGAAGTTCATCTCATGAACTTTTATATATCCAGACTGCCTCTTTGGTAGCATCCTTGGTAACGATGTATCTTTCCTTTAATCGTCTAGTAAGTCACGGTATCTAGCTTGGAACTCTTCCAACATACCGTCCCTCCACTGAGGGTAAAGACAATGCCTGCGACTGACATTCAGTCGTACTTATCACCCTGGAACCTTTCCAGTGATTCTCCCCAGGATCGATTGATACCATCTCACTACAACTAGTGAGTATCCTAACATCCAATTAGATCTATCTCATAGATCCAAAACCCAGGATTTAGGAGGTATCACTTTGATCCTATATGGAGAATCCTTATGATAAGCGGAGATTGACCGAGCGTAGCATAGGAAACTCCTTCCCTATCAAGAGTATGTCATCCACGTACTCTACGAGGATCACCACCATACTCCCTACTACCTTTTTGTACATACAAGGTTCATCTACCATTTTGATGAAGTCAAACTCTTTGAATACCACATCAAAACAGATGTTCCAATTCCGCGATGCCTACTTTATCCTATAAAGCATCTTGCACACGTTTCCGCTGCTCCCACTGTCTACGAAGCCCTCTGGCTGTGTACTTATAGACGTTCTTTTCTAAAACATCATTTAGAAAAGCAGTCATGACACCCAACCGCCAGATATCATAGTCATGGTATGTAGCCGTGGCAAGTAGGATCTGGATGGACTTAAGCATAGCTTTGAAAGTCTCAACTTTTCCATGTACACCAAGTAATCTTCTCAAGATATACTTGCTCCTGATGGGGATTTAACCCTTCAGATAAAGCAACTAAATTCCATACTTTGTTGGTGTATAAGGATTCTATCTCAGATCACTAAGCATCCAGCCATTCTTACAGAGTCTCACTCCTGATGGACAGCTCGAAACTAGTTGGGTCATCATCTCATGATGCAATCCTCGCTCCCACTGTCATAGAGAAACCGAAGTATCTCTCAGGTGGGTGAGGAACCGTACTAGATCGGCGGAGAGGCTGAGGTTCGTTGGTTACTATTGAATCCTTTGGTTCTACCAAATCATCAGCTGCAGTTTGTATAGCTGGAACCTTTCCAGTTCTACATAACAGACCTTGCCTCGAGCTTGTCCGGATTTTGCTTTTAGACATAGGCTGGACAACCCCAAATCTTAACAAACTTAAGATATGGGCTCTTCCCTTTCCATATCACATATGAAGTGGTAGGCAACTGATTTGATTTGAACCCTATTCAATAGGTATGCAGCTTCTCAAGTGCATAACTCCCAAAAGGAAATAGGAAACTCAGTAGTACTCATCATAGATCATACCATACCACATAGGGTGCTATTGCTCCGCCCCGATACACCGACGTGCTGTGGTGTATACGGAGGAGTAATGCTGAAAGAGAATCCCATTCTCCTTTAGAATAGTCCAGGAATCACCGTGCTTAAGTATTCTCCTCCTTGATCTCATCAAATGTAACACTTTCAAAAAGATAAAATATTAATTTTGGGAATTTTTATAATTTAATATTATTTTATTGAATATTTTAATATTTTGGTATTATTAAATACGAATAAATAGGAAAAATGTTAGAAAAATTATGGAAAATTCTAAAATAGGGTAAATTAAAGAATTTTTCCATTTCTAAGTTTAATTGACTAGTTATATGCTTAATTAGTGCTAATCGCGATTAAAAATCGCTAATAGGATTTTTGGCAATTTTGTGCAAAACATGCACATATCACTTTTTCTACACTTGTGCATTTTTTCTTGCCATGGTTTCTCATTTGGGTTTACTATTTATGTGAGAAGGATTTTGAGAGAAAAGAAAAGGAAAAGAAAAGAGAAAAGATTAAAGAATGAGGTTGGTGAGAAGAGAGGTATGGGCACCATTGACTAGAGACTTAGCCATTTTTCTTCCCTTCATTTCCCCCCCTCTTCTCCTCTCTCCTGCTGCTGCTCTTCCCTCACTTCCCTCCCTCTTCAACTCCTCAAATCACCATGAAAACCAAGTCAAACCCCTACCCCCATTTCACTAAAAAGATGCACAAGCTCAAGACCTACATGATGGACCAAGAAAGCATGGATTTTGGCCACTAGGGGCAACTCAAGAATTTTCTTGAGTTGCCAAATAAGGTAATTACTGAACCATTAGCTTAGTTTTAGTATTACTTATACCCCATGTTTAGTTTTGAATCGATATTGTGTGATATTATGGACTTGAGGATAACCAAGTTAGGGTTTGAGGAAATTGGTGTTGTATTATGAACTTGAGCTCAGTTAAGGTTATACCAACACCTTAGTATATGAATTGAAAACATAAACCTGAAGCTTAAACCAGAATACGGATTTTAGAAACCGATATCGGAAAAATTGTGAAATCTGTGTAGTGTTTATGGAATCTGCTATCATACGTGGTATGCTAAAATAAAATTGATTGGACAGTGGTATGTGCAGGCACCCAGAAAGATAACCCCAAGACCCCAGCTCCCACTTCTTCTTCCCGGCCACCAATTTCTCCCAATTGGCCGCAAATTGCGGCCTGGGTCCCACCATCTTGGCTCGTGTTGGTTCTGTAGCTCCTACATGTTCATGTTAGGCCCCTGATATATATAGATTTGTGTAAAGTGACCTAGGGTGAAATCTGGGACATATTTCCTAAGTTGCTGTTTTGGATTCATGTTTCCGTATTCCGTATTTTTTTAATTCTGCAATTGTGGATTGTGTTTTGCCTCGACTATTTGGCGTTTATACGACGATATAGAGGATTTATTGATGGTTTTGAAGGCGTGCCATAGGTTCTCACCTATAGGCCCCTTATCGTATCGTTTTAGATTTTCATGTGCCGTTTTAGCTTTGAGATGGTTTTAATGCGCATATGCGATACCTTGATGTGTAGGTACCTCATGAAGACTTCGGGACGACAAGCAAATGCGTGGTGATGTCCGCAAATGATGATGCAAGGTGAGTAGATTATATCTATAGGGGGAAGTCGGGGGATGACGTATAGCACCCCCGTAGTTCGTAGTTGATATACTATATATGATAGTTATAGTGTGTCATGGATATTGTGTTAGGTGTTTTATGGATAGTTTAGGATTAGAAGTAAACTAGTGTAGTTCATAGCCACGAACCCTAGAATAGGTTTACACCCACACGCACACCCTTGCATATTCACTATACTTACATTGCGTTGATGATGATATTGGATGACTTTGGAGATGAGTCGATGATATTGGGCTTGGTGCCGTGAGATCGGTGATTTGATATGATTCCTATTTGGGATACGATATGTGATTCTTAGCGGGCCTTTGGGCATATGTCTTACCCCTGCCTTCATAATTATATAAATGGTATCGATTTGTACTAGACTTAGATTCAGTATCCCAGATTATGTGTTATGATGATAAGAATGCCAGGTACTCGATGAGATAATGTGATATTGACCGTACCCAGCTATTGGGATGCCGTACGACGATTTACCGTACGAGCTTTATATTGATGATAGATCCGCACTCATGACTTGAGGATTGTCATATGATATACTGTATTGTACGCGATACTATTGAGGCGGGATCACTGACTATTATATGGATATATATATTTATATCGACCTAGATTTAGGTGGATTCCATACCCCCCCGGTTGACTTGATACTTAGATCTGTGGTTTGCATAATAGATGTTAGACTGACCCAAGTCATACCTATTACAAAAACCCCGATTTGTCTTATTTCAAATGGTAAGCTGCATTATTATTCATTTACCATTTATTCTACGGCTCGCATTGCATTGCATGCTCATATGTTAATGATTCATATTCCTTGTGTATATGCCTTTACAAAGTTCCATGCTCATATTGGTGTTTCATATTGCATGTTTTATAATTCATGGATTTCGCACTGTGATATGGTTGCATATGATGATTCTGGATTATTTTACTCCTGCGTATATATATCAGTGGTATGGGACGCTGAAATATATATGTATACCCATAGAGTATATATATATTAGTGGTATAGGACGCTGATATATATATACGCTTACTTAATATATTATCATGATGATCTATGCAGATTTACCTATGAGCTCGATGTGCTCGGAGCCTATGTGCTCGGAGCCTATAAGCTCGATGTGAGAGGAGCCTATGTGCTCGGAGCCTATGAGCTCGATGTGAGAGGAGCCTATATGCTCGGAGCCTATGAGCTCGATGTGATAGGAGCCTATGTGCTCGGAGCCTATGAGCTCGATTGGAGAGGAGCCTATGTGCTCGGAGCCTATGAGCTCGATTGGAGAGGAGCCTATGTGCTCGGGGCCTTTATGGTCGATGGTATATTATATCTCCCCTACCCCATATTTATTGTATATGCATTGCATCACATATTAGTAGTACCTGATAGAGTACCTTCATGAATGCTGCATACATGTCGGATGCATGATATATGGGTTTCATTTGATATTGAGATATATAGTTTGTGTCAATGCTCGACGTTGATTTCCTGATGATTTAATTCACGATATCTCCTGTTTTCATTTTACCGCATACATACATCATATTTGTGATATATTGTTACGTGAGGCACTGGTACGAATACTTGGCACTACACTTATGTTCAGATGTTACATTGCCACTTTACTATGCTTCAAACTTATTCATTTGAGGTTTATATTATATATGATCGTTATGCCTTAGGTTTATGTCATGCTTCCAATTTCTGCTTGTAGATATTTTTTATTCACGAGTTGGCAACTCACCCCCGTTGTGTCACAGTTCTTGCAGGTTTTGCCGTACAGGTTTCATTGCGGCATTTCTGGCACATTGCTTCCTTGCGGGTGAATTGCATTTGGTAGGTGGTTTCTTTTGCATCAAGAACCACCATTGTACTTATATTATTCATTGTATCTAGAATTTCCATCAACCAAAGACTTGTATATTGTTTCTGACTCAGACACTAGTGATGTATTATTTCGACCTTAGAGTCGCGCTTAAGTAGTGTTGCAGTTTTCATGCTTATCTGGGTTTCTTTTAAATTTTGATCCTCGCCATTCGGCGTTGTATAGTGTATTGCTTGTTGTTTATTTATCCTTAAAATGGTTTTAGATTTCTGAGCTTTCGGCTTACTTGGATCAGATGGAGTCCTATAGACTTCATATGGTTCAAGGGCCAGTCAAGTGCTCTTTCGGGTCGTGACAAAGTTGGTATCAGAGCGCTAGGTTGACCTTGGTTCGTGTCTAAGTTTGACTATGTGGAGCCTAGGGCGTTATATATATATACGGAACTTAGGCTTGACCTTACGGAACTTAGACTTGGTCGAGGGGGTATTAGACCCGAACTTTCGTCGTATTAGGATGACCCTTGGTTGATGGAATAGGTAACTAAAGTAGAGTGACGTACCGTGGGTATGTTCCGCGGCATACTTACGACATGCCACTCCGCTTAAGGAACCTTTGGATGTACCTATTTTCGATATCAGTGACTCTCTTCATATCCAATATTACACATCCATTTGAGATCCCCGATTCCATTAGTTTCATGATCATACCTTCATTGATGTTGTTCCCTCTTATGATCATGTATCCACTCTGGATCTGTTGTTCTCTTTCTTGCCATTGATCTGCTCTCTTCGATACTCGATTGAGGTTCATGTCGCCATGTTTGAGCGCAGTTTGGGCTGCTGCTAGGGTTACGGTCAGGGCGAGCTCGTCGGGTACGAGGGCCGACTATTGTGTTTTCTGGTGACGTGGGAACGTCTCGAGTTAGTATTGGTGATTGTGACCTCTAGTAGAGGCGAGTGCTTGGTTTTGCACCGGATGATCGGGCCGTTGTTAGAGCTGCCAGTGAGAGAGGACTGTTGATGTACAGCATACCTCAGAGATTATGATATCGCCTACCGTGCAGACAGATGGACCAACTGTTGCTGAGATTGACAGGATGTCGCTTCCAAAGCTTATGAGCTGAGATTGCCGGAGCTTTCAGGCAAATATGAGACAGATGATAGCTAGTCTACCCGATTTGAAAGACGAAGGTGATTCGTCCGATTTATGCGCCGGAGCGGGCCCAGTTGAGTTGAAGATTTCCAGTGTGGAGAGTCTTACTCAGATCTAGAGCAGACCGATTCAGAGATGACCGCCAATGTGTCGCCTTTCCTGGAGGATTGAGGCGCTGTTCGGCGTACAGGAAAATGAGCCAGTTGTTGCTGCAAATGACGAAATATCGCCCAGATGGTTGGAGCTAATGCAGCATGAGTACATACTTAGAGAGATGATAGCGAGTCGCTAGTGACCTGAGGATAAATGACTGGGACATGTGGTTCGTTCGTTTACCGATGCGAGGTCATCAGATAGATTGTTTCCAGCTAGGGACAACTTCACGCAGGTTCGTTGAGAGTCGATAGAGACGATTGAGTGTCAGGAGCCCATTTTCCAAGTTTAAAGTATACGGAAAGACATGCAGGTGATTCTATGGACCCTCTAGAAGAATGAAACCCTAACTCGACTTAATGACCGTGTGAAAGCCTTTGAACCTTAGGGTTTGCGGCAGTTCCTCGGCGCCATTAGTGAGGCTTGGGTTTGCCCTTCTACGGCTGGACCACCGACGCTGTGGCATGTACTCGATACTATTAAACTGTACCCATGATGTTGATCTCTTGGGGGATTAAGAGGTTCTGACGAGTCGATCGGATGATTCGACATCATTCGGATATCATGTGGTGGGATGCATTGCTTGGGATACTCCAGATACGAGGATAGCCGTTGGAGCACAGTCCATGCAGCCATGATGAGACGAGTCCGAATCAGTCGACAGTGAAGCAGAGTGAAGAAAGGAGTTCGCAAGATATTTCGACGGGATGACGTCCCACTCCGCTGACATCAGAGATGTGATACGCACCCAGAGGCGTGGTATATGGATATATCTTCCAGAAAGAAGCCCAATAAGTATGCAGCCGTTCCGGAATGAGAATTTGCTTCAGCAATGGATGGTGACTTTCGGGCAATTCGGCAGGATTGAGATTTGAGAGGGAGACCTCGACAGGACCTTTCTGGAAAACGATACGAGAAGACCTAGACCCAGGGGTGGTCATGTTGCGCACACCAGCAGACCAGAGTTCGGCATCGTCGACGAGGTAGTTGACCAGGTCCGGATAAAGGAACTTACCCAGATGCATTGCGAATTGATCAAGGATGGACGAGTATTGTGAATTCCTCCGATGGTTGGGACGCATTTCCGAGGACCTATTTGGCCAGACATCTTATACAGAATGATGAAGCTACAGAGTACGCGATTTCGAGTCCGTGTAAGAGATTTCGGGTTGACCGTGGCCGAGAACAGTGCAGTGCGTAGATAGCATGGCGTGACGTCATATTGGTCGACGATAGAGACAAGTGGAACCAGAGGTTCGTGTGAGACACCGACGAGCTGTCATTACTTTCCGTCGAGACCAGAGACGTGATGTGCTTACAGAGGCGTTGGGATGCGGCCAGTTTCCGAGAAATGTTGTGCTGAGGACACAGATGTCTATCAAGCGAGAAGAGATAGTGCAGGAGAGCTAGCCTCCGTACAGTTCGGCTTAGGCAAGATCGGAAGAGACCCTGAGCAGGATTCCTTCCGGGACATTGCTACAATGATGTTTGCACCCAGGATCAGATGTGTGACGTGCATTCAGAGAGCCAGAGGCCGACGCCAGTGATATGCTGCCTTACGAGTGGTCATGAGGATTGACCGAGAGGTGACCAGAGAAGTGCCAGAACGGAATCGTCCCCGTTAGCACACCTGACAGGGCCGATGAGCCGATTGACTGCGAGATTGGTAATCCGCAGAGAAGATAAGGACCCAGAGTCGGAGGATGCCAGACCGTGAGCAAGAGGCAAGTAGATATCGTGCGCTACTAGCATTGGATGCACCGACTCCTTCTCGACCTTGAAGGAGGAACTACCGACGACGGTATTATGATTTGTGGTTCTGTGATTCGATTATCACATATCCGTCATTTTGGATTTTTGCTGAAATGTTTTAGTACTTGGGGGTTTAAATTTAAATTCGGGGACCAAATTTCTTTAAGGGGGGTAGATTGTAAAACTTTCAAAAAGATAAAATATTAATTTTGGGAATTTTTATAATTTAATATTATTTTATTGAATATTTTAATATTTTGGTATTATTAAATACGAATAAATAGGAAAAATGTTAGAAAAATTATGGAAAATTCTAAAATAGGGTAAATTAAAGAATTTTGCCATTTCTAAGTTTAATTGACTAGTTATATGCTTAATTAGTGCTAATCGCGATTAAAAATCGCTAATCGGATTTTTGGCAATTTTGTGCAAAACATGCACATATCACTTTTTCTACACTTGTGCATTTTTTCTTGCCATGGTTTCTCATTTGGGTTTACTATTTATGTGAGAAGGATTTTGAGAGAAAAGAAAAGGAAAAGAAAAGAGAAAAGATTAAAGAATGAGGTTGGTGAGAAGAGAGGTATGGGCACCATTGACTAGAGACTTAGCCATTTTTCTTCCCTTCATTTCCCTCCCTCTTCTCCTCTCTCCTGCTGCTGCTCTTCCCTCACTTCCCTCCCTCTTCAACTCCTCAAATCACCATGAAAACCAAGTCAAAACCCTACCCCCATTTCACTAAAAAGATGCACAAGCTCAAGACCTACATGATGGACCAAGAAAGCATGGATTTTGGCCACTAGGGGCAACTCAAGAATTTTCTTGAGTTGCCAAATAAGGTAATTACTGAACCATTAGCTTAGTTTTAGTATTACTTATACCCTATGTTTAGTTTTGAATCAATATTGTGTGATATTATGGACTTGAGGATAACCAAGTTAGGGTTTGAGGAAATTGGTGTTGTATTATGAAATTGAGCTAAGTTAAGGTTATACCAACACCTTAGTATATGAATTGAAAACATAAACCTGAAGCTTAAACCAGAATACGGATTTTAGAAACCGATATCGGAAAAATTGTGAAATCTGTGTAGTGTTTATGGAATCTGCTATCATACGTGGTATGCTAAAATAAAATTGATTGGACAGTGGTATGTGCAGGCACCCAGAAAGATAACCCCAAGACCCCAGCTCCCACTTCTTCTTCCCGGCCGCCAATTTCTCCCAATTGGCCGCAAATTGCGGCCTGGGTCCCACCATCTTGGCTCGTGTTGGTTCTGTAGCTCCTACATGTTCATGTTAGGCCCCTGATATATATAGATTTGTGTAAAGTGACCTAGGGTGAAATCTGGGACATATTTCCTAAGTTGCTGTTTTGGATTCATGTTTCCGTATTCCGTATTTTTTTAATTTTCCAATTGTGGATTGTGTTTTGCCTCGACTATTTGGCGTTTATAAGACGATATAGAGGATTTATTGATGGTTTTGAAGGCGTGCCATAGGTTCTCACCTATAGGCCCCTTATCGTATCGTTTTGGATTTTCATGTGCCGTTTTAGCTTTGAGATGGTTTTAATGCGCATATGCGATACCTTGATGTGTAGGTACCTCATGAAGACTTCGGGACGACAAGCAAATGCGTGGTGATGTCCGCAAATGATGATGCAAGGTGAGTAGATTATATCTACAGGGGGAAGTCGGGGGATGACGTATAGCACCCCCGCAGTCCGTAGTTGATATACTATATATGATAGTTATAGTGTGTCATGGATATTGTGTTAGGTGTTTTATGGATAGTTTAGGATTAGAAGTAAACTAGTGTAGTTCATAGCCATGAACCCTAGAATAGGTTTACACCCACACGCACACCCTTGCATATTCACTATACTTACATTGCGTTGATGATGATATTGGATGACTTTGGAGATGAGTCGATGATATTGGACTTGGTGCCGTGAGATCGGTGATTTGATATGATTCCTATTTGGGATACGATATGTGATTCTTAGCGGGCCTTTGGGCATGTGTCTTACCCCTGCCTTCATAATTATATAAATGGTATCGATTTGTACTAGACTTAGATTCAGTATCCCAGATTATGTGTTATGATGATAAGAATACCAGGTACTCGATGAGATAATGTGATATTGACCGTACCCAGCAATTGGGATGTCGTACGACGATTTACCGTACGAGCTTTATATTGATGATAGATCCGCACTCATGACTTGAGGATTGTCATATGATATACTGTATTGTACGCGATACTATTGAGGCGGGATCACTGACTATTATATGGATATATATATTTATATCGACCTAGATTTAGGTGGATTCCATACCCCCCCGGTTGACTTGATACTTAGATCTGTGGTTTGCATAATAGATGTTAGACTGACCCAAGTCATACCTATTACAAAAACCCCGATTTGTCTTATTTCAAATGGTAAGCTGCATTATTATTCATTTACCATTTATTCTACTTCTCGCATTGCATTGCATGCTCATATGTTAATGATTCATATTCCTTGTGTATATGCCTTTACAAAGTTCCATGCTCATATTGGTGTTTCATATTACATGTATTATAATTCATGGATTTCGCACTGTGATATGGTTGCATATGATGATTCTGGATTATTTTACTCCTGCGTATATATATCAGTTGTATGGGACGCTGAAATATATATGTATACCCATAGAGTATATATATATTAGTGGTATGGGACGCTGATATATATATACGCATACTTAATATATTATCATGATGATCTATGCAGATTTACCTATGAGCTCGATGTGAGAGGAGCCTATGTGCTCGGAGCCTATGAGCTCGATGTGAGAGGAGCCTATGTGCTCGGAGCCTATGAGCTCGATGTGAGAGGAGCCTATGCGCTCGGAGCCTATGAGCTCGATGTGATAGGAGCCTATGTGCTCGGAGCCTATGAGCTCGATTGGAGAGGAGCCTATGAGCTCGATTGGAGAGGAGCCTATGTGCTCGGGGCCTTTATGGTCGATGGTATATTATATCTCCCCTACCCCATATTTATTGTATATGCATTGCATCACATATTAGTAGTACCTGATAGAATACCTTCATGAATGCTGCATACATGTCGGATGCATGATATATGGGTTTCATTTGATATTGAGATATATAGTTTGTGTCAATGCTCGACGTTGATTTCCTGATGATTTAATTCACGATATCTCCTGTTTTCATTTTACCGCATACATACATCATATTTGTGATATATTGTTACGTGAGGCACTGGTACGAGTACTTGGCACTACACTTATGTTCAGATGTTACATTGCCACTTTACTATGCTTCAAACTTATTCATTTGAGGTTTATATTATATATGATCGTTATGACTTAGGTTTATGTCATGCTTCCAATTTCTGCTTGTAAATATTTTCTATTCACGAGTTGTCAACTCACCCCCGTTGTGCCACAGTTCTTGCAGGTTTTGCCGTACAGGTTTCATTGCGGCATTTCTGGCACATTGCTTCCTTGCGGGTGAATTGCATTTGGTAGGTGGTTTCTTTTGCATCAAGAACCACCATTGTACTTATATTATTCATTGTATCTAGAATTTCCATCAACCAAAGACTTGTATATTGTTTCTGACTCAGACACTAGTGATGTATTATTTCGACCTTAGAGTCGCGCTTAAGTAGTGTTGCAGTTTTCATGCTTATCTGGGTTTCTTTTAAATTTTGATCCTCGCCATTCGGCGTTGTATAGTGTATTGCTTGTTGTTTATTTATCCTTAAAATGGTTTTAGATTTCTGGGCTTTCGGCTTACTTGGATCAGATGGAGTCCTATAGACTTCATATGGTTCAAGGGCCAGTCACGTGCTCTTTCGGGTCGTGACATCAAAGGACATAATACTTATACCCGTATTTTGGTTCTCTACTTCTAACTTTCATTCTGTGAATATCTCAAATGGTTCGGACTTGTGTTTCAACAGAAACATATGTCTGAATCTTGAGAGATCATCAGAGAATGTAATGAAGTACATAGAACCGGTCTTGGCATGTGTAGACAGGGGACTTTCATACATCAGCATGTATCAATCCCAAGAGTTCACTAACTCTTTCTCTGTTTCCAATAAACAGAGCTATGGTCATCTTATCTTTGTGACATGACCGGCAAGTTTCACAAGATGTAAATTCAAACAAATTTAAATATGCATCTAAATGTAACTTAGCTAGTCGGGTCGCATTGATATGACCTAGTCTACAATTCCTCAAGAAGGATTCGTTCATTTCTGAACTCTTCCTCTTGTGTGTGTTCTGTATACTAAGAATTGTAGTTTGATTTAGAACGTCAATGCTTTTAGATAACGTGCCTGAACCGATCAACTTTTGATATAGGAAATGTTCAAAACATTATCCAACAATACAAAATTATATCATTTCTTTACTGATAAAGAGACTGATATGATGTTGTACATCAAGTTCGGTATCTAATAACATTTGTTCAGAATCAATGTATTCTGGTAATTCAGGTTGATAGTGACCAACAGACTTGGCTGCAACACTTGCACCGTTTCTATCTCATGAAACTTATCACCCGTTCTCAGTTCTCTACCTTTCTGTAGCCCATGTAACAGATTACATATGCCGGATCCTGATCCGGTATCACATACCCTGGACGTAAAGGATACTGAGAAACAGTTCTCTGTAATGAACACAACCGAAGATGATGCATCAGCATGCACTTTCTTCGTTTGGGCCGCACGGGAATTCTGGTAATCCCCTATTTCCTGCTCTGTCTTATAACAATTATAAGTTGGAGCGGTACCAACGTTCCCCAGCTCAGTATAACAAGCGGGTTCGGTCAAAACATCCGTATTATTATCTTGATTAAGGCGTGATATGGTCGCTACCTGGAGAGAGAGAGAAGAAAACACTCAGCGTATGCTCTTGCAAGATTAGATTGGTTATCTAATATATCTAATCAGGATGTCTCCCACTGTTTTAATCAAATCTTCCTTCAAACCCTAAAAGGAAAAACTAGCCGGGATTAATTACATGCTACAAGTTCGCTAATCTTTCAGCCAGGCCAGTGTCGGTACTTTGAGGGAGCTCCCCCATGCTTTCGCACGAACCTAGTTAATGTAAACCTCGTTTTCCCAGAGGCGTAACCCCGTTAACACCTTTCTAGACACCTACTTGATCGGCTAATTGTAATGTGTAAAACTCTCCCAGGAGTAACTCTTACTCGCAGCGGGTATCGGGATCCAACTATCTCATAGAAGGTATGCAATCTCATTGCAAATTTCAACACTTGAAATTCCCAATAATATTTTGCCCCAAGCGATCTATGGCCTTGACTGAGTCAACAAACCATAGACCGCAAGTAAAGTTCAACCCGTCATTTCCCGATTGAATTAAACCCACCCGCACGACCCTTGACTGAGTCAACAAGGCCGCACGACTACCCTAATCCAATCACATCATATGCTTTGCAGATAAGCACTAATCAGCTACCGCACACTACGCCTTGACTGAGTCAACAAACGCAGCACGAATACTAAATACTACTTATCTGAAATGACGGAGGGCTACGACAGGTTTTTAAGAAAACCTTTTGCGTAATGAACTTTATATCGTTGTAGAATCGAGTGATTTTAAATGGAGTGTTTTTGAGGCCTTTCTAGTTTTGCTAAAGGGGCCACTCCCGGTGAAGGGATCGTCGGCCATTTCCTCATCGAATAAGGTGCAGGATATATCATATATATCACTATGCAAAGCAAAAACTATAGAAGCAATCAAAAACAAACCGAGGGGTGTAGCATCTGCCAGTTATTGCTAAAGGGGTCACTCCCGGTGAAGGGATCTCGACCCTTTCCTTATCGAATAAGGTGCAGGATATTCTACAAGGAACACCGTGATGCAAAGCAAGAACCGTAGCTACCTGTTTTTGAAAATTCGATTCTACAACATCATTAGGTTTCTTTTATTTCATTAATCTCATTAATGAAGTCCCATTTTAATTGTGCTTCACAAGCATCACATTTGAAACGAAATCTGCAATATAACATATATCTCATATATATAATATAAATATTCTTCTCAGGCAGTAATATGATCTCATCATAGAACATTGCAGCAGAAGAACATATATGAAATATTGGATATCTCATATATATAATATAAATATTCTTCTCAGGCAGTAATATGATCTCATCATAGAACATTGCAGCAGAAGAACATATATGAAATATTGGATATACTAGGACGTCCGTGTTTTCAATACGAGCCTGTATAAAACACGGATTCCACGGTCGCGATGAATAGA
This sequence comes from Agapanthus africanus, assembly GCA_030015575.1. Taxonomy (NCBI): domain Eukaryota; kingdom Viridiplantae; phylum Streptophyta; class Magnoliopsida; order Asparagales; family Amaryllidaceae; genus Agapanthus; species Agapanthus africanus. The sequence goes on from JASDDO010000004.1 coordinate 244,687,948, forward strand.
CAAACCCACATCCCTAGACCCCTACGAGAGCTGCAAGTAACACTGCCAATTCTAGGGTTAGGAGACCCGGTCTCGACTCCTCGAGATGGTCTCCCACTGGACCCTAGAACCCGGTTACTTGTGCTCCCCGCCTTGGGTCTACCTAATGCGGAAAAGTAAATAATATACAAGTGGTGACATCAACCTCATCCCGGAAGTGCCCCAATAAAAGAATATTACCTACAAATGAATTTTACATTAATGAAAAAGAAAAACTCTCATCTCACATAAAACCCCCGGCTATTCAAACGCGACGATCCAATACAACATATCACAGCAACACATAATATCTCATATCATCAAAGTAAGCAAGTATGCGTATCCCGATTGTCGTTGATGTATAGCAACGAAGCCGGCGATACACCACATACTACTCTTACGGTCACAGAAAAGAAAGTGTAAAACTACAACAGTTGGAATCCGCAACCTCTTTAGACATCGCATGCCTAACCAAATGAATTCCTTAGACATCGCATGCCTAACAATTATAAACCCTGCATTTTAGTCTCATTATCGAAAACTCTTTTCAATATCAAGTCGGGCAATTCAACAAGATTCCCAACATGCTGATCGAATGCTCGTCGCAAACTTTAGTAGACGGCCGCACCCCCGATGCCGTCGACGAAGTGCACTAAGGCGGAACACCGCTGCCACGAGCATCCGAACGGATGCTTTTGGCGACGGGGTTCTCCTACAGTCACTTGGTCGGGGCTATGGGGCATGGATGTCTATTAAGTTTATGTAGCGTCTTGAAAAGTCGTTTTGGTGTTTTCTTGAAATTCGGTGAAAATTCGGTATTTTTCCGAAAACCGTCTTTCTTGTTATTTTGCAGTTTAGGGCTAATTATACCTAAAATGGATAGGTAATTGCTTGTTTTTAGTAGCTAATGAGTTATTTATGAAATTTTGGTCATTTAAAATTTTTTCCCTATTTTTCATTTTTTTATATTATTTTAAGCCGGTAAGAAAATACATTAAATAAGCGATAAATACAAATTTTTCCGAGCTAATTTTAATCTTTAAAATTATGATAATTAAAATCTAGTGGTAATATAAATTTTTAGTAATTTATTTTGATTTTTAACAAATTTTTATGTTATGAAACGAATTTATTGAATTTTGAGCTAAAACTTGCAATTTTTGAGTTGTAGGGGGCCTTTTTGCATAAAATTTCTTTTGTAAAACCCCTCTCTCTTTTCCCTCAGCCCTAGGACAGCCCAACCCTGACCAAGTCCAGAAAATTCTGATCTCTTTTCTCTAGTTGCTTTCTTGAGTTGATTTAAGGGTTTTTTTTTTTGATTTATTTTAAATATAATGAATAAGTTATGATACATTTGACTTTGGAACTTGACCCTTGACTTTCCCCACTTGCCCACACCCTCCCCCATCCCTCCTCTGGCCGAAAAACCTGCGCACCCTCTTCTTCCTCTCTTTTCTTTTCATTTTCCTTCATTTTCTTCAAAAAAACCACATCAAAATCCATGATTTATTCAAAAATCCAAACAAATCCTTATGCTATCATTTTCCTTAGCCATTCTAACTTGGATCTTGGTGCTTGAGGCCATCAATTGGAGCAAAATTTTCTTGCTTGATCCATAGATCAAGAGGTATAATTTCTATCATGTTAAATTCTTTTGTTTAAGTTCTTATGTTAGATGGTTTAGTGTTAATTTAGTGTAGTTTAATCTAGTTTCTTAGGTTTTGCTTGAAAATTTTAGCTAGGGTTTTGAAGCCATAATACTTAATTAGATTGTTTTATAGTTAATCTAGTGGTTAATTAACTAATCCATATAGTTATCTTGTTGATGTAGTTTTCAATTATGCTAATTTGATTAAATTTAGAAGTGTGAAATTGCTTTTTAGGATTTTCAAGAGAGGGTTTTTATATGGAATTGGTTTGTGAAGCTTGATTAGTGAGTGGATTAAGTTTTAGAAAGCATTATTTAATTGATTAAACCTAATTTGCTATCTAGTGTTTTGCTAACCTTAATCTAAGTGGTTAACTTGCTTATTAGGCTAAAATCTAGTGTTAAATTAATGTTTTTCATATATAGTTTGGTTTATGTTTGCTAATTACAAAAATCAAGAGAAGGTTTTGTTTATGGAAATTAGGTTTTTTAAGCATAGTTGATGGTTTAAAATTAGGGTATTGGCTAGCTATTTGGTTAGTTTGGATGTTGGTGTTGGGTGGTGTTGACTTTGTCGCTAAATTGTCGATGTTTGCATCAAATTGCAATTTCTGCTTACTAGATTTTTATAAAAGTTATGTGATGAATTATTTTTGATATCTTGATGTTTGTAATGGCTTGTCCTGCGACTTTTAGGATGCGTGAGTGCGGTTTTTGGGTAGTCGGGTTTTAGTTTTGCCGGGCGACCAAATCGGCGTTTTTCGGCAGTTTTTGCGATTTTCGCGTGTGTCCGCGCACTTTATGCACGTTGTACCTAGCTAGCGAACTTTAGTAGTTTCGTTGGGGTTTTGCGTCGTTCTTGAATGTGTAACCTTATATTTGGTATTGATGTAAATTCCAGGTTCGGTCGCGGAAACGTCAGACGCGGCGCGAAAGGGAAAGGCGGTGATTGGACACAGCTAGCCAGGGATCCCGGTGAGTAGATTTAACATCTACGGGGGACGATCGTTTGGATGGCGCAAGTCGCCCGATAGATTTAGTAAACTGAAAAATAGTAAACTGGATAACCACTTGTGACATTAGAATAATATTACTGGCATGATAATTGCTGCAATTAGATCAATATGTTATACCCATATACGCAAACTCAATTGTAGGACACATGCACCATTACCAGGTTTTTATATGCAGCACGAGCACTATTCATGCTTACACACACACCCTGGTAATTGCCATGCCACCACACTAGATAACTTTTAAATTGAAACCTTTTACTAATTGATACTTAAACTGGTACTATTGCCTTTAATTCCTTAAAAATGAAACCGTAGTATTGCTATTCATGTGCATGTACTTCATCATATTAATTGTTCATGCTTAATACATTAATCACACATCGCAACTTGATTATTGATATCATACGCATTCATTATCATTGATATATGCACTTATGAGGATTTCTTGAGATTTTATGATATTGCTGGATTTCGGGGGAAAGCCGCAAAATTTCTAAACTTATTATATTTTTAAAATATGTAAATTGCGGTTTTCTAGTGATGTAAGTGTCGTCCACCATGAGTTTGCTGTGGATTTGGAAATCCGTGTCGAGGAGTGGAGGAACCGGCACGGGTACATGGTGGGCCCGGTAAGATACCCCGGGGCAAGAGGAATGTGGTGATGACGTTGAGCCTGGCAGGGGACGGATTACCTACCGGTGACTTCATTGGGCACGGCGGATATCCAGAGGATACCGACCGGGGCCGCGAGAGGATGAGATATTGATATTGAGATGGGTCAGCCGGATGGCTGAGGCCAGAGACACTATGACATGGATTTATGAGATTTGAGACAGCTTTTGGGTGTCGTTGATGGACACCGATTTTCGTCGATTCATTGACATTATGCTGGCATTCTAAAAGAGTTTCAAAAATAAAAAGAGATAAAATATTTCCTATATATACCTATTGAGACCTCAGATATTCATGTTGCATACATATTAGTACACTGATATTATATACACACCTGCTAGTGCATCCAGTCATACCCGTATTATAGATGCTAGGATGCTTGTGTGCATGCATACGATAGCCTTTGTAGATGTTGTTTATTACTCACGAGTTGGCAACTCACCCCCGTTGTGCCACAGTCTTTTGCAGGTCCGCTCCGTCAGTTCAGTAGCGGCGGGCGCACTTGTCTTTTGCCTCTTTTGCCTGAGCTCGAGATTTGCTCATAGGTGGGTTATGTTATTATTTTGTACCACTTGTATATTCTTTGTATCTAGTGTACTCCATCTACTGTTTCTACCAGATTTATTGTATATTGACCTAGAGATGAGACTGTGAGGTTTGTGGATTTTATGCTGTATTTTGGGGTCGAGCTCACTTGAGCCGACATGCTGCTTTTCTCATGCTTTATTATGATTATTATGCTTGTTGTCATTTTTATTGCGTGGGATTTGTGACCGCCTTGTGGCGAAGAGCTAGCTCCCGCTTGGGGATGCCCTATTTTGTTGGATTCGTATATATTTTGTTGTACCCATTTTGGGGGCCAGTATTTACAAAGGAGACTCTGCCGAAATTTTCGGAAAAATTGGTATTTTTTTTAAAAAGGGTTTTACATGACTTATTTAATAAACTCGCTTTCAATTGATTGGGTTTTCTTCACTCTTTTGCTTAATTGGTTTTGTTTTCTGGGCTTTGGCTTACTTATTTTACGGACGTCTTTAGACGTTTCGTAAACTTAAATGCCAGTCACGTTCCGTACCCTGCGGGTCGTGACAAAGTTGGTATCAGAGCGATAGGTTTTACCTTTGTGAGTGTAGGATGACCCTTGGTAGATGGAGTAAGTGACTTAAGCAGGGTAACGTAGCGTGCGTATGTCCGCGGCATACTTACGATACGGTACTCCGCCTAAGTGACTTTAGGATACTTGCTTGAAAAATCCCTTCTTCAATTCCGTGTATCCTATGATCCTATTGCACTGTCCTTACTATCCGTTTTCCTGTAACAGCCACTATGCCGCCGAAGGCTACGAGGGCACAGAGGGCTGCCGCCAGAGACGAGATTCGAGCTGGCTCGTCCGAGACTAGGACTGAGCAGGGCGGTATGCCTACGCCGCAGGGACAGACCGATCCACCTTCCCCAGGCCGTATGGATAGGCTCGAGACCGGTATGGAGGAGTTGCGACAGATGATGGGAGGCATGCAGGAGCTGCGTCAGATGGTAGGATCCCTAGTTGCAGCCAGTCGTACACCGAGGCCGGATGACGTACCTACTACATCACAGACGAACATGATACCTGCTCCTACTACTACCACCGTGGCCATTCCGGTTTCACTACAGGATTTCATGAGGCTGAGACCTCCAGTATTCACCGGCACCGAGGAAGCGGAGGACCCACAGACGTTCCTTGACAGTTTAGCCAGGATCTGCCGTTCGCTGAGATGTTCGGATGATCGATGGGTAGAGCTTGCGAGTTTTCGAGTAGAGGGTCTCGCGAAGACATGGTGGGAGTCAGTCTTGAGAGGTCGAGCTGCAGGTCTACCGCCTATGACTTGGGCCGAGTTTACAGCGGTCTTTCTAGCCCGTTTCCTTCCAGAGAGCGTTCGTGACGCCAGAGCTCGCATCTTCGAGGCCTTAGTCAAGACACCTGAGATGACGGTGTCTGAGTATGACATCCAGTTTACACAGTTATCCCAATATGCTCAGTATTTGGTGGATACCGAGGAGAAGATGGTGAAGAGGTTCGTACAGGGACTTGATGCCCAGCTATATCTTGCCATTGGCGCCCAGCACTACGACACTTATTCAGCTGCTATGGATACGGCATTGCGGATGGAGGCACGCATATCACGGACTTCGGCCATTTCTGGGCCGAAGAGGATGCGCACCGATGTACCGCCTCAGAGGCAGCGCGCCAGATTCTTTCCGAGAGATAGGCCTGGCAGAGGATTTGGGCGGGTACAGTTATATGGTTCTTATCCCCAGGGGCAGCAGCCGTCGCCAGGATGTTTTGGGTGTGGGAGTCTGCACCATCTTTTCAGAGACTATCCAGTGAGACGACAGGGAGCAGCGACAGTTCCGCATGTGACCCTACCACCATCACCACCCCCTCCTCAGAGAGCCCTACTTCCTACCCCAGGCGATGCTCCACGCCAGTTAGGTGCACCGAGAGGCCGTGGACGCGGCGGTCCTGTTAAGAGAGGACGAGGAGGCAGAGGCCGAGGTCGAGGTCAGCCCGCTATCGGTGGAGGACAGGCCCGAGTATTTGCTTTGACACCGCAGGATGCGCAGGCATCCAATGCCGTTGTGACAGGTACTTTGCCAGTTTGTTCTTTCGACGCACGGGTATTATTCGACCCAGGTTCCACACATTCGTACGTATCTACACACTTTGCACCGATGTTGGGCCGTGAGTCGTCGTCGTTAGATCAGCCGCTTGTTGTTGTTACTCCGGTAGGCGAGTCGTTTGTCGCTCGGTTTGTATTTCATTTGTGTTCCGTTCGTATCGGGGAGAGGGATTCATCAGTTGATTTGATACTCCTCGATATGTTGGACTTTGATGTGCTTCTGGGCATGGATTGGCTAGCCACTTGTTATGCTTCGGTGGACTGCCGAGGGAAGGCGGTCAGATTTAGCTTTCCGGGAGAGCCAGTCCTTGTTATTCAGGGAGACCGCAGTGTCACCCTTCCCAGCTTAATTTCGTCTCTTCGCGCTGGTCAGCTCTTGCGGAAGGGATGTCAGGGATTCTTAGCGTTTGTTTGTGATACGCAAGCTGCAGAGGTTCCGTTGGACCGGGTCCCGGTAGTTTGTGAGTTCCCTGATGTTTTCCCTGATGAGCTACCTGGGCTACCGCCTGAGCGCGATGTTGAGTTCTGCATTGATTTGATTCCCGGTTCGGGGCCTATTTCTATACCGCCTTATCGGATGGCCCCGGCAGAGCTTCGAGAGCTGAAGGATCAGTTGCAGGATTTGTTAGATAAGGGGCTTATTCGACCGAGTGTTTCTCCGTGGGGTGCTCCGGTCCTGTTTGTCAAGAAGAAGGATGGAAGTTTGCGCTTATGTATCGACTACCGCCAGCTGAACAAAGTTACCGTTCGGAACAGATATCCGTTGCCGCGCATTGATGATTTGTTCGACCAGCTTCAGGGTGCGGGGTATTTTTCGAGGATCGACTTGCGATCAGGATACCATCAGCTGCGAGTTCGACAGGAGGATATACCGAGGACAGCTTTCCGTACACGCTATGGCCACTACGAGTTTTTGGTGATGTCGTTCGGACTCACCAACGCCCCAGCAGCATTCATGGATTTGATGAACCGTACATTCAGGCCGTATCTTGACTTGTTCATCATCGTGTTTATCGACGATATCTTGGTGTACTCCCGGAGCAGAGAGGAGTACGAGCAGCACTTGCGGATTACGTTACAGACTCTGAGGGAGCACCAGCTGTTCGCGAAGTTCTCCAAGTGTGCTTTCTGGCTGGACAGCGTCGGATTCTTGGGTCACGTGGTTACGAGAGACGGCATTTGTGTGGACCCGAAGAAGATTGAGGCTGTTCAGCAGTGGCCCCGACCTACATCGGTTACTGAGATCCGTAGTTTTCTAGGCCTGGCGGGCTACTACAGGCGTTTTGTTCAGGACTTCTCCCGTATAGCTACACCGTTGACCAGTTTGACCCGGAAGGGAGTTCCTTTCGTTTGGACAGAGGAGTGCGAGCGCAGTTTTCAGCAGCTACGGACTTGTTTGACTACGGCGCCGGTATTATCTTTGCCTTCGGGATCGGGCGGATTTGTTGTCTACTGTGATGCTTCGCGAGTGGGATTAGGATGCGTATTGATGCAGCATGGCCGTGTGATCGCTTATGCTTCTCGGCAGTTGAAGAAGCATGAACAGAACTACCCCACTCATGATTTGGAGATGGCTGCAGTGGTCTTTGCACTGAAGATTTGGCGACATTACCTATACGGCGAGTCGTGTCAGATATTCACCGATCACAAGAGCTTAAAGTACATATTTCAGCAGCGAGACCTGAACCTCAGACAGCGTCGTTGGATGGAGTTGGTGAAAGACTACGACTGCGAGATCTTATATCACCCCGGCAAGGCAAATGTGGTGGCAGATGCGTAGAGTAGGAGGCCCGGGGGTAGTCTATCCTTTTTGCGCGCAGTTCAGAGGCAGTCGTCAGCAGATTGGCAGATGTTATGCGACAGCCGAGTTGAGTTCGAGTTCACTCAGACAGGGGGACAGCTCGCGCATGTTCGTGCACGCCCACAGTTGCTTGACCGTGTATATGAGGCACAGCGCAGTGACGACCGTTGCTCAGCGATCATGGCACAGATGGGACAGGGAAGATTTTCCGAGTTCGTGGTTGACGATCAGGGGATTTTACGATATGGATCTAGACTGTGCGTACCAGATGCTGATGGATTATGGGGCGACATTCTCGAGGAGGCACACCGATCAGTGTATAGTGTCCATCCCGGTTCCACCAAGATGTACCATGATATGAGAGAGACCTACTGGTGGGACGGGATGAAGAGGGACATTGCGGAGTTCGTTTCGAGATGCCTGACTTGTCAGCAAGTCAAGGCCGAGCACCAGAGGCCCGCAGGAGAGCTACAGCCGTTACCCATTCCAGAGTGGAAATGGGAGCAGATTTCGATGGATTTCGTTGTGGGTCTACCCAGGACCAGTCGAGGGTACGACTCCATCTGGGTGATCGTGGATAGATTGACGAAAGCGGCTCACTTCCTTCCAGTGAAGACGACTTTCAGCTTCGCTCAGTATGCTCAGCTCTATGTTGACGAGATTGTGCGACTACATGGCGTACCGACTTGTATCGTGTCAGATCGAGGCACTCAGTTCACCAGCCGACTTTGGCAGAGACTTCAGGAGGCTTTGGGCACTCGTTTGAGCTTCAGCACAGCGTTTCATCCGCAGACCGACGGACAGTCAGAGCGGACCATTCAGACTCTCGAGGACATGCTCAGAGCGTGCGTTTTAGACTTTGGTGGTAGCTGGGATCGTCATTTACCTCTAGTGGAGTTCTCCTACAACAACAGCTTCCAGGATACTATTCAGATGGCACCTTTCGAGGCATTGTATGGGAGGAGATGCAGATCGCCCGTTTGTTGGACAGAGCTCAGCGAGAGCAGCATTTTGGGGCCGCAGCTTGTTGAGGAGACGACATCGAAGATCCAGTTGATCCGAGACCGGATGAGAGCGGCTCAGAGCAGACAGAAATCCTATGCTGACAGGCGCCGTCGCAGATTAGAGTTCGCAGTTGGCGACCATGTTTTTCTGAGGGTCTCTCCGATGAAGGGCGTGATGCGTTTTGGGCGAAAGGGGAAGCTTAGCCCTAGATTCGTAGGTCCCTTCGAGATCCTCGAGCGTGTTGGCGCTGTTGCTTATCGTTTGGCTTTTCCTCCCAGCTTTCCCGATGTTCACCCCGTCTTCCATGTTTCGATGCTCCGCAAGTACCTTCACGACCCTTCGCATGCGATTCAGCACCCGACAGTCCAGCTAGAGCGCGACCTTTCTTTTGCAGAGCAGCCGGTGGCCATCCTGGATCGGCAGGTGAAGAAGTTGAGGTCGAAGATTATACCAACCGTCAAGGTCCTTTGGCGTAGCCCGAGCAGCGAGGAGGTTACCTAGGAGACCGAGGGCGAGATGAGGAAGAAATATCCCCATCTCTTCGAAGGTACGCGTAGCTATATTTTTTAAATTCGGGGACCGAATTTCTTTAAGGGGGGAAGATTGTAGCGTCTTGAAAAGTCGTTTTGGTGTTTTCTTGAAATTCGGTGAAAATTCGGTATTTTTCCGAAAACCGTCTTTCTTGTTATTTTGCAGTTTAGGGCTAATTATACCTAAAATGGATAGGTAATTGCTTGTTTTTAGTAGCTAATGAGTTATTTATGAAATTTTGGTCATTTAAAATTTTTTCCCTATTTTTCATTTTTTTATATTATTTTAAGCCGGTAAGAAAATACATTAAATAAGCGATAAATACAAATTTTTCCGGGCTAATTTTAATCTTTAAAATTATGATAATTAAAATCTAGTGGTAACATAAATTTTTAGTAATTTATTTTGATTTTTAACAAATTTTTATGTTATGAAACGAATTTATTGAATTTTGAGCTAAAACTTGCAATTTTTGAGTTGTAGGGGGCCTTTTTGCATAAAATTTCTTTTGTAAAACCCCTCTCTCTTTTCCCTCAGCCCTAGGACAGCCCAACCCTGACCAAGTCCAGAAAATTCTGATCTCTTTTCTCTAGTTGCTTTCTTGAGTTGATTTAAGGGTTTTTTTTTTGATTTATTTTAAATATAATGAATAAGTTATGATACATTTGACTTTGGAACTTGACCCTTGACTTTCCCCACTTGCCCACACCCTCCCCCATCCCTCCTCTGGCCGAAAAACCTGCACACCCTCTTCTTCCTCTCTTTTCTTTTCATTTTCCTTCATTTTCTTCAAAAAAACCACATCAAAATCCATGATTTATTCAAAAATCCAAACAAATCCTTATGCTATCATTTTCCTTAGCCATTCTAACTTGGATCTTGGTGCTTGAGGCCATCAATTGGAGCAAAATTTTCTTGCTTGATCCATAGATCAAGAGGTATAATTTCTATCATGTTAAATTCTTTTGTTTAAGTTCTTATGTTAGATGGTTTAGTGTTAATTTAGTGTAGTTTAATCTAGTTTCTTAGGTTTTGCTTGAAAATTTTAGCTAGGGTTTTGAAGCCATAATACTTAATTAGATTGTTTTATAGTTAATCTAGTGGTTAATTAACTAATCCATATAGTTATCTTGTTGATGTAGTTTTCAATTATGCTAATTTGATTAAATTTAGAAGTGTGAAATTGCTTTTTAGGATTTTCAAGAGAGGGTTTTTATATGGAATTGGTTTGTGAAGCTTGATTAGTGAGTGGATTAAGTTTTAGAAAGCATTATTTAATTGATTAAACCTAATTTGCTATCTAGTGTTTTGCTAACCTTAATCTAAGTGGTTAACTTGCTTATTAGCTAAAATCTAGTGTTAAATTAAGGTTTTTCATATATAGTTTGGTTTATGTTTGCTAATTACAAAAATCAAGAGAAGGTTTTGTTTATGGAAATTAGGTTTTTTAAGCATAGTTGATGGTTTAAAATTAGGGTATTGGCTAGCTATTTGGTTAGTTTGGATGTTGGTGTTGGGTGGTGTTGACTTTGTCGCTAAATTGTCGATGTTTGCATCAAATTGCAATTTCTGCTTACTAGATTTTTATAAAAGTTATGTGATGAATTATTTTTGATATCTTGATGTTTGTAATGGCTTGTCCTGCGACTTTTAGGATGCGTGAGTGCGGTTTTTGGGTAGTCGGGTTTTAGTTTTGCCGGGCGACCAAATCGGCGTTTTTCGGCAGTTTTTGCGATTTTCGCGTGTGTCCGCGCACTTTGTGCACGTTGTACCTAGCTAGCGAACTTTAGTAGTTTCGTTGGGGTTTTGCGTCGTTCTTGAATGTGTAACCTTATATTTGGTATTGATGTAAATTCCAGGTTCGGTCGCGGAAACGTCAGACGCGGCGCGAAAGGGAAAGGCGGTGATTGGACACAGCTAGCCAGGGATCCCGGTGAGTAGATTTAACATCTACGGGGGACGATCGTTTGGATGGCGCAAGTCGCCCGATAGATTTAGTAAACTGAAAAATAGTAAACTGGATAACCACTTGTGACATTAGAATAATATTACTGGCATGATAATTGCTGCAATTAGATCAATATGTTATACCCATATACGCAAACTCAATTGTAGGACACATGCACCATTACCAGGTTTTTATATGCAGCACGAGCACTATTCATGCTTACACACACACCCTGGTAATTGCCATGCCACCACACTAGATAACTTTTAAATTGAAACCTTTTACTAATTGATACTTAAACTGGTACTATTGCCTTTAATTCCTTAAAAATGAAACCGTAGTATTGCTATTCATGTGCATGTACTTCATCATATTAATTGTTCATGCTTAATACATTAATCACACATCGCAACTTGATTATTGATATCATACGCATTCATTATCATTGATATATGCACTTATGAGGATTTCTTGAGATTTTATGATATTGCTGGATTTCGGGGGAAAGCCGCAAAATTTCTAAACTTATTATATTTTTAAAATATGTAAATTGCGGTTTTCTAGTGATGTAAGTGTCGTCCACCATGAGTTTGCTGTGGATTTGGAAATCCGTGTCGAGGAGTGGAGGAACCGGCACGGGTACATGGTGGGCCCGGTAAGATACCCCGGGGCAAGAGGAATGTGGTGATGACGTTGAGCCTGGCAGGGGACGGATTACCTACCGGTGACTTCATTGGGCACGGCGGATATCCAGAGGATACCGACCGGGGCCGCGAGAGGATGAGATATTGATATTGAGATGGGTCAGCCGGATGGCTGAGGCCAGAGACACTATGACATGGATTTATGAGATTTGAGACAGCTTTTGGGTGTCGTTGCTGGACACCGATTTTCGTCGATTCATTGACATTATGCCGGCATTCTAAAAGAGTTTCAAAAACAAAAAGAGATAAAATATTTCCTATATATACCTATTGAGACCTCAGATATTCATGTTGCATACATACTAGTACACTGATGTTATATACACACCTGCTAGTGCATCCAGTCATACCCGTATTATAGATCTAGGATGCTTGTGTGCATGCATACGATAGCCTTTGTAGATATTATTTATTACTCACGAGTTGGCAACTCACCCCCGTTGTGCCACAGTCTTTTGCAGGTCCGCTCCGTCAGTTCAGTAGCGGCGGGCGCACTTGTCTTTTGCCTCTTTTGCCTGAGCTCGAGATTTGCTCATAGGTGGGTTATGTTATTATTTTGTACCACTTGTATATTCTTTGTATCTAGTGTACTCCATCTACTGTTTCTACCAGATTTATTGTATATTGACCTAGAGATGAGACTGTGAGGTTTGTGGATTTTATGCTGTATTTTGGGGTCGAGCTCACTTGAGCCGACATGCTGCTTTTCTCATGCTTTATTATGATTATTATGCTTGTTGTCATTTTTATTGCGTGGGATTTGTGACCGCCTTGTGGCGAAGAGCTAGCTCCCGCTTGGGGATGCCCTATTTTGTTGGATTCGTATATATTTTGTTGTACCCATTTTGGGGGCCAGTATTTACAAAGGAGACTCTGCCGAAATTTTCGGAAAAATTGGTATTTTTTTTAAAAAGGGTTTTACATGACTTATTTGATAAACTCGCTTTCAATTGATTGGGTTTTCTTCACTCTTTTGCTTAATTGGTTTTGTTTTCTGGGCTTTGGCTTACTTATTTTACGGACGTCTTTAGACGTTTCGTAAACTTAAGTGCCAGTCACGTTCCGTACCCTGCGGGTCGTGACAGTTTACCCGACGAGTATCCGCGTACGCTACGTGATTGTGACGGACTTTTGATCACATCAAAATTCCGTGGCAACCGATCATCTGAGACTGAACTGCTAGATTTGTAACATTCAAATTAGTTATCTCATAACTACTTGTGGATTCCAAATATTGCATCACATTCCAGATAAATAGACAATGTTAAACTTTCCGATCGAATAATCAAACACCCAAGATTTCCCCAATATATCTCAACACTTGAAATCAGTTTAAAAACATCCATCACATGCCACAGTACCGATGGTCTAGCCGTAGAAGGGTCAAGCCAATGCCTCACATGTGGCACGCTGAACTGCCCCAAACCCTAAGGTTTAGAGGCAGTTCAAGACGGTCACATAATCGAGTTAAGGTTTGTTGTCTTCTAGAGGGTCCACCGCGTTACTTGCACGACTTAGAACGTTCTTAAACACGAGAAAAAAATCCAACTTTTGAAAAAATTTCCGACTGGGGAAAAAGTGAGTTATTGATATCCGTTCGAACTTTTTAACAGTTTCTAAAATTATCCGGACAAAACTAAACAAAGTTAAATTATCTGATCGAATCAACGAGTCCCCAATACAATCCTAGAAAACTCAACACTTGAGTGGAATTAAAATATTCCCAGAAATAATTGCCAAGAAAGGACCTAAGAATAATTAAGTGAAATTCCAGGGACTAAGTCCAAAATTTGGCCGCGGAACCGCCGTAAAAACCATGGTTTGGCCGCGGTTCCGCGGTTGAATTGTTGACTCAGACATCCGTACTTCACAGTAATTCTTAGTTTTTCCTTATTGTTTTTCTGAGAAATTTTAATTCAGAAAAAGTCAACTTTTTGAAAATAGTCCAGAGAGGGTTCCTGTAACACCCGGCCCTATTTATACTAATATATGTACTTCTCCTTAACATATAAAATCTTACCTTATTCATAGTTATTAGTCCCTTTATTTTTAAAACTCTTTTCTTAAAATAAAACTAAACTCTAAATACTAATCCCTTTTTAACCAAAGTCCATTTTTCCTTTATATTTCCAAGCCCGGCCCGTCTCTATTTTCTAATTAATTTCCTCTTTTCTTTTCTTTCAGCCCAAACTTTGCACAGCCCGGCCCCCTCCCTTTTCATTTATTCTTGATTTTTCCATTTAAATCCAGCAGCCCCATTATTTCTATTATGTTCATTCCCTTACTATTTTTCCCCAAGCCCTTACTATTTTTCCCAGCCCATCACCTTTTATTATTTAATTCTCTCTTCAATAAACCCAGCCCGGCCTCTTTTTTTTCTTTCCAGCATTTCCTTCACTCCTCAGCCTTGCAACCGAGCCCACCATATTAATTTCTCCAAATAAATTTTTCCTTTATTCTTGGCCCAACCCAGCTTTCCACAGCTCATTTTCTTTTCCACTTAAACAAATTTCTTTGCGCTGGCCCGGCCCGCTCTCTCCTCACCCGTTCGCGCTTCGACCCGACCCGCTTAGCCCCTGTTCATCTTCTTAAAATTCCAACGGCTCTTTCCTCTTTCTCGCGCGCGTTTCCTCCGCCGCACGCCACGCCTGCGCCCACGTCGCCGCTCCTCGCGCCCCGCTCGCGAACGTTACCACGACGCCTTCCCCCACGTCTCCCCAAATTTTCCCCTTCACATCCAGAACTCCCTCGAACTCACATCGCTCCCCTCGTCTTCTTCCTCCTTGCTCTCGCCCTCGGTCACGGGAGCTCATCGCTTCGCCGACCACCATCGCCGACCACCATCGCCGCCCAAGCCTCTCTCGCGCTCCACTTCACCACCGACCACCAACTCCCCCTTCTCCCAACACCGCGACCCCCATCACCCAACACCCCAAACCCACAGCCGAGCTCGACATCCCTTGCGCCGACGACCGGTGAGCTTCTCGTCTTCGTCGTCGTCTCTCCCAGCATATCTCCCTTCTGCACTCTCCTCTCTCTCGCTGCAGTCACTCTCTCTCCTTCTCTCACTCTCTCTGCCCTTCTCTCTCACTCTCTAAACCTCTCTCTGCCTTTCTATCTCTCACTCTCTATCTATCATCTCTCCCTCTACCTGCATCTCCCTCTCACTCCCTCTCTCACAGTTTTTCTCTCTCTCTCTCTCTCAATTATCTCTCCTTCTCATTCTACGACTCTCTCTCTCTCACACTCTGTTCTCTCTCTGCATGCACTCTCTTACTCTCTAATCTCTCTGTTCACCCTTTCTCTGTAACTCTCTCAAAAACCACCCAAAATACATTTTTCCTTACAAACCCTCACTGCTGTCACTTGCCGGAGCACCAACGCCGACCCCAACACACCCCGGGAGACCCACTGAGCACCATTCTATACTCCCGGCAAGCACAAAACGACTCCGGACAAAACGACGCGAGATCCGCATCTCGACCCAAGCTCGCGCGAATCGGTTCCACGGCGTATATCACGCGTTCGTGATGACGTTGCTGCCTTGCGACCCCGAGACTTCTTCCAGGCAAGTATTCTACTTGCTTACATGCTATTTATCTAAGTTACAATCGTTAAATACTGGAATTATAATGTTACAAGTTTAAAACTATTATGTGCCGTAACTGTTCGATGCTTGTTCCCTTAGGAAAACATTATCTAATTTGACGGAACTCACTGGTGTAGGTTGGCCCGTAGGGCTGTGAACATAGTGTGTGAATTTTGTTGGATGTTGTAATCGATAATGACTAAAACAACTACCCCCAAGTTTAATCGTAAAACCGTAATCATGTTGTATCTGAAAACCGTTAAATTCACCATAAATCATATACATATTAGAATGGTGCGTTCGAGGGCTCAAATCGAAGATAACTCGACGAACTTTAATCCTATACCAGTTTCCAGACATTCCTGTACTTAAACCATGTTGATAATTGTATCGGAGTGCGACTCTGGACTGCAGTCCAGAGCTACTCCAATTGTTGGTTACTGTACCGTATTGGATACCACAGGATTTCCTTAACTCTTAAGTTGCAGAACTCCGCTGTTTATTATAGACAAATCTGTTAGCTAGACAACACAATTGGTTTCGTTCTGTTTCGTTACCGTTTGATATTTAATCCGTAATTTAATAGATCGGGACCCATAACAGTCCCAGCAGATTCAGAATTGACATGTTAATATTAAACAGATTATAACTCCTAACGTACAGACGCGATTGAAGATCCGTTTATTGCGTTGAAAACTTTACTGAAAACCCTAGAATTCATCCAACTGTAGCGTCGCTAAAATCCGATCCCAACTGGGATCAAAATGCGTTGCGAAACGGACTTCTGATTCTGAAATTGGATTTCCAGCCGCAAGCGCTTAAAATGAAATGGTTATAACTTTTGATCCTGGAACCCGATTGGCTTGAAACAAAATTCTAAGGATAGATAACTGAACATATTAATTACTACATGTGTATTGTTTCGCTAAATTATATACGTACGTTTCATGAAAAATCGTGCAAGTGATAGACTACTGTTTTTATGACACCTTCATTATGCTTACATACTGTTCCTGCATCATATCATACTTATATCATTGTAGTGATAACCTAGTGACATCGTGCATTTACCCAGTGTTAGATTTTAGTGATGATTGCGGTAAGTACGTCAGTGTTCGTGTAATTGTGATTAAGTGAAAGTGATGAGTACTTGTACACAATCAGTGACCTCAATGTTCTATTGCATTGTCGACGTCTGTGGGATGCGTGTACGTGTGACTATAAGTGGTATGGGACACTTATGGAAGCGCTTGCACGGGTGTCACAGATAAGGCATCCGACACTGCTATTTATCTTAGGTATTAGTCGGGACGTGCTTGATGGAGGCCCTGCCTCCAATTCTCGCGCAGACTTGTCACGGATCGATTAATATTTAAGGTGATGGTTAGCGTTTGATGTAGACCACGGGGTGTGGGGTAGTTTAAGTGTGAGTTCAACAGAATCTCGGGAGTCCCATGCCGGCTTATATATTTAGGGAGTTATATGGAGATTTACAGGGTACGTGATATACACACCGTGATATTCTTGTTACATGTTAGGCCCGTGGTCCCTTGCCCTTGGGTTCTACGCTTGGGTGGAGGACACTCGCGAGTGGTTGACTCTCACACTTGGACTGACGATAGGCTTAGTGACCTGTACAGTGAGACTTAGAGACTGATAGGGATACTGGCATTTTATTCCTTATATACTGTGTGGCATACGTGACATATTGTTATACTGATTTACTGTTCCGCTGCATTTATTACTGCACATTCATATTCATGATGTCATTGATTACTGCTTCACATATCTATTATTACTGTTAGGACTGTCACTTGATTATATATATATTATATTGCTATTGTGTCGCTCTGACGACCTGAGTATGCATGCTCAGTGTGAGAAGACGATTTAGCCTGGACCAGTGCATCACAGACTTCCTGACTTGCCGTTCCTAGTTACATCCGTTTGTTCCACTTCAGGTCAGTTTACATTATTGTATCTTTCAGTTACTGCATTTCTCTTTACCTGCGCATCGTTTACTGTTTACCATGATAAACTAGAAGCCGAAGTGTAACTACGGCAGGACTTTTCCTTGACCGTAGGAGCATGGCTGGCCGTGTCTACCTCTCGTATTCCGTATTTTGGGAAGCGGGGCATGACAGTTCCGTATCGGGGTTTCGGCGTTCGATCGGACTTTAAACTTTGTCTAGACTTCGCCTAAAGCTCTAGCTTGGCTCTGATACCACTGTAGGGATGCTAGGCACGCGCACAAGGGTCTACGAGGCATCAACCATGCCCGATTAAAATTTTAGCCGTGCCGAACAAGCCGAAGCCGGATCTTTAAACTAGGGTTTAGGCGAAAACAAACATGTTAAACGCTTTAACACTAAGTGAGAGAGATTACAACCTTTGTAGATCCGGTCCTTCACTTCTTAAGCTCCGTGTTGAGGTCCCTTCGCTGCGATCATCGTGTTGTGGACTCTCGAGAGGCTTCACGAAGAGAATGATGCAACCTTTGCTTCCGATCTTCGATATTAAGATGATCTACCTTGAAGTTTCGTTAACACAAGCTATCACTCATGAAATGATGTGAACACCCTCATCTAAATGGCAAGGATAGATGAGGATGATGAAGTAGGATTTTTGCTCTCATTTAAAATCTTTTTCTCACTCACTTTCATCACAAAAGAAAGCTTTTTCTAAAAGGAACTCAAGCATGAAGAAGAAGAATGAAGAAGATAACCTAAATCCTTTTGTGATGAACAATGAATTATTGTAGTGGTTACAAATCTAACCAAGGGTTAAGCATGAGAGAGTTAACCCTTGTAGAGAGTTAACAAGAGTTAATGGTTTGGATTGGGTTAACATAATATCTCACAAATAATATCAAGCAACCACAAAGTCAAAGCTTCATGAAGCTTCATGGAAGCTTCATGCAAAAGCTAACCCTAATCCAAACCTTAACCAAGTTTAAACCCTAATCCAATGTTAAATTTGTAACCCTAACATGTTACAATATTATATATCACATATACAATATATTTTGTAACAATAGAAAATAATACAATTAACATATATCGCATATATATCAATGTATTATCCCGTGAGAAAATGAATCTTTTAGTGAGCTAATATTAGTTAATGTAATTTAATATATCATATGTATTATTATACATTAAATTATCGAATCAACACTTGATCCGACAATCCGGCTATATCGCATATAACCGACTAATACGATGACCCGGCTATATCACATATACCCGGCCGATATCTCATATCGCGAGAATCCAATACGGTATCATATACCGCATTATCCTCGGTCCCTCACATATCACATATGTGCTCCTACTCCGTTTTGCCTGAGCCAAGAAACCTCTGTGTAGGACTCTAAAGAATCGTCAATACGCCGGCAGTAGGTGATGATCATATCAAACACCCACAAGCTGCAAGCGGTCAGCTAAACGTAACAGCTACCCAGGTATTGAGCGCTAAGAAGATCAACAAGCAAGCATGTACATTCTCCTGTGAATCCAAACAGTAACACTCCCGTACAGTCCGGTCTCGTCGTCTGATATGTCGCATATCTCGCCTAGGGGTGGTAAACGTCAGACCCCAGTAGCTCGATAAGTCGTGTCGATATGAGGTCTATAACAGTTCGAGAAACTACTGATAACACTTACCAGTAAATCTCAGCAACCCTGGCCAGGGATTTCCGGTTATAGCCAATCGAACACAGCGCAACATCAACTCCCTATACCGGGAGAGACGAATCCCCTCCTATCGCTCATTGCCTCCATATGATTCGGGACTGTACCCAAAAGCCACCTTTTTGCATGCCCTCTTGGACGTGGTATGATGGAAATCAAAGCACAGTGGGAATCACACAAGACTCTATGACGATCTCGGGTCAACAGACTACTCTGTACCAGTGTCACCGGAGAACTGCCATCTGACGTGAGGTATAATACCAACTGGGAGTTCTCGGCGAGTCCGTCCAGTGTACCCAGTCTTTACTGAGCACCCGTACACCATCCTTGATGTCAAACACCGATGGATATGGGATCATCCATCGCCCATCATATGGGTCAAGATGCGTATACGCTAGTCTACTCTGGTGCATCGATGCCCTATCTCGATACACCCTCGACTAGGAACAGTTATAGGATGTACTCGTCGACTACCGTGGCCCCACTAGTATGATCTCATCATAGTCCCAGTAGTCGAGTACATATCCTAAGGGCTTTATCAACATGTAACATAGAGACAATCAGAGTACATGTTAAGATAAAGTACAACCAGATAGCATACTATCATGTCGAGCAAGAAAGTCCTCCCTATATATGTCCTAGCATCCACTACAATATACATCGTATGTACAGTAATGGCCTCTAGGGCATACATATAACTAACACTGTACACCCTCGTTAGGCTAAATGGTTTTCTTCCTTCCCTACCGTTCGGCACCAGCCTATAGTTTGGAAGAAGACTATCCAGTAAGCATAATAGGTGTACTCTCCTAATCCTAGGAGTCCTCACAACCTGAGAGAAGGTGATAACAAAAGACAACTGAATAAACTAATTCTATTTCTCCTAAACCTGGATCCATCCTCGAAGAAGTCCCTTCGAGTTCGTATATAACCATACGATGGATCTATCCAATGGAAGTGGATATCCATAGTAATACGGGGTGTTCTGAGAAATGCAAAGGGTAAAAGAAGGAGCGGCAATGATTTATGCAACTAAGACAATCCAAAGGCCAGTATTTTAAGAAGGTTCGGTCAACTTTGGTCACTGAGTCATAGTCTAGGATCGGTCAAAGGTCGCTGCCAAAGAGAGAGAGAGAAAAGAAATACTCTGTGTGCACTCTAACCTAGATCAGAATGGTTATCACCTTATCTAATCAGGAAACCTCCCACTGTTATCTCAAATTCTTCTCCAAACCAGAAAGAAGAATTAGTCGGGATCACCCGAAGAGTAAACCAACTCATCAGAGAGAATCGGGATCCAACTATCATCGCATGATAACTTGATGGAAGCCACTCAAGTTATCACACTCCAGAAGGTATGCGCATGCCTGGCAAGTTTCCTGTATGTTTGAAACTCCCGATGTGATTTTTGCCTCATGCTCTTATGACCTTGACTTTAGTCAACAAATCATAAGTCGCATGTCAAGTTCTACCCGTCATTGTCCAGGTTGATTTGAACCCACCCGTACATACCCTTGACTTTAGTCAATAAGGTAATACGACTGTCCCAAACCAACACATCTATCTATGCATCAGATGAATACCCAGCAACTACCAAACACTATGCCTTGACTTTAGTCAACAAACATAGCTTGAATACTACTGACTATCCATAAGAAACGACGGAGGGCTACGGCTGGTTTTTGGCGAAAAACCTTTAACGTAATGAACTTGATCTCGTTGAAGGAACCTGATAGCTTTTTATAAAAATATAGTGACGAAAACCTTTGCTAAAGAGGTCACTCCCGGTGAAGGGATCTCGGCTCTTTCCTCGTGGAATGAGGTGCAGGATATTCCAACTGAATACCGCGATGCAAAGCAACTTGTAATCGACTATATTGAAGTTATTACCCTGACATAAACTTCTGCCCAAGGGGTCATTCCCGGTGAAGGGATCTCGGCCCTTGCCTCGTCGAGTGAGGTGCGGGATATTCTAACTGAATATCACTATGCAAAACAAAAGGAAACATCTTTGTAATAACACCTTTTTAAAATTTGTTCCAACAACATCAAATATAGGTTTGTTTTATCATTGCACTGATAAGAATCAATGCAGTCCCATCAATCAATCACACCAGAAAAGAACGAAAATAAAATGTACGTATATGCCATCCGCATTCGTCACTGGGTCCCGTCATCACCCGTTAGGTTACTTAACTAACGACAGAGCGGGGGCTGGACTAGCGCGGGTGTAAAACATATACAACATCTAATATTATATATACCAATATACAATAATCGCTCCAGGCGTGATAATATGCAACATTACAGAAAAGTAATAAGCATCACAGAACAATACAGATAATCTGGGATCCCCGGGTTTCACAGAGCCGCTACTGAAACCCGGCGTTCCATGGTCATGTGGATAGCCTGTGCAATGAAACCTAGACCCCTACGGGTGCGGCAAGTTACCCGCCAATACCTGAAGCGAGGTAGTCCCCACAGCATAGTGAATGGAACACCCGGCACTTCACGGAATCCGGTAAATTGAGCACCCCTCCTTGGGTCAAACTGTACCCCCTATGAGTGCGGCGAATAGTCTGCCAATTCTAGAGTGAGGTCCCTATGCCTCTCAAAGCCAAGAGATATGGACTCGTTGCCCTCCAGAACCCTGCTATCCGTGCACTCCATCGCGGGATAAACCTAGTACATAAATAAAAATATGTACAACGGGTACATCGACCTCAACCCGGTCGTGTCCCAAAAGAATATTATACAACAGGCAGTAACGGCAGTCCACATGTTGGACGCTAGCCCTGCAATATCAAATGTACAAATAAATCCAAACTGCACTATCATTGCACCCTGCTATCCACCACGACAAATCCGCAACATCACAGCACAACACAGAACATCAACGCGAATGTCACGTTCGCAAACCCGTCTAAAAGAACTATAGCAATTAGACGCGGATTACCACTCAAATGACATTCCCGGTCTGTAACGTTTTGAAAATCGTTTCGGTGAAATTTCGAAAAAAACGGTAAAATAAGGGGGTTTTCTGTAAAAAGTCAAAATACAAATATCTTATTATAAAAATTAAATATACATATTCTAGCTATGTAATTGCTAGTATTTGGTTTTTATTGAGCCACTGGTAAAATTTCAAATTTTCTGAAAAAAATTATTTTATTATTATTTTAAGCCGTCACAAATACATTTAATTAGGAAAAATTACAAATTGGAATGAGTTGAAACAAATTTTGAGCATCATAAAAAATTAAATAAAATTTTATCATGTGGTTTTTGAAACGAAATCGTTTGCCAAAACGGTTTAGAAAATATCGAAAAAAGGCTTTTTTGGTGAAATTAGTGTTAATGGGAATTGGGGTTTAGCATTTATCTTTTTCCTAACCCACACACCCACACCTCACCCTCTCCCCATGTGGCCGGCCCCACCATGACAGCCCTCCCCCTCTCCCTCTCTGCAATCACTTCTTTTTTTCAAAAGAAAAGAAAAGAAAAGAAAAGAAAATGATAGAAATAGTGGGCTTTGACTTTTGTGTTGACCTTGAACTTTCCTCACTTGCTTTTCCCCACCTCACTCTCTCTCCTCTCCTCCTCATGCTGCATTGGCCGAGCCCCCCTCCATTTCAGCCCTTCATTCTTCATCTCTTTCTCTTTAAAAAAGTTCATCAAAAATGCTTGAAAAATCCACTAAAAATCAAGCAAAAATCCAAATCAAAATCCACCTCCTACCCATTTTCCCTTGGCTACCATAGCATGGATCTAGAGATTTAGATTTCAATTTGGGAGGCTAAGTGTGCTTGTGGGATCTTCAAATTATTTTGGTATAAATTCTAACATTTGTGTTAAATTGTTGTTAATTGTTTTAAGTTAGCTTAATTAGGTGTTTAAATAGGTTTTTATTTTGATTCCAAGTGCATGATTTGAAATTCAAGAGTGGGGTTTGAATTCAAATTGGGGTTTGTGTTGTGAGTTTAGGGTTGTGTGATGTATTTGACATATTAGGTTATGCTAAATCCAATTTAAGTTGCTAGTTGCATATTTGTTGATTTAAATTGTGATAAGTATATAAATGGTAAACTAGGTTTTGAAAATAATTATATTCTTGTGAGATAAAAATTCAAATTTAGGTTTCATGTTATTATAAAGATTATATTGAGTGGTTTAATGCTTTTAGTTCATGAAAATCCAAGCTAGATTGTAGTTTGTGCATTTTTACTATAAAATTGTTAAAATTTAGGTATTTTGTGAACTAGAATTTTAAGGTTTATGGAAATTAATGAGATTAAATTATGAGAATTGTTTTTATGACTTAATTAAGATATTTAGTGAATATTGTGGCCGCTAGATTCGTTTATACATCGAGTTTTGTACTAAAACGGTTAATTTTGCTTGCTAGATTTTCGGAAAAATAGCTTCAAAGCGAGTTTGAGGTTTTGTGAGTTTTAAACTATTTTATATTATAATTAGTGCTTGTAATTGTACAAATGAGTGTGTTTGGGTTGTTCTCGATGGTTTGGCGTTTGTACGCCGACTTCGAGGGTTTTTGGGTTTATTTTTGAAAGCAACCATAAGTTTTGACCTATGTGGGATTCACGTGTCGTTTTGGGTCATGAGTCGGATTTTAATACGACACGGTACGTTATGATATGTAGGTAACCCATGTGGACTTCGAGACGACAAGCAAGCGCGTGGCGACGTCGGCACCGGCTAGCGAGGACCAGGTGAGTAGATTTATATCTACGGGGGGAAGTCGGGTGGATGGCGTATAGCACCCCCGCAGTCCGTAGTGTAGCTCATATATATATATGTTTATATAGGTGTTTTATGATACAAGAATGTTTATTCATATTATGATTATGTGTTCATGGATTAGCTTTGGGCTAGTTGCGAAACCCTAGAGTAGTTGTTATACCCACATACGCACACACAGACTTACATACATTACTTTCTTGTGCGCCGATTGGGATGTGTATATATGTATATATGCGTGGGTATGGGACTATGCATATGTACATTCATATACACATGCATGGATAATGAGGATAGTACTTGGGATTTAAGATGAGTCGATGAGATTTGATTTGAGGCCGTGAGATCGGTGATATAGCAGGGTTCGTATTTGAGATACGACATGACGTTGTAACGGGTCTTGACGTAGTGTTTCACACACGTGCATGCATACTTAGGCGGTATCAGTATTGTACTAGATGTAGATCAGTACCAAGATCATGATATTTGAAAAAGAGGATACCAGGTGAATAGTATGATGAATGTGATATTGACCCGTACCCAGATTTTGGATGCCGTACGACGGATTTACGTACGAGCTATATTGATGATTGATCCGCACTCTTGACTTGGGATGCCTGCTTATAGATATGGTATCGGATATGATATTATTGAGGCGGGATCACCGACTGTATATATACAGGTATGTATATGTATCGACTCAGATGATAGGCGGTTTCCTTACCTGTAGTTCGGCTTGTTAGTTCAGCCGTATAGTTTAGTGTAGTTGTTAGATTAGATTAGACTCCTACCTATTTCAAAACTAGCGGATCGTGGGTATTTTAAAAGACAGGTCAAGGGGTCTACGGATATTTCAAAAGACGTATCCTTTCTTAAAAACCACCGTAGCCCTTATTTTCAAAACCCCGCGATTCGTGTTATTTCAAATTGCACCATTGTTTAATATTTAGCTCCCGCTCATTTTTGTTGCTCGCTCCGCATCGCATATTTACATTGTTATTTCATATTGCATTGTTGACATTATGCTGTTAGGACACCAGCACCATTACCGATGATGCGTATGTACCACATACACTTACTTACCGGCTGACACACATCTTCATCGGTAATTGCCATGTCACGTACACCTTAGAAAATATTATTGCTTAACTTAGCTTGATAGCCAGTAGTTTGACATAATATTAGTGTACATACCTTATATGCCAGCTTAGATATTGTAGTTATTACTTGTCGCTTCACGCATACTGTTATTCATTCTCATGCTTATATTCATGGTTTTACATGCTATTGATGATTCGGATTTCCATGATATTTTCTGGATTTGGAGGAAAACCGTAAAACATATATAAACTGCTTTCTCTCTTTTTAAATAAAAATGCGGTTTTCCCATGATGTATGAGTCGTCCACCATGAGTTTGCTGATGGATTTCGAGACCCGATTCGAGGAGTTGGATGAACCGTTTCGGGTACATGGTGGGCCCGGTGCGGTACCCCGGGGCGAGAAGGCCGTGTTGTTGACGTTGAGCCTGGCAGGGGAGCACTACCGACCGGTGATATTACCCGACACGTCGGATATCCGGAGGATACCGTCGTGGTCTTGAGATGGATGGTAGGGGACGGTCTAGACTGACGGCGCCCTAGATATTGAGATTGAGACGTTCAGATTTCGAGATATTGAGGTACCGAGATTTGATGATACAGGCCAGTCCGGATAGCCGGAGCCTGAGGTTTCGAGACTTTGAGATTTATGTTTTGTGTCGATACTAGACACTGTTGATACTGATTTCATTTATGATACCTCATTTTAAAAATACAAAGGAAATCTCACTAAATTATGAAAACAGTTTCTTCATTTACATGTAATCTGTTTTCATGCATTCCTACCTCATTCATGATATATTGCTACCTGAGGCACTGACACGGGCACATGAGATTATACTCGGGTTAGATATTTACCCTAGTCATTGTTATAGACTGCTGGTTTTATTTGAGGATTTTATATATTGATCGTATGACCTAGGATTGTGGCATACATGCGATTTCTATTCGTAGATATTTTTCTATTCACGAGTTGGCAACTCACCCCCGTTGTGCCCCAGTTTCTTGCAGGTTTCGCCGTACAGGTTTCTTTACGGCTTTGCGGGTACAGTTTCGTTCGGATGACTTGCTAGTGGGTGGGTTTATTTGTATCGTACCCATCATTATACATTGTATATTATTATTCGGTTGTATCTAGAAGTTCCATCAACCAAACTTGTATTTATCTCAGATAGAGACAAGTGATGTTTATTCTTTCGACCTTAGAGTCGCGCGTTGTATTTCTATGGATTTCTTGCTGTTTTGAGTTCCTTTTGAGTTTTGATCCTCGCCCTTGGCGTTGTATATTATATTGCTTATGTGGTTGTGACCGTCGATTGACGAAGAGCTAGCTCCCGCTTGGGGATGCCTTTTTATTGATTTCGTATACTATTCATGTTGTATCCCGTTTGGAAGCCAGTATTTACAAAGGAGACTCTGCCGAAATTTTCAGGAAATACTTGATGTTTTTAAAACCGCATAACTCGGCTTATGCTATTAAAACTACTTGATTTTAAATTGGTTTTCCTTCACTCTACTACTTTCTTGGTTTGGATTTCTGGGTTTTCGGCTTACTTAGATTACGTACACCTCGAGACGTTTCGTGGTTTAAGTGCTGGTCATGTTCCGTACTTTTGGGGCGTGACAAAGTTGGTATCAGAGCGTTAGGTTTTACCTTCGGAGCGTAGGATGACCCTTGGTTGATGGAATAGGTGACTAAAGTAGAGTGACGTACCGTGGGTATGTTCCGCGGCATCTTTACGATACGCTACTCCACTTAAGAAGCCTTAGGATGTACATTTCTTTACTCAGTATTATATTCATTCCGATCTAGCCTCATCAGTACCAGTTATGGTTTTGCTGCCACGATTACGGGCAGGGAGAGCTACAGCTAGAGTTGTGGTCAGCACGAGCTCGTCACAAACGAGGACTGACCAGGGCGAAATTCCGGTGATACACGATTGCAGAGATGTGTCTTTTTACTGTGTTTCCGCGCCACGAGCGTTTGGCGGATCGCCTTTATGAGATTACTCGGATGTGCTGATCGACACTAGAGGATTGAGCCAATGATAGAGGCCAGCCAGATTTTGATGACCGTTGGTGTATTGCTTATTCATGATGGTCGAGGCACTGTTCAGCATGCAGACGAGCGAGCCAGCTATTGCTGCGAACGACGAGATATCGCCCCAGATGCTGGAGCTATTGCAGTACGAGTTGTACTAAGAGATGATAGAAGGTCGCTAGTCACCGAGGATGAATGACTAGGACATGTGGTTCGTTCGCTACCCCGATGCGAGGTCATCAGATAGATTGATTCCAGCTAGAGACGACTTCACGCAGAGACTTGAGGGTCGACAGAGACGATCGAATGTCGAAAACCTATTATTCCAAGTTTAAAGTATTCGGAAAGACATGCAGGCAATTCTATGGTCCCTCTAGAAGAATGAAACCCTAACTCGACATAATGACCGTGTGAAAGCTTTTGAACCTTCGGGTTTGCGGCAGTTCCACGGCGCCATTAGTGAGGCTTGGGTTTGCCCTTCTACGGCTGGACCACCGATGCTGTGGTATATATATTCGATACTATTAAACTGTACCAAAATGTTGAGCTCTTGGGGGATTATGAGGTTTCGACGAATCGATCGAATGGTTCGACTTCAATCGGATGCTAGGTGGTGAGATGCATTCTTGGGAGACTCCAGATACGAGGATAGCCGTTGGAGCTTAGTCCATACAGCCACGACGAGACGAGTCTGAAACAGTCGACGTTAGAGAAAAGTGAAGTAAGAGGTTCGTACAAGATCTTGATGAGACGACGTTCTACTCAGCCGACATCAGAGATGCGGTACGCATGCCGAGGCATTGTACTTGGATTTACCTTCCATAAGGAGTCGCGATGAGTATGCAGTCGTTCCAGAGCAAGATGCAGATATAGGAAAGGACGATGACTTCCGGACAGTTGGCAGAGACGAGACATGGAAGAGACCGTGAGCAGGATTCCTTCCAGGACACTGCTGCAATGATAGTTGCACCCAGGATCAGATATGTCACGTACATTCAGAAAGCCAGAGGCCGACGCCAGTGATATGTTGTCTTACGAGTGGTCGCGATGATTGACCGAGAGATGACCAGAGAAGTGCCAGAACGGAATCATCCCCGTTAGCACATCTGACAAGGCCGATGAGACGATGGACCGAGAGATTGGTAATTCACAGTGAAGACCTTGACCCAGGAGTGGTCATTGTTACGCACACCAGCAGGCCAGAGTTCATGATCATCGACGAGACGTCCCACTAGTGACCGCGACAGTTGGCCCAAGATTCTTAGAGGATGCGCTTGAGCGGTACTATTCCGCCATTATTGATTTCGATGTTTTGGGTGATTTATTCGCATGATTTGATTTTGATGATTGAGGATTTACGATCTTTGCACAGTGTTGCACTTGATATCGTTTTCGTGCTTTGGTTTCACATGTTTGTGATTTTACAGTTTTAGACATTTGAGTTGATTTTGTGCGTATGCACGCACACGATTTGGTTCCTGCACTCTATATAGTTTATATATGCTTGCAGTGCAGTGATATGCCTTTTGTGCACTTAGATGCACTGGACTTCGATTTCGATTGTGATACTCGATATTTGTTTTGTGCACCTTGTGCACCTGATTTGATTTTGCGCATATTCGGCGCTTGATATTGGATTTCATGATTTCGTGCACGATGGATGCACCTGATTTGGATTTTCGCGTATGTTGGGCGCATGTTTTGAGGTGCGATTTTGGTGCACACCGGATGCACTAAATCGAGATTCTTCGTGCATGTCAGATGCACCTGATTTTGCTGTCAGGCACACGTTGCCTACGACAGATACTTTGTGCACACCAGATACACTTAGATCTTATTTCTGTGCACTTGTATGGCACGTATATGGATTTTGATTGTCGTGCGCACCAGACGCACGTAGTATTCATACGCGTATTTTGGGATTGATTTCTTATAGAGCGGTACATTTTTTTTATGATAATTGCGATATGTTTTCGTACTAAGCAGGACTAGTCAGAGGACAGTACCTGAATGTATTTTGCATGCATTGATAGCTATTGAAGGGAATTCCAAAAAGCGAGCTAATATCTCAGTATTTACCTACGTGTCTGATATGACGCGAAACGTTTAAAACAAGGAAAACCCTTCTAAATTGTTTCCCAAAACAGCGGAACGTACATTTCAAACAAAGGTATATATGTATATAGTTATTTTCTTATGATAGACGTCCGCCGCTGTGCAGTGTTATGTGCATTGCACAACAACTTAAAGGATTTGGCATGCATTTCCTCCTGATATTTATATGTATAGTTCCGATTTATAGCATATCGGTCTTGCTTGAGATTTGGCATTCATGTCTTCACCTTGACTCCGATGATTGCGGGATGCATGACGGAGTTTTGATTATGAGTTATCTACTCATTACTCATGCGCATGCATTGCGCTATGATGCGTTTATGTATTTATGATTTCGGAGCCCCGGCGATTTGATGGTTTTGGCTGAAATATTTTAGTATTTGGGGGGGAGTTTTAATTTAAATTCGGGGACCGAATTTCCTTAAAGGGGGAAGATTGTAACGTTTTGAAAATCGTTTCGGTGAAATTTCAGAAAAAACGGTAAAATAAGGGGGTTTTCTGTAAAAAGTCAAAATACAAATTTCTTATTTTAAAAATTAAATATACATATTCTAGCTATGTAATTGCTAGTATTTGGTGTTTATTGAGCCACTGATGAAATTTCAAATTTTCTGAAAAAAATTATTTTATTATTATTTTAAGCCGTCACTAATACATTTAATTAGGAAAAATTACAAATTGGAATGAGTTGAAACAAATTTTTTGCAACATAAAACATTAAATAAAATTTTATCATGTGGTTTTTGAAACGAAATCGTTTGCCAAAACGGTTTAGAAAATATCGAAGAAAAAGGCTTTTTTCGGTGAAATTAGTGTTAATGGGAATTGGGGTTTAGCATTTATCTTTTTACTAACCCACACACCCACACCTCACCCTCTCCCCATGTGGCCGGCCCCACCATGACAGCCCTCCCCCCTCCCTCTCTCCAATCACTTTTTTTTTCAAAAGAAAAGAATAGAAAATGATAGAAATAGTGGGCTTTGACTTTTGTGTTGACCTTGAACTTTCCTCACTTGCTTTTCCCCACCTCACTCTCTCTCCTCTCCTCCTCATGCTGCATTGGCCGAGCCCCCCTCCATTTCAGCCCTTCATTCTTCATCTCTTTCTCTTTAAAAAAGTTCATCAAAAATGCTTGAAAAATCCACTAAAAATCAAGCAAAAATCCAAATCAAAATCCACCTCCGACCCATTTTCCCTTGGCTACCATAGCATGGATCTAGAGATTTAGATTTCAATTTGGGAGGCTAAGTGTGCTTATGGGATCTTCAAATTATTTTGGTATAAATTCTAACCTTTGTGTTAAATTGTTGTTAATTGTT
The DNA here is from genome assembly GCA_030015575.1 of Agapanthus africanus. Taxonomy (NCBI): domain Eukaryota; kingdom Viridiplantae; phylum Streptophyta; class Magnoliopsida; order Asparagales; family Amaryllidaceae; genus Agapanthus; species Agapanthus africanus. The sequence continues at coordinate 244,718,564 of JASDDO010000004.1, forward strand.
TTAAGTTAGCTTAATTAGGTGTTTAAATATGTTTTTATTTTGATTCCAAGTGCATGATTTGAAATTCAAGAGTGGGGTTTGAATTCAAATTGGGGTTTGTGTTGTGAGTTTAGGGTTGTGTGATGTATTTGACATATTAGGTTATGCTAAATCCAATTTAAGTTGCTAGTTGCATATTTGTTGATTTAAATTGTGATAAGTATATAAATGGTAAACTAGGTTTTGAAAATAATTATATTCTTGTGAGATAAAATTCAAATTTAGGTTTCATGTTATTATAAAGATTATATTGAGTGGTTTAATGCTTTTAGTTCATGAAAATCCAAGCTAGATTGTAGTTTGTGCATTTTTGCTATAAAATTGTTAAAATTTAGGTATTTTGTGAACTAGAATTTTAAGGTTTATGGAAATTAATGAGATTAAATTATGGGAATTGTTTTTATGACTTAATTAATATATTTAGTGAATATTGTGGCCGCTAGATTCGTTTATACATCGAGTTTTGTACTAAAACGGTTAATTTTGCTTGCTAGATTTTCGGAAAAATAGCTTTAAAGCGAGTTTGAGGTTTTGTGAGTTTTAAGCTATTTTATATTATAATTAGTGCTTGTAATTGTACAAATGAGTGTGTTTGGGTTGTTCTCGATGGTTTGGCGTTTGTACGCCGACTTCGAGGGTTTTTGGGTTGATTTGTGAAAGCAACCATAGGTTTTGACCTATGTGGGATTCACGTGTCGTTTTGGGTCATGAGTCGGATTTTAATACGACACGGTACGTTAAGATATGTAGGTAACCCATGTGGACTTCGAGACGACAAGCAAGCGCATGGCGACGTCGGCACCGGCTAGCGAGGACCAGGTGAGTAGATTTATATCTACGGGGGGAAGTCGGGTGGATGGCGTATAGCACCCACGCAGTCCGTAGTGTAACTCATATATATATGTTTATATAGGTGTTTTATGATACGAGAATGTTTATTCATGTTATGATTATGTGTTCATGGATTAGCTTTGGGTTAGTTGCGAAACCCTAGAGTAGTTGTTATACCCATATACGCACACACAGACTTGCATACATTACTTTCTTGTGCGCCAATTGGGATGTGTATATATGTATATATGCGTGGGTATCGGACTATGCATATGTACATTCATATACACATGCATGGATAATGAGGATAATACTTGGGATTTAAGATGAGTCGATGAGATTTGATTTGAGGCCGTGAGATCGGTGATATAGCAGGGTTCGTATTTGAGATACGACATGACGTTGTAACGGGTCTTGACGTAGTGTTTCACACACGTGCATGCATACTTAGGCGGTATCAGTATTGTACTAGACGTAGATCAGTATCCCGATCATGATATTTGATAAAGAGGATACTAGGTGAATAGTATGATGAATGTGATATTGACCCGTACCCAGATTTGGGATGCCGTACGACGGATTTACATACGAGCTATATTGATGATTGATCCGCACTCTTGACTTGGGATGCCTGCTTATAGATATGGTATCGGATATGATATTATTGAGGCGGGATCACCGACTGTATATATACAGGTATGTATATGTATCGACTCAGATGATAGGCGGTTTTCTTACCTGTAGTTCAGCTTGTTAGTTCAGCCGTATAGTTTAGTGTAGTTGTTAGATTAGATTAGACTCCTACCTATTTCAAAACTAGCGGATCGTGGGTATTTTAAAAGACAGGTCAAGGGATCTACGGATATTTCAAAAGACGTATCCTTTCTTAAAAACCACCGTAGCCCATATTTTCAAAACCCCGCGATTCGTGTTATTTCAAATGGCACCACTGTTTAATATTTAGCTCCCGCTCATTTTGGTTGCTCGCTCCGCATCGCATATTTACATTGTTATTTCATATTGCATTGTTGACATTATGCTGTTAGGACACCAGCACCATTACCGATGATGCGTATGTACCACATACACTTACTTGCCGGCTCACACACATCTTCATCGGTAATTGTCATGTCACGTACACCTTAGAAAATATTATTGCTTAACTTAGCTTGATATCCAGTAGTTTGACATAATATTAGTGTACATACCTTATATGCCAGCTTAGATATTGTAGTTATTACTTGTCGCTTCATGCATACTGTTATTCATTCTCATGCTTATATTCATGGTTTTACATGCTATTGATGATTCGGATTTCCATGATATTTTCTGGATTTGGAGGAAAACCGCAAAACATATATAAACTGCTTTCTCTCTTTTTAAATAAAAATGCGATTTTCCCATGATGTATGAGTCGTCCACCATGAGTTTGCTGATGGATTTCAAGACCCGATTCGAGGAGTTGGATGAACCGTTTCGGGTACATGGTGGGCCCGGTGCGGTACCACGGGGCGAGAAGGCCATGTTGTTGACGTTGAGCCTGGCAGGGGAGCACTACCGACCGGTGATATTACCCGACGCGTCGGATATCCGGAGGATACCGTCGTGGTCTTGAGATGGATGGTAGGGGCCGGTCTGGACTGACTGCGTCCTAGATATTGAGATTGAGACATTGAGATTTCGAGATATTGAGGTACTGAGATTTGATGATACAGGCCAGTCCGGATAGCCGGAGCCTGAGGTTTCGAGACTTTGAGATTTATGTTTTGTGTCGATACTAGACACTATTGATACTGATTTCATTTATGATGCCTCATTTTAAAAATAAAAAGGAAATCTCACTAAATTATGAAAACAGTTTCTTCATTTACATGTAATCTGTTTTCATGCATTCCTACCTCATTCATGATATATTGCTACCTGAGGCACTGACACGGGCACATGAGATTATACTCGGGTTAGATATTTACCCTAGTCATTGTTATAGACTGCTGGTTTTATTTGAGGATTTTGTATATTTATCGTATGACCTAGGATTGCGTCATACTTGCGATTTCTATTCGTAGATGTTTTTCTATTCATGAGTTGGCAACTCACCCCCGTTGTGCCCCAGTTTCTTGCAGGTTTCGCCGTACAGGTTTCTCCGTACAGGTTTCTTTACGGTTTTGCGGGTACAGTTTCGTTCGGGTGACTTGCTAGTAGGTGGGTTTATTTGTATCGTACCCATCATTATATATTGTATATTATTATTCAGTTGTATCTAGAAGTTCCATCAACCAAACTTGTATTTATCTCAGATAGAGACCAGTGATGTTTATTCTTTCGACCTTAGAGTCGCGTGTTGTATTTCTATGGATTTCTTGCTGTTTTGAGTTCCTTTTGAGTTTTGATCCTCGCCCTTGGCATTGTATATTATATTGCTTGTGTGGTTGTGACCGTCGATTGACGAAGAGCTAGCTCCCGTTTGGGGATGCCTTTTTATTGATTTCATATACTATTCATGTTGTATCCCGTTTGGGAGCCAGTATTTACAAAGGAGACTCTGCCGAAATTTTCAGGAAATACTTGATGTTTTTTAAACCGCATAACTCGGCTTATGCTATTAAAACTACTTGATTTTAAATTGGTTTTCCTTCACTCTACTATTTTTCTTGGTTTGGATTTCTGGGTTTTCGGCTTACTTAGATTACGTACGCCTCGAGACGTTTCGTAGTTTAAGTGCTGGTCATGTTCCGTACTTTCGGGGCGTGACACGGTCTGAGATATAAAGTAAGTACTGTAAACTAACACGTTTAAATTTCGATCGACAAAATATCGCAAAGTAGGCCCCACAAACATCTGCTGTACAGTAACAAAATCTGGGCCCAAAAGATATATACCAAAAACCACAATTTCCTCATGTGAAGCTCTCTGGAAAATTTGGTGCACTGTTCCCACTAAAGCGCCGTGGTTCCACGGTCAAACCCTAGGTTTGACCGCGGATCCGCGGTGGTCTTGTGGGATCTCGTGCCCAATTTTTTCCAATATGCTCAGAAAACCCTGCACGCTTTTCTGTGATATGCAAATTTATTTTTAAGCCCTTTAAAAAAAACGACAGAAACATGTGTGCTAGAAAATTGTGATTTCGGAAATTCCGTTCGATCGATCTTTTAAACGCGTTAGCACAAGTTAGTATAGCTTAATGGTGAGGCTCTGATACTACTGTAAGTCCACGGTAGCGCCCCGGCAGTCTAACAGATGCCAAATGCGGAACAAAAACTTTTTACAACTGGCGCTATCGCGTACTATAACCCGGATCTGCCATTAAAGCTAAACTAACATACTACAAAGTGGGTAGAAAAGTTATACCGAACGATCCGAGTCCTTCGGTCTTCAACCATCATCCCATGCTTGTTGCGGCTTCTCCGATCTCCTGAATCTCCAATCTTCTCGTCCAGGTGACACCACGTCGACGGATCTTTAAACGGGCTCCCGCCTCTGAACCGAGGCAACTCGATCGTCAAGTTTGCTAAAAGAGACGACCAAGATGAAGTGGAGAATGAGTAGAACACTTTGTTTCGTTACGTCCAAAGTCACGGACGAACGGTTATGGAAGTTTCCTTTTGGATCGGATGAAATGAGAAATGAGGCTGTCTAATTTCCGTGAATCCAAATCTATCATAATCTTTTTTCCAATCACAACCATGAGCATCAAGAGGAGGGGAGAGGGCCGGCCACTTATAGAGAGGGAGGGAGGTGAGTGTAGGAGGGGAAAGGTGACCACAAAGGAAAAGATCAACAACAAATATCTTAGCACCAAGTATGAACACATTAATGGAACTAATGAATCATCACCCTTAGTCACCTCCACCATTAATGATCATTAAATACAACCATGAGTCACTAACCTTGTCATCACTTCTAGAACCTTCTAGAAGCATGACCCACCCTCATGACTCACCCAAGAAGAGAAAAGATAAATCCGTATTTAACCGAATGTTAAATACGGCTGATAGAAAACTGGAAACTGGTAACTTTCAAAAGTGATCCTGAAATGAATTTCAGGATAACCCCGTATCAGTATAAACATACCCGCATTTGTATTACGACCGAATACAAATGTAACTAAGACAAAGATATTATATCTACACAGTATAATACTGGGTTCCGGTTTAAACCAAAGCCTACCAGTATTAACTGTCCGAAAAACGACACGTGCGAAAACGCACGTGCTTTTTCCGAACTTTGCCATATCATCATACGGCCTCAACAACGTTTCGCCCGAACTTGGGAAAGTGTCTGTGGGGGACTCTAATGACTCATCAACACACTGGCACTGGGTATAACCACAAGCACGTCAGAGGTACAAGCTGTACGTAACGGTTTGCCTATGTATTGATTGGAAGGGAAGCTGACGAGCGAACTCATCCAGAATCTCTACTGAGCCTAACAGTGACAATATACATACAGTCCGGTCCGTTCGTCTATGAGTATCGCATATCTGCCTATGAGCTGGTAATGTCAGACATCTAATAGCAGTATAAGTCGTGTCAGAGAGTGGCTCAGAACACCCTGAGATACTACTGGACTACCTACCAGTAAATCTCCTGCCTCGGCCAAGGGCTTTATGTAATGGCTCTCCTAGACACAGCGCGATCTCACCCCTAATACTGGGAGAAACGAATCCCATGCCGATCCGCTCACTTGCCTCCATGTGGCTCGGGACTGTACCCAACTAAAACCTGTTTGCATAACTCCTTTGAGCGTGGTAGGGTAGTAATCTAAGCACAGTGGGAACTCACACGAGACAAATGACGATCTCAGGTCGATGAACTAACCTGTACACATGTCACCAGGGAACTGCTATCTGACGATATGTATAATACCAACTAGCAGGTTCCCGGCGAGTCCTGTCTGGTGTATTCATAACCTAATGAGCACTTGTATACATCTTAAGTGATCTTACTGACACCAATGGCTTGTGAGACCGGCCATCGCCCCTCGTTGGGGTCTCGATTGTATACACTAGTCTATTCTGGAGTATCGATGCCCTGTCTCGAAACTCCCACGACTAGGGACACTTTAAGGATGTGCTTACAGACCCCAGCTCCCACGTATATGATCTCCATCATACTGCTGGTAGTCAAGCAAGAATCCTATGGGCTCTATCATCATGCAATAGTGAACTAAAACATGTACACAATGATAAAGACAAACCAGATAGCATAATATCATCTCGAGCAAGACTGTCATATCGGTATAGGTCCTGTCTCAATCATTGCAATCACGTACCTGCGATCCAATAATTGACTTTGAGGGCACTATCTCCAACAGATGTTGCGCGGTTGCCTCTTGGCGAGGGCTTTGGTCTCTGGCGTCGTGGGTAGGCAACCACCAGTCGGGGATGACCGAGCGGGGTAGCCACTCAGGTGCCTCTTACGAGGGCTTTAATCCCTAGCGTCATGGGTAGGGAGCTACCAGTCAGAGATGACCGAGCGGGGTAGCCGCTCGGTTACCTCTTACGAGGGCTTTGATCCTTCAGGACGGGGACCAAGCAGGGTTACTGCCCAGTGCCTCTTGGCGAGGACTTTGATCCCTGTCAGTTGTGGTAGGAAGCTACCAGCCGGGGATAGCCGAGCAAGGGTCGTGCTCGACTGCCTCTGGGAGGACTTTGGTCCTTAGCGTGGGAGGGGCTGTAAGAAGCCTACCAAGGACCTTTGGCCGAGCAGGGTTACTGCCCGGTGCCTCTTAACGAGGGCTTTTGTCCTGAAGGATAGACGAGTGAGGGTCGGGCTCCATTGCCTCTAGGAAGGATTTTGATCCCTGTCAGTTGTGGTAGGAAGCTACCAGCCGGGGATAGACGAGCGAGGGTTAGGCTCGACTGCCTCTGGGAGGACTTTTTGATCCATGTCGGTCGTGGTAGGAAGCTACCAGCCGGGGATAGCCGAGCAGGGTAGCTGCTGAGCTGCCTCTGAGTTGGACTTTGATCCTCAGCGTTGGAGGGCCGTAGGAGGCCTTCTAGGGTTAATCGAGCAGTGAAGCTGTGCGATTGCCCCTTTGGTGAGGGCTTTGGATCACAAAGACATAATCATATTTGCAATGTTCTGACGTTCCTTTATTTGAATGGAAAGGATTTTTAGAAAACGTTTACATCGTCTTCGCGAAAGGAGGGTTACACTCTTGTTGGCCTCGGCCTCATTGGTATAGCTTGAGCTTCTCGGCGTTGTAAGGCCGCGGGAACCTGCGTCCTTCCGTGTCTTGTAGGTGAGAGGACCCTCCGCCGGGGAGTACCTTAGAGACGAGGAAGGGACCGTCCCACTTTAGGGAGAACTTGTGTAGCCTGCCTTGATTGATGAACTCCATAGATGTAGGACCAGATCTCCGGTCTTGAAGGAGAGGCGCTTGACCCGAGTGTTGTAGTATCGGGCCGTTTGTTGTTGATAAGCGGCAGCTCTGATTTGAGCCCGATCTCTCTTCTCCAACAAGATGTCCAGGTTGGTCCGTAGCGGCGAGGTGTTCGCATCGTCATCGAAGTGCTCGACCCGATGAATGGGTAACCCGATCTCCGCTGGGACCATTGCCTCGGTCCCGTAGCAGAGGCTAAAGGGGGTTTCCCCGGTGGGGGTATTTTTTGACGTGCGCAGGGCTCATAAGACCCGGGGTAGTTCTTCAACCCAACTGCCTTGTCGCCCTTCTAGGCGGGTCCAGAGACCTCGGAGGACGTCTCGGTTAGCGACTTCGGCCTGCCCGTTGCATTGGGTATGCGCGACCACGGCGAACTTCATGAGGATATGATATTCTTTGCAGAAGTTCTTCACTTTCTCGTTCTCGAAGTTCGTCCCGTGGTCAGTGATGATACATCTCGGGATGTCGAACTGGAGTATCAGATTGTTTTGTAGGAACTTGATAGTCGTGGCGGCATCCAATTTCCTGATGGGGACGGCCTCGATCCACTTGGTGAAGTAGTCTACCGCGACGAGGACATATTTGTGCCCGCCCGTACCGGTAGGGAACTGGCCGATCATGTCCAATCCCACTGGGCGAACGGCCATGGGGATGTTAGGGCGGTCAGCTCGATAGCGGGGAGGCGAGGGATGCTGCCATAGAGCTGGAAACTCTTGTATCTTCTGACTAGCTTCCGGTCGTCCTCGTGAATAGTGGGCCAGTAGTACCCCTGAAACAACGCCTTTTGGATCAAGGTTCGGGCCCCTTGGTGCGCACCGCCAAGCCCCTCATGGATTTCACGGAGGACGTAGTTGGCTTTGTGTGGGTCGATGCACCAGAGAAGGGGCTGAGTGAAGGATTTCTTGTAGAGGTTCCCATTGCTCCAGATGAAGTGGCGGGCATTGGCCCGGAGGCGGTGGGCGGCTCCCCGATCTTCTGCGAGCGTACCGTCCTTTAGAAATTCCACGAGGGGCTTCCTCCAATCTTGGTCGCCTTCTTGCGCCACATATACATGGAGTGTTGTCTCCCCGTCTTCCACGCTGGGCTGAGGCAAGGTTTCGAAGAGGATAGACCGCTTATTGTTGGCCGAGTATGACGAAGCCAGCTTGCTCAGGGCGTCGGCTTGGGCATTCAGCTGCCTGGGTATTTGTTCTACTTGGACTTCGTCAAAGTTCCTCCGGAGTTTCCTCACCTCGTCCAGATACTTCATCATCAGAGGCTCCCAAGCTTCAAAGCGGCTGGTCACTTGGCCGACGACAAAGGCCGAGTCGCTGCGGATTCGAATTGTCTTCAGTCCCAGCCCGGCGGCCATGCGCAGCCCAGCTAGGAGGGCCTCGTACTCTGCCGCGTTGTTCAAGGCTTTGAAACCGAGCTTCAAAGAGTACTCCATTTCCGCCTCGTTCGGGCCCCGGATAATGAGGCCGGCACCATAGCCTTCCTCGGTTGAAGACCCGTCGACGTAGATGACCCACTCAGGAACCGAGCCAGGCCTTTCCGCAATGGGACACTGAGTTGCGAGGGGCGGCCTGTAAGTCCACGGTAGCGCCCCGGCCGTCTAACAGACGCCAAATGCGGAACAAGAACTTTTAACGAAACTGGCGCTATCGTGTACCGTAACCCGGATCTGCCATTAAAGCTAAACTAACAAACTACAAAGGGGTAGAGACGTTATACCGAATGATCCGAGTCCTTCGGTCTTTAACCATCATCCCACGCTTTGTTGCGGCTGCTCCGATCTCCTGAATCTCCAATCTTGTCGTCCAGGTGGCACCACGTCGATGAATCTTTAAACGGGCTCCCACCTCTGAATCGAGGCAACTCGAACGTCAAGTTTGCTAAAAGAGACGACCAAGATGAAGTAAAGAATGAGTAGAACACTTTGTCTCGTTACGTCCAAGGCTATGGACGAACGGTTAATGAAGTTGCCTTTTGGATCGATACGAAATGAGAAATGGAGTATATCAATTTCCATGAACCAAAATCCTTAATCTTTTCAAACAACAACCATCAAGTGAGAGAGTGAGAGAGGGGGAAGGGGCCGGCCATGATATAGGAATGGGGGGTGAGTGTAGGAGGGAAGAGGGTGACTACAAGGATAAAATATCTAGTGTGAACACATTAAATGCAACCAATGAAACATCAACACCATTCTAACCTAGTCACCTCTTCTAGAACCTTCTAGAAGCATGACTCACCCTCATCCAAGAAAAGATAAATCCGTCTTTAACCGAATGTTAAAAGACGGCTGATAGAAAACTGAAAACTGGCAACTTCCAAAAGTGATCCTGAAACGAATTTCAGGATAACCCCGTATCCGTATAAACATACCCGCATTTGTATTACGACCGAATACAAATACAACTGAGACAAAGATATTATATCTACACAGTATAATACTGGGTTCCGGCTTAAACCAAAACCTACCAGCATTATCTGCCCGAAAAACGACACGTGCGAAAACGCACGTACTTTTTCCGAACCTTGCCATATCACCATACGGCCTCTACAACGTTTCGCCCGAACTTGGGAAAGTGTCTGTGGGGGACTCTAATGACTCATCAACACACTGGCACTGGGTATAACCACTAGCACGTCAGAGGTACAAGCTGCACGTAACGTTTTGCCTCTGTATTGATTGGAAGGGAAGCTGACGAGCGAACTCATCTATAAACCCTACTGAGTCTGACAGTGACAATGTATATACAGTCCGGTCCATTCGTCTAAAGAGTATCGCATATCGAGTCTAGGGGGGTGGATAAAGTCAGACCCCTAATAACGCGATAAATCGTGTCGGCATGAAGCCCATCACCACCTGAGAAACTACTGATCCAAATCAGTAATTCTCCACTACCTCGGCCGAGGGTTTCTAGTGATGGCCATCCGTGCACTGCGCGACATCAACCCCCAATACCGGGAGAGACGAATCCCCGAGATCCGCTCACTTGCCTCCAATGTGGCTCGGGACTGTACCCAACTAAAACCTGTTTGCACAACTCCTTTGAGCATGGTAGGGTAGTAATCTAAGCACAGTGGGAACTCACATGAGACAAACGACGACCTCAGGTCAATGAACTAACCTGTACACATGTCACCAGGGAATTGCTATCTGACGATATGTATAATACCAACTAGCAGATTCCCGGCGAGTCATGTCCGGTGTATTCATAACTCAATGAGCACCTGTATACATCTTAGGTGATCCAACTGACACCAGTGGCTTGTGAGACCGGCCACCGCCCCTCGTCGGGGTTTCGACTGTATACACTAGTCTACTCTGGAGTATCGATGCCCTGTCTCGAAAACTCCCATGACTAGGGACACTTTAAGGATGTGCTTATAGACCCCAGCTCCCACGTATATGATCACCATCATACTGCTGGCTGTCAAGCAGAATCCTATGGGCTCTATCAATCATGCAATAGCATGTATACGATGATAAAGACAAACCAGATAGCATACTATCATCTTCAGTAAGACTGTCATATCGGTATAGGTCCTGCCTCAATCATTGCAATCACGTACCTGCGATCCAATAATTGACTTTGAGGGCCCTATCTCCATCAGGCGTGGACTCTGGTTTCTTGCTAGGGATGGTGCATTCAACGATGAAATCGGCTAAGGCTTGCACTTTGATGGTCTGCTTCGGGCGATATTTTATATCAAACTGAGATAGTTCCCACCTCCACTTTTCTAAGCGGTCCGAGGATTCTGGTGATGCAAGGATAGCCCCCAACGGGCGCTCAGTGAAGACGATGATGGTGTGTGCTTGGAAGTAGTGCCGCAGCTTCCTTGAGGTCACTACGAGGGCTAAGACAATCTTCTCTATAGCTGGATATCTCGTTTCTGCGTCCTTAAATACATGGCTCACATAGTACACCGGCTTCTGCACTCCACCGACCTCTCGGACGAGCACCGAGCCTGCTGCTTGATCGGATACGACCAGGTACAGCGACAGCTCATCTCCTTCAACTGGTCGGGTGACCAGTGGTGGCGTCGCGAGGTACTTCTTCAATTGGTCGAAGGCGGCCTGGCACTCCTCCGAACACTCGAATCTCGGGATCTTCCTCAGAGCTTTGAAGAACGTGATGCATTTCTCCCGCGACCTGGATATGAAACGGCTCAGAGCAGCGACTCGTCCCGTGAGCCGCATGATCTCGACGTTGGTCTTGGACACGGCCATGTTGAGGATAGCGTCGATTTTCTCTAGGTTAGCTTCAATTCCACGGTGAGTGACCATGAAACCGAGGAACTTTCCCCCTGTGACTCCGAATGCGCATTTGGCGGGGTTTAGCTTCATCTTGAACTTGCGGAGAACTTCGAAGGCCTCGCCCGGATTCCTGGTATGGTCGGCCGACGAGACGGATTTAACGAGCATATCGTCAACGTAGACCTCCATATTCCTGCCGATCTATGGCTTGAATATGTGATTGACCAACCGTTGGTACGTGGTCCCGGCGTTCTTGAGGCCGAAAGGCATCACCTTGTAGCAGTATACCCCCCGGTCCGTTGTGAATGCGGTAAGATCTTCATCTTCTGTATTCATACGGATCTGGTTATAGCCGGAGAAAGTATCCATGAAACTCATCAACTCGTGGCCGGCCGAGCTGTCGACTAGCTGATCTATCCGAGGGAAAGGATAGTTGCCCTTGGGGTAGGCCTTATTGAGCTCGGTGAAGTCGACGCACATGCACCACTTTCTGCTTGACTTCTTGACCAGAACTACGTTCGCCAGCCACTCCGAGTAGATTACATTCTGGATGAAGTTGGCGGCGAGAAGTCGATCAACCTCATCCTCAATAGCCTTCTGTTTGACCGGGGTGAAGCTTCGCTTTTTCTGTCTGACGGGTCGGGCCGCAGGATCGACCCCGAGCTTGTGAGAAATGATTTTGGGGTCGATCCTAGGCATGTCAGCAGGCGTCCAGGAAAAGACGTCGGAGTTATTTCTGAGGAAACCGACCAGGTCATCTCGTCGAGTCCCTGTCAGGAGTTATCTGACCTGGACGGTTTTTCATCATCCCCCTCTGTCAGGGGCACCTCGGTCAGTGGTTCGACCGGCGTCCCACGGACCTCCTTCCGCTCGTCTCGGGTGTCCAGAGAACCCTCGATGTCGTTTTTTACCTCAGCGTCGTCGGTCGACTGCTCGGACGAAGATTTTCGGTAAGGCATACCTTCGCGACCCGCTGGTTTCCGTAGACCCGACCTATCCCGCCCTGATCGAGAGGGAACTTCATCGTCAGGTGGTAGGTCGATATCTGGGCCTGGAGTGGGTTCAGCGTCGGGCGGCCGAAGAGGACGTTGTAGGCCGATAGGACCTTTGCTACGATGAAGTCTACCGACGTTAAATTGCAGGGTGACCACCCCTTCCGCGGAGATGGAGTGGTTGGTGAACCCTGAAAGGACGTGGGAGGTCGGTTTTAAGTCTGTTGGGGTGAGCCCCATGCGCAGAAAGAAGTCGTGGAAGAGGATGTCTGCCGAGCTGCCCGAGTCGACAAGTATCCGGTGGCCTCGTACCGGTGGATTCGGGCCGTGATCACCAGAGGGTCATTGTAGGGCATGGATATGCCGTGGAGATCCCCATCGCCAAAGGTGATAGGCTCGTGGTCCCTGGCCTTTTTGCTCGGGCGGCCGTTGGCCTCCATTGCCGGCGTGTTGTGCTGAGTCTCGCAGGCGCTCGACTGTCCCCTTGTCGTCATGACCATAGTTCTTGATGGGTCTCGGTTCCTTCCGGCGAGGTCTTTTAGGCCCCGTGGTGAGGTTGCCTTCGAGCTGCCATGGAGGGCCTCATGGGCGTGACCCCGTCGAGGGAGGGGGTGCCGGTCATGCCTGGAAACAGGCGAGCTGACCGCCACTGCCCTGGTAGGGACTGGGTTGCGACGAGGCTCGAGGCGAGGCTTTTCGATGCGGGACCTCGAGGTTGACTGGGAGGGATCGAGGGATCGGCGACCGCTGAGGTTTGCGAGGAGGTGGCCGGCGGAGGAGTTGATGACATTCGGCGGAGGTTCACCCGCGCCTCCATTGAGGGGGAGGCGGCGAAGGGTGCTTGGATCTTCAGGGTGATCGCTTGCCATGTGGATGGAGATCGGAAGGCCAACTTTGTTTTTTTTGTGGAGTTTAGTTCCTACAAACGGCGCCGACTAATGGAGGTCCTTTTCGGGTCTCCGTGAGATGTTGTCTTCCGTCGATCTCCCGGTGGATTTTGGAGGTGATCTCCTATTGTGTGTGGGTCTCAATGGATTTTGAGGAGATTGGTGGTTCGAGGAGTTTGCGCCGAGTACCTGCAAGGAAGTCCCGGGGTGGTTTGGTATAACAACCCTAATTTTCTTATACACTTTTTCCTATAAAAATTTTTTAAAATATTTTCAAAAATCCATAAAGGGGTATTTATTGCCTAAGCACAAGATTTAAGTAATTAATTAGCAATTTAATTACAAGAAGGAGCTTGTAGCTCATTGGTAATACCTTGCATTGCTGAACCAAGCCACCAAAGTTCAAATCTCATGCCCCACATTACTTTTAATATTTATTTTGTTTTAAATTCTTCTTCAATATCGTGTCTCTTCATCTTCTAAACCCCCATGTACACTTCAAATTCCTAGATCGGTTTCAGAGACCTTTCAAATTCCCATTTACTCCAATTTAATGATTTCGTAATACATTTTTACATTAAAACCTTTCATATACCCTATTTACTCCAATTTTTAATGATTTTATACATTTTTACATTAAAACCTTTCATATACCCTATTTACTCCAACTTTTAATGATTTTATACATATTTACATTAAAACCTTTCATATACCCTATTTACTCCAACTTTTAATGATTTTATATATTTTTACATTTTTATTTAAAAACCCTTCACCTACCCTACCCCTAGCCTACCCTATAAATACACCCCCTCCCCTCTACCCTCTCATCCCAAAATCCTAAGCTCACTCTCTCAAAATTTTCTAAGAGTTGTGTACTTTGAAAACAAGCTCGCGGCGAAGCTCCGACGAAATTCCGGCGGAAATTCCGGCGACGTTTTTAGGAACTACCGGCGACGACGCAACGCCTCGGCAACCTCTTTAGTCCCCCCTTCATTCCTTTGCTTAATCGAAACCCGTAAGTCCCATTCTATCCCCCTTTCTATTTCTCTAAAATACGAAACTACGAAACCCGACGGAATCGGAACAAATCCGATTTCCGACTCGGTTTTCTATAAAATTTCACTTCTAATCAATTCAGTCATTCCTAAACATCTTTATCTTCACTATTAAACTTGTAAAAATCAATTTGAATAAGTTTTCTCACATGAAATGATAACCTTTCCAATTTACCATATTTTTTCACTTTAATACCATCATGTTTCAATTTCAGATTTAACCCCTTAACCTCACTATACATTTATAGTAGAGCACGAGGTAATGACCTACCTCCATACACAGGCAAATACAACCCTAAAACGATATCGTCAAAACTTAGAATACGATAAAACGAAACTTTCATTAAAATACCATAATCTTCATAAAACCATTCTTAAAGGTTTTAGATTTGTTACACTTTTAAGTAAATATTTCTTACTAGGAAAATACGATAAGTTGTGGACATCGATCGTTTATCTAAACTGACTTTGTGGTGTCTAGGCAAGTGTGTCTAAGGCAAGTGGTTACTTAATTAGGGCCACTACTTGTAGTGGAGAGCCTCCCACTTACCTGGCACTTACCTGACCGCAATTGGCGGTGAAGGGGCGATTTGAGATTTCTAACGACTTGTCGTTTAGACCATTTAGAAATATGCTAGTTGGCTTAGGAAACCCTAGAATCTAAAATACGGAAAAATACACTTTGCAAATAAATACCATTTATTTTATAAAACCGTTTTCTAAAAGATTAGTGTTTTACAATCTTTGCAAAGCGCCGCTACAACCCATCCTTGGGGAACCCGTTCGGGATCGTGCGGTTTATCGCGCACCCTCGGGCTAGTAGTGCGAGATTCAGACCTCCGCAAGGAGCATTCGGTCTCGAAAGGTTTAAAATACGACATCTTAAGAAAATGAGATTTTTGGAATATAAAATATTTATTAAAAATTATTTTTGTATAAACCTATGTATATTTATCTTTTAAATACCTATTTTATTATAATATAAATTTTCCACTTTTTTCTAAAAATCACAATAATAACTTTTACACTAAAATACCATGAACTTTAAATAATCACTATTACAGATAAATACCTAAAACTAGGATATTTTCACTAGAAATGGCACAATATAAAATCCACAACTCTAAAGACGAACAATAAATACTTGAAGTGTATTTTGAAAAGTATATAAAAGTATTTTTACATAAAACCCATCAAGTTTTATAAGTTACCCTAAGGACCCTAGCAGTTATAAGACTTCGATTCACATTTCTGATTGTCTGACTCGGGTTTGAGTCTGATTAATCTGACTTGAATATGATTCAAGTACTATCTACAATCTCTAATATTACAATTCAATATGAACACATGAATCCATGAATACAATTATCAATTTATACAATTCGACTGAACCGAACCATGGATATATTCCTTTTACATGATTCCTAGTATTCCATTTACATAACTCTACGGTTATAACCGTTTCCTGATATCATGGTTTCTGTCGGTCAGTCAGTCAATCATACAACCAACACAATTTACAAGATAACAATACAAACAAGACATCGCGGGGTTTAAAGGGTAGATTGGTACGGAAGATGTTAAAGGTGGCACGAGACGGTAAGATTAAGACACCTAACATGAATCCAATTTCCGTTGTTCCGGGTTGTATAACGGAGCCTTGTACTTCCATTTTCCCTGGTCTCTGGCATATAGAGACTCCTCTCGTATACACTGGCATCCTTCTGTACCAAGCTACAAACAACAGCGTTAACCCAACATTACAACAATATAACAATATAATACAACTATAAAAGCAACTCTCTCTATCTCTCTCTCTCTTACTCTCTGTCTATTCTATTCTTCCCTTATCTTTGGGACTTACCGAGCGACCTGTTCGCTGACGACATTTTGTATCCCTCTTCTTTGAATGTCGTCAGGTGATTTGGACCCGGCAGAGGTTGAGCCATCGCAAGAAGACTTGGGGCAGTTTACTGAAGACCCTGCACTGTAGTTTCATTGTACACTTTTCTTTTCAGTACTTTTCATTTTCTGTTATGCCACTGTTTAGGCATCTTTTATTCCAGTTGTATTTCCTTTCATGTATTGTACAAAGAATGTTAATAAATAAAAGTTGTTGTTCTTTATATTCTTGTCTCTTGTGTATTATTTTATATTGCTTAGATACGCTTAGCGTATATACTTCTGAGTATATACGTAGCGGATCTCGTCGTGCCCACTTCGCCGTACACTGGGAAGCGGGGCGTGACAGGTTTTGTTGGCGGCCCATGCAGGTCAGAGCTGTATGGACCCCAGAGCAATATAAAACACAAGAACCAGCAACTAAAACATTCTTTACAATCATGTTCCTTGAATCCCATCATTTCTTATTCTTTGAATCATATATCTTGAATCTATGCTAACCCAAAATTCCCTCACCTCTTTTACAATTTTAGCAAAACCTTCGCATCCTTTCATTCCTTCACACATTCTTCACATTTCTAAAACCCTTGCACCACCTTGTTATTTTTCGCATACTGTCAGTACACCAACACCAAACTTTCCTTGAAACTGTTACACTTTTCTTTTACAAATTTTGAGGACGAAATTTTTATAAGGAGGGTAGAATGTAACAACCCTAATTTTCTTATACACTCTTTCCTATAAAATTTTTTTAAAATATTTTCAAAAATCCATAAAGGGGTATTTATTGCCTGACCATAAGATTTGAGTAATTAATTAGCAATTTAATTACAAGAAGGAGCTTGTAGCTCATTGGTAATACCTTGCATTGCTGAACCAAGCCACCAAAGTTCAAATCTCATGCCCCACATTATTTTTAATATTTATTTTGTTTTAAATTCTTCTTCAATATTGTGTCTCTTCATCTTCTAAACCCCCATGTACACTTCAAATTCCTAGATCGGTTTTAGAGACCTTTGAAATTCTCATTTACTCTATTTTAATGATTTCTTAATACATTTTTACATTAAAACCTTTCATATACCCTATTTACTCTAATTTTTAATGATTTTATACATTTTTACATTAAAACCTTTCATATACCCCATTTACTCCAACTTTTAATGATTTTATACATATTTACATTAAAACCTTTCATATACCCTATTTACTCCAACTTTTAATGATTTTATACATTTTTACATTTTTATTTAAAAACCCTTCACCTATCCTACCCCTAGCCTACCCTATAAATACACCCCCTCCCCTCTACCCTCTCATCCCAAAATCCTAAGCTCACTCTCTCAAAATTTTCCAAGAGTTGTGTACTTTGAAAACAAGCTCGCGGCGAAGCTCCGATTTCCGGCGGAAATTCCGGCGACGTTTTTAGGAACTACCGGCGACGACGCAACGCCTCGGCAACCTCTTTAGTCCCCCCTTCACTCCTTTGCTTAATCGAAACCCGTAAGTCCCATTCTATCCCCCTTTCTATTTCTCTAAAATACGAAACTACGAAACCCGACGGAATCGGAACAAATCCGATTTCCGACTCGGTTTTCTATAAAATTTCACTTCCAATCAATTCAATCATTCATAAACATCTTTATCTTGACTATGAAACTTGTAAAAATCAATTTGAATAAGTTTTCTCACATGAAATGATAACCTTTCCAATTTACCGTATTTTTTCACTTTAATACCATCATGTTTCAATTTCACATTTAACCCCTTATCCTCGCTATACATTTATAGTAGAGCACGAGGTAATGACCTACCTCCACACACACGCAAATACAACCCTAAAACGATATCATCAAAACTTAGAATACGATAAAACGAAACTTTCATTAAAATACCATAATCTTCATAAAACCATTCTTAAAGGTTTTAGATTTGTTACACTTTTAAGTAAATATTTCTTACTAGGAAAATACGATAAGTTGTGGACATCGATCGTTTATCTAAACTGACTTTGGGGTGTCTAGGCAAGTGTGTCTAAGGCAAGTGGTTACTTAATTAGGGCCACTACTTGTAGTTGAGAGCCTCCCACTTACCTGGCACTTACCTGGCCGCAATTGACGGTGAAGAGGCGATTTGAGGCTTCTAACGACTTGTCGTTTAGACCATTTAGAAATAAGCTAGTTGGCTTATGATACCCTAGAATCTAAAATACGGAAAAATACACTTTGCAAATAAATACCATTTATTTTATAAAACCGTTTTCTAAAAGATTAGTGTTTTACAATCTTTGCAAAGCGCCGCTACAACCCATCCTTGGGGAACCCGTTCGGGATCGTACGGTTTATCGTGCACCCTCGGGCTAGTAGTGCGAGATTCAGACCTCCGCAAGGAGCATTCGGTCTCGAAAGGTTTAAAATACGACATCTTAAGAAAATGAGATTTTTGGAATATAAAATATTTATTAAAAATTATTTTTGTATAAACCTATGTATATTTATCTTTTAAATACCTATTTTATTATAATATAAATTTTCCACTTTTTTCTAAAAATCACAATAATAACTTTTACACTAAAATACCATGAACTTTAAATAATCACTATTACAGATAAATACCTAAAACTAGGATATTTTCACTAGAAATAGCACAATATAAAATCCACAACTCTAAAGAAGAACAATAAATACATGAGGTGTATTTTGAAAAGTATATAAAAGTATTTTTACATAAAACCCCTCAAGTTTTATAAGTTACCCTAAGGACCCTAGCAGTTATAAGACTTCGATTCACATTTCTGATTGTCTGACTCGGGTTTGAGTCTGATTAATCTGACTTGAATATGATTCAAGTACTATCTACAATCTCCAATATTACAATTCAATATGAACACATGAATCCATGAATACAATTATCAATTTATACAATTTGACTGAACCGAACCATGGATATATTCCTTTTACATGATTCCTAGTATTCCATTTAAATGACTCTACGGTTATAACCGTTTCCTGATATCATGGTTTCGGTCGGTCAGTCAATCAATCATACAATCAACACAATTTACAAGATAACAAAACAAACAAGACGTCGCGGGGTTTAAAGGGTAGATTGGTACGGAAGGTGTTAAAGGTGGCACGAGTCGGTAAGATTAAGACACCTAACATGAATCCAATTGCCGTTGTTCCGGGTTGTATAACGGAGCCTTGTACTTCCATTTGCCCTGGTCTCTGGCAAATAGAGACTCCTCTCGTATTTGTTGGAGATAGTGCCCTCAGAGTCAATTATTGGATCACAGGCACGTGATTGCAATGATTGAGGGAGGACCTATCCCGGTAGGACAGTCTTACTCAAGATGATAGTATGCTATCTGGTTTATCTTTATCATCGTGTACTGCTTTAGGTGACCTGACAGGTCACTATTGCATGTTGATAGAGCCCCTAGGATTCTTGCTTGACTGCCAGCAGTATGAGGGCGATCATATACGTGGGAGCTGGTAGTCTATAAGCACATCCTTAAAAGGTCCCTAGTCGTGGGAGTTTCGAGACAGGGCATCGATACTCCAGAGTAGAATAGTGTATACAGTCGAGACCCCGACGAGGGGCGGTGGCCGGTCTCACAAGCCACTGGTGTCAGTTGGTTCACCTAAGATGTATACAGGTGCTCATTGGGTTATGAGTACACCGGACAGGATTCGCCGGGAATATGCTAGTTGGTCTTATAACTGACGTCAGATAGCAGTTCCCTGGTGACATGTGTACAGGTTAGTTCATCGACCTGAGGATCGTCATTTGTCTCGTGTGAGTTCCTACTGTACTTTGATTACTACCCTACCAAGCTCAAAGGAGACGTGCAAACAGGTTTTAGTTGGGTACAGTCCCGAGCCACATGGAGGCAGTGAGCGGATCTTCAGGGGTTCGTCTCTCCCGGTATTGGGGATGAGGTCGCGCTGTGTCTAGGAGAGCCAGAACATGAAAAGTCCTTGGCCAAGGCAGGAGATTTACTGTTAGGTATTCCAGTAGTATCTCAGGGTGTTCTGGGCTGATCTCTGACACGACTTGTACCGCTTTTGGGGGTTTGACTTTTACCAACCCCCTAGGCCCGCCATGCGATGCTCATAGACAAACGGACCGAACTGTACGGATATTGTCACTGACAGGCTCAGTAGGGTGTCAGGATGAGTTCACTCATCGACGTCCCTTTTGGTCAATAGCTGCTAGCCCGTTACGTATGGCTAATACCTCTGACGTGCTAGTGGTTAAATCCACAGCCATAGTATTGACGAGTCTTTAGAGTCCCCCACATCCAGTTACTCAAGTTTCGGGCGAAACGCTATAGAGGCCGTATGGATATATGGCAAGGTTCGATCAGATACGTGCGGTATTGCACGGATCAGGATCGGACGGATATTACTAGCCGGCTTTGGTTTAAGCCGGATCCTAATATAGTATAGTGTAGATTTTGTCTCATTGCATTTGTATCCGGTCGGAATACAGATGCGGGTGTGTATACACAGTATCGGGGTTTTCCTGTAATTCATTACGGGACCAGTTTTCTGGAGTTGCCAGTTTGCTTTCCGTTTCGGCTATATTTCTTTGTATCCTTCATTGGCCAAAGATTGGTGGAGGAGAGCTTATTTGCATTTGTGCAAATAAGCATTTGTGAAGGGTGTTCTTTGCATTTTGTTGGATCATGATGGTTGCACCACCTCTTGACCATTTGACTTCTTCTTTCATGATGGCTTGACTTTGTGATGAGATGATGAGGTTGGTGGAGTGTGGGTTTGTGTTTGTGATCATTTTCTTTCATGATATCATTTGATCTCTCTCTCACTTGCATTATTATGTGGCTCCCTTCATTTTGATACACACTCCTTTCATTTCCATCCTCATGCCATGGCCGGCCAAAGAAGGGGTGGGCTGTCCAAGATTTTTGGTGTGGGATTTTTGTTCTTCTAGCTTTGTAAAATCCCACAAGTTCCATCTCCATTAGCTTGTATCATTCCTCCACCAAAAGGGCAATTTCCTATGAGACATAACACTACACCATTCTACAGCAAATTTTAGGCACGTCGACTCGCCAACTTCGTGCCCGAGTTGCCTCGGTCCAGAGGTGTGAGCCCGTAAAAGAAGCAGGCGGCGTGGTGCCCTTCCGGCGACTTGGAGGAGACCGGAGATTCCGCGGGGAGATCGGGACGATGACGAGAAGACCGAAGGACACGGATCGCTTGGTATATCTCTCTTCCCCATCTTGTAGTTAGCTAGGACTAGTTTAATGGCCCGATCCGGGTTTTAGTGCGCGGTGGTGCCGGTTTGCTAGTTTGCAAAGTTTTTTTTTTGTTTCCGCATTCCGGTGTCGGATTGACGGCCGGGGCGCCGCCGTGCACTTACAGTGGTATCAGAGCCTCGCCATTAACCTAGTCTAGCTTTGTCTAATGTGTTTACATTTCCGATCGAACAAAATTCCAAAATCCGCGTTTTCTCATGCAACAGTTCTCTGTTAAAATTTTTTGGGCTCCAAAATTTTTTCAGTGTGTTGCAGAAGTATGTGAAGGGACTTTTAAGCCTACTGTAAAAATTCGACACCATGATTCAACAGGAAGACCGCGGAACCGCGGCCAAAACCCTCTTCTGGCCGCGGTTCCGTGGCGGTTCTGTGTTATCATTGTGCCAATTTTTTCCAGTGGGCTTTTGGGTTGGAAATAGGGGTTTTGGAATATTATTTTTGGGCCCAGAATTTTTTTAAGTTCTACAGTAAAGCTTTGGGGCCCACTTGGTAAAATTTGATCGATCGGATATTTTGAACACATTATTTCACAGTATTTACATTATATCTGCGACCGTGAATGTCACTTGATCGGTAAATCCTGTCTAACTGCTATAGCCCGGTTAGACGGATTTGCGAACGTGACGTTCACGTTGATGTTCTGTGTATTACTGTGATGTTGCGGATTGGTCGTGGGGGATAGCCTGGATGCAATGCTAGTACAGTTTTTGTTGTATTATGTACATTTGATATTGCGGGGCGAGCATCAGACATGTAGACTGCCGTCACTGCCTGTTTGTATTATTATTTTGGGGCACGACCAGGTTGCGGTCGATGTACCCGTTGTATGTATATTTTACTTTCTGTACTAGGATTACCCCGCGGAGGGGTGCACGGATAGTCGGGTTCTAGAGGGCAACGAGCCCGCATCTCATGGCATTGAGACGGAGGGGGCTTCACTCTAGAATTGGCGGGCTATTCGCTGCACTCGTAGGGGGTACAGGTTGACCAAGGAGGGGTGCCCAAGTTACCGGATTCCGTGAAGTGCCGGGTGGTCCATTCACGTTGCTGAAGGGGGCTGCCTCGCTTCAGGTTTTGGCGGGTAACTTGCCGCGCCCGTAGGGGTCTAGGATTTCATTGCACAGGCTATCCACACGACCAGGGGAACGTCGGGTTTCAGTAGTGGCTCTGTGAAACCCGGGGATCCCAGATATCTGTATTGTTTCTGTGATGCTGTACATTTCTGCGATGTTGCATTTTATCACGCCTTGAGTGAAAATTATATATTATATATATATTAGTAGATGTTATATATGTTTTGCATCCGCGCTAGCCCAGTCCCCGCTCTGTCGTTAGTTAGCTAACCTAACGGGTAATGACGGGACCCAGTGGCGAATGCGGATGGCATATACGTACATCAATATATTTTCGTTCTTTGTGGTGTGATCAATTGATGGGACTGCGTTGATTCGGATCAATGCAAGTTAAACAAACCTAATCTGATGTTGTTGGAATATTTTTCAAAAAGCTGTTATTGCAAGGACGTTCACTTTTGTTTTGCATCGTGGTATTCAGTTGGAATATCCTGCTCCTCAGTCGACGAGGCAAGGGCCGAGATCCCTTCACCGGGAGTGACCCCTTGGACAAAAGTTTGCGTCAGGGCAATAACTTCACTATAGCCGATTACTTTTGCTTTGCATCGTGGTATTCAGTTGGAATATCCTGCACCTCATTCTACGGGGAAAGAGCCGAGATCCCTTCACCGGGAGTGACCTCTTTAGCAAAGGTTTTCGTCACTATATTTTTAAAAGCTATCCGGTTCCTTCAACGATATCAAGTTCATTACATTAAAGGTTTTCGCCAGAAACCATTCGTAGCCCTCCGTCGTTTCATATGGATAGTCAATAGTATTCAAGCTGTGTTTGTTGGCCAAAGTCAAGGCACAGTGTTTGGTAACTGTTGGTTATTCATATGCAGCATAGATAGATGCGTTGATTTGGAACAGTCGAATGACGGGTAGAACTTGACATGTGACTTATGATTTGTTGGCCAAAGTCAAGGTCATAAGAGCATGGGGTAAAAATCACATCGGGAGTTTCTAAAGAAACTGAAACTTGCCAGATAAGCGCATACCTTCTGGAGTGTGATACCGTGAGCGGATTCCGTCACGTTATCATGCGATGATAGTTGGATCCCGATTCCCACTGATGAGTTGGTTTACTCCTCGGGTGATCCCGACTAATTCTTCTTTCAGGTTTGGAGGAGAATTTGACGGTACAGTGAGAGGTTTCCTGATTAGATAAATTGGTAACCATTCTGATCTAGGTTAGAGTGCACGCTGAGTGTTTCTTTTCTCTCTCTCTTTGGCAGCGACCCATTGACCCGACCCTAGACTATGACTCAGTGACCAAGTTGACCGAACCTTCTTAAACACTAGCTTTCGGATTGTCAGAGTTGCAGACCTCATTGCCACTTCTACTTTTACCCTTTTCTCCAGGACACCCCGTATTACTACGAACGTCCACTTCCATTGGACAAAACTATCGTATGGTTATATACGAACTCGAAGGGATTTATTCGAGGATGGTTTCCGGTTCTGGAGAAAACGGATAGGATTATTCAGTTGTCTTTTCATTTTACCATCTCTCAGGTTGCGAGTACCCCTTAGATTGGGGGATAGTACACCTATTACGCAAATTGGATAGTCTTCTTCCAAACCATAGGCAGGTGCCGACCGGTAGGGAATGAAGAAAACCAATTAGCCTAACGATGGTGTACAGAAGGTATTATGTAAAAGCAAAGAAAGGGATTAGAAGGAGGGTAAAGTAAATTGCGACTGCTATTCACGACCAAACCAAGTATTTCATTACCACTCCCATTTCACCTTTGTATTTCTCCAGGACACTCCGTATCACTACGAAGATCCACAGTTTATTGGATACTCCATCGTATGGTTATATACGAACTCGAAAGGAACTTATTCCAGTTCGGGGATGGATTCTGGTTCAGGAGAAATAGGAATAAGGTTTATTCGGTTGTCTTTTATCTTCACCTTCTCTCGCATTGCGAGTGCTCCTAGGATTAGGATAGTACACCCATTATGCTTATTGGACAGTCTTCTTCCAAACCATAGGCTGGTGCCGAACGGTAGGGAAGGAAGAAAACCATTTGGCCTAAAGGGGTGTGCAGAAGGTAATGACTAAAGACATATAAAGGGATTTGGAGAGGTGGCAAAGAATTATACGGTTACAGTCGTGAATCTGGAAGAAGCATTACTAAGAATACCGGGATACCCCATCGAAACATTTCAATGTTTCAGTTTCACCGTGTACTGTTAAAAGAAAACTGATTTCCCAATCAGATCTTGCTCCAGGGTATGTATTTACCAGGTATGATTCTCACATCTGTATGGTCTTACAGATGATGAGTGGGAGTAAGTTATTGGGAATTGGGTGATCATCCTCATTATATCGGGATTCGTTGTAATCGGTGATATTTGAGGAAGTCACCTGGGCTGTTTGCCGGTCGGCAAATATTTGGTTTTGAATATCCGCTGTTGTGCACCAATTTCAAATTGATATATCTGTACGTCTATTTTCATAGAGTGAGATATACCTTTTTGAAATTATGTCTGTGACATTTACCTATATCAGTGGATGGTTAGGTAAGGAGCATTAAACAGCGGTGTAATTCTTCTTAACCATAAGTACAGTTTTCAACTTACGACACACAGTGAATGAGTTATCAGACTCAAGGGACTTATACAGAGTATTGTATGTTGTCCAGGGTCCATTAGGACCGAGGGGTTGGTTCTCGTACTATATTCGGTTTACTTATTCCTTCTCTAGTTTTTAGACAGATGTTTCGGGGAAACACAGGGTCCGAATTTTGAGAAGTTATAGGTATTTGAATAAAGTAGAGAACCAGGTATTGCAAGTATCGGGATTCTTCAAAGTGATCGAAGATGTAGATACTTGTGTATGGTATTCAGTTGATAGTAATGGTTAAGAGATCTTGCTTCTCTTTTCAGGTTAGTCATAATTGGAAGCATTCCTAAGTTGAGTAACGTTGATCGGCCTCCTTCCATTTAGTTGACATACACTGTAGACGGCTGCATGATTTGAATCTGGTTCAATTAAATCAGTGCCTCTGTTTCTGTATTGGATATAGAACAGTTCATATCTTAACGATGTTAAGGTACGGGGAGTTTTCCGGCTTATGCTTAAACCAGACTCTGGATAACTCAAGGCACGTTTTCTGTAATGGCTGTTTGTGGGTTGACCCAGGCTATGACGAGGGTTGACTTTCTACCATCTGGGAGATCAATAGTGATATTGTTCTAGACTCGCCACAGTTTTATTAAAAATGGATTTTTTCAGAAAGCAGTAGTGGGAGTATGGTAGAACTGGAAGTGATTCCAGAACCACAAACGATTACTGAAGATTTGATAGGAACCTAAAGATTCAATCTGGTTTGACATTCTATTGGCCACTCCGCAGATAAGGTGGGTAACCTCAGGCACCCGAGGGGTACTCCGGTAGCCTCAAGGACGGTGACAGGGAGGTTCTTGTTTACTCAGACTTGCCATTGCTGTTGTTCCAGGCTGCGAGACCCGGCAGGAGGATGAGTATAGCGTCGTTCTGAACTAGCTTTAGAAGTGTACGTCTATATAACTCTACCAGAGGGTTATCGTAGTCAGTGGGAGCAGCGGAAGCATTGGGGGACAAGTGGCTTATGTCTATTTATAGACTAAAGCAGATAGAGCGGAGATAGATCATCTATTTCTGACGTGACAGTCATAGGTTTGACTTCATCAGAATAGGGGATGGATCTGTTAAGAAGGTAGCAGGGTGTGATGTCCTGGTATTTGGATGACATACACAGAGTAGGAAAAGAAACTCCTATACTACGATTGGTTGCACTTTGGTCGTCACACAGTAGTTTCTCCACATGGGACTTGGACATTATATCAGACATACTGGTTACTAGATCTATGGTTTTAGATCTAGATTTGGGTGGTTTCCCAATTCTGGGTACTTAGACAGCATTCTAAGAGTATTTAGAATGGACGACTCCTGGCACGGTAGTGTACCTGCAGGTAATGGAGTCACCCTCTCTAAAGGTGTCTTACAGACTAAAGAGGATAGGGATGTGCATGATTGACAGATCACTTGCTTAGGCAATTGAGTCAATCATGAGATGTCAAGTACCACACCAGATGTTGTTTTTGCAGTAGATGCAATAAGTTGATATTGATCCAATCCTGGAGAAGCAGTCGGAAGCAGTTTTAGAACATAAGTGGATGTTCTTGGGATATGATAACGACAGCCTCATTCGGGAGACAGTTATCATTCCAGGCTTCCAAGGTGACCTGGACGACAAGGAGGTTGTCAGAGTTATAGTTTTCCTTCTGACGAGAGGCAGTATTTTGGACAGGTGGTCCAAGGCAATACTGAGGGAGGCATGGCGCAGGATACTGATTAAGTTCAGTTGACGATACAGTCTAAGAAGTTTGGATTTGGAGTTCATTTATGAGCTAGGTCCCATCAGACATCCAGACACATTCTAAGACAGGTATTGCTCATTTCGGGAGATGACTTTCTCCTCGAACTTGAGATATAGAGAGACATAGAAAGAAACATCAAGGCGGATCCACTCACTGAGGCTATTCCTCGAACGCAATAGTTTCACAAGTGAGCTTTGTGAGACTGACTAGTAGAGGAGTTGGGTGTTCGGTATCACACGGGCTGTGAGTATGCGACATCGCAATAATTAGCCTTGAGTGCAAGTGGGAGATTGTTGGAGATAGTGCCCTCAGAGTCAATTATTGGATCACAAGCACGTGATTGCAATGATTGAGGGAGGACCTATCCCGGTAGGACTGTCTTACTCAAGATGATAGTATGCTATCTGGTTTATCTTTATCATCGTGTACTGCTTTAGGTGACCTGACATGTCACTATTGCACGTTGATAGAGCCCCTAGGATTCTTGCTTGACTGCCAGCAGTATGAGGGCGATCATATACGTGGGAGCTGGTAGTCTATAAGCACATCCTTAAAAGGTTCCTAGTCGTGGGAGTTTCGAGACAGGGCATCGATACTCCAGAGTAGACTAGTGTATAAGTCGAGACCCCGACGAGGGACGGTGGCCGGTCTCACAAGCCACTGGTGTCAGTTGGTTCACCTAAGATGTATACAGGTGCTCATTGGGTTATGAGTACACCGGACAGGACTCGCCGGGAACATGCTAGTTGGTCTTATACCTGACGTCAGATAGCAGTTCCCTGGTGACATGTGTACAGGTTAGTTCATCGACCTGAGGATCGTCATTTGTCTCGTGTGAGTTCCCACTGTACTTTGATTACTACCCTACCACGCTCAAAGGAGACGTGCAAATAGGTTTTAGTTGGGTACAGTCCCGAGCAACATGGAGGAAGTGAGCGGATCTTCGGGGGTTCATCTCTCCCGGTATTGGGGGTGAGGTCGCGCTGTGTCTAGGAGAGCCAGAACATGAAAAGTCCTTGGCCAAGGCAGGAGATTTACTGGTAGGTATTCCAGTAGTATCTCAGGGTGTTCTGGGCTGATCTCTGACACGACTTGTACCGTTTTTGGGGGTCTGACTTTTACCAACCCCCTAGGCCCGCCATGCGATGCTCATAGACGAACGGACCGGACTGTACGGATATTGTCACCGACATGCTCAGTAGGGTGTCAGGATGAGTTCGCTCATCGACGTCCCTTTTGGTCAATAGCTGCTAGCCCGTTACGTATGGCTAATACCTCTGACGTGCTAGTGGTTAAATCCACAGCCATAGTATTGACGAGTCTTTAGAGTCCCCCACATCCAGTTACTCAAGTTTCAGGCGAAACGCTGTAGAGGCCGTATGGATATATGGCAGGGTTCGATCAGATACGTGCGGTATTGCACGGATCAGGATCGGACGGATATTACTAGCCGGCTTTGGTTTAAGCCGGATCCTAATATAGTACAGTGTAGATTTTGTCTCATTGCATTTGTATCCGGTCGGAATACAGATGCGGGTGTGTATACACAGTATCGGGGTTTTCCTGTAATTCATTACGGGACCAGTTTTCTGGAGTTGCCAGTTTGCTTTCCGTTTCGGCCATATTTCTTTGTATCCTTCATTGGCCGAAGATTGGTGGAGGAGGGCTTATTTGCATTTGTGCAAATAAGCATTTGTGGAGGGTGTTCTTTGCATTTTGTTGGATCATGATGGTTGCACCATCCCTTGACCATTTGACTTCTTCTTTCATGATGGCTTGACTTTGTGATGAGATGATGAGGTTGGTGGAGTGTGGGTTTGTGTTTGTGATCATTTTCTTTCATGATATCATTTGATCTCTCTCTCACTTGCATTATTATGTGGCTCCCTTCATTTTGATACACACTCCTTTCATTTCCATCCTCATGCCATGGCCGGCCAAAGAAGGGGTGGGCTGTCCAAGATTTTTGGTGTGGGATTTTTGTTCTTCTAGCTTTGTAAAATCCCACAAGTTCCATCTCTCTTAGCTTGTATCATTCCTCCACCAAAAGGGCAATTTCTTAAACCCCAAATGAGACATAACACTACACCATTCTACAGCAAATCTTGGGCACGTCGACTCGCCAACTTCGTGGCCGAGTTGCTTCGGTCCAGAGGTGGGAGCCCGTAAAAGAAGCAGGCGACGTGGTGCCCTTCCGGCGACTTGGAGGAGACCGGAGATTCCGTGGGGAGATCGGGACGACGACGAGAAGACCGAAGGACACGGATCGCTCGGTATATCTCTCTTCCCCATCTTGTAGTTAGCTAGGACTAGTTTAATGGCCCGATCCGGGTTTTAGTGCGCGGTGGTGCCGGTTTGCTAGTTTGCAAAGTTTTTTTTTGTTTCCGCATTCCAGCGTCGGATTGACGGCCGGGGCGCCGCCGTGCACTTACAGTATACACTGGCATCCTTCTGTACCAAGCTACAAACAACAGCGTTAACCCAACATTACAACAATATAACAATAAAATACAACTATAAAAGCAACTCTCTCTATCTCTCTCTCTCTTACTCTCTGTCTATTCTATTCTTCCCTTAATTTTGGGACTTACCGAGTGACCTGTTCGCTGACGACATTCTATTTCCCTCTTCTTTGAATGTCGTCAGGTGATTTGGACCCGGCAGAGGTTGAGCCATCGCAAGAAGACTTGGGGCAGTTTACTGAAGACCCTGCACTGTAGTTTCATTGTACACTTTTCTTTTCAGTACTTTTCATTTTCTGTTATGCCACTGTTTAGGTATCTTTTATTCCAGTTGTATTTCCTTTCATGTATTGTACAAAGAATGTTAATAAATAAAAGTTGTTGTTCTTTATATTCTTGTCTCTTGTGTATTATTTTATATTGCTTAGATGCGCTTAGCGTATGTACTTCTGAGTATATACGTAGCGGACCTCGTCGCGTCCATTTCGTCGTACACTGGTAAGCGGGGCGTGACATTTGGTTCCACCAAGGACCCTCCGACGATCAAGTTAACACAAGATTCAAGCAGAGTAACGGCTAAGTGAGGCAAAAAATGGCTTACTTGATCTCTTTGTGATGGGGGTTTATATAATGGCGGCAGCACGCAGCAGCAGGCACGAGAATCTCGCCGGCAGTTACGCTCCCGACGTCACGCCGCGTAATGAGTAGATCGCCCGTTAATGGGGATCGTGATGGCGTGGAACGTGGGATGTTGTTGTCGGAGAATCTACGCATAGCGAGATTTGCTGAGCGGCAGTTACGCCTGTGAGTGGTGGAGTTGGTCGGTCGGAGGGACAGAGGAAGATGGCCTCGGCAAGGGAGCTCGGGAACGAGCGGAAGGGCCGAGGAGTCTTGGTCCTGTGGCAGCTCGGGGCGAGCTGAGAGGCCGAGGAGGCCAATTTGTAGGGGGTCCTGAGGAGAGCCAGATTGTGCTTACAGGTCGGGTATATGGGTGGCCTGGTCCGCCCCTGTGGACCCTTTCTTTTGAGTCCTGGGACAGGTCATCTGGCACGTGTCCTGATGTTGGAGATCGCCAATATAGAGCATCATCAGTAGCTCCTCCTCGGGCTCTACCCTGCATGGTTGGCTCAAAAATCTGGGCTAATTTAAATCCAAAAATTCAATAGTATTAGTTACTACAATTTTGATCTAATGATCTATCCTTAAATCCTTATAAAGCATATAGAAAATTATTTATATATAAAAAGACAATAACGGGAAAGGTCCCATAGAAAGGAATTGCACCGTTGATTTAGTGAGTGTAAAATTAACGCTTTATCCACAACAAACGTTTTTACAATGCTAATTCAATGGTGAAAAGGTCGTAGAATCACATGAAATTTGGTATATGGAAGCCGTTCGTTGAATAAAATGTTGGAAGGAGAATTTTTCCGACACTACATGACAAAAAAACCCTTATAGGGCTTCTTTCCTTTGTTATTCTCATATAACAAATACGATATGATAATTCTTATACATGATTCTCATAACGACTTTCTCAGAATCTTTTATTCTTAATACTTGGAAGTGCTAATTAAGGAGAAAGATACATAATAGCCTCTTTCTTTTTTATTACATAATATTTTGTTACATTGTTTGATAGAATGAATATCAAAGGGGCTTCTTAGAAAGCCACCTATCAAGCATATGCAAGCAGGCCTCAGGCTGGAATTCTGGAGCTGTGTGACCCGCATCCTGCAATATAAAATAAATTTTTTTACGGTTAATAGCAGATATACCCCCTGCACTAAGGGATGTCGAGCGCTTATACCCCGCACTATCATAATAAGCACTTAGACCCCTTTTGGTTGCAAAATACTTTTCTAATATGATGATATTCAACATCTTTTCCTTGATAATTACAATGAGAAAAAAAGAAATCCGAGATGAGCATTTTTTTTATTTATTACGAAGTTGTTTTTCTAGAGATTATACCCTCTATTTGACTTTTTGAGTTAGGGTTTCGAGTCCTATAATATTGAAGAGATGAACAAGAAAAGGATAAAATTGAAATTAGAAAAGTATTTTGTGATCAGAGAGGGTCAAAATGCTTATTATGATTCCGCAGGGAATATAAGTGTTCAACCCCCTATAGTACATGGGGTTAACCCTGTTTTTTAAAATCTTTTCGTCAATATATTATAGTTGTCATCCCATTCAATTCTTAAAAACCCAAATTTCCCCTTTTTAAAATACATATATCACCCATCGTTTCAACAAGACTACATATTTAATACTTTCACCGAGGGGTGTATTATAATAAAAGAAAGAACTCTGAGAAATAAAATTAAAAGTGCGTTAAAAAAAATTTGGCACTGGAAGTGCGTTAATTTGGTTATTATAGTATGGTTTTCAAAAAGTTTGGATGGTTTATAGCCGCGAAGGTAAAAGCAAGAAAATCTTTCTTCAATCTAAACATTTACATGATCAGCTTTTAGAATTTTCTTACCTTCACTGTTGTAAAGATCAAATTGTTGGCGAACTTCGTCGCGTATCTAATGAATCCAAAAAACAGAACAGAAAAGAAAAGGTCAGTTCAAATATTTTAGCGTGCTACATATATCATGTATCAATAAATGAAAAGGTTGGTTTATTACCCTGCAACTCGGGTAGATCGCATGCCATGATCGCCCATTCCTCAACAACGGAGTAATTGAGAGATTTTATCCATGCTAGTGTTCCTGTAAATGGCACTGCCATATCCTTGTCGCCACTGAAAGAAGTGATAAACTAATTTATACGAAGCCCGAAATTTAAAAGCATATTGTAACATATAAAACAAGTTCTAGAGTCGAAGAAAAGCTAATGTTCAATGCACGCAGGCTTGTTTTACCTGTACACCAATGCTCTATACCCTTTCTGGGTTAGCCTGCGATGAAACGGTAGAGAGCTTCGAACATTGTGTGCATATGTAGACTTTACACTGTCACTGCACCTAACCCATTCTCCTACGGAGCCCTGCTCTTGTCAAATGTACAAAAATATTTAAGACGAAACTTCGCCGATAAGTTACTAAAACACGCATTTTCTTCATTTAGAGGAAAACAAGTTATTGAATTAGCTTAATTTGTAGAATGTAATTCATAGAAAAAATATTTCCTTTGCAGCAGCTATGCTCAACCATCTTACTTAACATTAGTCATGAATACATGCACCAAAGTTGTATGCTTTAGATACTTGCATTTTTCCTTGGATCGATGCTTGTGAAAGCAACAATTTACCAATAAAACGACATTGTGAGAAAACTAAAAAATCCAGATAAAATGGTTTTATAAATGTGGTTACTCGATGAAAATCTAGACTTCTTCTTTACCTTGCTCTTTAATTATTTATTCTTGGGTTCTTTATTAATTCTTATCGGTCTTTGTTTTTGAAACTATGGATTTGCTCCCACCTCCGTTTTTACTTATTCAAATTGCGCCGTTCTCTATCCTATTCTTAGGGTTAATTACCAATAAGCAATATGTCAGTTGGTATGGGCACTTCCCCTCTTAGGGAGAGCGTGGGATTTGAACCAAGAACACCAAACGGGAAAGTAGCCATAAATTAACGTTTTCGGAGAAAATTCGTAAGTCCTCTGGATATGTGTGCGGGGTGTGGTGTAGTGTGTGTTGTTGGTTAGGGCTTTCCAAAAAAATAGATTCTTAGGCTTAATTAAGGAAACAAAAGATTGCATTTATATATTTCCTCTCTTCATGGCTTTGTCTTCATCATCCACCAAATCATTCATTGTTCACATCTTTGGTTTCATTCATGAAAAACTATACAACATAAACAATCTCACATGATCTTATTTGTTTTTTTTCTTATTTCAGAAGTTTTTGATATCCAAGATCATTTTGATTAAGACATATCCCCTCCAAAAATAATCCTTTTATGAAAATTACATAATCAATCATGTCCATACTACATGGATGAAATTAGTCCACTTAATACATGATTGGATTAACGCCGGGGGTATTCACCAAAAACCACCATGTGGCTTTTTTCTCTAACGATAAATGACTCTGAAGTATGCAATGTTAGCAAAAAATCACCATGCTGTTAAGTATAACATAAAATGATATCAATACCCTTATTTTTAACTATACCAAATTGATATATTCATCAAAATCCATCCTGTAATTTGATAGTTTTTAGCGAAAAACCAGCATATAGTTTAATAGTTTTAGCGAAAACCACTCTGCAAGGTGGTTTTTCACTAAAGTTGCACATTTCACGAAGGTTTTTCGTTAGAGAAAAAACAACGTGGTGGTTTCTCATAAAAGAGTCAAATCGCATAGTGGTTTTTGGTAAATATCCTTTGATACTAACGTCACCGAAGAGATTCTTTCAATTCTCTTTCAACATTATGTTCAAACTACTTTTACGCTATGCTTGAGAGGCATGCGACTATAGAATCTTAATATTGCATTTTGTTTAAAGGTATAGACATGCATAATAATTTTCGAAATATGTATTTATCATATCTTTATCTTTATTATTGTAACTAGAAGTCTAGATCTTTTTGAATGATGTCATTAATCAACAAAATAAAAATAGAAAAAATGACAAAATCCCAATGACCGAATTTGACAATTAGAGATGTCTGGCTCATCCATAAAAATAAGACAAAAAATAAGGAAATGAAAAGTCAACAATTCTCTCTTTTACTCATTATTACACATTCTTTTTCATGTTCCAAAAACCAAAAATAGACATGTCTTGCAAAATTTATGCATAAGCCTATATATTTTATTTTGTATAACTCATAAGTTTCTCGATTCTAATATTATCACTAACCACATTCTTTTAATTTTAATTTTAAAATATTATAGATATCTTCAGAAATTTTCATGTCATGTCTAGGATAGATGTTGTTCAAAATATAGATATATACATCGTACATGCAAAATACTAGTTAATATAATTCAAGGCTAAACCTCACCTCAAGGTGAGCAATTCAATCCTAATAAATGCTTACAATTTTAGTATATTCCAAAATGTTATTTACTACATACCTCTTTGATGTGAAGGGCCTTCCTGACTTGAAGGTTATTTGCCCAATAATATGACAGATAATAAGCATATGTCTGCAATAAAACATATTAATTAGTAATTAATATGCATGGAAAAGTTATTATTGCACAATTAAAATCTCTACTTTAAACTTACTCTGCAAGTTAAATCAGGGAGTGGTGGTGGTTCCATTGATCCCAAATAATTCTCTTCAAATAATGATCTATGCTCTGGATGAGGTGATGCGATTGCACATTTAGGATCCAATATGATGGCTGTATAGATTTCCTTCTTAAACTGCATATACAAATGAAAATTAATTAATTAGCGTAGTGATCGTATGCCCGCGATAATCTCTACTCCGTTAATGCAAATTCTATTCAAGATTTGTGATTCCAAAGTATTTTTTATTTGAATACTCTCTTAAAGATTGAAACCTCAGTGTAAAAATTCAAGAAAACACGGAGAAATTTTTTTTAAAGACCACTGCAAGGCTTCCAACCCCATTGATGAGGCGGAGCCGCCGCCCAAGTCGCTGGCTTTGCATATTTGAGAAAAATAAATTTAGGGCCAACAACTTGGTAAAAGCCTACTTACCAATAAGAATAAATTATTTAAAATTAAAACCCTTATAATAATTTATTTTGCAGATAAAACTCTACATACAAATTAGATTTGTAATTTCATATATCATTTTTTTGAAATTTTGTTATATGCTTATCGTTTAAATACATATCCCTTGGCAGAAAAATGTGGCTAAGGTATTATTGATGAAATATATATATATATATATATATATATATATATATATATATATATATATCCTCAGATTATTGCTCAAAATTAATCATAAGTTTATTTTAGAAATGACATATATGGTTTTGGAAAAAATGCATTAGGAACATTAAAATTTATCATGCTAATACAAGTATATTACTCGAAAAGTTTATCAACGAAAGAAATTAAACGTATTTATTTTGATTTAATTCCATGTGTAGTGTATGTGCTTAAGATCTAGTATCATAAATTACCTGCTCACCTTGTTAAATTTATTGAGTGCATTAAAGCATTTTAGGTTGAGAGGATTAGGGAACAAATAATTCTCGCCTTGGCAATAGCATTGTATTTCCTGTAATTAGATAAGAGTTTATATATATTAGTATGATTTTCATCGCCTGTCAGCACCAAATCAATCCATCTCGACGCTTGACTAGATTAAATATTTAAAGAAGGCGATTAAAAAAAAATATGCATATGATGATTTCATCTGTAAATTACATGCTAATTTACAAGCTAGTTGATATGTCTCATGAATAAATTAGTTTTTTTTTTTTGGAGGGTGTTGGTAAAATTACTCCTAGTTAGAATTGAAAACGTCGCCGCCATAAAAGCTTCGAAAAAATAAGGGTGCTCAGTTGAACAATCATCTTGTGGATAGAGTGACACGAAAGAAGAAAAAATCTTGTATTTTTTCTATAGCAAAAACTATCCCATACTTTCGTCTCGTATAAGATTCCGAAATATTTTCTGACCTATGTGTGTTTTTTATTTTTCAAATTTTTCTTCTTCCTTAAAACCAAACTTTCTCTTCTTTAACTCTCTTTCATCTTTGTTATTGATTCAGGGTTAGTTTTTATTAATAAAAATATGCTAAAATGAGAAGAAGAAAATACAATAAACGCTACCATACAGAAAAGTCTAAGCAAAATTGGAAAAACAATTTGGTAAGTGCATTTTTCCGAACCACCTCCAATTTAGAGGACATTCAACTTGGATTAAAGTTGTAGATAATATTTTCTACAACAAAAACTAAGATGACAGAGTTGATGAGTTGCAATTACGGTTAGATATGAATTTAAGTTGGATTTGAAAACATTTTTCACAATTATGAAAACTATTTTTGAAACATTCAAAGAGCAAATAGGTCATTGAATATTAAGGTGGCAGGGTTAATTTTTTCCCATACATCGCCCATAAAACTTTAGCTAGTTTCGAAGAAGATATGTAAATTAGGCTATTAGCTCCCGATATGGTTCCGACACTAAACATTATATTTCATAATTTCTGAAGTTATTTATTATTTTTAAATGAAATTTTTAGTGTTTCAATTCATCTTAAATAACTTTAATTCTTATACTTTCATACGATTTTTGTTTGGATCCGCAAGTAAACCCCATGACTTCTCCCTACTTCAGGGACCTGTATTTACTATAGATATGGGTTTGCTTGTTGAGTGATGCGTATATATTTTCAGAGAAAAGGGTTGCTAACACAGCCATTTTCTATACAAGAAACTACACAACGCTTACAGAATCAGCGGGTTCTGTACTTAAGTGTGAGGGTATCACACCAAGTATTTGAGTCCGTTATTTTACGGTACAACATAAACCGTATAGGTTGGGCTCAACCTCATCGCCACATGGCGATTTGCTAGCTAGTTGCTATTAGTTAAATATCATTTGGGCACAGTCGGCTTGCAACCCTGGAGTTGCTTGGGATTTTCTGTTTTTTACTCTGTTTTTAATTTGGTTTTAGCTCGAAATTTCAGATTCCTCCCAACTTATCCTTAATAATAAAGATATTATAAAGGTATTTTGGTCAAGCTATTTTTAAAACTATTTTGGTAAAATCCATATATACTGCCTATTTATATTTAGAAGATTCGTAGAGTTTTCAATGGAAAGTACTTATAAAACACAATAGCTCAGTTGGTATGGTGCTTTCCTTCATCGCGAGAGTGCAATATTCGAACCCTATGAGAGGAAGTGGCCACAAATTAACTCTTTTGAGGTAAATTCATGGGTCCCCTATGTGCGTGTGCATCTGTGGAGTGTCCTTGGGTGAGGCTTTCAGGTCAGTTAAAAAAAAGACGTGATTCCAAAAAAAAAAATTCTCAACTTTTTAGTTAAACTACAAGAAACCTTCCAAAACTTTCAAAATTACAAGAAACTATCATGGTACAAAAAATTTCAGTTTTTTGGTAGTTACGTGCAATTTATTGCTGATGCGACACCTTATATCTTGTAGTTTTTCATAGTTTTTGAAAGTTTTGTGGTGGTTTCTTGTGTATTTTGAAAGTTTTATGGTAGTTTCTTGTGTATTTTAAAGCTTTTAGGGGTTTCTCATAATTTAGCTAAAAAGTTGAGCATTTTTTTTTTGAATTAAGCCTAACAACATACATTTTATTTTCTCGAGTAAATATTTATGAGGGTGTTAGGTATCATTGAATTTGAAAATTAATGCCTACAAATCAACGCTTTTTTGGCAACTTCGTGTGTGTGATATGTGCGTAGACGTGGTGTGTGTTTTGATGAGAGTCATGGCTAGTTCAAAAAACCATTCATTTTATTTTCTCGAGTAAATCTTTAAGAGGTTGTTAATCTCATTGCATTTGGAAATTAAATGCCTAGAAATTGATGACGAATGTTAAGTCAGTTGTAGCTAGCATATTAAAATAGAGTATTAGTCATAGTGTCT
The DNA here is from genome assembly GCA_030015575.1 of Agapanthus africanus. Classification (NCBI taxonomy): domain Eukaryota; kingdom Viridiplantae; phylum Streptophyta; class Magnoliopsida; order Asparagales; family Amaryllidaceae; genus Agapanthus; species Agapanthus africanus. The sequence continues at coordinate 244,756,648 of JASDDO010000004.1, forward strand.
GATTGAAATACTTGAATTAGACTTAAAATTCTTCATACAAAAAATAAGAGAAAAACAAGTATAATTTTGTTTATCAAATTCACTCATAACATCTCAAAATAAAAAATTCTCTGAACCATCAGCCGTGGTCACTGCTATCAGTTAATACAATTTTCTGCGCTCACAACTGTCCTCTACCGAAACTGACCATCGCCGGTAACTTACAACCGTTCGCAGTCGACCGCCGCTAGCAACCGAGCACTGATGACTGGCCGTCATCAATTGTCACCGGCAACAACAAACCGGTGATTGTTGTTGGCAACCGCCGATCAACGACCTTCCTATTGCGACCGACCAACGACCGTCAGATGCAATCCGCCACCAAGTGGCTTACTCCGGTGGCAACTGAAATTCGTCCGCCGACAACTGTTGCCCTTCACGAACAACCGAAATCCGTATGTCAATGACTGCCGAATGTCATTGGCAACCGGCTGTTGATGAATGGCCGTCGATTGTTTATGGCAACCACATGCCAGTAATCGTTGTCATCAACCTAGTTTCGGCAACTGATGAACATTACTTTCGCACATCAATGACCGCCAGCTATAATATGCCGTCGGTCTCGACCTCCGCTGCCAAATATTATCGTCTGCCGACCGTTGTCTGCCGTCAGCAACGCCGTGGACAATCGTAGTACCACCAACTAATAACCATCGTTGGCAAACGTCGACCTACAACTTCTACCGACAAACTACAGTCACCAGCGACTGCCGCTGTCTGCCAATGACCATCTTCAGAGAACCGCCATCCGACGAACGTTCGTCGATGACCACTGCTGCCCACTACCAGTCGAGGATCACTGCGCCGAAAACTTCTCACAAATGACCGCCGCTGGCAACCATCCATCAAGATCTCCATTGCCTTCCAATGCCGCAACTGTCTGCCAATGAACTCCGCCAAAAACCGCTAACTGATTGGGGAACAAATTCAAGACGATTATCATCGACAAAGACATACGACCATTCGCTTAATAGGCGACCGCTCTTCCATTGAGCTATTGAGAAACAAATTCATTTAATAGAACTAACAATTTACATGTTCAATATGTTAAATTGTTGATGTAAAATTTATGAAAGTTCTTTTTGGTTGCCAAAGAATTTATTAGGGTTGAGAGAGTAATCAAAATCTCCTTTTGATTTTGAAGATGCATGCATATTCGTCTTTTTACATTTTTTTGAAGATGAGAGAGAGAGAGAGAGAGAGAGAGCACGGAGAACATAAAAAAGCGTTTGTGTGGGTGCACTCGCATACGCACAAGTGTGTGTGTGTGTTTTTTGGGCGGGGGGTTGTAGGTGGAAGAGGGGGAAGTGAACATCTTATGTGAATAAAAAGTGGTAGATATTTTCTAACTTATTAAATTTTTTTATTGGAAAATGGAGGAAACAGTAATTTACACCTTTTGGGAATGAGTTATAATAGTAGAGATGTCAAATAATCATAAGGTTTGTTTCTTGACTTGCCTTATAAAGCTCGTCTGATATAATGCCGACTCCATTTGCATATTGGACTTTCGAATTGAAATCAACCAGCTCACTTGTTACTGGGTTGCCTACCATATAACCCTGAAATTAACCAATCATAAATAGTTGGTGATAACCAAGTAAAATTGATCCTTTTATTCAATTTTTCCTTGTCATAAAATCTAGCTATAGCTTTTATATCCCAACCAGCACACCTACACTCTGAAGAATGGTTAAAGATTACGAATATATATTTATTTTCTAACATGCTGATGTAATTAGAACAAGTACTCATTTTGAATACTGTTATTTGTCAAAAGAAAGTAAATTTGAACATTCAATTCTTATGTACAAAACCTCGAACTTTACACAATCGTATGTTTTAATTCTTATATGGCGAGATTAGAACCTAGGCAATTTTGATACTAATTTAAAGTTTCTCTCTCCCACTAACACCATGGTCAAAATTAAGTGATATTTTTTTATATTTTAACATGACCCATGTTGGTTGAGTGCCCTTTTTATTTTATGGACTAAAAACTGCGCTTTACACATTTGCAACTTTTAAATTAGCTAATTAAATCCGCTTCCGATGAATTGGAACTTGCTTCATCCGTTCTAATATCATTTTAAAACATCTACCACACATCAAAATTTTGAAGTTGTTAGGTTTGAGATTTATCTTTATTTTCTAACTATATCAATTTGAAAAGCAAAATATTTTCCGCAGTATCTATAACACATACCTTGAGATTAATGAGATGACGGTCGTAGTGGCACCCTATGGTTCAAAATAGAAACGGAAGTTAATAAGTCACATTATTAGCAAATTCTTTAGCACTTGGAAATAGTAATTGAGAAGCTGCACCGATTCCTTTTAAGAAGAAAAACCTTTTTAGTTTCGTTTAATTTTACTAGTATTTTACACGTGCGATACACGTGTGTATATCTTGAACAACATATGCCGAAGGCGCGTGTAAAAAGGTTTATCTTGAGCATTACATAAAATTTTCTAAAAGTATTTATAGTTTTTCTAAATTTAGATCAAAAATTGCGCTTGATAGTGTTAAGGGAATCAGCATCCCTAACGAGTGCTATATGCGGTAAATTACAAGAGTGTAGAATATTACGGAATGCAATTTCATCAGCCACAATTGGAACCACTTTTCCTGCATATGAATCACCAGCAATGTAAAAAAAAAAATCGGGTCGACTTCTTCACACGCTTTACCCATAACCAAATCGAGAAAAAAAATCATAATAATATTAGAGAAGTAAACATTCCTTATACAAAGAATTCAACAGTCAAAACATCCGAGACTAGATCAATTCCATGATTTCAATCTCATATGTATCAAAATCTATCACTGAAAAAGGGTCAAGAATTACATTAAACTCAACAAAAGAAAAATTAATAGACATGAAACAGCTTCTCACGGTAGAAAAATGGAAAGTCATAAATTAAGATGGAATCTTAAAAGACATTAGCATTGCGGGCAAATATGCTGAGGTTTGCCACTTCATCTCCACCTAATCTCATGAACAATCCAGCTCTCACCAACAGCGGAAGGGGTCAATTGGTTCATTGAACAAAGGAGAAGGATGATGCGAACATGAAATAGTAGGCGATATATAGATTTAAATCATAAGATTTTTGCCTCTCAACTCAGTTGGTACGGCGCTTTCCTTCTCGGAAGAGTGGGGGGTTCAAAGCCCAGAAGAAGTGGCCACAAATTAATATTTTCAGGGTAAATTCGTGGGATTTCTTGGATGAGTGTGAGTGTTGAGTGCTCTGTGTGTGGATGTGGTGTGTGTTTGGATGAGTTAAAATAAAAAAAAAATCATAAGATTTTAGTGAACTATGTCTTGGAAGCCAAAAGACATTGGTTTATGCATGCGCAGGTTTTTAATTCCATCTTCTATCATAAGTTCATGCAATATGCATCCCTTCGTAATCGCAAAGGTCAAATTTATGCAATTACAATTATTTTATTTGTATTAACATATACGTGGTAGTAAATTAATTTTTGCACACATTAATCATCAGAAAAAGGAAATATAATTAGCACCTTTCACAAGCCCTGTAATTCTTATAATGGGATAAAGCAAATCATAAATAAACTCAATTCATGTATTATATCCACTCTATTTTTATGGAGTGCACTCTAATAAGTATATATGTTGTAAATAGTACCAAAGAGCTAATTAAGAAGAATAGGATTGCATATAAAAAAGGGACTACCAAAAACTTGTATTTGGTAGTGGCCACTTGTATTGTACCAATGAGCAATAGCTCAGTTGGTATGGAACGACCCTCTCTCTCTGGGCAGAGAGTGGGGATTCGATCCCCAATAAGGAAAGTGACCATAATTTAATGCTTTCAAGGTAAATTTGTGCGTCTCTTGATGCTTTTGTGCAATGTGCTTGTGTGTGTTGCGTGCTTGGGTGTGTTGTATGCTAAGATTAGGATTTACGGATCAATGACAAAAAAAGAGCTTGTATTGTTCTCTCTTTTATGAGTTTTAGGAGCAGTAGTTTAGATAGATTAACCTAATAAAGACTTCCCATTCATTTTGAGGCATAATTTTGGTTATATAGAGAATAATGGAGAAAAGAGGCTATAGGAGGAAATTTCATTCTATGGCATGGAAAAAATACAACCTCCATCAATTTTTTCAACGATCGGCTCCCATCATCTTTATCGTTATCATCTAAGATGTGGGTACACCAAATTTCATGTGATTCTACAACTTTATCACCGTTGATTTAGCAATGTAAAATGTTGTATTGTCGGTAAACAGTTAATTTTGAACCCACTAAATCAACGGTGAAAAGGTTGTGGAATCACATGAAATTTGGTGTATGCACATCTTAGATGATGACGATGATGATGATGGATGCCGACCGTCGGAAAAAATGATGGAGATTGTATTTTTTCCAAGCCATAGGAGGAAATCCCCTCCTATGGCCTCTTTCCTCCATTATATATATATATAGAGAGAGAGAGAGAGAGAAAGAGAGAGAGAGAGAGATCAGCAGAATGATATCTACCTGACAATCAGGAGAATATATATATTCCTCTGATGAAGACCGACAATATATAAAAAAATGAAAACAAATATCTCAACGAAGCTATATATACCTTCCTTAGAAACCTATATACTTGGTTTGAAGAAGAAGTGTCGTCATTTGGTTGATCTTTATTTCCATATTCAGCAAATGAGAACCCAGTTCCAACGGGAGAATCGAGAAAAATAACTTTTGCAATCTGAAACTTCAAGCAAAAGTTCTTAGCAGAGAAAACCATCAAAAAGTATGCATTAATCAATTATTAATAAGGGAATACATGCATGCAGTTGGAGAATAGTTGACCTTCGTCCATGAATATGGGTTATATTCCAAAGATGGCACGCTCCCATTGTATGGAGAAATCACAAACTTATATAATAATTGAGAGATGATTTGATCTGACTGCATTGTATGTTTTCGAACAGAAGAGAGAAAATTTGGCCAGGGTGATTTAAATATGTTACAACAATTTTCCTGTACTTCTGGATACATATATATTTCAGTTGTGTTCCTAGTTGCTTTCTTGCTTCGGAAATTAAATCATTAGAGAGCGATGTAATACTATCTAATCAACCTACGTACGCAGTTTCGAGATGAAAGGGGAGAGGTCTGTCAAAGCCAGGGAGATGAGTGACGGTGACCGCAGAGAGAGCATGAGAGGTGAATAGTATGAAAACAAGAAGAACAGGAAGAAGGGGAGTAGCCATGGTTTGTGCTTTGAGAACTCTTACTACCTTACATAGCTTTATATGAATGCATGTATCAGGCTTGAATAATAAATCCCTACTGACTTTACCGAAGAAGTTGGTGAATAATAAATCCCCACCGACTTCATGCGAAGAAGTTGGTAATCTTGTGATCCATTCTACTCCTATTGTTAGTCGATGTTAATATACACCACTCCAGCAATATATACTTGCTCCTACGGATTTAGCCGTAGAGCCAAACCGTACACTGCTACAATAAGATGTTGCCCCTACGGAGATAGGAATTCGTAGGGGCAACTTTTTATTGTCATCGGTTTGCCCCTACGTGTTAGTGTATATGCCCTAGAGATCATTACTGTATCATACTAGTATGTATATTACTTGATGCACTAGTAAAATAGGGGGTTGCCCCTACGGATATTGAAATCCGTAGGGGCAGATTTATGTAGGCCCTACGGATTAATCCGTAGGGCTAAAAGGTTGCCCCTACGGGCCTAGACGTTCAAGAATAAAAAAATTAATTCTTAATTTGGTGTTTGCCCCTACAGAGCCGCAAACCAAGAACCTACGGACAAAGCCGTAGGGGCAACTAAATATCGATTTAATAAAGGCACAGATCGATCGTCTACGCTCTCTTTCTTCCTCTCTCGATCGCGCGCGAAACAAAATCACCAAATCGCCACCGCCGTTCTCCTCGTCGCCACCGCCGTTCTCCTCGTCGCCACCGCCGTTTAGGTTAGTAAATCTTCAACTAAATTAAAGAAATTTTTGATTATTTAGGGCTAGGGTTCATGGCTGGGTCTGGGGTTGCGGTTGGAGTTGGGGTTCGACAGGGGTTGCGGTCGGGATCGGGGATGGGGTTGGGGTTAGGGTTGGGGTTGGGGTTCGGCTGCGGCTGGGGCTGGGGTTAGGGTTTGGCTTAGGGTTGGGGTTGGGGTTTAGCTGGGGCACGCTGGGGTTAGGGTTAGGTTGGGGCTGGGGCTGGGGCTGGGGCTAGGGTTAGGCTGGGGCTGGGCTGGGGTTAGGTTGGGGTTGGGTACCGATGTATATACATGTATCATATCATGAATGATTCATTTTCATTAAATGTGGTAAAATTAAGTGTATAAAATCATGCCATATAAATAGATTGTGTTCGTGAAAGGCGATCTAGTTAGGCGAACCAAAGTGTTGCATTGATGAAGGTTTACCGTAGAGGAAATTACGGCTAGCTCTATGCATTTAACCTGAATGTATCCAGTAATTACTAGCATGTATAGAAAAGTTGGTTTAATTTATGAAAAAATGGGGAGACAACATGCATGTATGCATATAGGTAACATCTGCCAATATGCCATATCCAGACCGCAATCAATTTTTGCTTATTGGCTAATATAAAAATATCGGCCCGCGTATATGACATAATCAAAGTTGTTAAATCTTGATACGGTTTGTGTTTCGTTTTTTTATTTATCATATCGTGTATCGTATCTGTTTCATATCGAAAGAAACAAAATTTTCTGTTACAATAACGAAATAATTATGTGTAGAACCAATTACAATTTTAAAAATGATCAAATTAACAACATAAAGCAACGTACAAGTTAAAGCAAATTTCGGAAATGCAGCACTCAAATACATACATATAAATCATACAAACCCATGCATTTGATAATCAAATAGGATTTTTTTCTGCCCCCCTACTTCAATATTTTGATGCATGTTTCAGTCATGTGAATTCATATGTTGCGTATAACGCTTTATGATATCAGTATCCTACATTTGTAGTTTTAATTATTGATTGTTATAGATGAATGCCATTGCAATAATAGTTTTTAGTTGATGAATGCTATTGCAATGTAGGATGATCAGTTCTATCAATCTTGATCTCAATGGTTTAAAATCATGTTACACATACAACACGAATGCACAACAAACGCATAATTAGAAAGCGATTCGAGATATTCAGGTTAAAACCAATATATGATACTCGATGATAATATGAAACCTTCATATTCCCATCGATACTCATATATGAAACTAAAAGCGCCACTTAGTCCCCGTCTATCGGTTAACATACGTGCGATGCTCGTCGTGACCTAGAACTATACGAAGGTTGTTAAATATCGGACAGTATAGCTCGATACTAACAACCGTCGTATAGTCTAAGCGACGAGAAAATTCAATCGTATGTTAACCCATAGATTTGTCCCGTGTGGACAAGTTAAGAATGTATAAAGCAAACGCCTTCATTCACTTGTGTTTTCATCCGTTTCGAGATATTTCGTCGGTACCTTTCCACTGGTTCTCCGTGTACAAAGATAGATTAGATGTTCATTTCAACGTTGTTTTACAGCTTTGAAATGATTATCTATTCTATTACAGTGTACTCGGAGAACAGCGGGGAGGTACTGCCGAAATTTACTCGAAACGGTTGAAAGCACAAGTGATGGGCATTCGCTCTATACATTCTTAATGGGATAGAAGCCTACCCCCGACAGCCGGAACACACACATACAACAAGAATACACAACAAACGCATAATTAGAGAGCGATTCGAGATGTTCGGGTTAAAACCAATATATGATAATATGAAACCTTCATATTCTCATCGATACTCATATATGAAACTAAAAGCGCCACTTAGTCCCCGTCTATCGGTTAACATACGTGTGATGCTCGTCGTGACCTAGAACTATACGAAGGTTGTTAAATATCGGACAGTATAGCTCGATACTAACAACCGTCGTATAGTCTACGCGACGAGAAAATTCAATCGTATGGTAATCCATAGATTTGTCCCGTGTGGACAAGTTAAGAATGTATAAAGCAAACGCCTTCATTCACTTGTGTTTTCATCCGTTTCGAGATATTTCGTCGGTACCTTTCCGCTGGTTCTCCGTGTACAAAGATAGATTAGATGTTCATTTCAACGTTATTTCACAGCTTTGAAATGATTATCTATTCTATTACAGTGTACTCGGAGAACAGCGGGGAGGTGCTGCCGAAATTTACTCGAAACGGTTGAAAGCACAAGTGATGGGCGTTCGCTCTATACATTCTTAATGGGATAGAAGCCTACCCCCGACAGCCGGAACACACACATACAACAAGAATACACAACAAACGCATAATTAGAGAGCGATTCGAGATGTTCGGGTTAAAACCAATATATGATAATATGAAACCTTCATATTCTTATCGATACTCATATATGAAACTAAAAGCGCCACTTAGTCCCCGTCTATCGGTTAACATACGTGCGATGCTCGTCGTGACCTAGAACTATACGAAGGTTGTTAAATATCGGACAGTATAGCTCGATACTAACAACCATCGTATAGTCTACGCGACGAGAAAATTCAATCGTATGGTAACCCATAGATTTGTCCCGTGTGGACAAGTTAAGAATGTATAAAGCAAACGCCTTCATTCACTTGTGTTTTCATCCGTTTCGAGATATTTCGTCGGTACCTTTCCGCTGGTTCTCCGTGTACAAAGATAGATTAGATGTTCATTTCAACGTTGTTTCACAGCTTTGAAATGATTATCTATTCTATTACAGTGTACTCGGAGAACAGCGGGGAGGTGCTGCCGAAATTTACTCGAAACGGTTGAAAGCAAAAGTGATGGGCGTTCGCTCTATACATTCTTAATGGGATAGAAGCCTACCCCCGACAGCCAGAACACACACATACAACAAGAATACACAACAAACGCATAATTAGAGAGCGATTCGAGATGTTCGGGTTAAAACCAATATATGATAATATGAAACCTTCATATTCCCATCGATACTCATATATGAAACTAAAAGCGCCACTTAGTCCCCGTCTATCGGTTAACATACGTGCAATAATTTATTCTTTTCAACGACAAACGCACACACAAAGCATATACACGGATTTTCTCCTTTGTCAGTAACTATCCCGTTCTTATATTTCTCAATATAGTCAGCATAACCTACAATTTATATGTTATACAGTCTAACATGGCCCATGAGTACGTCAGAGTTAAGGACTGGATGTATGTGGATTGGAAACAACGTATGCAACCTAAGTTTGTCGCAGGAGTTGCTGCTTTCCTTGAATTTGCACGCGCACATAATAAGATCATAATAGAGAAGATTCTCTGTCCGTGCGATAGATGTGGCAATAAGTACTGGCAGAAGGTAGAATTGGCAGAGCTTCATATTGTAAAACTTGGGTTTACTAGACTTTATACAACTTGGAAATATCACGGGGAAGGAGAAGAATGCAGTACTGCGGCAGAAGAAGAAGGAGAACACGATAATGCGGCAGGAGAAGAAGAAGAATTCGGTAATGCGGCAGGAGACGGAAATTTATTTCCATAAGAAGAAATGGAGGATATGGTAGAGGCTGCCCTAGGTGAATCTATTCGTACCGAAGATGACATTCCTTCCGGTCAAGGACCGCGTGCGGATAAATATGAAAATTTCATGAATGATGCTAGGAAACCAATTTATGAGAATGCAAAGTATTCCACCCTCTCATGGTTCGTCCAACTTTTCCAGATTAAGTGCCTAAATGGATGGAGCAACAAGTCATTCACAATGCTTCTTTCGTTCTTGAAAGATTCTATGCCTCCGGGAAATAATGTGCCCGAAAGCTGGTACGAAGCCCAGAAGATGATGTCTGATTTGGGTCTAAAGTGCGAGAAGATTCAAGGATGTCCTAAAAATTGCGTGTTGTACCGGAAAGAGAATTCAGATTTGAAAGAGTGTCCAACATGCGGAGAGGCCAGGTATAAGCCGAAAGATTCTGATAAGAAGCCTGATATACCTGTGAAGATAGCACGATTCTTTCCCATAACACAGAGGCTACAGAGGCTATTCAGGTGCAAGAAAACAGCCGAGGCAATGATTTGGCATCACCGTGCTCCTCCAAGCGAAAATGGAAAAATGAGCCATCCAAAAGATTCACCGGCATGTAAGGATTTCGATAGGAGGCACGCAATATTCAGTAGCGATCCTCGCAATGTCCGGCTCGGACTGGCTACCGATGGCTTCTGCCCATTCAACTATATGGCTGGAAGCCACAGTACATGGCCCGTTGTAATGATAATTTATAATCTGTCGCCTTGGTTGGCTATGGACCAATCATACTTTATGATGCCTCTTCTTATCGATGGACCAAACTCACCGGGGAACAATATCGACGTCTATCTCCGACCTCTGATTGAGGATTTGAAATCTTTGTTCATTGATGGTGTAGAGACATATGATTCAAACACAAATACAACCTTCATACTGCGTACAGCTTTAATGTGGACAATTAATGACTTTCCTGCGTATGGAATGCTATCAGGTTGGTCCGTACATGGTCACAAAGCATGTCCTCATTGCCATGAACAACAACATCAAAATTTTTGAATTTTAGCAGGAAGGTTTGTTATTGCGGCCATCGACGTTTTCTGCCTCCAGACCACCCCTATAGGTTAGACACGGTTCACTTTGATGGTCATCAGGAGCTTCTTGGACCTCCATCCCCATTGTCCGGAGAGGACGTGACTGCTAAATGGGATGGTTACAATAACGTGACCTTCGGGATGGATCCGACGAAACAGGTCAAACCACAATATTGGAACAAGTTAAGCATTTTCTTCGAGCTTCCGTACTGGTCTACAAATTCAGTGCGTCATTATCTGGACGTCATGCATATAGAGAAGGGAGTATCAGAGCACATACTTAACTTGCTTCTTTGTAAAGACGGGAAATCGAAAGACAACATGAATGCTCGGATGGATCTACAAGAGTAGGGAATAAGAAGTGAATTGCACCCTAGACCGGTAGCGGGTAAACCGGGCAAGTTTGTACTTCCCAATGCCGCTTATCATATGTCACAACCGGAGAAGAAAAGATTCCTGCAGGTGTTGCATGATTTGAAAGTCCCCACAGGTTTCTCAGGATCATTCAGCAAGAAAATAAAAATTGTGAAGGGCAAGATCGATGGGCTGAAAAGTCATGATCACCATGTTTGAAGCATCCGGGGTGGAGTGTTGTATGCCGATGGAAACCCAGAGATGTCTACGATGTCCCAAAATACGAGGACACCGATGAGGACGAAGAAGAGAGAAGGCTTAAAGTACTCCGACCGTCTGTTTCGAAGGACGGGTTGTCTTCGACCGATCATGAAGTTACGTGGGTTAGAAATGACATCGACGATGAAATCCAAGTAGATATGTATGATGCGCCCACGAAACGAAAAAGGTTATCAGTAATGTTATATTATTACTTCACATTTTACGCTCTATACATATATAGTCAATACTTTTAATGATTGTCTAATGCATCCACGAACCGTTTATCTAGATTTGATGACGATGTCGGGAGCAGCGAGGGATGGCAGGAGCTCCAGCCGCGGCAGAGGCAGAGCGGTTCTGCCGCCCGGAGAGCTCCGTAGGGAGCTTCAGAGGGCCGGTCTTGCACCCAGATCGGAGACCCCTTCGGATGCCTCCTTCCGTGTGGATTTTGCCACACCTCCAGGTATACTGCACGCATATCCATTTTGAATGTAATATTACAGATATTCATGCCTTTTTATGTCAAAATTACTTATATTGTCAATGTTTGATTGTCTAGTTGTTGGTGATGCGTTCACATCTGGGACAGAGGCCACCCCCGCTCCTCCAGGTATGTTTATATATCATATAGTGTATGTATATTGATTTAGAATGCTATATCATAAATACACACATTCCTTTTGCTCTTACTTAGCAATTTTTATTATTGTCTAGCTGTAGGTGGTGACACCACTGCACCTGCGGGTATGTTTATATATCCTATAGTGCATGCATATTGATTTAGAACGTTATATTATTGATCTACACATTCTTTTTGCAATTACTTATATAATCTATTTTTAATTGTCTAATTATAGGTGGTGCGTCCACATCTTCCGCAGGGGCCACTCCTGCCGCTTCCATACCCTCCGCATCGTCTGCAGGTTAGTATGAATAAATTTAAAATATTTATTCATTTTAAATATGCTCTATAGAATAAATATGAACTTCATAGAAATTTAGCGTCGATGTTTATTTTCTAGTTGGAGGGGATGTGTCCGCATCCGGGACCCCGGTTGTTCCTCACCGGAGGAACTATCGTCCCGCTCGTGCTGCTGCCCGGGCCCAGGCTCGTGCGATAGTCACCGGAGGTATATATCACACTTGAATTTTTGTTTAACCTTAATTTCTTAATACAACTTTGTCTTATTATTGATTGTCTTGATATTTCGTGCAGACGCAGGGCCTCCCATCCCCAGAGGAGGACTCGAGGCCCGAATCAGTCCCATAGGCTGAGGCCTGACAGAGCTAGGGGGAGGCAGCATTCCCCCTTTTTTTACCCTTGACTATCGCTATACCGGTCCTCATGCCGAGAGGTTCGGCCGGTATTTGGGGGACGAGAGCCGGCTCGTGAAGAAGTATCCACTTCACGTTGAGTGGGGCGAGCAGCACCAGCGCTCATTCGCCCTCTTCTTTGATCAGGCTCGGGTATATATTAATATATATTTTTATTTGATCTATCCAATATATTTATTATTAACACTTGTAATCTAAAAACAATGTTTTTTTTGTATTTTCAGTTGGATTACGATTTTCAGCCTGTAGCCGACCCTGATCACCCGGGGAGGGTGCTCGATCTTCATGCTCTGTACAATGGCCTGATGAAGAACATGCAGGCCAAGGTCCGATACAACAGGAATGAGCTGAAGGCCGACTGCTACTCCCTGTGGATGGCGACCCCCGAGGCAGAGAGAGCGGCCCTCCTATCTACTCCGGCGTTTGCGAGAGTCGACGTAGAGACATGGCCTCTATTGTGCGCTTATTTCGACTCCCAACGCAAACAGGTATGTATTTTAAATGTAATTCATTATTTATGATATAATATATTTCTTTGTGTTTCTTAATTAGAAAACTAAATGTTAATGCGTTGTGCAGAAACAGGCCGCTCAGAATACAGAGAACAGGAAGTCGGCGAAGAGGGGTCGCCCCACTTACACAGGTGGCTCGAGGAACATTACTCGAGCCATGGAGTTATCGGTAAATTACAATAGACCGACCTTTGTGATATTCTGCAATATTAAGAGTTATTTTCTAATATTTCTAATATTAAGAGTTACTTTCTAATATTGCAGACATCTTGGACCGTGGCGTCAGGTGGTACACCGAGCGTGCTGTCCGCATATCTTGCCGTCCACGGCACCTCGACAGATCCCGCCACGGGCGAGCTTCGATATCCCGACGTCGCTACCCAGGAGTACTGCGTAAGTGTTAATATTTTTTCTACCCAAATTTGAAATTTTAGTTTCGGAAGGTTCAAGTTTAAATTTTATACTTATACTTTACTGCTTAATGTGGGTGTAGGAGCGGGTGGTTGAGCAGGCCCAGGCCTCGGGGATCGATTTTACCGGACAGAGCGATCCGAGGCTGCTGACCCCAGTTCTGGACGCCGCACACGGAGGGCACCACGGAGGTTGGGAGAGAGGCCGGGGACTGGGCCCTAGCAGGGCCCATATGAGGTTGGACTCCACCCCGGCGGTTACTTCCTCCATCTCCGGTGACCGACGTGTCCATCAGGAACTGGAGAGCTTGAGGGCCACCATTCAGGAGTTGAAGGAGATGCTGGTATGTATACTACTTTATAGTAAAATATCATGTCATATTATATAGATATCAACATATCCATAATTAGTACGTAGCTTGAGCTTATTTGGTTTTAGACTTAAGTTTGATTAATCATACATACAGATGTAATTAAAATAAACAACAAACTAGATATCCAAACGGGGTTTCGAAATAAGTTAATAATGATACGAATTAGAATAATACACGGTTTTTACACGCTTATTACACACGTTAGGTCCAGACGCGACAGGGTACATCGGCCGAGCCTCCACATGCATCTCCTTCGGCTGCGGTTCCGCAGACAGCTCCTATAGCTCCACCGCCCGCTCAGACTCCCGCAGCCGCGGCTCCGCAAGCGACTACCTCGACGGCGGCTGCGCAGACCACATCGCCAGCTCCACAGGCCGCTCAGACTCCCGCTCGCGCCGAATTGCAGAGTTTATTGACCGAGGAGCAGGCGCGCGTTATTCTATCGTTATTCAGAGGTGGAGCTGGACCTAACTAGGGTAGCTTTTTGGTTCTTAATTTTTGAAACATGTATTTATTTATATCATACACATTGTACTACATTTTGAAACGATATTGATATTGGTTTATATTTATATCATATTCAGTTTTTGGGTTTCTTTTGTATATTATATATATGCGTGAGATGTGATTATGAATACGGCGATATATGTTGTGTGATGATTAATTTTATATTTGATTGATGTATATATTATTGTGCACAGGACGGGAAAAAATCAAGCAGCCCATTTTTAAAAAAAAAAATACAGATAATATGTACCTACGGATTAATCCGTAGGTACACATGTTGCCCCTACGGTTATATCCGTAGGGGCACAATATCAGCAGTAACTGATATTTCCCCCCTGATTTCAGTACCAGGGGGTTGGGAGTGCCCTTACGGACATATCTGTAGGGGCCACGGCCTCGCCCCTACGGCGTTATCCGTAGGGGAAAATTATCAGGATTCCTAATATTCTGCCCCTACGGATAGGTACCTACGTATATATCCGTAGGGGGTAGTACATGGCCCTATGGTTATATCCGTAGGTACATTTAATATATTAAAAAAACCGTAAATAATATAACTTTTTTTACCCTACAGCCTACTCCGTAGGGGCAAAAGGACCTACACAGAAATCCGTAGGGACAAGAATTTACCCGTAGGGGCAAGTTCAGGGCTTCAACTTGCACCTGCGGCCTTTGCACCTACGGGGTATTTTTTCGCCCCTACGCATATATCCGTAGGGGCAGTGGGTTGCCCCTACGGATAAATCCGTAGGGGCAACCCTTATTTGTAGTAGTGATGGAAGCTTGGGATATTCACAGTTGTATTGACAATCTTGCTCGAAATGGTAGTATGCTACTTGGTTTGTCTCTGCTTTAATGTGTACATGTGTTTCTTATATTATATCACCTATACGCATTAGTGGAGCCCTTAGGATCTTTGCTTGATTACCAGCGTTGTGATGGCAGTCACACTCGTGGGGGCTGGGTAATCTACAAGCACATTCTTATTTACACGTCCCTGGTCGTGGGATTATCGAGACAGGGCATCGATACTCCGGAGTAGACTAGCGTATGCGCTTCTCATCCCAGCGCGGGAGACGGCCTGTCCCACAGCCGTCAGTACATCGTACTTGAGATAGTATACGGGTGCTTGTTAGGTTACGAGTACAATGGACAGGACTCGTCGGGAACTGTTGGTTGGTATTATACCTATCGTCAGTTATCAGTTCCCAGGTGACATGAGTACAGCTTAGTCCGCTGACTTGACACTGTCACTTCGCCTCGAGTGTGTTCCCACTGTACTTTGATTACTACCCTACCACGGCTCAAAAGAGTCGTGCAAACAGGTAGTAGTTGGGTGCAGTCTCGAAGCACTTGGAGGCAGTGACGGTTAGACAGGATTCTTCTCTCCCAGTATTGGGGGTTGACATCGCGCTGTGTCTAGAAGAGCCATTACACAAGTAGTCCCTGGCCAGGGCAAGCGAGATATACTGGTAGGTTTCCAGTGTTATCTCAGGGTGTTCTGGGCTACACTCCGACATGACTTGTACCGTTATTAGGGGACTGGCGTTTCCCGCCCCCTAGGCCCGCCATGCGATGTATCAGACGAACAGACCGGACTGTACGGAGAGGTCTGTCAAAGCCAGGGGACTGACGATTACCAACTTCATGCAAAGAAGTTGGTAATCTTGTGATCCATTCTACTCCTTTTGTTAGTTGATGTTAATATACACCACTCCAGCAATATCTACTTGCTACTATGGATTTAGCCGTAGAGCCAAACCGTACACTGCTACAATAAGATGTTGCCCCTACGGAGATAGGAATTCGTAGGGGCAACTTTTTATTGTCATCGGTTTTCCCCTACGGTACCCTACGGATTGATTAAAAAATATTAAAATGTAATCTTTTATTTGGTCATACGAAGTCGCAAAAAAAATCCCCACGAATTAATCCGTTAGGGCAATAAAGGGTTATTTATATAAAAAAAAATAAAGCTCAGTAATTTCCCCACCGTCCCCAAAATATTCCCAACTCCCGCGCACGATCGTCTTCCTCGTCGACAGTAGAATCTTCGTCGCCACTGATCGAGAGTAGAATCCTTCATCGTCGACTGTCTCCCAAACTCCGTGGACTACAGTCTCGCCGCGAGTCGAGCTCTTTTCCGCCACCTGTGTCTCGTCGATAGTAGAATCCTCGTCGGGCTCTTTACTGCCGGCAAAACTACTACCGAGGTGAATTAATTTCAATTTTGAACTTATAATTATGCTTTTTTGTATTATTGTTGATTTTAGGGTTAGGGTTATAACTAGAGCCGGGTTAATTGGGGGTTCATTAGGGTTAGGATTAGGGTTAATTAGGTAGGGTTAGGGTTAGGGTTCAGTTTAGGGTTAGTTTGGGTTAATTAGGTAAAATAGGGTTGGTGATGATTAGGGTTAGGGTTAGGGTTAATTAGATTAATTAGGGTTAATTTTGGTTTGGGCTAGAGTTAATTTAGGTTAAGGTTTGGGTGATGATTAGGGTTAGGTTAATTTGGGTTAGGGTTTGGGTTAGAATTAATTTGGGTTAATTAGGTAAAATAGAGTGTATTTGTACATGTGTTAGGGTGTTGATTAGGGTTTATTTGAGTTAATTGGGTTAATTTTGGATTAATTAGGGATAATTTTAATTAGGGTGATGATTAGGGTTAATTTGGATTAATTAGGTTAATTTGGGTTAATTGGTTTAATTAGGGATAATTAGAGTTAGGGTGATGATTAGGGTTGATTAGGTTAATTTGGGTTAATTAGGATTAAGGTTTAGGGTGCACTAGTTCCTTCAGTAGGATACTCGATGATAACGCAAACATACAATTTTACCGTAAACGCAAGAAAAATTTACCCTAAACTAAAAACTTCGAACCCTTAATAACGAAATGTAAACGTAAAACCTATTCAAGTTAAAACCAATATATGATACTCGATGATAATATGAAACTTTCATATTCTCATCGATACTCATATGTGAAAATCAAAACGCGACTTAGTTCCCGTCTATCGGTTAATATATGTTCGATATTCGTCGTGATATAGAACTATACGAAAATTGTTAAATATTGGACGGTATAGTTTGGTACTAACAACCGTCGTGTAGTCTATGTGACGAGAAAATTCAATCGTATGATAATCGATATATTTGTCCAGTATGGACAAGTTAGGAATGCATAAAGCAAACACCTGCATTCACTTGTATTTTCATTCATTTCGAATTATTTCGTCGGTACTTTTCCGCTGGTTCTCCGTGTACAAAGATAGATTAGATGTTCATTTGAACGTTGTTTCACAGTATTGAAATGATTATCTATTCTATTATAGTGTACTCGGAGAACAGTGGGGAGGTGCTGCCGAAATTTACTCGAAACGGATGAAAGTACAAGCGAATAGGTGTCTACTCTATACATTCTTAATGGGATAGAAGCCTTACCCCCGACAGCCGAAACACACACATACAACACGAATACACAACAAACGCACACACAAAGCACATACACACTAACAACCCTACACTTAAGCGAAATCATAAATTGAAACACACATACACAGAATACAACTCATATTTGGGTATCTTCAAATCTAACTTTGTTTATCGATAATTTATTCTTTTCAACGACAAACTTGCCTCTAAGGATTTTTTTTTGTCAGTAACCATCCCGTTCTTAGATTTCTCAATATAGTCACCATAACCTACAATTTATATGTTATACAGTCTAACATGGCCCATGAGTACATCAGAGTTAAGGACTGGATGTACGTGGATTGGCAACAATGCATGCAATCTAAGTTTGTCGCAGGAGTTGCTGCTTTCATTGCATTTGCACGCGTACATAATAAGATCGTGTTAGAGAAGATTCTCTGCCCGTGTGATAGATGTGGCAATAAGTTCTGGCAGAAGGTAGAAATCGTAGACCTTCACAACATTAAACATGGTTTTACTAGACTTTATATAACTTGGCTATATCACGGGGAAGGACAAGAAGAAGACGGAATACGGCAGAAGAAGACAGAAGAAGAAGGAGAAGAAGGTAATGCGGCAAAAGAAGAAGAAGACGATAACTTCTTTCCATGAGAAGAAATGGAGGATATGGTAGAGGCTGCCCTAGTGATAGTATTCCTACCGAAAATGACATTCCTTCCGGTCAAGAACCGCGTGCGGATAAGTATGAAAAGTTCATGAATGATACTAGAAGACCAATTTATGAGAATGCAAAGTATTCCACCCTATCATGGTTCGTCTAACTTTTCCAGATTAGGTGCATAAATGGATGGAGCAACAAGTCATTCACGATGCTTCTGAAGTTCCTGAAAGATTCTATGCCCCCGGAAAATAACTTGCCCGGCAGCTGGTACGAAGCCCAGAAGATGATGTCTGATTTGGGTCTAAAGTGTGAGAAAATTCATGCATGTTCTAAAAATTGCGTGTTGTACCGGAAAGAGAATTCAGATTTTAAAGAGTGTCCAACATGCGGAGAGGCCAGGTATAAGCCGAAAGAATATGATAAGAAGCCTGATATACCTGTCAAGATAGCATGATATTTTCCCATAACACAGAGGCTGCAGAGGCTATTCAGGTGCAAGAAAACAGCCGAGACAATGATTTGGCATCACCGTGCTGCTCCAAGCGAAGATGGAAAAATGAGTCATCCAAGAGATTCACAGGCATGGAAGGATTTCGATAGGAGACACGAAATATTCAGTAGTGATCTTCGCAATGTCAGGCTCGAACTCTCTAGTATGGCTTCTGACCATTCAACTATATGGCTGAAAGCCACAATACATGGCCCGTTGTAATGATAGTTTATAATATATCGCCTTGGTTGGCTATGGATCAATCCTACTTTATGATGCCTCTTCTTATTGACGGACCAAACTCACCGGAAAACAATATCGACGTCTATCACCGATCTTTGATCGATGAGTTAAAATTTTTATTCATTGATGGTGTAGAGACTTACGATGCAAACACAGATACAACCTTCACATTGCGTGCGGTTTTAATGTGGACAATTAATGACTTTCCTGCATATGGAATGCTATCAGGTTGGTCCGTATATGGTTACAAAGTATGCCCTTATTGCCATCAATATACAACATCGAAATTCATGAATTTTAGCAGGAATGCTTGTTATTGCAGTCAGCGGCGTTTCCTACCACTAGACCATCCCTACATGTTAGACACTGCTCACTTTAATGGTCATCAGGAGCTTCTTGGGCCTCCAGCCTCATTGTCCGGAGAGGACGTGACTGCTCAGTAGGATGGTTAAAATAATGTGACCTTCGGGATAGATCTGGCAAAACAGGTCAAACCACCATACTGGAACAAATTAAGCATTTTCTACGAGCTTCCCTACTGGTCAATAAATTTAGTGCGTCATTGTCTGGACATCATGCACATAGAGAAGGGAGTATCCGAGCAGGTACTCAACTTGCTTCTTTGTAAAGACGGAAAATCGAAAAACAACCTCCGTACTCGGATAGATCTTCAGGACTGGAAAATTAGAAGTGAATTGCATCCTAAACCGATAGTGGGTAAAGCAGGCAAGTTTGTACTTCCCAACGCCGCGTATCATATGTCACAACCGGAGAAGAAAATGTTCCTGCAGGTATTGCATGATTTGAAAGTTCCCACAGGTTTCTCAGGATCATTTAGTAAGAAGATAAAAATTATGAAAGGCAAGATCGATAGGCTGAAAAGTCATGATCACCATGTTATTATGGAGCACCTTCTCCCATTAGCCATCAGGACTTCCCTTCCTGAATCGGTTGGTCTAGTAATCAATGACCTTTGTTGCTTTTTTAGAAAATTGTATGCTAAAACCCTGAATGTTGTGACGCTGGAGAATCTAGAAAATTCTATTTCATTGATATTTTACAAGTATGAGCGTATTTTCCCACCGTCATTCTTTGATATCATAATACACCTGACGGTTTATCTTGCAACCGAGGCTAAATTAGCCGGACCGATACAATATCGATAGATGTATCCTGTCGAAAGGTACGTGGAATTTTTTCGTTTCACGCAATTTGTAAAATTATTGTTGTCCTATATGCCCGTATTTATTTATTTAACATATTTTTCTTTAGGTAGCTCTACACTCTAAAAAAGTATATACACAATAGAAATCGACCAGAGGTATCTATCATGCAAGGTTATCTTCTAGATGAAGTAACCATATTGTGTTTCCGCTATTTGGATGAGAACATTGAGACGAAAATTAACCGGCCTCGGAGAATTCAGGACGGGCCATATGGTAAAGCTGATTATAAGAGAGTGGACATTATGTTTATCAACAAGATATATCAATTTATCCTCCTCAATAGCGTATATCTTGAAGAAATTAGAGAGTAAGTTTTTTTGGATTAATTATTATATTTGTGTTTGTGTATGTATGAAATGATATAATATTAATGACTTAATTTATTGTTGAGAACAGAATTCATTTTAATGAGGTACGTGAGGGGCATTCTGATTAGAATGATGAATGATTGGAAAAATATTATCAGGATAATTTTTGCGATTGGGTTGCAGATCATGTAAGTTGTTCGAATAATATGTTATTGCTACCAGTCTTAGTTTAAACTTATATCGTTATTTATTTGTCATAAAATTTGTTTTGTCAGATCCACGATCCGAACTTGTTTGCATCATTAGAGAGAGATTCAAAATATTTAGCTCGGTTTCCTAGTATGGAGGTTGCATATTATAAAGGATTCGGTGTCCTTGGATACAAATTTGAAGTTAAGGACATAGAAACATCTCGAACCACTCAGAATAGTGGGATTGCGACGGCAGGATCAGATGGTGTGATTTATTATGGATACTTAAATTGCATACTTGGTATCCAATATCTCGGACGATCAGAACCGTTTTATATATTTCAATGTACTCGGTACGATACACGAACCGATACGGATAAGTGAAGAAACAATCTCGGGACATGGAAAGATGAATATGGATTGACTAGTGTGAACACACTTCGATTTTACGGTCAGGACAATACATTTATCTTTCCGAACCAAGCGTTCCAAGTATACTACTCACAGTGCTTGAAGTATCCGGGATGGAGTGCCGTATGCCGTTGGAAACCCAGGGATGTTTACGATGTCCCAGAATTCGAGGATCGTATGGAGGACATCTGTAACGATCCTAGTATTACTGTACCTTCATGTTTCCTTTTTTTAGTAAAATATTGTATTTATTTATTTTTATTATTTCTGTATATTTTGTTTTTTTATAAATATATTATTTTATTCTTTTATCTATTTTTCCCAAACACATTTCTTTAAAACTAAATTTTAACCTTTTTTCAAATTAAACATAAGACCTAACCCAGCCCATAACTCAAATCCAATTTCATTTTCAATTTCTTTAATAAAACTATGAGCCCAAAAGCCTATTTTCTTTTTAAGCAACAACATATATTTAATTCTAATTAAATATGTGCAAGAACAACCTTGTAGCATATTGGTTAAATCCTTACATTGTTATTCCATAAGTCACATGTTTAAATCTTCATTCTTACAATTATTTTTTTATCAATTTTTATTCTTCTCATAACCTACAAATGCGACCTTTCATTTCCAAAATGAATGGTGACCTTTCATTTCTCTTTTAATTCTCATGTTGAATGCATATATTATTATACATAATTCACTATTACACCATCTTTATTTGTCCTTCTCTATCTTTTCCTTCCTCACATTTTCTATCTCTCACTTCTCCTAGATTCCAAGAAGAAGAACATGAAGAAGTCTTCAAGAAGGTCTCGCTAGTAACGCGAGGCTATCGGCGGATAGACAAGCCGGTGACAATACCGGCTTGTGTCTGTAACCCCCTTCTCTCTCCTTCCCCCCATCTCTTATTTTTCTCTTGTCATGCCTCGTGAACCCCCTATTCTTTTCATATCATAATCCATAAGAGAAGATACACATAAACATATACATATACATATACATAAGTTTAGATATATATGATTCTATATGGTTTAATAATATTTTATTATCTCTTGTTCAAATTAAAGTATTTTTAATTCTTTGTTCATGACTCGGAATGTTTATTACAAGTTGTGAGAACACAAATTTCATGTAACAATATATTTATAATGTCTCATGAAATCGGTTTGTTTATTAAAAGAAAAATAGAAGGCTGCATAAAATACTAGTTAATCTTTTTGTCGATTTTAGTATACACATCAATACCTTTAGCTTTAAAATAATTTTTAGAAATTAATTTTTACTTCTGAAAATTTCAGGAAATTTACATATGATAGATTATATTATTTTGTACATGCTGTAAAAATTTTAGATCGAATCACTCAATGGTTTAGGAATTATATCGTTTTTATTCACTGTTCGTAAAATAGAAAACTGCAGTTATTGGTCAACTTCTAAGACACATAACTTAGTATACCGATATCCAAATTGAGCAAAATCAGGTGATTTAGATATCTAAATCGAATAATATATATTTTATTAGTTTTAAGTTTTTACTGAAAAGCAACGTAAGATAAAAAAAACTGCGTTACAATATTAAGTGCGGATCTGGACAGAATCTGTCCTGATTCGCACACTGTTTTTAAATTAGACATAACTCAAACTCTCGATGTCCGTTTGTGAAAAACTTTAGATGTGTAGATGCAAAATTGATAGAACTATAATTTTCTGTATACTTTATTACTTATAAATCCATGAAACAACCCGATATAGACTTTGCAATATAACATATAGTTGCTGTCCAGAAATCTGAATTTCTGTTTTAAACACTGATGTTAGAACGATCATAACTAGAGTTTCAGAAATCCAAATCGTGCGAATCCTGGTGTTTTGGACAAGTACATCGAAATACCTACAATTTTCTAATAATCTTTGTAACCTTAAACCCGATAGAAATTAACTCAAACTGCGTTTTAAAAATATATGACGGTGTCGAATAGATTCTGATCTGTTTTGCGCGACGATATGAAAACAGATATACCTCCCAAACCGGTAGTCGTATTTAGGTGGAACTGGAACTCACACATGAAAAACACTTAGCGCCATATTTCTGTTTATATTCCGCATTCGTTCGACTTGATTAATTAGTCGTACATAATATTTCGTTACAACATTGTTTATGGTAGTTACTCGAATAATATACTTGACTCATTTCACGCTATTCGAACATGTATACATATTTATCTTGATCATTAAATTGTTGTATGTATATAAAGACAATAATTAAATATTTGAGTTGTATTTTGAAAACTATACAAAATTATTTTTTCATAAAACCCCCTCAAGTTATATAAATTACAATAAGGACCCTAGTAAATATAGGTTTAAGCAGAACCAGTCTCTTAAGTCTCAGGGAGCCGGAGATATGGGTGCTTGCCTATCTAAGGTAGACAATCTAACAAACGGTGTTATCAATACGGTAATTGTCTTTGAAAAAGACACAAATCCAGCTGTCCATGTGCAGCAGTTACCGATAACACCAAAACTTAATTCAGGATTCCAATTTCTTTTCTAAATGTTCTGACTCAGACCGAGTCTCATTATAATAATCGACTTGAATATGATTCAAGTACAATCTACAATATTCCAATCCATGAATCCATATAATCAATCGGATCAAACTATTCAATCTATATTGCCTAAACCGAACCATGGATATACTTCCATTTACATGATTCTCCAGTTACATCCATTTACACGATTCTCCAGTTACATCCATTTACTGATATCATGGTTTTGGCAAGTCATCCAATTATACAATTTATATTACAAGACAATACAAGTTGCAATACAATTTACAATACAAACAATACAAACAAGACATCGCGGGGTTTAAGGGGTAGATTGGTACGGAAGGTGTTAAAAGTGGCACGAGACTGCAAGATTAAGACACCTAACATGAATCCAATTGCCATTGTTCCGGGTTGTATAACGGAGCCTTGTACATTCCGTTTGCCCTGGTCTCTAGCATATAGAGACCTCTCTCGTATACACTGGCATTTTTCTGTACCAAGCTACAAACAACAGCGTTAACACAATATTATAACAATATACTACAACTTTAAAAGCTACCTTCTTATTCTGTCTATTCTACTTCTCTCTTATCTTTGGGACTTACCGAGCGATCTGTTCGCTGACGACATTCTCTTTTTTTCTTCTTTGAATGTCGTCAGGTGATCTGGACACGTCAGAGATCGAGCCCACGAGTGAAGACTTGGATCAATTCAGTGAAGACCCCGAGTTCTAGTTCATTGTACACTTTCCATTTCAGTACTTTTCATTTCTGCCATTGTTTAGGCATTGCTTTATTTCAGTTGTATTTACTTTTCCATGTATTGTAAAAAGAATGTTAATAAATAAAGTTGTTGTTCAGTTATATCTACTGTCATTATCTCTTGTGTACATTTCTTTTATATTGCTTAGATACGCTTAGCATATTTACTTCAGAGTAAATACGTAGCGGTCTCGTCGCGTCCTCTGCCCGTATATTGGGAAGCGGGGCATGACAACATCGATGAGGATGAAGAAGAGAGAAGACTTAGAGTGCTCCGACTGTCTGTTTCAAAAGACGGGTTGTCTTCGGCTGATCGTGAAGTTACGTTGGTTAGAAATGATATCGATGATGAAATCCAAGTAGATATTTCTAATGCGTCCATGAAACGAAAAAAGTTATCAGTAATGTTATATTATTACTTCACATTTCTATGATCTATACATATATTGCATGCATATGTAATGATTGTACTCTTATCTAGGTTTGATGACGACGACCGGAGTAGCGAGGGGCGGCAGGAGAACCAGCCGCGGCAGCGGCAGAGGCAGAGGCAAAGGCAGAGTGGTTCTGCCGCCCGGAGAGCTATGTAGGGAGCTTCATAGGGCCGGTCTTGCACCCCGATCGGTATCCCCTTCGGATGACTCCTTCAGTATGGACTTTGCCACACCTCCAGGTATATTGCACGCATATTCATTTTGAATGTAATATTATAGATATACACGCATATTTATTTCAAAATTACTTATACAGTCAATGTTTAATTGTCTAGCTGTTGGTGGTGCGTCCACATCAGAGACAGAGGCCACTACCGCACCTACAGGTATGTTTATATATCCTATAGTGAATGCATATTGATTTAGAATGTTATATCATAAATATACACATATTCTTTTTGCTCTTACTTAGATAATCATTTTTTGATTGTCTAGCAGTAGGTAGTGCCTCTACATCTCGGGCAGAGGCCACCACCGCACCTACGGGTATGTTTATATATCCTATATTGCATGCATATTGATTTAGAATGTTATATTATTGATATACACATTCCTTTTGAAATTACTTATATAATCTATTTTTAATTGTCTAATTATAGATGGTGCATCCACATCTGGTGCAGAGGCCACTCCCGCCACTTCCGTACCCTCCGCTCAGTCTGCAGGTTAGTATAAATAAATATAAAATATTTATTCATTTTACATATCCATTAAGAATAAACATGAACTTCATATAATTTTATCGTCAATGTTTATTTTCTAGTTGGAGGGGATGCGTCCACGTCTGGGTCACCGGCTGTTCCTCATCGGAGGAACTATCGTCCCGCTCGTGGTGCTGCCCGGGCCAAGGCTCGTGCTGCTGTCGCCGGAGGTATATATCGCACTTCAATTTTCGTTAATCCTTCATTTCTTAATATTGCTTGTCTTGATATTTCTTGTAGATGCAGGGCAGCCCCATCGGGGGACTCGAGGGCCGAATCAGTCCCACAGGCTGACGCTCGACAGAGTTAGGGGGGCACTATTCCCCCTCTTCTTTACCCCCGATTATCGCTATACCGACGATTATGCCGAGAGGTTCAGCCGGTATATGGGGGATGAGAGCCGCATCCTAAAGAAGTATCCACTTCACGTTGAGTGGGGCGATCAGCACCGTCGCTCATTTGCCTTCTTCTGGGATCAGGCTCGGGTATTAATATATATTTTCATTTGACTAATCCAATATATTTATTATTATTTAACACTTGCAATTTAAATACATTGTTTTTTTGTATTTGCAGTTGGATTACGACTTTCAGCCTATACTCGACCCTGATCACCCTATGAAAGTGCTTGATCTTCACGCTCTGTACCAGGGCCTGATAAAGAACATGCAATCAAAGGTTCGATACAATAGGAACGAGCTGAAGATTGACTGCTATTCCCTATGGATGGCGACCCCCGAGGCAGAGAGAGCGGCTCTCCTACATACTCCGGCCTTTGCGAGAGTCGACACAGATACATGGCCTCTCTTGTGCCAATATTTCGACTCTCAGCGTAAACAAGTTTGTAATTTAAATGTAATTCATTGTTTAGTATATAATTTATTTTTTTGTGTTGCTTAATTAGAAAACTAAATCTGAATGTGTTGTGCAGAAACATGCCGATGAAAATAAGGAGAATAGGAAGTCGGCGAAGAGAGGTCGCCCCACTTATACAGGTGGCTCGAGGAACATTACTCGTGCCATGGAGGCATCGGTAAATTACAATAGATCTATTTTGATATAATGTAATATTAAGAGTTATTTTATAATATATGTAAATTTTTGGCGAATTGCAGAGAGCTCAGACCCTGGCGCAGGGTGGTACACCGAGCATGCTGACCGCGTATCTTGCCGTCCACGGCACCTCGACAGATCCTGCCACGGGCGAGCTTCGATTCTCCGACACTGCTACCCAGGAGTATTGCGTAAGTCTTAATATTTATTCTAACAGGTTTGAAAATTTTTTTTCCTGAAAAGTTGAAATTTAAATGATATACTTATATTTTAATGGTTAATGTGGGTGTAGGAGCGGGTAGTGGAGCAGGCGGAGGCATCGCGGATCGATTTTACTGGACAAACCGATCCGATGCTACTGACTCCAGTCTTAGACGCCGCACACGGAGGGCACCACAGAGGTTGGGAGAGAGGCAGGAGACTAGGTCCTAGCAGGGCCCATATGAGGTTGGACTCCACTCCGACGGTTACTTCCTCTACCCTCCGTGAGCGACGTCTAGAGCATGATGTTGCCGCCTTGAAGACCACTGTCGAGGAGTTGAAGGAGATGTTGGTACCTATACTACTTAATAGTAAAATATTATATCACATTATAGATAGTAACTTATGCAATATTAGTAGCCTGAGCTTATTTGGTTGTAGACTTAGCTTTGATTAATCATACTTACATAAAACTATCTAATTAAAATAAACTACGGTTTTCCAAACTAGATACCCAAACGAGGCCCAAGTCCCTAAGTATTATTAGATTGGGGTTTCGCAATAACCTGATAATGATACAAATTCGACTAAAATCTAATATACCGCTCTTACTCGTTTATTACACACAAAATTTAACAAATGCGACATGATACTTTGGCTGCGGCTCCACATGCATCTCCTTCGGCCGCGGCTTCGCAAGCCACTACCTCGGCTGCGGTTGCGCAAACTACTCCTGCAGCTCCACAGCCCGCTCAGACTCTCGCACAGTCCGCTCCTTCATTAGACGAGATTTTGATGACCCAGGGCTGCACTGAGGAGCAGATGCGCTAAATTATGGCTTTTAGCAGAGGTGGAGGAGCTGGACCGAGGTATGGCAGCTTTTTTTTATATTCTGAGGATGTATGTACTTATATGATACATATTGTATATATTTTGGACGATATTGGTGTTGTTTGCTTGTTCACGATGATTTAGATTGATATCGTATTCTGTTTGTTTATTTTTTTTTATATATATGCGTGAGATGTTGATTATGAATATTTCTGTATTTGGTTATATGATGTATATATTATGGTGCACAGGATGGGGAAAGAACAGAAAACCTATTTTTTTTTTAAAAAACCCTGATATTTTGTCCTTACGGATTAATCCGTAGGGCCATCTGTTGCACCTACGGATTAATCCGTAGGTGCAAAGTTTGGCCCTACACAGTTAGCCGTAGGGACAAAATATCAGGATACCTAATATTTTGTCCCTATGGACTCAGTAACAGGGGTTAAACTTGTTGGATATAGTGCCCTCAGAGTCAATTATTGGATCACAGGCACGTGATTGCAATGATTGAGGGAGGACCTATGCCGGTAGGACAGTCTTACTCAAGATGATAGTATGCTATCTGGTTTATCTTTATCATCGTGTACTGCTTTAAGTGACATTACTGATCACTATTGCACGTTGGTAGAGCCCTTAGGATTCTTACTTGACGGCCAGCAGTATGATGGCGATCATATACGTGGGAGCTGGGGTCTATAAGCACATCCTTAAAGTGGTCCCTAGTCGTGGGAGTTTTCGAGACAGGGCATCGATACTCCAGAGTAGACTAGTGTATACAGTCGAGACCCCGACGAGGGGCGGTGGCCGGTCTCACAAGCCATCGGTGTCAGTTGGTTCACCTAAGATATATACAGGTGCTCATTGGGTTATGAGTACACCGGACATGACTCGCCGGGAACATGCTAGTTGGTATTATACCTGATGTCAGATAGTGTCACGATCCGAAATTGGCACGTGACGGCCTTAATACTACGCAACGTCTACAGGCGTAACGTAGTAAAAGAAAGCCAAAACCCAGAAATCTAAACCATTAAAATACTAAAAAAGATAAGAAACATTGTTTAAAAGTCTTTGAAATCACAACCCAAATTCTTTAAAAGTCCAACTTTATTTCCTTTAAAATTTTGGCAGCACCTCCTTTGTAAAAGCCAACCCCAAAAGTGGGTACAACATAAATAAAAAGTAAAGCATCCCCAACGGGAGCAAATCCACGCCCAAAGGCGGAAAACAACCACCACAACAAATATACGACGCCGTAGCGAAGAAATAGAAGACGATAGAAAGGAAACTGTATAAAAGACAACAAATCCAACATAATATACAACATCGTCCTCACCAAGTCTCTAAGTCAATATGAAAATAGTAGATGGAGAGTACATGGATACAACGAATATACAATACAACGAATAACCACAAAACCCACCTAAGCAAACTGCACACTGTGAGCTGATGCGGTATCCGTAGCAAAAGATGATAAGATGTGTGATAATAGCCTGCCTCTGACTATCCTGAGGAACACCTGCAAACACTGTGGCACAACGGGGGTGAGTTGCCAACTCATGAATAGTAAATAACATATGCAGGTAATCGCAAGTATGCACGTAAAGCGTGAATCTAAGATATGCAATTAACAATAATAACATGTCATATGAATGCAGAATAATGGAAAATACACTAGCAGGTACAACCAATATATAAAGCAATGATGATATAACAACAGTATGCAATAATCATGTAATAGGGATGTGAGAAAGTAAATGTGCAACAATCATGAAAGGTACACTAACATGTACTACTAATACATGAAGCAGTGCACAAACAGATAAAGGTGAGGTATGGAGTGAAGTATTCCATTTCCACGGAATCCTGACATCGTGGTAGGATCATAATCCAGCAAGACAATTTAAATCCTAATTCCTCAAATCAGCCCCCAAATTGGCTCTCATATTATTTAAGTATCACATCTCCTCAATTGCACAATATCAAGTATATCTCATATATCCCGAATGTACAACCTCAAGTATATCTCACATATATCGAATGTACAAAAATCAAGTGGATCTCACATATCTCGTATGTACAATATCAAGTATATCTCACATATCTCGAATGTACAACAGCAAGTAGATCTCACATATCTCGTATGTACCATATCAAGTATATCTTACATAACTCGAATGTACAACAGTAAGTAGATCTCACATATCTATCTAGTATCCAATCTCAAATGAATCTCTTATATCCCGAATCAAATCTCCAGCAAAATTCTAACATCCTAAATATAATGGCGTAAATAAATATGATGAGGTCAATACACATATATTAGCGTCCCATTCCACTAATATTGGTGTAAGGGTATATATAACAGCGGCTCAATCCCCTGTTATATATACAAAGGAGTAATTAGAAATATCATGAAACCAATGTGCCAAGCATCGACACAGAAATGCTGATCCATCAGGTGCTGTCTCCATGACTGGCCCCCTGATAGGTACGTATCATACGCTATCCCGAAAGCTCGAGTGCCTAGCTCTGACCCTCGCCTCTCGACGTATCCATACGTACATAACTCCCGTCGGTATCTACATGATAGCCGCTGAGTCATTGGTCCTGTCACCGGATAGTATGGTTCCCCTAAGCCTCATCGCCTGACACCACGACATCGTTCTTGCTTCGGGATACCTCTGGGCCCCACCATGTACCCGCACACGGATCCCTCCTTTCCTCGCGTGGGGTATACACATCGTAAACGATAAATCTCATGGTGGCTGCTGAAATATCATATCAAGGGAAACCGGGTTTTTCAAATAATGCATAATTTCATGAACTACCACGGTTCCCGAATCCAGAAAACATCATGAAAAATCCATATCTCAATGCGAAAATCCATGACTAAAGTATACGCATCATAAATCTGAAATGCGAGCATATAGAGGAAAAGCAGCAATTAACTGTAACAAGTTAATATAATATCATGCGGTTCCTATTCTCTCCAATTCTAAAATAACATCAAGTAAAGGTAAACATGTAGCTATAACCAGATATATGTGCAACATAAAAGTATAGCAAGATATATGTATCTACCTATAAGTAATGATGTAGTATACCCCCTGGGTATAAGAATAGTATGCGCAAGGTATACCTGTAGCTATGACGTAAAGTGTGCATGTACCTATCACTAATGGTACAATACTCTATAGATATACAGGTAACTAGCATGTAAGTATGTCAGAACATATGTGAAAGCATGTAGGTATACAGGTATGCTATAAGTCAATGCGTAAAGAAATATGAATCAAAGTCTCAATGTCCCTAACCAAGCAATATTATATCTATAAGTGGGTTATGCATGACATGGCAATTATTGACGGTGTGTGTAGCATACAATCAGTGCCCGTGCAACATGAATCGTCAATAATATGTGCAGTGTCCTACTACTACTAGTCCAGGCACAACTACATCTATGTAATAGGATAAAGGCACAATTCTAACAATAACGTAGAATATGCGACAAGTAATAAAATCTCTAGCCCTGACGCATAACGCCATGCGGGCGATTCCCCTGTAGATGTTAAATCTACTCACCAACGCTCCAAGCTAGGTGAATCCTACCACCTGTTTCCCCTTGTCGTAGCGTCCGAAGTCCCCGCTTGTGAACCTAAGATTTCACAAACACATCACATAAGCATATATTCTACATCGACGAAAAGACATCGAAACGCAAGAATAACGCCCTGAAAATTACACTGCGCGCTTAACGCATCTAACGCGCACGACATCGGCCAAAAATCCTAACTAGGGTCGCCAAACTAAGAAACACCTAGTCTGGATTCTGATCGTCCCGATCGCGCATTCAAAACACAATAATAAACGTGGTCTCAATATAAATAACGTCGCAACATTAAAAGAAACCCACGCCTAAAAGTTACCAAAATCTAGTAAGCAGTATTTATCTTTATTGCACAAAACTACGAGTTTTACCAAAACTATAATTTACAAACATCTTCAAATAGCAAGGTTAAACCATTTAAACCAATTCTATATTTTTAAACTTGCTTAATTAAGCTTTAGCAAAAACCTAGTAAGCAAAACCCTTAATTAGACAAAGTAGTAATTAGCAAAAATTAGCATTTTCTACTAGGTTAAGCTTTTCCAATTCACAAATTAACAGTTCAATTAAATATTAAACACTTAAATTAAGCTTTAACCTTAACTTGAATTTCTAAAACCATTTCTAGAATTTTGAAACATGAAATTTAAAGCTTAAACTAACATCTAATTAAGCTAGCATAAAGATTTAAACTTAACAATTAGAGATTAGGGTTAGGGTTTTATACCTTCAAGAACACCACTTGAATCAAGGATAAAACCAAACTTTAGCCTCCAAAATCCCCACTAGAATGAAGATCCAAGCAACTTTTGTGAAGAAGAAAGAAGGTTTTGGTTTTTACTTGAATTTCTATGAATTTATTTGGATTTTTCATGATTTTTGAAGCTTTAAAAGGGAAGAAATGAGTTTAGAAAAAGAGAGGGCAGCAAGGAGATGATGTGGCCGGCCAAAGCAAGGTGGGGGGGGGGGGGTTGGTGAAGGGTAGAATTTTCTAGAAGAAAAATGGAATAATTGGATAATAAAACAAAGCTTATGTTCACACTACTTTTCTTTTTCTTTATTTTTTTTTTAAAAAATAAATCCTTTCACCATAAAAATCTAGATATTTAAAAAGAAGGTTCTAAAAATAATTGTGGTGATAATTTCCAAGAATTTTCATTTAGAAGAAATTTCCCGATTTACGTGCATATTTTACCGGCTAAAATAATATTTTATTTGGGAAAAAATCTATCTGAACCAAAACCTCCCAAATACCCCTAAAGTTCGCGCACAAGCTTTATTTTAGCTAAAAAAAGTGCCGGTAATCTTATACGGACGTTTGATCGAAATCGGGTTAAAACGGGAAAAACCGACAATTTTGCCCTAAAACGGGAAAATTCGCAAAACGATTTCAGAAACGTTACAGATAGCAGTTCCCTGGTGACATGTGTACAGGTTAGTTCATCGACCTGAGATCGTCATTTGTCTCGTGTGAGTTCCCACTGTGCTTTGATTACTACCCAACCACGGCTTAAAGGAGTCGTGCAAACAGGTTTTAGTTGGATACAGTCCCGAGCCACATGGAGGCAGTGAGCGGATCTGCAGGGATTTTTTTCTCTCCCGGTATTGGGGGTGAGATCGCGCTGTGTCTAGGAGAGCCATTACACGAAGTCCTTGTCCAAGGCAGGAGATTTACTGGTAGGTATTCTAGTAGTATCTCAGGGTGTTCTGGATTACACTCCGACATGACTTGTACCGATTTTGGGGGTCTGACTTTTACCAACCCCCTAGGCCCGCTATGCGATGCTCATAGACGAACGGACCGGACTGTATGGATATTGTCACTGACAGGCTCAGTAGGGTGTCAGGATGAGTTCGCTCATCGACCTCCCTTTTGCTCAATACCTGGTGGCTCGTTACGTACAGCTAGTATCTCTGACGTGCTAGTGGTTAGATCCACAACCAAAGTATTGACGAGTCTTTAGAGTCCCCCACAGATTGTTTCTCAAGTTTCGGGCGAAACGTTGTAGAGGCCGTATGATATATGGCAGGGTTCGATCATATACGTGCGGTATTGCATGGATCATGATCGGACGGACCATACTAGTGGGCTTTGGTTTAAGCCGGATCCTAGTATTAGATTTGTTGGATTACTTTACTCTCATCGCATTCGCATTCAGTTGGAATGCGGATGCGGGTATGTATATACAGGTGAGGGGTATCCTTGTGATCCGTCACGAGTTTACTTTAGATGTTCCCGTATCTTTTTGTTGTGGCAAACATTTGGATTAATGTTTGCATAAGGAAATAATGAGCTAGAATTCATCATGACATGCATATAAATGTGACATGGACACACTTGTGACTCATGGTCTCTTATATTGTGCATATGTCACATTTGATGTGTGATTTGTGTTGATATGATGACAGGAGAGAGAGAGGGGGGCTGCTATGAGGAGTGTTTGGTCTTGTATTTTTTTTCACTCTCTCCCACTCTCATTTTATCATAGCAAAAGAAAAGAAAAAGACCTCTTCTTCATCTTCTTCATATAGCACTTTATCTCCTTCAATGTCATCATCTCTAACCTCCATCCAAGCCATGGATGCAAGAGACAAAGTGATCACAAACATTCTCTACAATACCTTGGACACGTCGGCTAGCACACTTCGTGCCCGAGTTGCTTCGGATGAAGCGGGAGCCCGTAAAAGGAACCGATGATGTGGTGCCCTTTCCGACGAGGAGATCGAGACCGGAGATTCCGCGAGGAGCTTGGGATGGTGGCCAAAGACCGAAGGATACGGATCGATCGGTATAGCTTTCCAACCCTTTCTCTTGTAGCTAGTAGTAGGTTAATGGTCCGATCCGGGTTCATAGTCCACGGTAGCGCCGGTTTCTAGCTAAAGAAAAGTTTTTGTTTCCGTATTTTGGCCTCGGACAGATGGCCGTGGCGCTACCGTAGACTTACATGGTATCAGAGACACGCCATTAACCCTTACTAGCTTGCTCTAATGTGTTTAGAAGTTTGATCAAACGAAAATTCCGAAAACGCGATTTCAAGTTATGCAGTTTCTGTCGATTTTCTTTTGTTGTCAAAAAATTATTTGGTATGTTGCAGAAATATGTGCAGGCTTTTCTAAGAAAACTGAGAAAATTTGGTGGGCTGATTTTACTGTAGAGCGGCGGATCCGCGGCCGTAACCACGTTTTGGCCGTGGATCCGCCGCTGTACTGTAGCCACAGTGCACCAAATTTCTTCAGTAGGTCTCTGACTTGGAATTGGGGTTTATGGTATATTCTGTTTGGGCCCAGATTTATTTTGTGTACTGAGTATTGTACCTGGGGCCCACTTCGGGAAATTTTGTCGATCGAAAATTTTAAACATGTTAGTTCACAGTATTTACATTATATCTGCGATCGTGAATGTCATTTGATCGGTAAATCCTGTCTAATTGCTATAGCCCTTTTAGACGGATTTGCGAACGTGACATTCACGTAGATATTCTGTGTTGTGCTGTGATGTTGCGGATTTTTCGTGGTGGATAGCCTGGATGCAATGGTAGTACAGTTTGGTTGTATATGTACATTTGATATTGCGGGGCAAGCGTCCGACATGTAGACTGCCGTTACTGCCTGTTTGTATATTATTCTTTTGGGGCACGACCGGGCTGAGGTCGATGTACCCGTTGTATATTTTACTTTCTGTACTAGGATTACCCCACGGTAGGGTGCACGGGTAGCCGGGTCCTAGAGGGCAACGGGACCGCATCTCATGGCTTTGAGACGGAGGGGGCTTTACTCTAGAATTGGCGGGCTATTCGCCGCACTCGTAGGGGGTATAGGTTGACCCAAGGAGGGGTGCTCAAGTTACCGGATTCCGTGAAGTGCTGGGTGGTCCATTCACTTTGTTGAAGGGGGCTGCCTCGCTTCAGGTTTTGGCGGGTAACTTGCCGCACCCGTAGGGGTCTAGGATTTCATTGCACAGGCTATCCACACGACTAGGGGAACGTCGGGTTTCAGTAGCGGCTCTATGAAACCCGGGGATCCCAGATTATCTGTATTGTTCTGTGATGCTTATTACATTTATGTGATGTTGCATTTTATCACGCCATGAGCGAATATTATATATTTATATATATACTAGTAGATGTTGTATATGTTTTACACCCGTGCTAGTCCAGTCCCCGCTCTGTCGTTAGTTAAGTAACCAACGGGTGATGACGGGACCCAGTGGCGAATGCGGATGGCATATACGTACATCGTATTTTCGTTCTTTTGTGGTGTGATCAATTGATGGGACTACGTTGATTCGGATCAATGCAAGCTAAACAAACCTATTCTGATGTTGTTGGAACATTTTTCAAAAAGCTGTTATTACGAGGACGTTTTCTTTTATTTTGCACAGTGGTATTCAGTTGGAATATCCTGCACCTCAGTCGACGGGGCAAGGGCCGAGATCCCTTCGCCGGGAGTGACCCCTTGGACAAAAGTTTGCGTCAGGGTAATAACTTCACTATAGCCGATTGCCTTTTGCTTTGCATCGTGGTATTCAGTTGGAATATCCTGCACCTCATTCTATGGGGAAAGAGCCAAGATCCTTCACCGGGAGTGACCTCTTTAGCAAAGGTTTTCGCCACTATATTTTTATAAATAGCTATCCGGTTCCTTCAACGATATCAAGTTCATTACGTTAAAGGTTTTCCGCCAAAAACCATTAGTAGCCCTCCGTCATTTCAGACGGGTAGCACATAGTATTCATGCTATGTTTGTTGGCCAAAGTCAAGGCATAGTGTATGGTAGCTATTTG
Organism: Agapanthus africanus; assembly: GCA_030015575.1. NCBI lineage: Eukaryota > Viridiplantae > Streptophyta > Magnoliopsida > Asparagales > Amaryllidaceae > Agapanthus > Agapanthus africanus. The sequence continues at coordinate 244,793,039 of JASDDO010000004.1, forward strand.
TTACTTTTCTGTTGCGTAGATAGATGCGTTGGTTTGGGACAGTCGTACTTCCTTGTTGGCCAAAGTCAAGGGTAGGTACGGGTGGGTTCAAATTAACCTGGATAATGACGGGTAGAACTTAACATGTGACTTATGATTTGTTGGCCAAAGTCAAGGTCATAAGAGCATGGGGGTAAAAATCATATCGGGAGTTTCTAAAGAAACTGAAACTTGCCAGGCATGCGCATACCTTCTGGAGTGTGATAATATGAGTGGATTCCGTCACGTTATCATGAGATGATAGTTGGATCCCGATTCCCACCGATGGGTTGGTTTACTCCTCGGGTGATCCCGACTAATTCTTCTTTCAGGTTTGGAGGAGAATTTGAGGTTACAGTGGGAGGTTTCCTGATTAGATCAAGTGATAACCATTCTGATCTAGGTTAGAGTGCATGCTGAGTGTTTCTTTTCTCTCTCTCTCTTGGCAGCGACCATGACCCGACCCTTGACTATGACTCAGTGACCAAGATTGACCGAACCTTCTTAAAACACTGGTTTTTGGATTGTCAGAGTTGCATACCTCATTGCCACTCCTACTTTTACCCTTTTTCTCCAGAACACCCCGTATTACTACGAACATCCACTTCCATTGGATAAAACCATCGTATGGTTATATACGAACTTGAAAGAATTCATTCGAGGATGGTTTCCGGTTCTGGAGAAAACGAATAGGACTATTCAGTTGTCTTTTCCTTTTACCTTCTCTCAGGTTGCGAGTGCTCCTTGGATTAGGACAGTACACCTATTACGCTTATTGGATAGTCTTCATCCAAACCATAGGCAGGAGCCGAACGGTAGGGAATGAAGAAAACCATTTGGCCTAAAAGGTGTACAGAAGGTATTAAGTAAAGACAAATAAAGGGATTAGTAAGAGGGCAATGTAAATTGCGACTTCTATTCACGACCAAACCAAGTATTTCTTCGCCAATCCTACATCACCTTTGTATTTCTTCAGAACACTCCGTATCACTACGAAGATCCACAGTTTATTGGATACTCCATCGTATGGTGATATATGAACTCGAAGGGACTTGTTCCAGTTCGGGGATGGATTCTGGTTCAGGAGAAATAGGAATAAGGTTTATTCAGTTGTCTTTAATCTTCACCTTCTCTCAGGTTGCGAGTGCTCCTAGGATTAGGATAGTACACCCATTATGCTTATTGGATAGTCTTCTTCCAAACCATAGGCTGGTGCCGAACGGTAGGAAAGGAAGAAAACCATTTGGCCTAAAGGGGTGTACATAAGGTAATGACTAAAGACATATAAAGGGATTTGGAGAGATGGCAAAGAAATATACGGTTATAGTTGTGAATCTGATAATGGAAGAGGCATTACTAGGAATACCCGGATACCCCTTCGAAACATTTACATGTTTCAGTTTCACTGTGTGCTGTTAAAAGAAAACTGATTTCCTAATTAGCCCTTGCTCCAGGGTATGTATTTACTAGGTTTGATTCTCACATCTGTATGGTTTTACAGATGATGAGTGGGAGTAAGTTACTGGGAATTGGGTGATCATCCTCATTATATCGGGATTCGTTGTAATTGGTGATATTTGAGGAAATCACCTGGGTTGTTTGCCGGACGGCAAATATTTGGTTTTGAATATCCGTTGTTATGCACCAATTTCAAATTGATATATCTGTACATCTATTTTTATAGAGTGAGATATAACTTTTTGAGATTATGTCTATGACATTTACCTATATCAGTGGATGGTTAGGTAAGAAGCATTGAACAGCGGTGTAATTCTTCTTAACTATAAGTACAGTTTTCAACCTACGACACACATGGAATGAGTTATTAGACTCAGGGGACTTATACAGAGTATTGTATGTTGTCCAGTGTCCGTAAGGATAGAGGGGTTGGTACTCGTGCTATATTCTGTTTACTTGTGACTTCTCTAGTTCTTAGACGTGTGTTTCGTAGAAATACAAGGTCTAAGTTTTGAGAAGTTATAGGTATATGAATAAAGTAGAGAACCAAGTATTGCAAGTATCAGGATTCTTCAAGGTGATCGAAGATGTAGATACTTGTGTATGATATTCAGTTGATAGTAATGATTAAGAGAACTTGCTTCTTTTTCAGGTTACTCATAATTGGAAGCATTCCTAAGTTGAGTAACGCTGATCGGCCTCCTTCCATTTAGTTGACATGCACTGGAGACAGCTGCATGATTTGAATCTGGTTCCAATTAAATCAGTGCCTCTGCTTCTATATTGGATATAGAATAGTTCATATCTTAACATTGTTAAGGTACGCGGAGTTGTCCGGCTTATGCTTAAAACCAGATTCTGGATAACTCAAGGCACGTTTCTGTAATGGCTGTTTGTGGGTTGACCCGGGCTATGACGAGGGTTGACTTTCTACCATCTGGAAGATCAATAGTGATATTGTTCTTGACTCGCCACAGTTTTAGTAAAATGGATTTTTTCAGAAAACAGTAGTGGGAGTATGGTAGAACTGGAAGTGATTCCAGAACCACAAACGATTACTGAAAATTTAATAAGAATCTAAAGATTCAATCTGCTTTGACATTCCATTAGCCACTCCACAGATATGGTGGGTAACCTCAGGCACCCGAGAGGTACTCCGGTAGCCTCAAGGACGGTGACAAGGAGGTTCTTGTTTACCCAGACTTACCATTGCTATTGTTCTAGACTGTGAGACCCGGTAGGAGGATGAGTATAGCGTCGTTCTAAACTAGCTTTAGAAGTGTACGAATATATTATTCTGCCAGAGGGTTGTCTTAGTCAGTGGGAGCAGCGGAAGCATAGTGGACAAGTGGCTTATGTCTATTTATAGACTAAAGAAAATATAGCGGAGATAGATCATCTATTTCTGATCATAGGTTTGACTTCATCAGAATAGGGGATGGATCTGTTAAGAAGGTAGTAGGGTGTGATGTCCTGGTATTTGGATGACATACATAGAGTAGGAAGTGAAGTTCCTACACTACGATCAGTTATACTTTGGTTGTCACACAGTGGTTTCTCCACATAGGATATATATATATATATATATATATATATATATATATATATATATATATATATATATATATATAATATCAGACATTCCGGTTACTAGATCTATGGTTTTAGATCTAGATTTGGGTAGTTTCCCAATCTGGGTACTAAGAAAGCATTCTAAAGGTGTTTTAGAATGGATGACTCCTGGCACGATAGTATACCTGCAGGTGATGGAGTCGCCCTCTCTAAAGGTGTCTTACAGACTAAAGGGGAGAGGGATGTGCATGATTGGCAGATCACTTGCTTAGGCAATTGAGTTGATCATGAGATGTCAAGCACCACACCAGATGTTGTTTTCGCACGAGATGCAATAAGTTGATATTGATCCAATCCCGGAGAAACGATAGGAAGCAGTTTTAGAACATAAGTGGATGCTCTAGGGATATGATAACAACATCCTCCTTCAGGAGACAGTTATCATTCCAGGCTTCCAAGGTGACCTGGATGACAGAGTGACTGTCAGAGTTATAATTTTCCCTCTGACGAGGGGCAGTTGTTTGGACAGGTGGTCTAAGGGGATACTGAGGGAGGCATGGCGCAGGATACTGATTAAGTTCAGTTGACGATACAGTCTAAGAAGTTTGGATTTGGAGTTCATTTATGAACTAGGTCCCATCAGATATCCAAACATATTCTAAGACATGTATTGCTCATTTCGGGAGATGGATTTCTCCGCGAACTTGAGATAAAGAGAGACATAGAAAGAAACATCAGGGCGGATCCACTCACTGAGGCTATTCCTTGAACACAATAGTTTCGTAAACGGGCTTTGTGAGACTGATTAGTAGAGGAGTTGGGTGTTCGGTATCACACGGGCTGTGAGTATGCGACATCGCAATAATTAGCCTTGAGTGCAAGTGGGAGATTGTTGGATATAGTGCCTTCAGAGTCAATTATTGGATCACAGGCACGTGATTGCAATGATTGAGGGAGGACCTGTGCCGGTAGGGCAGTCTTACTCAAGATGATAGTATGCTATCTGGTTTATCTTTATCATCGTGTACTGCTTTAGGTGAGATTACTGATCACTATTGCACGTTGGTAGAGCCCTTAGGATTCTTGCTTGACGGCCAGCAGTATGATGGCGATCATATACGTGGGAGTTGGGGTCTATAAGCACATCCTTAAAGTGGTCCCTAGTCGTGGGAGTTTTCGAGACAGGGCATCGATACTCCGGAGTAGACTGGTGTATACAGTCGAGACCCCGACGGGCGGTAGCCGGTCTCACAAGCCATTGGTGTCAGTTGGTTCACCTAAGATATATACAGGTGGTCATTGGGTTATGAGTACACCGGACAGGACTCGCCGGGAACATGCTAGTTAGTATTATACCTGACGTCAGATAGCAGTTCCCTGGTGACATGTGTACAGGTTAGTTCATCGACCTGAGATCGTCATTTGTCTCGTGTGAGTTCCCACTGTGCTTTGATTACTACCCTATCACGGCTCAAAGGAGTCGTGCAAACAGGTTTTAGTTGGGTACAGTCTCGAGCCACGTGGAGGCAGTGAGCGGATCTGCAGGGGTTTCGTCTCTCCCGGTATTGGGGGTGAGATCCGCTGTGTCTAGGAGAGCCATTACACGAAGTCCTTGGCCAAGTCAGGAGATTTACTGGTAGGTATTCCAGTAGTATCTCAGGGTGTTCTGGACTACACTCCGACACGACTTGTACCGCTTTTGGGGGTCTGACTTTTACCAACCCCCTAGGCCCGCCATGCGATGCTCATAGACGAACGGACCGAACTGTACGGATATTGTCACTGACAGGCTCAGTAGGGTGTCAGGATGAGTTCGCTCATCGACCTCCCTTTTTCTCAATACCTGGTGGCCCGTTACGTACAGCCAGTACCTCTGACGTGCTAGTGGTTAGATCCACAGCCAAAGTATTGACGAGTCTTTAGAGTCCCCCACAGACTGTTTCTCAAGTTTCGGGCGAAACGTTGTAGAGGCCGTATGATATATGGCAGGGTTCGATCATATACGTGCGGTAATGCACGGATCATGATCGGACGGACCATACTAGTGGGCTTTAGTTTAAGCCGGATCCTAGTATTAGATTTGTTGGATTACTTTAGTCTCATCGCATTCGCATTCAGTTGGAATGCGGATGCAGGTATGTATATACAGGTGAGGGGTATCCTTGTGATTCGTCATGAGTTTACTTTAGATGTTGCCGTATCTTTTTGTTGTGGCAAACATTTGGATTAATGTTTGCATAAGGAAATAATGAGCTAGAATTCATCATGACATGCATATAAATGTGACATGGACACACTAGTGACTCATGGTCTCTTATATTGTGCATATGTCACATTTGATGTGTGATTTGTGTTGATATGATGAGAGGAGAGAGAGAGGGGGGCTGCCATGAGGAGAGTTTGGTCTTGTATTTTTCACTCTCTCTCACTCTCATTTTATCATAGCAAACGAAAAGAAAAAGTCCTCTTCTTCATCTTCTTCTTCTAGCTCTTTATCTCCTTCAATGGCATCATCTCTAACCTCCATCCAAGCCATAGATGCAAGAGACAAAGTGATCACAAACATTCTCTACAACACCTTGGACACGTCGGCTAGCACACTTCGTGCCCGAGTTGCTTCGGATGAAGCGGGAGCCCGTAAAAGGAACCGATGATGTGGTGCCCTTTCCGACGAGGAGATCGAGACCGGAGATTCCGCGAGGAGCTTGGGATGGTGGCCAAAGACCGAAGGACACGGATCGATCGGTATAGCTTTCCAACCCTTTCTCTTGTAGCTAGTAGTAGGTTAATGGTCCGATCCGGGTTCATAGTCCGCGGTAGCGCCGGTTTCTAGTTAAAGAAAAGTTTTTGTTTCCGCATTTTGGCCTCGGACAGACGGCCGGGACGCTACCGTAGACTTACAAAACTTTCCCCTACGAATTTATCCGTAGGGACATTTATTTGGACCTACGGATAAATCCGTAGGGGTAAGTATCAGATCCTACAGATAAATTCGTAGGGGCAAGTATTTTATTTTATAAACCAATAGATTAAATAAATATTTTGTCCATACGGATTAATCCGTAGATATATATGTCCCTACGAAGTAAGGCGTAGGGACAATTATTACTCCGTAGGGGCATGCTCAGGGCGAAAACTTGCACCTGCGGCCTTTGCACCTACGGGGGAATTTTGTGTTCCTACGGATATATTCGTAAGGGAAGTGGTTTTCCCCTACGACTAAATCCGTAGGGGCAACCCATTATTGTAGTAGTGGTAGCCCTTACGGATTAATCCGTAAAGGAGTAAAATAGCTCCGTAGGTCCATAGGCCGCAGGTGAAAGTATTTGCCATGAACATGCCCCTACGGAGTAAATATTGCACCTACGGCGTAATTCGTAAGGGCAATTAGCCCTACGGATTATTCCGTAGGGACATAATCTTTTTTTAATTTATCTCTTTATAAAATAAAATAATTATCCTTACGGAGTTATCCGTATGACCTTACAAATGCTTCTACGGATTACACCGTCGGGACAAGTTTTGCCCATGTTACCGAGTCTATAGGGACACAATATCAGATATTCTGATATTTTTTCCCTACGGATAAATATGTAGGGGCAAAACATGCCCCTACGGATTAATTCGTAGGAGCAATTGTTTCTCCTACGGATTAATCCGTTGGGATATTATATCCGTTTTTTCAAACAAATGGGCTTCACGTTTTTTCTCCGCCCTGTGCACAATAATATATATATATATATATATATATATATATATATATATATATATATATATATATATATATATATATATATATATAGCCAATTACAGAAATATTCATAAACAACATCTCATGCATAATATATAAAAGAAATAAACAAACAGAATACAAAATCATCGTAAACATCCAAACAACCACCGATATCGTCCAATACATACAATATGTATCAAATAAGTACATCCATCATCAAAAATATAAATAAACCTATCCTAGCTCGGTCCAGCTCTCCACTTATAATAATCATCGTAATCCAGGGCATCTGCTCCTCGGTGCAGCCCTGGGTCATCAAAAACTCGACTAATGAAGGAACTGTTTATGCAGGAGGCTCAGTGGGCTGTGGAGCTATAGGAGTGGCCTGCGCAGCTGCAGCCGAGATAGTGACTTGCGGAGCCGCAGCCGAGGAGAGGCATGTGGAGCCGCAACCGAAGTAGCCTGTCGAATCTGTAAAATTTTATGTTTGTGTAATAAACGAATAAGAACGGTGTATTAGATTTAAGTCGAATTTGTATCATTATCGGATTATTGCGGAACCGCAAATTTATATATGCTTTGTTGAGATTCCACACGTTCTGTTGAAATTCATATAATATGTATGAGAATTTATACATGTTGAAATTTCACACATTCAGAGCTATACTTTTTTCTCCAATCTAAGAACACTTAGGGACTTAGCCCTAGTTTGGGTATCTAGTTTGGAAAACCGTAGTTTATTTTAAGTGGAGGTAGAAATGATGCTTACTCTAACTTGTAAGTCTATATCTCTTTTTAATTGTTTAGTTTTGATTGGATACTTGGTTTTAGAGTTATCTAATTTACAAAGCAATGTTTTCTTCTCAATTTTTGAGTTTGGATAATCATAACTTTTTAAACTCCAAAATGAAGAAAGATGTGGCATGGTTATGATTATAAAGTTCAATTTAATTAGATAGTTTTATGTAAGTCCGATTAATCAAATTTAAGTCTAAAACCAAATAAGCTCAGGCTACTAACATTGCATATGCTACTATCTATAATGCGGTATAATATTTTACTAATAAGTAATATACGTATCAACATCTCCTTCAACTTCTCGACGGTGGTCTTCAATGCGGCAACATCATGCTCCAGACGTCGCTCACGGGGGTAGGGAAAGTAACCGCCGGATTGAAGACCAACTTCATATGAGCCCTACTAGGACCAAGTCCCCGGCCTCTCTCCCAACCTCCGTGGTGCCTTCCGTATGGGGTGTCTAGGACTGGGGTCAGTAAGATCAGATCGGTCTGTCTACTGAACTCGATCCCCAATGGCTCCGCCCGCTCCACCACCCGTTTCTACACCCACGTTAAGTATTAAAACATAAGTGTATATATCATTTAAATTTGCACTTATCAAAACAAAAATTTCGTCGAATTAGAATTAATATTAACACTTACGCAATACTCCTGGGTAGCAGTGTCAGGGAATCGAAGCTCGTCCGTGGCGGGATCTGTTGAGGTGCCGTAGACGGCAAGATACACGGTCAACATGCTTGGTATACCACCCTGCGCCAGGGTCTGAGCTCTCTGCAATTCGGCAAAAATTTACATATATTATAGAATAACTCTTAATATTGCATTAGATCAAAATAGATCTATTGTAATTTACCGATGTCTCCATGGCACGAGTAATGTTTCTCGAGCCACATGTGTAAGTGAGGCGACCCCTCTTCACCGACTTTCTATTCTCCTTATTTTGATCGGTCCGTTTCTGCACAACAGATTTAGTTTTTTAATTAAGAAACACAAAAAAATAAATTATATACTAAATAATGAATTACATTTAAATTACAAACATGTTTGCGCTCAGACTCATAATACCGGCACAAGAGAGGCCATGTATCTACGTCAAAGGCCGGAGAATGTAAGAGAGACACTCTCTCTGCCTTGGGGGTCACCATCCATAGCATGTAGCAATCAATCTTCAGCTCGTTTATATTATATTGGACCTTAAATTGCATGTTCTTCATGAAGCCCAGGTGAAGAGCGTGGAGATCGATCAGTCTGTCAAGGTCGGGTACAGGCTGAAAGTCGTAATCCAACTGCAAATACAAGAAAATAATGTATTTAAATTGTAAGTGTTAAATAATAAAATATTAATTTGATAAGTTAAATGAAAATATATATTAATACCCGAGCCTAATCCCAGAAGAGGGAAAAGGAGCGTCGGTGCTGATCGCCCCACTCAACGTAAAGAGGATACTTCTTTTCGATGCGGCTCTCATCCTCCATATACCGGTCGAACCTCTCGGCATAATTGCCGGTATAACGATAATTGGGGGTAAACAAGAGGGGGAATGGTGCTTCCCCAAGCTCTATCGGGCCTTAGCCTGTGGGACTGATTCGGCCCTCGAGTCTCCCTCTCGGGGTGGAGCTGCCCTGCATCTACAAGAAATATCAAGACAAGCAATATCAAGACAAAACGGTATTTAGAAATCAAGGATTAAAGAAAATTAAAGTGCGATATATACCTCCGGCGACAGTAGCACGAGCCTGGGCCTGGACAGCAGCACGAGCGGGATGATAGTTCCTCTGGTGAGGAACAGCCGATGACCCGGACGTGGACGAATCCCTTCCAACTAGAAAATAAATATCGACGATAAAATTACATGAAATTCATGGTTTTTCTTAGAGTATATGTAACGACTCTAAAATCGTGTACGGAAATTTTACTGTTAATATATAAGAAATGAGTTTTACAGCCTGAGTTTGAGTTAAAAGTTAATTTTGTTAAATAACAGCAAGAAACAACTTGTAGCTCATTGGTAAAGCCCTTGCACCGCTGTGACGTAGTCTATGTGATCGATTCCTATCAGACATAAATTTTTTTCTGAATTTTTCTTTTTAATTTTTGAAAGCCCAAAAGATTGCACATGCAATACACAAGGAAATGAAAAGTTCAGAAAATCAAACATGTGCAAATTAGTTTAAACACAGAAATATCTACATGGCACGGATATCAACACCCAAAACCCTAAATCGACCGGCCAAAAGACCTTTAAAGCCGGCACCGACGGTCGGATATTGCCCAATGAACCCCGAGCTTTGCATACACACCTTTTCACCTACCCCTAACTCCCCTGCACTATTTGATATCCCTTCAATCAAACAGAGACCCTTCATTTCACAATTAAACATCATTTTAATGCTTTTTAATCCACATTTTTAATCCCAAACCCTAATTCTCCACTATAAATACCATCCCCTACTTTGGGTCAGCACCATTCTGAAAATTATAGAAAAATTCTCTCAAAAAGTTCCTAAGTACAAGTGGAGAAAAGATGAGTTAGCGAGCAAGCAACTTCCGGCGAAGATCAAAGTAAATTCCAGCGCTCCCACGACGCTACGAAACTCACCCCCTCTTCTTCAAATTTTCTTTAAACTTTCTAAACCGTAAGTCCCATCCAAACACCCTTTCTCTTCATTGAAATTCCATTTTAAAACTTATATCGGTAAGTGGAGTTAATACCGATATCACGGTGGCGAAATTTATGGTCAAAATGTGAGAAGCGCATCGAGGAAGCGCCAGCAGTGGGCATGTTTGTGGGCACTCTGGACCCTCAGGCAACCATCTCCCAATTCATGATGTTCTTCAAGCCGACCACGTTCCAAGCCTTGATCGACAAACTAGCCCAAATGGACTAGATGGGTCACAGACCGTCTCTTCCGAAGCCGGAGCCGCGGAACGAAATGGGTAAAGGGAAGGCAACATTCGTTGCAAATACTCAACAGCAGCCCAGCGCCCCGAAATTAACAGATCGCCTAGAGAAAAGACGGCAGTACTATAATGAGAAAATGAAGCGCCCTTATTCATTTCCCCGGGACAAAACGAAAAGATTGTTCGAACTAGCGATGCGCAACAGGGTCATCAATCTGCCGAATCCAAAACGACCACTGCAACCCGGCAAAGCTAATAGTCCTAATTATTGCCTTTACCATCAAATGGTAAGCCATCTAATTGAAGATTGCTTCGTCTTCAAGGGCTGGATTGAAGATCAGTATCAACAGGGCAAATTTGCCCTGTTCGAGAATTGGAAGGTGAACCCACCACAGCCACACACTCCGAAGAAGGCGGACACACCGGGGGCATCATGCTCTTTCATAGAGGAAGCTCCATGGGAGGTCGCTCTTTCAACCAAAACTAAAAGAATGCTGAAGGATCTCCAAACATGCCCGGCGATTAGATGGAAAAGTTCGCTGGAACCCGAGATCATCGAAGGAATGCTGAAATCGCGCCCAAATCCAAAGATTGGTGATGATAGTCAAAGCACTCACACCTAGCCCGTGAAGAAGAAGAAGAACAAAAAGCCCATGAAGCCTGGTGGCAAGCGCACGGACCTGTTTTAGATTGACACGTTGGAAGAATACAATCAAAAAGCGCGGACTCCAGTCACACTCCAAGAGTTTCTCAGCCACGTCCTCGAGGACGGAGATGATGACAACGGAGAAGACTCGTCGGATGAATCTGAAGATTATGTGGCAAGTTGCCATGTGATCTCTCACTCGTTAACAAACGGTGAAGAAGACCTGGATGCAGAAGACCCGGGGGCAAATCCTGAGCCCGAACTTCTACGACCATCAGACGAAGCAATTGATGCATTCTTAAACGAAGTTCTTTTGAAAAGCAAAGCTGATCGAGAGCGTGAGATAGCCATATTTGAGAAGTCCAAACGCCGACGACTGGACAAAAGGGTTGAAACACTCCCACCAGGTCAGAGTACAGCTGCCGTAAATAAAAGCAGGTTCAAGACGAGAAAAAGGTTCGCCAAAGCCATATTAATGGGAATGAAACTGCCACCCTCTGGAGGAAACATTCTTGGTGAAGCGGAAATGCATCCTAGCTACTGCTTATATCATCAAAAGATTACACACCCCACCGAAGAGTGCAACACTTTTAAAAGATGGTGGCAAGGATATGTTGCTCACCGACAACAGTTCAAGCGGATGAAACGCAAAGCTCGTCGGGAACGAAGAAATACGACCGAAGAGCGCAAAAGAACTACCGGCAACTGTCACATGATCGACGCTGGGGGATCGCAAGTTCTACCTTCGGGAGCGACTCTGATGAAGAAATGAATCTTGGCCCTTTTTTTAAAGAGTCCACCTCGGGAAAGGAGGGAGAACCGAAGACCTGTAAAAATATTCAGCTGCGCAATCGTATGCTGCCTGAAAAGAATCTTGGGCCCGCGAACAGTGGGTTGAATAGAAAGGATAAGGGGAAAGAAAAAGTCCCTGAGGACATCGCTCTAGATGATCAAGTCGTCAAAGTGCTGACAGCCAAGGACCCACCGAAGAAAAGTAAGGTGGACTACAACATTCTGGCGCACTTGAGAAGATACCCTCGCAGCTCAGCATTCTCGACGCCCTTTTGCTATCCAAAGAGGCGAGAGATTCTTTAATCAAGGCACTACAAGAACCCAAACAATTCCAAGCTTTCCTCGCCGAAGAAAAGATGAAGGACGAGCTGGAAGAGGTGCACACAGCCGATATCACTTATGGCGATGAAGATCTCCGCCTCGGGACGTGCGAACATAACCGTCCCCTTTATGTCTCCGGATACTGCCATGATATTAAGATCGGTAAGATCCTGGTTGTCAATGGGCCATTATTCAATCTCCTCAATGTAAAAGTATTGAAGGAAATCTGCATGAGCGTTCAGCACCTCGCTCGTGATAAAATCACTATCTCCGCGTTTGATTCTTAATCATCAAGGACGCTCGGGTCTGTGATACTGACGCTGCACTTTGGGTTGCTAGTCACTGACATCAAATTTCACGTCATTGACGCTAAGACCTGCTATAATGCTTTGCTCGGCCGGCCTTGGTTGCACGAGTACAACATCATCCCTTCTACACAACATCAATGTATGAAGTATTTTAAAGATGGTCTCGAGTATACTGTGACAGGAGAATTAAATCCATTCACCGTGAATGAAGTCCGAAAGTACGAAGATGCAAAATACTTCTTACCAGATTTTGAAGACACGGAAAGATGTCACAAACCAAAGGACAAAGCTATCACCACTATTCCGGTCTTCGGGAGTGATACCGAGAAGGAAGAAGAAATAGTTTATTCAGGACTGCCCCAATACAACAAGCCGGGACTGTCCACCCCTATATTGATCTTCGGCAGCTACTCAGAAGATGAAGTCAATACCGTGTTCTCTGCTCGGCCATCAATACAAGCCTTTGCTGACAATGATCAGAGTTTGCAGATCGCCATGGTTCAACAAGAGCATTACAAAGAGCTCGACGCACTTGATACCTATAATGTGCAGGAACTACAAACATTCTACGTCCCTCCCAGGCGAAGAGATGAAAAGGCGATCCTTTTTTATTGATCCACGGAAACCAAAGTCGAGAAAGAAATGTGGCACGGCGCTGATGCTACAATCGACAAGCTCCAACCCATCCGTTTGCCCAGATACTACATAGATGGATTGAGAAGACTGTTGAGGCGCCAAGGCATACCCCTCAAACAGACTGCTCGACATGCTCAATTTTACAACAGGATCTGGAACGTTCCCGGAACTCAGCGAAAGTTGCCCAACGGAAAAATGGAAACGATCGGGCTTGGATATATTCGATTCAAGAAACGGGAGCGAGTCCATGGCAGTTACGTCATACATGACTTCGATGAAGAAGGAGACGCCCTGTTAAAAGATGCTGACCCTGAACCAAAACAAAGTCTTGCCATGAAAATGCCAAGTCCGTCGTTTGAAGAACAGATGGACAAGCTGATAAGGGAAGCTGGTCAAAATGTTCGAGATGACCATAATCGCGAAATGGCCATCTACGAGAGAGCTAGGACGCAGCGCCTCCTTCGACAGGCCGCGAAGAATGACAATGCTCCTCATCCCCAGCCTGTCATATAAAAGACCCGACACAGAGGCAAAAATAAACCAAAGAACGGAAAAAACGTTCGACAGCAGCCAAGCAGGTCTAAAAAACCACGCAAGCGGGAATCGAGCAGCCAGGATTTGTCTCTTATAAAGAAGATGGGTCGAGCGTATTCTTTTCCACAAGACAAGACAAGGAAGATATTCGATCTTGTCATAAAACATCAAATGATGACACTCCCGGAGTCCAAGCACTCCGAGAAAGCAGGCGAAGTCTCTCACCCGGACTATTGCTCCTATCACCGGGCAATAGGACATCCTCTCGAAGACTGCTTCACATTCAAAGACTGGGTAGAAGACCAGTATCAACTCAGCAAGTTCGCTTTATTCAGCAGCTGGAGGGTAACTCTGCCACAAAAGAATGAACCAAAAGCCGTGTATGCAGCGAGAGTAGAACCAGATCAACATCGGTCTTGGAAGCGATCACGCACCTGTCACATGATAATGATATCAGGAGAAGGAGCATGCGGAGATGTGGTTGACCTCCCTTGGTGCTTCGAAAACGATAACGACGAGGTGATCTCCGAGTTTCCACCGGCGCCAAAAGAGCTGGAAGATGGAATACATACTACTGCAGATAACCTCAGAAAAATCGACTTGGGAACAGCAAACGACCCACGGCCGACGTTCGTCAGTGAGCTGTTGTCTGAAGAAAAGGTGGCTATGCTCAAAGATGTGCTCTTGCAGTATAAAGTCTGTTTCGCATGGAACTATTCTGAGATGCCAGGATTAGATCCAGAAATAGCCGTCCACAAATTCGCAATTTCTCCGGACGTCAATCCAATCAAACAAGCACCGAGAAGAATGCGGCTCGAGCTTGAGATGAGCATCAACGCCGAGGTCAAGAAGCTAATCGACTCCGGTTTCATCCAGGAAGTTCAGTATCCTGACTGGATCGCCAACATTGTCCCGGCTATGAAGAAAAATGGGACGGTGCGCATATGTGTGGACTTTCGGGATCTCAATAAAGCCTGCCCGAAGGACGACTTCCCAGTACCGGTCACCGAGCTGATGATAGACAACACGTCCACCCATGAAGTTTTCTCCTTCATGGACGGCTCATCAGGATACAATCAGATAAAGATGCATCCCGAGGACCAGAAGCATACCGCTTTCCGGACCCCTTTGGGCATATTCTGCTACAAGGTGATGCCTTTCGGTTTAAAGAATACCGGTGCCACCTATCACAGAGCCATGACAAAAATTTTCGATGACCTCATACATGAAATTGTCGAATGCTATATCGACAACCTCGTGGTGAAAAGCAAATCATACGAGGAACATTTAGAGCATCTAAAGATCGTATTTCAACGCCTTCGGCAATACAACTTGAAGATGAACCCTCTCAAGTGCGCGTTCGGAGTTTCCTCGGGCAAGTTCCTAGGATTCGTCGTCTGACACCGAGGCATCGAGATAGATCCGTCGAAGATCAAAGAAATTATGGAAATGCCCCCGCCAAAGACTCTCAAGCAGCTGCGGTCTCTCCAAGGAAAGCTCGCATATATCCGGCGATTCATAACCAATCTTTCCGGCAAGTGTTGCCCATACAGTCACTTAATGAAAAAGGGAACCCCATTCGTCTGGGATCGCAAATGCCAAGGTGCACTAGATGAAATCAAGCAATACCTGCAGAATCCGCCGGTGCTAACCGCTCCAGTCAAGGGAAAACCCCTCATTCTGTATACAACTGCCCTCGAAGGTTCTATAGGTGCGCTGTGGGCATAAGAAAACGACCAAGAGAAAGAGAGAGCCCTCTACTACTTGAGTCGAGTTCTGCTGGGGGCAGAAAGCAATTACTCCCCATTGAAAAACACTGCTTGGCATTGATCTTCGCGATAACGAAGATCAGGCACTACGCATTGGCACATGAGGTCCATCTCATATCGAAGGTGGATCCTCTCAAATATTTGATGTCAAAGGCTATATTAACGGGACGACTCGCTAAATGGGCCCTGCTCTTAATGGAGTTCTCGGTAACATACCGACCTTTCAAGGTAGTGAAAGGCCAGGCTATCACCGACTTTCTCGCTGAGCATCCAATACCTGCCGACTCTCCCTTGAAATACGAATTGCCAGACGAGCACGCGTTTGACACGATCGACGGGGAGAGAAGAGAGAATGATACCCGATGGGAACTCTACTTCGATGAAGCATCTTCCATGAAGAAGCGCAAACATAACTCCCCCATAATCAAATCAGGGGTAGGCCTCATCTTCGTGAATCCACAAGGAGGGATAATGCGCTTTGCCTTCTCTTTAACAGAGCCGAGGACAAACAATGAAGCCAAATATGAAGCTTTGATAGCGGGTCTTGAGATCTCTGTCGACATGGGAATTGAAAACCTCCACATATACGGAGACTCCCAGCTGGTCGTCTGTCAAGTAAACGGCGACTATCAAGAGATCGCTCGCTATCTTCCTAAGCCCAAACTCTATAAGTAGTAACCGGCTTTCGGACCGAAATGTCCTAAAACTAACAACGGACCGAAATGTCCTAAAAACTAACAACAGACCGAAACGTCGTTAAACTAACGATGGACCACTATGTCCTAAAACTGGCTGTTGACCGAGATGTCGATAAACTACTACAGACCTCAACCTCCAAAGGTTGACAAAAAAATATAATAAAAAAAGAGAAAACGGTATGTCCATAAGCAGAATGGGCACAGATGAAAACCTGAAAGGGCTCCGTGAGTAAAAACAGCAGGGCTACTGGCGAGTTTTGTGAAAACCCGAAAGGACGCAAGCTCGTTGAAAGACACTTGCAAGTTCCTCTCGACCCTGTAAGGAGAAATCACCTGCGTGAGATCCTTACGACTCACAAGGAAACAACACACTTAGGGATCCCCACGATTCCTAAGGAGAAATTACACTTGCGGGATCCTCACGACTTGTAAGGAGAACCCTCCTATGAGACCCTCATGGCTCATAGGATTCAAAAGCCTTAAGCTACAGGGATCTAAACCTGTTCTTAAGCAGCCACCACAATCTCCCTTTCGGCCCTACAGGTGGTTCAGTATTGACCCTTGTATACAATCCACGGACGCGAATAAACATTTCCCTAACAAAGTCCCATCCGTGACTAGGGATACGCTCGTACAGCAAACAACACTTGTAAGTCCTCTCGACTTATAAGGAGAAAATACTCTTGTAAGATCCTTACGACTTATAAGAGAACACACACTTAGGAATCCTCATGATTCCTAAGGAGAAAACGCACCTACGAGATCCTCACGACTTGTAGGGAGAAATACCTTTATGAGACCCTTACGGCTCATGAAGTCAAAAGCCTTAGTCGACAGGATCTTAACCCTGTTTGCTAAGCCACCTTTGTTCGACGTCGACAGAGGCAAATGATGATTCACTCCTGGCAATATCCCAGTTGTAGCGATGCTGATGCCGAAATCGGTGTCTAATTCCAAGCTTGCAGTAAAAAGACAGCGAGCCACACATGCATACGAAATAGTCGAAATGATGGGGCAACTTGTAACGAAATCAGCAAGTAAAAATGTATGCATACAAAATAGCCGAAATGATTGGGCAACTCGCAGTAAAAAGTAGCGAGTAAATAAAAACAAATAGCCGAAATGATTGGGCACCGCGAGAAATAGCCGAAATGATTGGGCAATCGCGACTTTCGCGATATAAAAGCTGAAATGATAGAGCATCGCGGAAAGAAAAATGTAAAATGAAATTTATGCCCTACAGGTGATATCACATCAATCCCTGTATACAATCCAGGGGCACAAACAAAGAGGGAACCATACCTTCCTATCAGGCTCCATCCGGAAGAGAGACAAGTCTCGACGGTCAACAGACAGCCTAGAGATCATCTCAACATTCAACAGACGCAATCGAAGCAGAACCGCGGCAATTCCTAGTTCCATGACTCGGCAGTGCACAGATAACCGAGAGTCAAACCCCGACTCCATGAAATGCGGATAAAGTCAACAATTCCTGGTTATGTGGAACGCGGCTTATGTCAATCTTGACCCCATGGAAAACGTCCAGAGCGGATCCTGGTCCTCGCAGAACATGGCAATGGCCCTGTGGGAAGCATCCAGAGCGGAGCCTGGTCCTCGCAGAACACGGCTATGACCCCGTGGGAAGCATCCAGAGAAAATTCCTGGTTACGTGGAACGCGGCTTATGTCAATCCTGACCCCATAGAAAACGTCCAGAGCGGATCCTGGTCCTCGCAGAACATGGCAATGACCCCGTGGGAAGCATCCAGACCGGAGCCTGGTCCTCGCAGAATACGGCTATGACCCCATGGGAAGCATCCAGAGCAAAATTCCTGGTTACGTGAAACGTGGCTTATGTCAATCCTGATCCTTTGGGAAAACATACAGAGCGGAGCCTGGTCCTCGCAGAACACGGCAATGACCCCGTGGGAAGCATCCAGAGCGGAGCCTGGTCCTCGAAGAACACGGCTATGAGCCCGTGGGAAGCATCTAGAGCAAAATTCTTGGTTACGTGGAACGCGGCTTATGTCAATCCTGACCCCATGGGAAAACATCCAGAGCGGAGCCTGGTCCTCGCAGAACACGGCTATGACCCCGTGGGAAGCATCCAGAGCAAAATTCCTGGTTACGTGGAACGCGGCCTATGTCAATCCTGACCCCGTGGAAAACGTCCAGAGCGGAGCCTGGTCCTCGCAGAACATGGCTATGACCCCGTGGGAAGCATCCAGAGCAAAATTCCTGGTTATGTGGAACGCAACTTATGTCAATCCTGACCCCGGGGGAAATGTCTAGAGCGGAGCCTGGTCCTCGCAGAACACGGCTATGACCCCGTGGGAAGCATCCAGAGCAAAATTCCTGGTTATGTGGAACGCGGCTTATGTCAATCCTGACCCTGTAGGAAGCATCCATAGCAAATTCCTGGTTACGTGGAACGCGGCTTATGTCAATCCTGACCCCGTGGGAAACGTCCAGAGCGGATCCTGGTCCTCGTAGAACACGGCAATGACCCCGTGGGAAGCATCCAGAGCGGAGCCTAGTCCTCGCAGAACATGGCTATGACCCCATGGGAAGCATCCAGAGTAAAATTCCTGGTTACGTGGAATGCGGCTTATGTCAATCTTGACCCCGTGGGAAAATATCCAGAGCGGAGCCTGGTCCTCGCAGAACATGGCAATAACCCCGTGGGAAGCATCCAGAGTGGAGCCTGGTCCTCGCAGAACACGGCTATGACCTCGTGGGAAGCATCTAGAGCAAAATTCCTGGTTACATGGAACGCGGCTTATGTCAATCCTGACCCCGAGGGAAAACATCCAGAGCGGAGCCTGGTCCTCGCAAAACACGGCTATGACCCCCGTGGGAAGCATCCAGAGCAAAATTCCTAGTTACGTGGAATGCGGCCTATGTCAATCCTGACCTCGTGGAAAACGTCCAGAAGGGAGCCTGGTCCTCGCAGAACACGGCTATGACCCCGTGGGAAGCATCCAGAGAAAAATTCTTGGTTGCGTAGAACGCGGCTTATATCAATCCTGACCCCGTGGGAAGCATCCAGAGCAAATTCCTGGTTACATGGAACGCGGCTTATGTAAATCCTGACCCCGTGGGAAACGTCCAGAGCGGATCCTGGTCCTCGCAGAACACGGCAATGACCCCGTGGGAAGCATCCAGAGCGGAGCCTGGTCCTCGCAGAACACGGCTATGACCCCGTGGGAAGCATCCAGAGCAAATTCCTAGTTACGTGGAACGCGGCTTATGTCAATCCTGACCCCGTGGGAAACGTCCAGAGCGGATCCTGGTCCTCTCAGAACACGGCAATGACCCCGTGGGAAGCATCCAGAGCGGAGCCTGGTCCTCGCAGACACGGCTATGACCCATGGGAAGCATATAGAGCAAAATTCCTGGTTACGTGGAACGCGGCTTATGTCAATCCTGACCCGTGGGAAACGTCCAGAGCAGAGCCTGGTCCTCGCAGAACACGGCTATGACCCCGTGGAAAGTATCCAGAGCAACTCCTGATTCCGTGAATTGCGGATAATGGTAACCTCGCCCATCAATTGCGGGTCCTTACGACTCGTAAGGGAGCAAATTCTCTTGTGAGATCCTTACGACTTTTAAGAGAAAACACACTTAGGAATCCTCATGATTCTTAAGGAGAAATTACACCTACGGGATCCTCTCGACCTGTAGGGAGAAAATTCTTTATGAGACCCTCACGGCTCATAAACTTGAAAAGTCTTAGGAGGCAGATCTTAACCCTGAATCCTAAGCCATCGTTTCCTTGCAAAGAAATAGAAATAGACTATCCACAGAATACACTTATTAAAAGGGACACACCATCATGAAGAAAAATATATCTTTTATTCATGAATCAAAATGAATACAAAGTACAAGTTATGAAAGAACAAAAAAATGTACTCTCATTCAGGAGTATGTACAAAGGAAGAATAAAAAAATATATACAATTTTTCAAGTCGGTAGGAGATTTAGCAGGTTTTCCAGTTCACCCCTTCTTCACTGGGCCTTGGTTTCATGATTTATTATCATCAAAAGACGGGCCTCCGCTTGAGCCTGTTGGGCCTGGTATGAGGCATGTCGGCCTTCAAGCTCTTTTTCAGTAACCTTATGGGCTTCGACCATTTCACAAGTGAAAACGGCGGCCTTATCAATGGCTACCACCTCCTTGATAGCTTCTTGAATCACTCGCCAAAGTTCATATGCTTTAGTGGTCTTGGCCGTAAGGTTGGCTTGAAGCTCCCTCAGCGCTTTGGAAGCCAGCTCCCTCTCCAAAAATTTGCGGCTGAGCCTTTTCTTACATGATATCATGTTCGCAACGCACGCTCGATCAGCCCCCGTAAGCTTTCCTTCATGGCCACAACCTCGGAGGGAAGGCGTGTACATTCAAGAATGTGCAAACAAGCCTCCACCTGCCGACAGAACTCAACCCAGACTTGGACCAATGTTTCGCTATGGTAGGTGGCAAGAAAGGGAAGAGAACCGTTAGCTTTAGCGGCAAATGCTTCAGCCGTGATCAGATTGCCAGCATGAAGGTCTTCAATTAGGGCTGACAGGGAGTTAAGGCTTAGCTTTGCCATTCGTTCCGAGGCACGCAGGGCATAAGGGCCAGGCGGCATGACGATGTGAGACTCCAGCGCGGTAAGAACCGGCAAAGCTGTTAAGATTCATAAATAGTCAGCGAGGTTCACAAGCAAAGAACAGATGAAATAACATCAAAATTTTACTTACCAATAGTCATGCAAGAGGGGTCTGAAGGCTCCTCAGGCCCGTCAAGAATCTCAACCTCGTCATCAGCTTCCAGAACTGAAGAAGACATCAATGTCATTATATGAAATAATAATATTACCGTGATGAGAGGGCAAAAGACACTGACCTTGCCTGGAAGAGAGGACGATGCGTTGAGGAGATATCTCCTGCGGAGCAGCCATCTCCAACAGGCGCTGAAAGGACTTCCTAGAAGACATATCGGCAATAGACGCCGCCAAGCCACGCAATTCTAAAAAGACAGATGGGTTCAGATAATGGAGAGATTATTAATATAAAAAATAGAAGGCTACCTTCGATGCTCCTCCCGTTCTGGAAAGAAGGGATAGCAGCTTCGGCGACCTCCTCCACGCCCCCAGGCACAGCATCAGGGACATGGGCCTGTATAGAAACTTCCAATGGAGGAGCGACGGCCGCCGCTACAGGCTCCAAAGAAAGGACGGTAGCCTCGACTACCTGTCCTCTAATCTCCGGGCCGCCCCAGTAAGATCCATCGGATCGGCGACTAACAAAGATGTCTCTCCCGGGGGAGCATGCACTTGGGGAACGGGAGTCACCAAGGGAAGCTCCATTGCAGGAGCAGCGGTTAAATCGACCCCTTCCACACTTATTAGTGTCTTATCGGGGATATCTGTAGAGCCCGTAATTGAGGCGCGACTCGAACCCACGTCCTCTGCCATGGCTGAAGTCCCTGCAAATTTTTCACGAAGATAAGGATATATATATATGTGTGTGTATGTATAAGCATTGCAAAATAATACAAAAAGACATATAAACATACCGATCCGTAAAGGAGCTTCTAGTATGGCCTTTTCAACCCGGCGCTCATTCTCAAGAAGTCGTGCTCGCCGGGGCTCGAGGGTAGATTCATGACCACCAGTCCACAATGAAAGCGCGTCTTCGGCATCGGCCGAGATAAGTTGCTTAAGGGCCCTCTCACCCCATTCCTCCAAAGGGCCTATGAATCTCCACCGTATCGAGGGAGGATCTTCGTAGAAGATGACGGTAGGATAAGGCCTCTTTGGGATCCTTGCATTCTCAGTTTCAAGCCGTGAGCGTCTTATAACCTCAGCCAATTGTGCGGCTTCCTCGGCAGATGAACCTGGGAAAAGAAGACCATCGTCCGGCGCTATCATGGATATTGGTTCGTCTTGAACGATAGGCTCGGATTCTACTAAAAGATTGAGCAGACGGGTGACTGTCTTCTTCCTCCTCTTTGGCCCAGAACTAATACCAAAAGATGCCCGCTTCTTTTCCCTCGAAGCTCTGGTTCGACGCTGACCCACCTCGCCTTCAATGTCCTCTCTCGGCGGCGCTACCGATGAGGACACTGCCATTGCTGATGCCACAACTGATGATACTGCTGCTGGTGCCTTCCTGCCCCTTGATTGAGCCCTAGTGTGCAGCGGCATACCAGCTGTGGGATTTAGATCCACTTCCGCCGTCCCCGGGGTAAGCACGACGCTGGTATCTCTCAAAGGAGGGCGAACCGTGGCACGCGGTCGCGGCGGAACTCCCGTGGCTTGGATCGGAGCGGGAACCTTATATCCAAGGAGTATCCTTTTCTCCTCGGTAATAATAGGACTGACTCGGTAGAGATACCAGCCTGTGAAAGCCCCCACACATCGAGGGATATAATCAGCCTCGGGAATCACGAAGGAAGAGCGGGTGTTCAGCCGCATGAAGTGATGAGCGGCGTCACGAACAACTTCAGATGACGGGCTGGGCTCCACTGTAAATGCCTCGAAAGGGACACCCTGATCATACCCCAGTTGCCGAGCGGAGCGGTGTGGGTTGTACCGCATAAAAAGGGCCGCTCCGTTCTGTCGGAACACCAGATAACCTGGTCGGATCGAATATAAGTGCGCGGCTTCCTTCGGCTTCAAGGAGGGTGCTCTTTCGACGAATCAAAGAGCTGCTGGATCGGTCCTGAAGGGGCCGAGAGGATTCGATCGTTAAACACCATCCGGTCCGCATTAGCATAAGGACAAAGCAGCACACGAATGGCCCCGGACTAAGTCGGGTCAGGAGCAGAGGCGTCCACCAGCCGCATGAGTCGCGGAAAAGTGTAAGCGTCATAAAAGCTGGGCCTTTGATGCGCAGCAAATGCCCTTAGCACATGCATTTCAATCCAGGACTTAAAGTAATGAAGAGAAAAGTTTACCACATCTACACCGGGAGTTAAGGTATTGGCCGTGGCACTTAACCCATGATATAGATGCGCTAGCCCCGCAATGCCCACAGCTAGTCGTGTCCCTTCGGCAATACGATGGGCAGGGTAGATAACTGAGGCTCTGATAAAACGATGGTGCGTGGGAATGGTGAACCAGCTGAGCCAAACACTGATGAAGCCCACAAAGAAAGTTTCCTCATCCATACCAGGAGCTGCGATCGACTCAAAGGATATGGCCGATATGATGGGAATGTAGAACTGCGGCAAGTCCTCTTCTTTAGCCGGTCGCTTATTTAAACCGAATCCAAAGGGGTCGTTGATATTCGCAAACTTTGGAGCCGTCTTCAGCAGAACGTCCTCGCGAAGGAAGCAAGCAATAAAACTTTTGAAGGTGATGCCCTGCTCGTCTGATTCTGTGAACAGCTTTTCAAAGATGCCCAGAGCCTTGATCAGACCTGGGTGCTTGTGGCGGACGGCGTTCTCAGTCGACAAACCATCAAGCATAGCAGGATCAACTTCAAAAATGTATTCATCGGAAGGAAACAGTTCTTCATAGAATGTCCCCCTGATCGGCAACCCCGAAATCTCGTGAAACTCGTCCAAAGAAATTGAAACTTCGCGGCCCCCTACCAAGAAAGTGTTGGTAGGGAGATTCCATTAATTTAAGAAAGCCTTAACTCACCAGACATGAGGGGAATGATAGAGGAAAAAAGACACATACACCGCCTGGTAGAGCCCGACCTACTGCAATCGCGCACGATGGGCGGACAGGATGTAACGAGCCCAGAGAAGGTAACCCGTGGGTTGTCGAGGAGTAAGCCCTATTTTGTAAACCTGTCCCCACGGCTGAGATTCGCCTTGGCAGATGCGACGCCCTAAAATGCCTATAGCTGGTACGGGGTGGTTTGGAATCCCAGTTGTAGATGGTTTAAGCCATCCCGTAGGGGTCCAATTCGGTATCTCCAAGGCAAAAGCGGTCTGTGGACGCTCCATCGGTAGAAAGGGGTAGGTCGGCTCCGTTGGTACCTCGAAAAGGAAGCTGCGATGACCACGGACGTGTTAGTTATGTATATGCCCTAGAGGCCATTGTTGTACATTTGATGTATATTATGATGGATGCTTAGATATATACAGAGAGGACTTTCTTGCTCGTCATGATAGTATGCTATTTGGTTTCACTTTATCTTAACATGTTGACTTGTATTGGTTTACTGTCTTTCTCTCACATGTTGATAAAGCCCTTAGGATCTGTGCTCGACTACTGGGACTATGATGAGATCATACTAGTGGGGCCATAGTAGTTGATGAGTACATCCTATAACTGTTCCTAGTCGAGGGTATATCGAGACAGGGCATCGATACACCAGAGTAGACTAGCGTATACGCATCTTGACCCATATGATGGGCGATGGATGATCCCATATCCATCGGTGTTTGACATCAAGGATGGTGTATGGGTGCTCAGTGGAGACTGGGTACACTGGACGGACTCGCCGAGAACTCCCAGTTGGTGATATACCACACGTCAGATGGCAGTTCTCCGGTGACACTGGTACAGGGTAGTCTGTAGACCCGATATCGTCATAGAGTCTTGTATGATTCCCACTGTGCTTTGAGTTCCACCTTACCACATCCACGAGGGCATGCAAAACGGTGGCTTTTGGGTACAGTCCCGAATCACATGGAGGCAATGAGCGATAGGAGGGGATTCGTCTCTCCCGGTATAGGGAGTTGATGTTGTGCTGTGTTCGATTGGCTATAACTGGAAGTCCCTGGCCAGGGCTGATATAGAGATATACTGGTAAGTGTTACCAGTAGTTTCTCGACCTGTTATGAGCCTCACATCGACACGACTTATCGGTTACTGGGGTCTGACGTATACCACCCCTAGACCTGATATGCGACATATCAGACGAACAGACCGGACTGTACGGGAGTGTTACTGATTGGATTCACAGGAGAACGGACAGACTAGCTTGTTGATCTTCTGATCGCTCAATACCTGGGTGGCTGTTACGTTTAGCTGACCGCTTGCAGCTTGTGGGTGTTTGATATGATCATCACCTGCTACCGGCGTATTGACGATTCTTTAGAGTCCTACACAGAGGTTTCTTGGCTCAGACGAAACGGAGTAGAGGAACATATGCGATATGTGCAGGACCGAGGATAATGCGATATGAGATACCGTATTATATTCTCGTGATATTTAGATATGAATCGGGACATCGGATCAAGTGTTGATTCGACGAATCGGTACATGATATATTAGCTGGTTATATTCGATATAGCCGGATCGTTGGATCAAGTGTTGATTCGATGATTTAATGTATAATAATATATATGATATATTGTATTACATTATCTAATATTGGCTCACTTTATTATTTCATTTTCTCACTGGATTAATACATTGATATATATGCGATATATGTTAAATGTATTATTTTCAAATGTTGCAAATATATAATATATATGTGATATATATTATTGTAACATGATATGATTTATTATTAAACATGTTTAAGGATGATAATGAGGGATTAGGGTTTGATTAGGGTTAGCTCTTTCAAGTTCATTCTAGAAGGATTCTATTTTGTCTTGGTTAAGATATTATGGTTGATCTTTATCTTTAACCTAACCAAACCCTAACCCTAGTTTATTCTCTACAACTTTTATCCTATCATCCTTGACCATGGTTAGATAATCAATCATATACACTTGACTACTATTCATCAGAAAAGGATTATTCTTTCATTATTCATCTTCTTCTCTCTTGAGTTCTAAAAGAAAATGCTTACTAGTTAATTCTTTTGTGATGATTTCAAGTGAGAAAGTGAATAAAAAGAAAGCATAAATACTACTCCCTCATCCTCATCTCATCTAGCCCATGAGATTAGGGTGTTCATCTCTTTAGAGTGAGAAAGCTTGGGTTTTTGCAACTTCGACGTAGATCATCGGAGATTCGGAACACTTCAAGCAAGCATGGATCGTTCGAGTCGTGGAGCTTCTCTTGAGTCTGGGAGATCGTGGATCGCGGCGAAGGGACTTCTACTCTGAGCTTGTGAAGCGAAGGAGCGGACTACAAAGGTTGTAATCCCTCACACTTAGCTATAAAGATATCATCTTGCATGCTAAACCCTAATAATCTAGCAAAGATCCCGTCTTTGGGTTGTTCGGCATGTCTAAAATTTTATCCGGGCATGTTTGATGCCTTATGAACCTTCACAAGAGTGCCTAGGAACCCTACAGTGGTATCAGAGCCTAGCTAGAGCATTAGGCAACGTGTTTACGAAGTTAAAACTCCGATCGAACCCGAACCGACGAAATTTACCCCCTCTCTGGAAATTTTTCAAAATCTGGGGTTTTTCTGAATTAAAAATACCTGAAAAATACAGCAAGAAAATATAAGAATTATGGTGAAATTCGTGCCTCCAATTCGACAATTTGGCCGCGAAACCGCGGCAAAGACCCACCATTGGCGGCGGCTCCGCGGCAGTATAAGTGTATTAGGCACGGTTTTGTGCACAGTAATTCTTGTATATGTATTTACTATTTTATGGGTATTTTTATTCTGACTGAAGTGTTGAGTATTCTGGGGTTTCTTTTATAATCGTAGATTCGATCGGAATATTTAAATTCGTTTTTATTTCCGGATATTTAGAAACTGTTAAACTATTTGAACGGATATCATTAACCCACTTTATCCCGGAACGGCAAACTTTCAAGTGTTGAATTTTTATTGGGTTTAAATCTTTCGGAAAAATTGTACAAGTTAAGCGGTGGACCCTCTAACTCGATTATGTGACCGTCTTGAACTGCCTTTTGAACCTTCGGGTTTGGGGCAGTACGGCGTGCCACATGTGAGGCGTTGGCTTGACCCTTCTACGGCTGGATCACTGGTACTATGACATATTCTGGGATTATTTGGACTCCGCTCAAGTGTTGAGCACTTTGGGAAATTTTGGGTATTTGATTATCTGTTCGAAAAGTTTAATACTGTCTATTTATCTGGAATGTGATACAATATGTGGAATTCATAGAGTTAGGCATGAAATGCGAAGTATGTGATATTTCGGATTTATGATGTCTAAAGTGATTGTGGATTCCAAATATTGTAGTTTTACACTTTCTTTTCTGTGACCGTAAGTGTAGTATGTAGTTGTATTGCCGGTCTTCGTTGTTATACATCGGCGACGATCGGTGTATGCATACTTACTTACGTTGATGATATGAGATATTATGTGTTGCTGAGATATGATGTGCAGGATTGTCGCGATTGAATAGCCGGGGGTTTTATGTGAGATGAGAGTTTTATATTTTCATTCATGTAAATTCAATTGTAATGTAATATTCTTTTATTTGGGGCACTTCCAGGTTGAGGTTGATGCCACCAGTGTTGTAGATTATTTACTTTTCCGCATTAGGATGGACCCAAGGAGGGGAGCACAGGTGACCGGGTTATGGGGTTCAGTGGGAGGCCATCTCGAGGAGTCGAGACCGGGTCTCCTAAACTCCAGAATTGGTAGGGTCGCTTGCCACTCTCGTAGGGGTCCAGGGTGTGGGCTTGGCTATTCATCGCGACTGTGGAATCCGTATTTTCTATTGTTGGCTAAATACTAAATACGGACGTCCTAGTATATCCCACATTATATCTATGTTTCTGCTGCGATATCTGTGATGTGATCATTTGATATGTTCTGATGGATACAGTATATAGTATATATGATATATTATATAGATGTTACTTATGTTTTACACCCGCACTAGCCCTGCCCTGCTCTGTCGTTAGTTATCTAACCTAACGGTGCACGAGGGGACATCAAGGCGAATGCGGATGGCATAAGTGTACGTCGTATTTATCTGTGATGCTTAGGAAGCATAAGCTGATGGGATTTTTATTAATGAGATTAATAAAAAGAAAAGAAACCTAAAAGATGTTGTAGAATCAAAACTTTATAAAAAGGGTAGCTACAGTTTTGCTTTGCATAGCGGTATATATGATATACCCTGCACCTTATTCGATGAGGAAAGGGCCGACGATCCCTTCACCGGGAGTGACCCCTTTAGCAATAACTGGCAGATGCTACACACTCGGTTTGTTTTTGATTGCTTCTATAGTTTCTGCTTTGCACAGTGATATATATGATATATCCCGCACCTCATTCGACGAGGAAAGGGCCGACGATCCCTTCACCGGGAGTCACCTCTTTAGCAAAACTAATGAAAACCTAAAAAACACTCCATTTCAAAATTTCACGTGATTCTACGACGATATCAAGTTCATTACGCTCATGGTTTTTCTGAAAAAACCTGCGTAGCCCTCCGTCATTTCAGATAGATATTATTTAGTATTCGTGCTATGTTTGTTGACTTAGTCAAGGCGTAGTGTACGGTAGCTAAGTAGTGTTTATCTGCTAAAACATGAGATGTGATTGGATTAGGGTATTCGCACGGCCTTGTTGACTCAGTCAAGGGTCGTACGGGTGGGTTTAATTCAATCGAGAAATGTACGGGTTGAACTTGACTTGCGATTTATGGTTTGTTGACTTAGTCAAGGTCATAGATCGCTAGGGGCAAAACATTATCGGGAATTTCAAGTGTTGAAATTTGCAATGAGATTGCATACCTTCTATGAGATAGTTGGATCCCGATACCCACTGCGAGTAAGAGGTACTCCTGGGAGAGTTTTACACAGGACAATTAGTCGATCAAGTAGGTGTCTAGAAAAGTGTTAACGGGGTTACGCCTCTCGGAAAACGAGGTTTACTTTAATTAGGTCCGTGCGAAAGCACGGGGAACCTCCCTCAAAGTACTGACACTGATCTGGCTGAAAGATTGACGAAATTGTAGGGTGTAATTAATCCCGGCTAATCTTACCTTTTAGGGTTTGAAGGTAGATTTGATAAAAACAGTGGGAGACATCCTGATTAGATAAGATAATAACCAATCTAATCTTGCAAGAGCATACGCTAAAGTGTTTTCTTCTCTCTCTCTCCAGGTAGCGACCATGTCAGGCCATAATCTAGATAATAATATGGATGTATTGACTGAACCCGCTTATTATACTGAGCAGGGGAACGTTGGACCCGTTTTTTCTTATAAGAGTTATAAGACTGAACAGGGAATAGAAGAATATCTAGATTCTCAAGCCGCCCAAAAGAACATGCATGTTAATGCATCTTCTTCGGGTGTGTTAGTTATTGAGAACTGTTTCTCAGTTCACCCTACGTCCTGGGTATTAGATACCGGATCAGGATCCCACATATGTAAACAGTTACATGGGCTACGTAAAGGTAGAGAACTGGGAAAAGGTGATCATTCCGTTCAAGTAGGGAACAGTGCAAGTATTGCAGCCAAAGCAGTTGGCGAATATCACCTTGTATTGCCAAGTCGTAATACACTGATTCTAAATGAGTGCTATTATATACCGAACATGATGTGCAACATTATATCAGTTTCTTTATTAACTAAAGAAGGATATAATTTTGTAGTAAAGGATAATGTTATGAACATATTCCTAGATCAAAAGTTGATTGCATCAGGCTCGTTACATAATGACATATTCATTTTAAATCAGAATACAGTCCTCAATATACAAAACGCACACAAGAGGAAAAGTTCAGAAATGAACGAATCTTTCTTGTGGCATTGTAGACTTGGCCATATCAATGAGACACGGCTAGCTAAGTTACATAAAAATGGATATTTGAATTCATTCGAATTTTCATCTTATGATACTTGCCATTCATGTCTCAAAGGAAAAATGACCAAAGCTCCGTTTAGTGGACACGGAGAAAGAGTTACCGAACTCTTAGAACTGGTACATAGTGATGTATGCGGTCCCATGTCTACGCATGCCAGGAATGGTTCTTCCTACTTTATTACATTCACTGACGATCTCTCTAGATACGGGCATGTGTTCTTGTTGAAACACAAGTCTGAAGCTTTTGAGAAATTCAGAGAATATAAGCACGAAGTAGAGAACCAAACGGGCAAAAGTATTAAGATCCTTCGATCTGATCGAGGAGGAGAATACTTAAGCAATGAGTTCCTAGATTATCTAAAAGAGAATGGGATTCTCTCTCAGCTTACTCCTCCTTATACACCACAGCACAACGGTGTATCGGAACGAAGGAATCGGACTCTATTAGATATGGTGCGATCTATGATGAGCGATGCTGAGTTACCTATTTCCTTCTGGGGGTATGCGCTTGAGACAACCATATACATATTGAATCTAGTTCCGTCTAAATCTGTACCTACCACACCATATGAGATATGGAGTGGGAAGAGACCATATTTTAAACGAGTTAAGATATGGGGTTGTCCGGCCTATGTCAAAAGACAAAATCCGGACAAACTCGAGGCACGATCAGTCCTTTGCAAATTTGTGGGATATCCAAAGAATTCTCAAGGATATTTTTTCTACCATGCTGAGGAACAAAAAGTGTTTGTTGCTCAACATGCCACCTTTTTGGAAAAGGAATTTCTTGCAAAAGAAATTAGTGGCAGAGAGGTAGAGCTGGAAGAGGTTCCAGCACCACAAACCGCAACTGATGATTTGTTGGAACCAGAAGATTCAGTAGTACCCGACGAACCCCACCCTCTCCGCCGATCTAGTAGGGTTTCTCGTCCACCTGAGAGATACTACGGTTTTCTCATTGATGGTGGAAGCGAAAATTGCATCATGGAAGATGATGACCCGACTAGTTTCGAGCAGGCCATCACGAGTGGTGACTCTATGAAATGGCTGGATGCAATGCGATCTGAGATGGAATCCATGTACACCAATAAAGTATGGACTTTGGAAAATGCTCCTGAAGGGGTAAAACCCATTGGGAGCAAGTGGATTTTTTAAAAGAAATTTGGCGTAGATGGAAAAGTTGAGACTTTCAAAGCTAGACTTGTAGCAAAGGGTTTTCGTCAACGACCAGGTGTGGATTATGACGAAACCTTTTCTCCAGTGGCTATGCTTAAGTCCATCCGGATCTTACTTGCCATTGCTGCATACCATGACTACGAAATCTGGCAAATGGATGTTAAGACCGCCTTTCTAAATGGTGATTTAGAAGAGTGCATGTACATGACTCAGCCAGAGGGCTTCGTAGATAGTGGGAGCAGCGGAAAGGTGTGCAAACTGCTTAAATCCATTTATGGGTTAAAGCAAGCATCGCGGAGTTGGAACATCTGTTTTGATGTAGTAGTCAAAGAGTTTGACTTCATCAAAAACATAGATGAACCTTGTATCTATAAGAAGGTAGCAGAGAGTAAGGTTGTCTTCCTCGTATTGTACGTGGATGACATACTCTTGATAGGAAATGATACTCCTATGCTGCAATCAGTCAAGCTCTTCTTATCACAGAGATTCTCAATGAAAGATCTAGGTGATGCCTCCTGTATATTAGGAATTAGGATCTATAGAGATAGATCCAAACGGATACTGGGATTGTCCCAATCCAGGTACATTGACACCATACTAAAGAGGTTTAGTATGGAAGAATCCAAGCGTGGGAACCAACCCACGATCTCTGGACTCACTCTCTCCAAAGAGATGTCTCCCAAGACTGATTTGGTGAGAGCTCGCATGCAAGGGATACCCTATGCTTCGGCAGTAGGCTCTATCATGTATGCGATGCTATGTACCAGACCCGATGTAGCATACTCACTAAGTGTAGTGAGTCGGTATCAAGCAGATCCTGGAGAGAGTCACTGGACGGCTGTGAAGAACATTCTCAAGTACTTACGAAGGACTAGAGATATGTTCTTGGTGTATGGTAACGGAGAACTCCGGGTGGAGTCCTTTACCGATTCCATCTTCCAAAGTGATAAGGACGACTCTAAGTCGCATTCGGGTTTTGTCTTTACCCTCAATGGAGGGGCGGTATGTTGGAAGAGTTCCAAACAAGATACCGTTGCAGACTCGATGATGGAGGCTGAATACATCGCTGCCAACGATGCTGCCAAAGAGGCTGTCTGGATGAAGAAGTTCATCACTGAACTTGGTGTGGTTCCATCCATTGAACATCCAATACCTCTGTATTGCGATAACAATGGAGCTGTGGCTTTGGCCAAGGAACCCAGATCCCATCAGAAGTCCAGACATATTCTGAGGCGGTATCACCAGATCAGGGAGATAGTTGATCGCCGGGAGATCGAGGTCAGAAGAGTAGATACGAAGGACAACACTGTGGATCCACTCACGAAGGCCATTCCCCAGATACAGTTTGAGAGATTATTCGGGATGCTAGGTATGAGATACTACAGCAGCTGGCCTTAGTGCAAGTGGGAGATTGTTAGTTATGTATATGCCCTAGAGGCCATTGTTGTACATTTGATGTATATTATGATGGATGCTTAGATATATACAGAGAGGACTTTCTTGCTCGTCATGATAGTATGCTATTTGGTTTCACTTTATCTTAACATGTTGACTTGTACTGGTTTACTGTCTTTCTCTCACATGTTGATAAAGCCCTTAGGATCTGTGCTCGACTACTGGGACTATGATGAGATCATACTAGTGGGGCCATAGTAGTTGATGAGTACATCCTATAACTGTTCCTAGTCGAGGGTATATCGAGACAGGGCATCGATACACCAGAGTAGACTAGCGTATACGCATCTTGACCCATATGATGGGCGATGGATGTTCCCATATCCATCGGTGTTTGACATCAAGGATGGTGTACGGGTGCTCAGTGGAGACTGGGTACACTGGACGGACTCGCCGAGAACTCCCAGTTGGTGATATACCACACGTCAGATGGCAGTTCTCCGGTGACACTGGTACAGGGTAGTCTGTAGACCCGATATCGTCATAGAGTCTTGTGTGATTCCCACTGTGCTTTGATTTCCACCTTACCATGTCCACGAGGGCATGCAAAACGGTGGCTTTTGGGTACAGTCCCGAATCACATGGAGGCAATGAGCGATAGGAGGGGATTCGTCTCTCCCGGTATAGGGAGTTGATGTTGTGCTGTGTTCGATTGGCTATAACTGGAAGTCCCTGGCCAGGGCTGATATAGAGATATACTGGTAAGTGTTACCAGTAGTTTCTCGACCTGTTATGAGCCTCACATCGACACGACTTATCGGTTACTGGGGTCTGATGTATACCACCCCTAGACCTGATATCGACATATCAGATGACAGACCGGACTGTACGGGAGTGTTACTGATTGGATTCACAGGAGAATGGACAGGCTAGCTTGTTGAACTTCTGATCGCTCAATACCTGGGTGGCTGTTACGTTTAGCTGACCGCTTGCAGCTTGTGGGTGTTTGATATGATCATCACCTGCTACCGGCGTATTGACGATTCTTTAGAGTGCTACACAGAGGTTTCTTGGCTCAGGCGAAACGGAGTAGAGGCACATATGTGATATGTGCAGGACCGAGGATAATGCGATATGAGATACCGTATTATATTCTCGTGATATTTAGATATGAATCGGGACATCGGATCAAGTGTTGATTCGACGAATCGGTACAAGATATATTAGCTGGTTATATTCGATATAGCCGGATCGTTGGATCAAGTGTTGATTCGATGATTTAATGTATAATAATATATTTGATATATTGTATTACATTATCTAATATTGGCTCACTTTATTATTTCATTTTCTCACTGGATTAATACATTGATATATATGCGATATATGTTAAATGTATTATTTTCAAATGTTGCAAATATATAATATATATGTGATATATATTATTGTAACATGATATGATTTATTATTAAACATGTTTAAGGATGATAATGAGGGATTAGGGTTTGATTAGGGTTAGCTCTTTCAAGTTCATTCTAGAAGGATTCTATTTTGTCTTGGTTAAGATATTATGGTTGATCTTTATCTTTAACCTAACCAAACCCTAACCCTAGTTTATTCTCTACAACTTTTATCCTATCATCCTTGACCATGGTTAGATAATCAATCATATACACTTGACTACTATTCATCAAAAAAGGATTATTCTTTCATTCTTCATCTTCTTCTCTCTTGAGTTCTAAAAGAAAATGCTTACTAGTTAATTCTTTTGTGATGATTTCAAGTGAGAAAGTGAATAAAAAGAAAGCATAAATACTACTCCCTCATCCTCATCTCATCTAGCCCATGAGATTAGGGTGTTCATCACTTTAGAGTGAGAAAGCTTGGGTTTTTGCAACTTCGACGTAGATCATCGGAGATTCGGAACACTTCAAGCAAGCATGGATCGTTCGAGTCGTGGAGCTTCTCTTGAGTCCGGGAGATCGTGGATCGTGGCGAAGGGACTTCTACTCGGAGCTTGTGAAGCGAAGGAGCGGACTACAAAGGTTGTAATCCCTCACACTTAGCTATAAAGATATCATCTTGCATGCTAAACCCTAATAATCTAGCAAAGATCCCGTCTTTGGGTTGTTCGGCACGTCTAAAATTTTATCCGGGCATGTTTGATGCCTTATGAACCTTCACAAGAGTGTCTAGGAACCCTACAGGATGATATGACCGTACCAGGCCCCCCATAAAAGTAGACTGGTGCAATTCGGGTCATGAGCCCTGATCATCGCCACCACCTCTTCATCTGACGGTGATTGAGGAAAAGCCGCCTTCGAACGAGTAAAAGGAAAGTATGGGAGAGAATTCATTACTCATGAAACAAAGGAAAAGAAGCTGTTAGTGAAGCCCATACGTGTATATATATTTACAAATATATATACACAAATATATATATATATACACACAAATATATATATATATACACACAAATATATATATATATACACACAAATATATATGAAGGACAGTGGAAGAAAATGACAAGCAATTTATTTTGTGGGACCATCAAAACACGTGGGCCCCACAAAATCAATATGGCGGCTCACTAATGATGGGGTAGGGTAATCATTATGAGAACAGAAGGAAGATTCTCAATAAATGAACAGTGGATTTCAAATGACTCTACACATTCCCCCAGAAAAGAAATCCATCTTAGACTCTGCAAAAATCAAGCAGAACAAGGGAATTAAATTCCGAGAGAACCTTACTGCAAATCTTTTCTTTTGTTGCAAAGAACAACTCGGAAAGAAAAATCCCAAGAAGTCTTCTTAAGAACTTTAGAGGAATTAAATTCCTTTTGAACAGAGGAGTTAAACACCTAGAAAACATTTTCAGAGCTAAAATACTCTTTTGGAATGGAATAAAATTCCATAAAAAAGACAAGCATCATCATCGATCCCTGAAGATTAGAGAAGCCCTAAGAGATTTATTATTTAAAGATTGGGTAATTTTCTTTTTAAAAGAACTTAAAAAAATGGGTTCTTGTTAAACGGAAAAACCCTTGGTGAGGATTTGAAACCCAGATTTCTACAAGGAGTTCCTCAACCGTTCAAAAATTCTTACCTGAAAAGAGGAAATCTTTGTTGACAGAGTTAAACTCTGGAGATATTTTGAATCAGAGAACTAAGCTCTGGAAAGAGAATTAAATTCTCAGAGAAAAAAACAAGCAAGGAAGAAGATGGAAAAAGTGGAGGCGCTTCTGAAGGGACTCCTGCATTTATAGGATGTGATGGGAAACGGTTCATCTTCCCCTTTCCCTAGGCAAAGAGGACAGCATTGCGCTCACGTGCAAACACGTGAGAACAATGCTGTGGGGGCATTTTTTCCCTCATAAAATATCGGGAAACACCCCAATGAGGTATCACGTGCTCACACGTGACCAAGGGTCACGTGCTGACACGTGATGGGCTCCTGGGATCTCTAATTTATAGAGTTAAACTCTAATCAAACAGTCAATCAGTGGAATCACGTGTCCACATGTGATAGGCCCTTCAACCCACTTAAAAAGGAATTAACAAATATAATAAAAACTAAGGAGAAACCTCAATGGGGCATCACGTGCTCACACGTGACCAAGGGTCACGTGCTGACACGTGACGATCCTTAGTCCTTTAAACCAACAGAATTAAATTCTGGGTAAAGTGTTAATCAAGGGGGGTCACGTGCCAACACGTGATGGGTGCTTACACTCTTTTTAATAGAATTCTAGTTAAACGAGAATATACTAAAACGGCAAGGAAAAACCCTAATGGGGTATCACGTGCTCACACGTGACTAAGGGTCACGTGCTGGCACGTAATAAGTTTCTTTGATCTCTACTTTATAGAATTGAATTCTATTCAAACAAAAATATAACAAAATAACAGGAAATACCTCAATGAGGTATCACGTGTTCACACGTGACCAAGGGTCACGTGTTGACACGTGATAGTTTCCTGTGATCTCTACTTTAATAGAATTAAATTCTAAATCAAACAAAAATGTAACAAAATAGCTAAAGAAAGACCCTAATGGGGCGTCATGTGCTCACACGTGACCAAGGGTTACATGCTGACACGTGATGGTCCCTTAGCTCTGTTAAAAGGCAGAATTAAATTCTGAATAAAAGAGGGTCACGTGCCAACACGTGACAGGTCCCTTAGCTCTTTAACTGATAGAATTAAATTCTATTTCAATGATCAAACATTGGGATCACGTGCCAATACGAGATGGGCTTTAAAAGCCTTCTAAGCTAATAGAATTAGAGGAAAGATTCGCCTAAAATTCACCAAGAATAACAACCAGAATATCTTCTGGATTAAAAAAAATCCAAAGGTGAATAAAATTCACTGAGTGATTTAAAAGATCATGTTGGTTACAAAAACAACCAAAATCTTTCAAATGAAAGATTCACTAAACAAATTGATCCTTTTCCTTCTCCTATAAATAGGAGTCAAGAAGAGGAGAATGGACATAATTTTTGGATCTTGGAATTTTCTGAAGAAAAATAGCAGAGAGAAAAAAGGAGGATTTAATTCTCAAGAAAAGAAACCCTAGGTGAGAAAGGGGAAAGAGATCTAAATTCCATAAAATAAAAGAGAATTTAATTATCAAATTAAGAGTTTAACTCTTCTGCAAAAGAACTTAGTTCTTCCTCTGGTTGAAGATCTGCAGAAGAAAATCTCCCCACAAGTTGAGAATTTAATTCTCATCGGGGAGATTCTGCCATGAAGATCCAAAACTTAGAGGGAGAATTGAGTTTAGATAATTTAATTCTCCCAAATTCACAGGAATTTAATTCCTCCCAAATAAAACTAGGGTTTAACCCTATATGAGAATTTAATTCTCCCAAATTCACATGAATTTAATTCCTCCCAAATAAAACTAGGGTTTAACCCTATATGAGAATTTAATTCTCCCAAATTCGTAGGAATTTAATTCCTCCAAGACAGAACTAGGGTTTAACCCTATATGAAAATTTAATTCTCCCAAATTCACAGGAATTTAATTCCTTAAAACAATACTAGGGTTTAACCCTGTATGAGAATTTAATTCTCCCAGATAAGAATTTAATTCTTCCACATACATAGGAATTTAATTCCTCTAAAATATAATTAGGGTTTAACCCTACAAAGAATTTAATTCTTAAAATAAAGAGACTTGAAAGCTCTCCATGCACGTAAAGAACATTGGTCACGTGATGACACGTGACCCCAATCCGTAGTGATCAGGAAAGAAAGAATAAAATTAGGTCACGTGCCCCCACGTGACCTCTGAACAAATCCTCCAAAATAAGAAGGAAAAGGTTTGGAGGCAATGCCTCACGTGCTCCCACGCGACTTCCGAAATAAAGAAGAATAAAAGCAAAGGCAGTTGTAACGTTTTAAAAGTAATTAAATAAATAATTAAATGAATAAAAGTGTTTAAGTGAATTTTAGGATTTTCGGTAAAGTAAAATGTAATTTTCGTAAAACCAAACCGGGATTGTTTTTCATTATAATTTTAAAAATATCTATTTTAATTATGAAATTACTAGTAAATGGTGTTTATTTAGCCACTTATAAATTTTTAGTTTAATAAAATATTTTTCCTAAATTAATTATTTTAAATATTAACATAAGCTTTATTTCTACACTAAATTAGTGTAAATTACAAATTTAAATGGTTTTAATTTGTAAAAATGAACCATGGCATATTAGAATTTAGTGTGTATCATGCAAAATTTATTTGCAAATTTTTCCTTGTTTCTAGATCTTTCTTGAGTTATTTTAGAAAAGAATTAAAAGAAAATGAATAAAGCATGAAAAGACATTAAGATGATGACATTTTGGAGAAGTTTCTACACCATTTCTCATGTGTTTCTCCCTCTTCCCCTTATTGTGGCCGGCCTCCCCATCACCATGGCTGCCCCCCCCCATTTTCCACCTTATTTTTATTCAAAAATCATCCAAAATACATCAAAAATTCAATTAAAATTCCACAAAATCCTATATATTTTTCTACCCTTCTATTCTTGCTCATATTTACATGGATTTTGGAGTGGGATAGCATACATTTTGGAGGCTCATTTCTTGTTTGGATTTCATATTTTTGGAGGTATAATTTCTTTCTTTTGATTTATTGTTATTAGATGTTCAATTAAGCTTAATTAGATTTAATGAATTAATTCTATGTTTTTTTTAAAAATTCAAGTTAGGGTTTGTAAATTCAAGTTATGATTTTTTTTTTTAATTATTTAGGGTTATAATAGTTAGTTTAACACTTTTAGAATTGGAAAATATTGCATGGTTGTTGAATTGTAAATTTTTCATTGAAAATTGTTTAAATTAGGAATTTTTGCTAACTAGGTTTCTATAAAACCTAATTATTGGTGAAATAAATCTCAATTAATATTTGTAATACTATATTTTTGTCTTAATAAGAGTTTTAACTTGTTGGTGGAATGAAAAACTTAAATTGATTGCTAGTTTCTATGGATAATTGATAAATTGTGATAAAAATTGTTATTTTTGTAAACTAGATTTTAGAAATTCCTAAATAAATGAGATTAAAAATATAATTATGGTTTCATTATATCATTATCATCATGAATTGTGGTTTAAGTCACTAATTTATGCAAAATCATGTTTTGTGGTGGAATTGTTGTGTTTTGCTTGAAAAATGTTGAAAATTGTTAAAGGGTGCAAACTAGAAATTTCAAATCTATATAAATTTGTGTAATAAAAATATAGTAATAGTTTGTATAGTCTAGTTATGCTATTTAATGAGTTTTATGACCATTGGTTTCATTTAAATATCAAGTTTTGATGAAAAACGGTAAACTGGCATTTTCGGGTTTTACGAAATTGGACGGTTTGATAGATTTTAGGGTTTCGATGGATTTAATTATGTTTTATAGTATAAGTAATGTGTTTTAAAACTACAAGTTGTTTGTTGATGTTTATCTCGATCCATCGGAGTTTGTACGCCGATATCGAGCGGTATTTGGTTCTTTTGCGTGGACGGGACATAGGTTTTAACCTATGCTTGTCCCTTGTATCGTTTGACTTTTGTATGTGATTCGGTTTACGATGTTATTTATATGTTTGCGTTTATGTACCCTTCAAGTGGACTACGGGCGATAAAGAGGAGGATCGCGACACCGTCTTCGGCAGACATGGACCAGGTGAGTAGATATATATCTACGGGGGGAAGTCGGGTGGATGGCGTTTAGCACCCCCGCAACATAGAATAAGAATAGTACTTATTGACATTAGGAAACCAGATGTGACCCTAGATTCTTAATGAGTAGGACCCTAGTAATGACCCTAGGCTGGACTAGACCGATTTAGGAAAAGCATACCAGAGGATGAATACCTTGGAGGAGGTTCGTAGGTTTCAGATAGAAACACACACGCACACACTGGAACACGTCATGGTGTATACGTGTATGTGTATATATATATAGAACTAGGTATAGGTATATATATATATATACAACACGTACATGGGATTCATTGATGCGATATGATATCTGAGGTATGATGAAACAGTATAACTGGGCTTGATGCCGTGATTCTTGACTATACAGTCGTATTAAGTGTTAGCGGATCATTAGAGAATGAGATGATGAACAAGTATATATAAATTATAATGGGTAGTGATGATATTGAGACTATGAGACTTGAGATTTACATGTTTGTGTCGATGCTTGATACGGATTTCTATGGATTTCATTATTGAGATTTCAGATTCTTATACACATTTTACTGTGATAACAGCTAAAAGATTTCTTATACAGACATATCTGGATTTCAGGATTTGGTTATTTTACATTCATGGCGCATACATATCCATTCATATGACATAGTACTATATGAGGCACTGACACGAGCACGGAGTATTTGCTTTTACACGTAGTATTACCCTGCTATTACTAGGTGATTGGGACTTAGTGGTGTATTACTATGACCTAGGATAGCGTCGTGAATTCGATTTCTTTTCGTAGATGTCTTCTACTCACGAGTTGGCAACTCACCCCCGTTGTGCCAAATTTTATTACAGGTTCGATGTACAGGTTTTCTTGGCAGATTGCTGGCACATGATTTCCTTCCGGGTGATTTGCACGGTAGGTTGGTTCACTTGTATCTGAACCACCATTGTATCTGTATTATTTCATTTGTATCTAGAAAGCTCCATCAACCATACTTGTATTAATTAATAAGTTTATTGGACCAGTCTTTTATTTCGACCTTAGAGTCGCGCATGTATTATTCTGATCTGGTGGATTTGTTTTCTTTTGAGTTTTGAGCCATACCCTTTGGCGTTGTATATTTTTGTGCTTGTTGTGGTTGTTTCCGCCTGTTGGCGTTGAGCTAGTTCCCATTTGGGGATGCTTTTTATTGTTTATGCATATTATACCTGTTGTAGCCCGTTTGGGGGCCAGTTTTTACAGAGGAGACTCTGCCGAAATTTTTGGAAAAATTTGATGTTGGTTTTAAACTTGTATTCTACATGTTTTCTTCTTCTTCTTCTTCTTCTTTTATGGTTTAGATTTCTGGGCTTCGGTTTACTTAGGTTACGTTGCGCCTCTAGACGTTTCGTAATCTAAGTGCCGGTCACGTTCCGTACTTTCGGGTCGTGACAAAGTTGGTATCAGAGCGCTAGGTTTAACCTTGTATAAGTCTAGGTGACCCTTGGTTGATGGTTTAGGCGATTTAGGTAGAGTAACGTACCGTGGGTATGGTCCGCGGCATACTTACGATACGCTGCTTAAGGAGCCTTAGGATGTACATTTGTTTGCACCGTATTTCATTCGTTCCGTTGATCTATCTTCGTCGATGTCGGAGGGTGGTTTTTTGTTACCACGGGCGCACTGGCAGAGGGAGCTACGGCTCGAATGTGATAACCATTAGGGTATTGGTTATCCTTGAGTATTGAAGCATTGTTTAGCGTGCGGACGAAGGGTATTCACATGCCGTCCGGATGAAGTTAAAAGGTTCGAACGATTATCAGGAAACCATTTTCCCAAGTTTAAAGTATTCGGAAGAACATGCAGGTATTTCGATGGACCCTCTAGAAGAATGAAACCCTAACTCGACATAATGACCACGAGAACGCCCTTGAACCTTAGGGTTTACGGCAGTTCCGCGGTGTCATTAGTGAGACTTGGGTTTGCCCTTCTACGGCTGGATCATCGATGCTGGGGTATGTACCGGATATTTTTAAGCTGTACTTGAGCGTTGAGCTCTCGGGGAATTATGGGATTTTGATGGATCGATCGAAAAGTTTAATGTAGTCCGGATATCAGGTGAAGGGATCGATTACATGGGAGACTCTAGATATGAGTGTTGCCGTTGGTAGCGCAGTCTGCATAGCTACGAAGAGACGAGTTCGAAGCAATCGACATCAGAGGAAAGGGGCGCGCATTGACGATAGTGTTTACGATTGTGATTTAGTGATTTGAATTTCATATTTTCATTGATTGGATTTTAGTATTTTGAGGATTTTGTGCTAC
Organism: Agapanthus africanus; assembly: GCA_030015575.1. Taxonomy (NCBI): domain Eukaryota; kingdom Viridiplantae; phylum Streptophyta; class Magnoliopsida; order Asparagales; family Amaryllidaceae; genus Agapanthus; species Agapanthus africanus. Next base: position 244,834,971 of record JASDDO010000004.1, read on the forward strand.
GATTGGTATTTCATGTGTGTACCTTCATTCTATTTGTGTTTCATATATCAGTTGTATTGATGTTGTTGAGTACACACCCAGTACACTTGATTTGGTTTTACATATTTTGAGATTTTGAGTTGATTTCGTGTATAGGGGTTACACATGATTTTGACATATGTTTTGACCTAGTTTTTGTGCATTTTTGTACTGTGATTTCGATTTTGATGTTCGATGTATGTTTTCGTGCACCATGTGCACCTGATTAGGATTCTTGCGCACACTTGGCGCACTTGATACGATTTTGTGCACACCAGATGCACTAAATCGGGGTTTTGTGCAGATTAGATGCACCTGATATTGAGTCGTGCACGCCCGTTGCACATGACAGATGTTTTTGGTGCACACCTGTTGCACTTAGTTTTGTTTTATGAGTATTCGTGGTATTTGTATTTGGTTTCGATTTCAGTGCGCATCGGACGCACATGATATTTTTACGATGTGATTAGGATTGATTTCAGTTTGAGCAGTATGTTTTCATAACCATTACTATTTGATTTAGTAACTAGGCGGGACGTGTATGTTAAATAAAGGATATATATATATATATATAGCTATTTTTTAAAAATAAACATCCGCTACTTATGCCGTGACACGTGCATCACATTGCGATTTTCAAAAAGGGGTTTTTGCATATTTCCTTATTCAGATATTTGAACGGCTTTATTATGATGCGCACTATATATATAAGTTATAGATTGAGGTATATTAAGATGGTTTTCATATTGGGTTTCGATATTTTATTCTCGCCATAACTCCGATGATTGCATTATGCTTGACGGAGTTGATTTTTGTTATGTATTGATAATTTCGGAGCCCCGACGATTTGAGTGTTTGCTAAACGTTTTAGTGTTTGGAGGGGGAGTTTTAATTTAAATTCGGGGACCGAATTTCTTAAAGGGGGGAAGGTTGTAACGTTTTAAAAGTAATTAAATAAATAATTAAATGAATAAAAGTGTTTAAATGAATTTTAGGATTTTCGGTAAAGTAAAATGTAATTTTCGTAAAACCAAACCGGGATTGTTTTTCATTATAATTTTAAAAATATCTATTTTAATTATGAAATTACTAGTAAATGGTGTTTATTTAGCCACTTATAAATTTTTAGTTTAATAAAATATTTTTCCTAAATTAATTATTTTAAATATTAACATAAGCTTTATTTCTACACTAAATTAGTGTAAATTACAAATTTAAATGGTTTTAATTTGTAAAAATGAACCATGGCATATTAGAATTTAGTGTGTATCATGCAAAATTTATTTGCAAATTTTTCCTTGTTTCTAGATCTTTCTTGAGTTATTTTAGAAAAGAATTAAAAGAAAATGAATAAAGCATGAAAAGACATTAAGATGATGACATTTTGGAGAAGTTTCTACACCATTTCTCATGTGTTTCTCCCTCTTCCCCTTATTGTGGCCGGCCTCCCCATCACCATGGCTGCCCCCTCATTTTCCACCTCATTTTTATTCAAAAATCATCCAAAATACATCAAAAATTCAATTAAAATTCCACAAAATCCTATATATTTTTCTACCCTTCTATTCTTGCTCATATTTACATGGATTTTGGAGTGGGATAGCATACATTTTGGAGGCTCATTTCTTGTTTGGATTTCATATTTTTGGAGGTATAATTTCTTTCTTTTGATTTATTGTTATTAGATGTTCAATTAAGCTTAATTAGATTTAATGAATTAATTCTATGTTTTTTTTAAAAATTCAAGTTAGGGTTTGTAAATTCAAGTTATGATTTTTTTTTAATTATTTAGGGTTATAATAGTTAGTTTAACACTTTTAGAATTGAAAAATATTGCATGGTTGTTGAATTGTAAATTTTTCATTGAAAATTGTTTAAATTAGGAATTTTTGCTAACTAGGTTTCTATAAAACCTAATTATTGGTGAAATAAATCTCAATTAATATTTGTAATACTATATTTTGGTCTTAATAAGAGTTTTAACTTGTTGGTGGAATGGAAAACTTAAATTGATTGCTAGTTTCTATGGATAATTGATAAATTGTGATAAAAATTGTTATTTTTGTAAACTAGATTTTAGAAATTCCTAAATAAATGAGATTAAAAATATAATTATGGTTTCATTATATCATTATCATCATGAATTGTGGTTTAAGTCACTAATTTATGCAAAATCATGTTTTGTGGTGGAATTGTTGTGTTTTGCTTGAAATATGTTGAAAATTGTTAAAGGGTGCAAACTAGAAATTTCAAATCTATATAAATTTGTGTAATAAAAATATAGTAATAGTTTGTATAGTCTAGTTATGCTATTTAATGAGTTTTATGACCATTGGTTTCATTTAAATGTCAAGTTTTGATGAAAAACGGTAAACTGGCATTTTCGGGTTTTACGAAATTGGACGGTTTGATAGATTTTAGGGTTTCGATGGATTTAATCATGTTTTATAGTATAAGTAATGTGTTTTAAAACTACAAGTTGTTTGTTGATGTTTATCTCGATCCATCGGAGTTTGTACGCCGATATCGAGCGGTATTTGGTTCTTTTGCGTGGATGGGACATAGGTTTTAACCTATGCTTGTCCCTTGTATCGTTTGACTTTTGTATGTGATTCGGTTTACGATGTTATTTATATGTTTGCGTTTAGGTACCCTTCAAGTGGACTACGGGCGATGAAGAGGAGGATCGCGACACCGTCGTCGGCAGACATGGACCAGGTGAGTAGATGTATATCTACGGGGGGAAGTCGGGTGGATGGCGTTTAGCACCCCCGCAACATAGAATAGGAATAGTACTTATTGACATTAGGAAACCAGATGTGACCCTAGATTCTTAATGAGTAGGACCCTAGTAATGACCCTAGGCTGGACTAGACCGATTTAGGAAAAGCATACCAGAGGATGAATACCTTGGAGGAGGTTCGTATGTTTCAGATAGAAACACACACGCACACACTGGAACACGTCATAGTGTATACGTGTATGTGTATATATATATAGAACTAGGTATAGGTATATATATATATATATATATACAACACGTACATGGGATTCATTGATGCGATATGATATCTGAGGTATGATGAAACAGTATAACTGAACTTGATGCCGTGATTCTTGACTATACAGTCGTATTAAGTGTTAGCGGATCATTAGAGAATGAGATGATGAACAGGTATATATAAATTATAATGGGTAGTGATGATATTGAGATACATGGGACTCTAAAATAGTACTCGGACTGCAACTTGTGACTGATCACGATATGATATATGTACAACCTGATTATGACATTATATAGGTGTGACCTGATGCCGATATTATATAGGTGTGACCTGATGCCGATATCATATAGGTGTGACTTGATGACGACATGATTTCAGTATGACTTAATCACAATATGAAACATGTGACATAATATTTCTGAGGATAAACTAATGATGCATATTACGATGGCAATGATATATGATTGATGTATGGGATTACAGTTTAGCACCTTGATCATGAGATGTGTTGATGATGACATTATACGAATGATGAGGCACCTAGGAGATACTTGACCCATACCCCGATATTGGGATGCCGTGCGATGGATTTTACCGTACGAGGCATGGATATGATGATTGATCCGCACTCTTGATTCGAGGAAGCCGTACTACGTATGTGACGCTATTGAGGCTGGATCGCCGACTATTAGGGATATTGATTCAGACCTTAGGTAGACTCTTATTTCTATTGACTAGTTCTTAGGTTTAGTTTTCCTTAGGAGGTTAGATGGACACTAGGTTAGGTTCGAGTCATATAGTGGTAGTAGTATTAGTATATTAAATGAGTAGGTAATATACATTCGTCTTTACTTTCGCATTGTATCATAATGTTGCATGTTCATACATATGTTGCTATAAACAGTATAAACCTTATCTGTTAGGACACCAGCACCATTACCGATGATGCGCATATTCCACGCACACTTATTTGCCGGCTCACACACATCATCATCGGTAATTGCCATGTCACGTACACTTTAGATCATATTATCTTTTATTGATAAAATCAGTTAACAACTAAACCGATATAATATTGTGATTACTCTCTGATGTTAGTATAAACATGATATTCATTACTTAGACATTCCTGCATTCATATTTTCATGTTATCGCACAGTATTATGAGCATATGCCGACATTTATCATATACTACTCATGGTTTTGAGATTTGGATTTCTGTGAGATTTCTGGATTTTTGGGGAAAACCGCAAGAATATATATAAAAACTTCTCTCTCTCTCCTCCTCTCTTTTTAAAAATAAGATGCGGTTTTCTCGTGATGTATGTGTCGTCCACCATGAGATTTCGTGTTTTCTGATGGATTTCGAGACCCGATTCGAGGAGTGGATGAACAGTCTCGGGTACATGGTGGGCCCGGTATGGTACCCCGGGGCAAGAAGATCGAGTTGTAGACGATGAGCCTGGCAGGGGAAGGCTACCTACCGGTGATGTCTGGCGCGGCGGATATCCGGAGGATACCGACCGTTGTCGTGAGATTTGATGATATGGGCCGATCCGGACTGACGGAGCCCGAGATATTGAGACTATGAGACTTGAGATTTACATGTTTGTGTCGATGCTTGACACGGATTTCTATGGATTTCATTGTTGAGATTTCAGATTCTTATACACATTTTACTGTGATAATAGCTAAAAGATTTCTTATACAGACATATCTGGATTTCAGGATTTGGTTATTTTACATTCATGGCGCATACATATCCATTCATATGACATAGTACTATATGAGGCACTAACACGAGCACGGAGTATTTGCTTTTACACGTAGTATTACCCTGCTATTACTAGGTGATTGGGACTTAGTGGTGTATTACTATGACCTAGGATAGCGTCGTGCATTCGATTTCTTTTCGTAGATGTCTTTTACTCACGAGTTGGCAACTCACCCCCGTTGTGCCAAATTTTATTACAGGTTCGATGTACAGGTTTTCTTGGCAGATTGCTGGCACATGATTTCCTTCCGGGTGATTTGCACGGTAGGTTGGTTCACTTGTATCTGAACCACCATTGTATCTGTATTATTTCATTTGTATCTAGAAAGCTCCATCAACCATACTTGTATTAATTGATAAGTTCATTGGACCAGTCTTTTATTTCGACCTTAGAGTCGCGCATGTATTATTCTGATTTGGTGGATTTGTTTTCTTTTGAGTTTTGAGCCACGCCCTTTGGCGTTGTATATTTTTGTGCTTGTTGTGGTTGTTTCCGCCTGTTGGCGTTGAGCTAGCTCCCGTTTGGGGATGCTTTTTATTGTTTATGCATATTATACCTGTTGTAGCCCGTTTGGGGGCCAGTTTTTACAGAGGAGACTCTGCCGAAATTTTTGGAAAAATTTGATGTTGCTTTTAAACTTGTATTCTACATGTTTTCTTCTTCTTCTTCTTTTATGGTTTAGATTTCTGGGCTTCGGTTTACTTAGGTTACGTTGCGCCTCTAGACGTTTCGTAATCTAAGTGTCGGTCACGTTCCGTACTTTCGGGTCGTGACAGCAGTACTGGCTTTGGGCGCTCTCACGTGTTACCACGCGACCTCTAATAAACGCTTTAATAATCAATGCACAAATATCCATCACGTGCCAACACGTGATGGCTAAAAGATCAAAAAGTGTTTAACACTTATTTGCAGTTCTGAGAACAAAGTAAAGGAGGTCTGGCCCCATCTCTGGGTGCCCTCACGTGACCCCACGTGAACCTTTCCTTTCTAGTGTTTAACACTATTTTGAGCATCTCGTCTCCAGTGTTTAACACTGTTTTAGATACATCACGTGAGGACAAGTGACCACCAGATGTCCTCTAGTGTTTAACACTATTCTAAAGCTAAACTTAGCCAAATTGGCTAAATTTTCCAGAGGCAAGCCTCTCATTCAACTGAATCTCAAAATTGATCATTTCATATGACATGCTGAGTAATACTCAGAGCTATAATGTTTAATGCTTAGTCAAAGATAAAAATATTATCAGACCCCTTAAAACTCTGGTTTAGCATTGCTAAATAATAAGGAGCTGAACCTAGACAAATGTTTAAATGGTCCAACAAGGGGGCCAACATTTCAAATATAATTGGACTTAGCCCAAATTGGCCATAAGTCCTCAATTCAGATCTAACTGAGCCAATGTTCTCATAATCTAATTGATTGATCTCAGTTCCAAATTGGACTACAGATCACCCAATCCACTTCGGTTTGAGGGTACATCTCTTCACTCCTTTGATATTTGTCGTTGTAATCCTTCAACGTCTTTAGAGAGGTGACGGGTCCCGACAACCACACATTTCACGGACTATGATGTCCTTAACCTTGACTGTGAGGTCTTTAAACTCACGGACTATGATGTCCTTAACCTTGACTGTGAGGTCTTTAAACTCATGGACTATGACGTCCTTAACCTTGACTGTGAGGTCTTTAAACTCATGGACCGAGATGTCCTTAAACTAACAATGGACCGAGATGTCCTTAAACTAACAATGGACCACTATGTCCTTAAACTGGTAATCGACCGCAATGTCCCTAAACTAAACAATTGAGTCCAAATGCTCTTTTGTCGGATCTAAACGATCCCGTTAAGTTGATCTTAGTCTGAAATGAGACTACCATATCCTTAACAAACGTTTAAGTTGATCTTAGTCTCAAATGAGACTAACGTATCCTTAAATCTAACCCCCAAACCCAAATCTAAGAAGATACGGATTTGGACTAATCCACGCCCTACAGGCGACAACATAAATTAGTCTCCGTATACAATCCACGGGCAACCAAAAACAAAACAAACACCCATGACACGAAGTGACCATCTGGAGAAGGAGAAAGTGGTTACCGCGATGCGGTAGCATAATTAACTGCAGGGGCTTGCGCCTGCAGGGAAGAGCATCCCCACAATAAAACCCCCCTCAAATGAGGGGGAATCTGACGAAGTCTGCTATATCGGCCGCATCCGTTTAAACCTTCGATACATGGTGTCATAAATCAACTTGGCATCTTCGGAAATGTGGACGGATAGCACCAATTAGCATCTGCCCTCGAATTTCATGCTCCGACATCCCAACGTCCCGGTCGCGTCTTTCGGTAGGGAACAGAACCATTAACCAAGTCCACTAATTTTGTTTTACTTGTAGATATTTATTAACCTAACCATTATTGTTTTGCCATGGTTTATTCTCTACATGAGTTAGTGTATGACACTAACTCACCCATGGTTGCTATTTTCACCTCATGAGTTCATTCTTTCATCTTGGTTCTTCATCTTCTTCTTCATTGAGAAAGCATGCTAGGTTTTTTCAAGGTGAGAAAATATTGTGAGAAAATTAAATCTAAAGTGAGCCCATTTGCTACTTCATCATCCTCTACTATATTAGCCATTTAGTTTAGGGTGTTTGGTTCACTAATCCACCATTAGTGAAAAGGTAGCATGAGCTTGAGTCTCCTCGACGTAGATCATCTTTGGCTTCGAAGACATCGAGCAAGCTTGTTCATTTCTTCATGTGAACCCTTACTAGAGTTCGGGTGTTCACTACTTGGAGCGAAGGGACTACTACACGGAGCTTTAGAAGTGAAGGACCAGTCTACAAAGGTTTTATTTCTCATTCACTTAGATGTAAAGATGTTTGCATTGCTTGTTCGTTTAAATCTTTTGTTAAGATTCTAGGGTTAGGGTTCTTTAGAATGGCAAAAATTTGAAAATGGCATGAAAGATGCCTCCTGAAACCTTGCTGCTGACCTAGGGAACCCTACAATATACGTTCTAAATCAAACCACAGTTCAAAGTATATAGAACACACACAAGAGGAATATTTCAGAAATGAACGAATCCTTCTTGTGGCATTGTAGACTAGGTCATATCAATACGACACGACTAGATAAGTTACATAAGGATGAATATTTGAATATGTTCGAATTTTTTCATCTTATGATACTTGCCAGTCTTGTCTCAAATGTAAAATGACCAACACTCCGTTTACTAGAAAAATAGAAAGAGTTACTGAACCCTTGGGATAGATACATGATGATGTATACGGTCCTATGTCTACATATGCCAGGGTTGGTTCTTTGTACTTCATTACATTCATAGATGATCTCTCAAGATTCGTACAGGTGTTCCTGTTGTAACACAAGTTTGAACCTTTTGAGAAATTCAAGGAATATAAGTACGAAGTAGAGAACCAAACGGGTAGAAGTATTAAAGTCCTTCGATATGATCGAGGAGGAAAATACTTGGTCATGGTGTTCCTGGAGTTTCTAAAAGGAGAATATGATTCTCTCTCAGCTTACTCCTTCGAGTACACCACAGCACAAACGGTGTATCAGGGCGGAGGTATTGCGTCCTATGAGATATGGTGCGCTCTATGATGAGTACTGCTGAGTTACCTGTTTCCTTTTGGAGTTATGCACTTGAGAAGCTGCATACCTATTGAATAGGGTTCCAACTAAATTAGTGCCTACCACTCCATATGCGATATGGTATGGAAACATACCATGTCTTAAACGAGTTAAGATATGGGGTTGTCCGGCCTATGTTGAAAAGCAAAATCCAGACAAACTCGAGGAAAGGTCAGTTCTGTAAGTTTGTTGGATATCCCGAACATTAGCAAGGGTATATCTTCTACCAAACAGAGGAGCAAAAGGTGTTTTGTTTCTCAGCATGCCACCTTTTTGAGAAAAGGAATTTTTTGTGAAGAAATTAGTGGTCATGAGGTAGAACTGGAAGGAGTTCCAGTTATATAAACTAACAGCTGATGATTTGGTGAAACCAAAGGATTCGATAGTCTCCAACGAACCTCAGCTTCTCCGTGAATCTGGTAGGGTTCCTCATCCACGTGAGAGATACTACGGTTTTCTCGGTGACGGTGGGAGCGAGGATTGCATCATAGTAGATGATGACCCAACTAAGGTTCAGGAAGGCCATCACGAGTGGGGACTCTGTAGAAAGGCTGGATGCTATGCGATCAAATATGGAATCCATGTACACCAATAAAGTATGCTTTGAATGTTGCACCAGAAGGGGTAAAACCCATAGGGAGCAAGTGGATCTTAAGAAGATTCTTCGTGTAGATGGAAAAGTTGAGATTTTCAAAGCTATGCTTAAGTCCATCAGGATTACAGCAGGCATCGCGAAATTGGAACATCTGTTTTGATGTGGCAGTCAAAGAGTTTGACTTGATCAAAAAGGTAAATGAACCTTGTATATACAAGAAGGTTGTAGAGAGTAAGGTTGTCTTCCACGTATTGTACGTAGATGACATATTCTTGATAGGAAAGGGTTTCCTATGCTACACTCGGTCAAACTCCTCTTATCACGAGGATTCTCCATGGAAGATCTGAATGATACCTACTATATCTTGTGGATTATGATATATGGTGATAGATCTAAGTGGATGTTGGGAGTGTCCCAAATCCAGGTACACTAACACCATACTAAAGGGGTTTAGTATGGATGATTCTAAGCGTGGTGGTTCGCCCACTTACTCATGAATCACTCTCTCCAAAAAGATGTCTCCCGAGACAGATTTCAGGAGAACTCGCGTGCAAGGGATACCCTATGCTTCGGCAGTAGGCTCTATCATGTATGCGATGTTATGTACCAGACCAGATGTAGCTAACTCACTAGGAGTAGTGATCAGGAATCAATCGGATCTTGGGAGAATCACTGGATAGCTGTGGAGGAAATTCTTAAGTACTTGAGAAGCACTAAAAGAATGTTCTTGGTTCGAGCTTCTAGAGTGATAAGGACGACTGGAAGTCAATCACTGGCTTTGTCTTTACCCTCAGTGCAGGGACGGTATGTTGGAAGAGTTCCAAGTTAGATACCGTGACATACTAGACGATAAAGGCTGGATACATCGCTACCAACGATGCTACGAAAGAGGTTGTATGGATATTTCTTGTTCATGAGATGAACTTAGTTCCTACCATTGAGCGTCCAATAACTGTTATTGTAACAACAATGGAGTTGTGGCTTTGGCCTAGGAACATCGGTCCCATCAGCGATCCAGACATATTCTGAGGACAATATCACCTGATTAGGGGGATGGTTGATCTCCAAGGGATTAAGGTTAGGAGAGTAGAAGCGAAGGATAACACAGCGGATCCACTCACATGGGCATTTCCCTAGAGAGACTTCTATAGGACGTTGAGTATGAGATACTACAACAAATGGCCTTAGTGCAAGTGGGAGATTGTTAGTTATATGTATGCCCTAGAGGCCATTACTGTACATACGATGTATATTGTAGTGGATGCTTGGAAATATATAGGGAGGACATTCTTGCTCGACATGATAGTATTCTATCTGGTTGCACTTTATCTTAACATGTACACTTATTGTCTCTCTATTATATGTTGATAAAGACCTTAGGATGTGTACTTGACTACCGGGATTACGATGGAGATCATACTAGTGGGGACCAGGGTAGTCAGTAAGTACATCCTTCAAATGTTCTTAGTCGTGGGAGTATCGAGACAGGGCATCGATATTCCGGAGTAGACTAGCGTATACGCTTATTGACCCATATGATTGCTGATGGATGATCCCACATCCATTGGTGTTTGACATCAGAGAAGGTATACGAGTGCTCAGTGGAGTCTGGGTACACTGAACGGACTCTCTGAGAACTCCTAGATGGTATTATATCTATCGTCAGATAGCAGTTCTCTGATGACACTGGTACATGTTAGTCTGTCAACCCGAGATCGTCATAGAGTCTTGTGTGATTCCCACTGTGCTTTGATTTCCACCTTACCACGTTCAAGAGATCGTGCAAAACGGTGGTTTTTGGGTACAGTCCCGAGTCACATGGAGGCAATGAGCGATAGGAGGGGATTTCGTGTCTCCCGGTATTAGGGGTTGATGTTGCGCTATGCTTGATTGGCCATAACAGGAAATCCCTGGCCAGGGTTTCTGAGATCTACTGGTAAGTGTTATCAGTAGTTTCTCGAACCGTTATGGACCTTGCATCGGCATGACTTATAAGGCTTTTGGGGTCTGACGTTATACCACCCCCAGGCTGTGATATGCGACATATCAGACAAAGAGACCGGACTGTACGGTAGTGTTACTTATTGGATTCGCATGAGTATGAGCAGGCTTGCTTGTTGATATTCTGATCGCTCAATACCCGGGTGGCCGTTACGTTTAGCAGACCGCTTGCGGCTTGTGGGTGACTGATATGATCACCACCTACTGTCGGCGTATTGACGAGTCTTTAGAGTCCTACACAGAGCTTTCCTGGCTCAAGCGAGACGAAGTAGGAGCACATATATGATATGTGCGGGAGCGAGATTAATACGAGTATGTGATACCATATTCTATTCTCACGATATGTGATATCGGTCAGTTATATGTGATATAACCAGGCTGTCGAATCAAGTGTTAATTCGACAAGTTAATACATATGATATTAGTCGGTTGTATGTGATATAGCCGGATTATTAAATCAAGTGTTGATTTAATAATTTAATGTGTAATTATATATTTGATATATTAACTTACATTAACTAATATTAGCTCACTTAAGATTTCTTTTTCTCACTTGTGTACCCTAAGTATATATGTGATATATATTAATGTACATCTTTTGTGTCATGCTTGATGCCATGTGCTACATGGGTGTATGAGACTCACACTATTCTTATAATAATGTAAGGTTTTGTTTATTTAAAGTAAATCAAATTAGTTGGAAAATGTCACATGGTTGAAGCTTGTAGAAACTTGTGGAACCATTGGCCAAGTCCACTAATTTTGTTTTACTTGAAGATATTTATTAACCTAACTATTATTGTTTAGCCATGGTTTAGTGTTTACATGAGTTAGTATATGATATTAACTCACCCATGGTTGCTATTCTCACCACAACATGATTCATCCTTCACTTGCTTCATTCCATAAGAGCTTTCTTCATCTCCTTCCTCATGCTTTCTAGCTTCATGGGAGGTGAAGAAAATTAGTGAGAAAATTATTTCTAAAGTGAGCAAAATTCCAACTTCATCAACCTCTTCTCTACTAGCCATTTAGATTGGGTTGTTTCTTCACTAGTTCATCACTTAGTGAAGAGGTAGCTTGAGTTAGTGTCTCCTCGACGTAGATCATCTTCAGCCTCGAAGACTTCAAGCAAGCTTGTTCATTTCACCTTGTGGAGCCTCACTAGAGTCCGGGAGATCACTACTTGGAGCGAAGGGACTGCTACATGGAGCTATCGAAGCGAAGGATCGGTCTACAAAGGTTGTATTTCTTGTTCACTTTGCATGTAAAGTTATTTGCATGCTTGTTTCGTCTAAATCTCTAGTTAAGATTCTAGGTTAGGGTTATTTAGCGCGCCATTTTTTGAAAACGGCATGGATGATGCCTCCCGAAACCCAGCGGCCGCCCTATGGAACCCTGCAGGAAATACCTACGATTTGTTAGTTTTGAAAATAGGTATGACTCTAATTATATGCTAACACCTACTTAAGTAATTAAAAGACTAAAAGGCTAAACTACTCCCGAGTCGAAAGTGCTTAGAACTCTATAACATTTTCGAGTCGATATATCTATCAGTCGACGATCCAACCTCATAGCGTCACGTACGGTATAGTCCATCGTACGGCATCCTCGAGTCAAGAGTGCAGATCAATCATCATATGTATATATATATATATATATATATATATATGTATATCATATCTCCTATAGTATCATCCGTCGTACGATATCCTCGAATTAATAATACGGGTCAATCATCATATATATTATATCTCCTACGGTATTGTCACGACCCAAATTTAGACACATGACCGGCACTTAAACCACGTGACGTCAACAGGCGTAACGCAATTTAAGTAAGCCGAAAGCCCAGAAATCTAAACCATAAAAAGAAGTAAGTGATAAAAACATTTGGAAATCTCAAGTAAAAATCTTAGAGCTTAAGTTTATTTTCTTAAAAATTTCGGCAGCACCTCCTTTGTAAAACTAGCCCCAAACGGGTACAAATACAGGATATAAATAAAGCGTCCCCAAACGGGAGAAAATCACACCCAAGGGCGGAAAACAATCACCACAAGCATATATACGACGCCGTAGCGAAGAAATAGACAATAAAAAGTGAAAACATCATAAAGAGATAAAGCTACATAAGAAAAAGCCGGCTCCCACGAGCACGACACCCAGAGTCACAAAATATACAATATCGATCCTCACAAACCCGTCTCTAAGTCAATACATGAAAGTGGTAGATGGAGAGTACTAGATACAATGAGATGTACAATGGATATAATCGGATAACCGCAAACCTACCTACAACAAAAAGGCCTCACAGCCAACCGTAGCGGTATCCGCTGAAATAGATACAATAAAGAGCCCTGCCACGACTACTCTGAGGGTCAAGCCTGCAAAACACTGTGGCACAACGGGGGTGAGTTGCCAACTCGTGAATAGTAAGTAACATCATACAGATAATCGCAGGTATATACGAACAACGATAATCTATCATATGCAATCTGATAGCATAAGTATGGCAATATGGATATGCAACAATCATGATCAAGGTACACCATCAGGATACTACAACTACATGAAACAATGCATATCAAATAACTACCGAGTGTGGGATAAAACATGCCATCATCAATGAATCATCATCGTGGGAAAACTCGGTGTCCATCAACGACACCCTAAATCACAACACCTCATGCGCCGTCACTCTGATCGGCCCTCATATCCGTAAATCTCATGGAACCTGAGTGCCCAACATCGACACTCGAAATATCATGAAAACTCATGTCCAACATCGACACGTAAATCCACATAACTCGGGCTCCGTTAGTCCGGATCGGCCCATGGGCTCCGTCGGTCCGGATCAGCCCATATCCATCTCCCAACTCCGGTCGGTATCCTTCGGATAACCGCCGGGTCCAAACTATCACCGGTAGGTAGTAGTCCCTCTTCCAGGCTCATCGTCTGCTGCACAACATACCTTTCTTACCCCGGGGTACCATACCGGGTCCACTATGAACCCGCAAACGAATCATCCATCTCCTCGAATCGGGTTTCTAAAACCAATCTCAGAACCGAGAAAACTCATGGTGGACGCATCGAAATATCATATCAGGAGAAACCGGGTTTTCAAAACAATGCATACTTTCTTGAAATATAACCACGGTTCTCAAATCCGAAATATCATATCAGGAGAAACCGGGTTTTCAAAACAATGCATACTTTCTTGAAATATAACCACGGTTCTCAAATCCATAAGTCACATGAAATCAGTATCTCAATGCGTAAAAACATGAAATATGATGTATGCAACATAGAACAGTAATATGAGCATATCAAGGGAAAACCGCTCTTTTAAATGAATCAAGTTTTTAAAGATATCATGCGGTTACCAATTTCTCCAAAGTCAAATGCAACATCATATAAAGGTGTATATGTAGCTATAGCAAGGTATGCGTGTATGCATGTAGGTATGTATCCATGATGCATTTCATATGCGCAATAGAACAAGAATCAACGTCTAACTATTGATAATAGTTGTAACAACCTAGTTCATTATTACCAATTCCAGTTCCCGTATTTATTTATCTGTGGTGTTTTATTGATTTATCGTGTTTATGTGCGAATGGTATTTTACCTTGCATTCGACCCGACCCGCTTGCTTGAACTTGTTTGATTCTTATTTATAGATTACCCTGGCTTGTTACATAGACACGTGCATCTAATGTAAACTGTATATTGGCATTTCATCTAGCATCGCATATTTTACATATAACATTTTAGGTCATATAAAATAAAGTAAAATTGCATTTCATAGCCTGCATAATACCTCTAACCCCGTGGTAGCATCCGCGCATCATGTTCTCGTCCCGTTCAGTGAAACGGACATGTTTGGATGGCTACGTGCACGTACGTGCATCCGTTCTTGGGGGTATGCATTTTCATTAACTGAGCATTCATTTTTAAAATTTGGAAGTCGCATATATTTTTCGTATTTTATATCTAAATTTTTAGACCAGACCCAGGCGTGTTTTGGAATAAGTTTGTATTTGCCGAAATCTCAAAACGGACTAATATTATATTCTTTAATTCCTTATAACTATTATTATACGTTTTAACTAAAATATATTTTATATTTTTTTAAGCACAGCTAACTCTCTCTGCCTCTCTCTGTATACATATATTTTAATATATTTTTCTAAACTAATTTTAAAATCCTAACGGTTCCTACCCACTCATTTCTCTCTCTCCTCTCTCTCTCTCTCTATCAGAATCTCTCTCTCTCTCCACTCGCTATATTCTCTCTCTCCCCCCTATATTATATATTCGTTCCTCTTCCTCTCTCATTTTTCTTTAAACCCACCGCCATGAACCCTAGCCGTCGCTTGCCTCCACCTCGTCTTCGCCCAAAGCTCCGACGACGCCCTTACCGACATCGCTGCCTCCTCCTAATCAACATCTCCACCTTCTCTCTCCTTCCTCGATCCCTGCATGCACCCAAGAACGAACTCGAGCCCTTGCACACGCTACCCCGCCGGAGTTGATCGCCGCCGTAGATCTTGCCCTCGTTCCCAGATCACCTTACACCCCCAGTCGCCTCGCCGGACCTCCGTCGACGTCGTCGACACCCTCACGACTCCTCTCTGAACCACAGCGAGCATTTCTCTTTCCCCCATTCCCTTCTTTCTTTCCTTTCTTCTCTTTCTTCTTTCTTTTCTTTGCTTTTCTTTCTTTAATGTTCTCTCCCTTTTTAGTTCGTCGGAACCCGGTCATGCCGTCGACGATCCAGACGACCCAGCGAACATACCTGACTCGTGTGATCACCTTGTGCGTTGTTTGGATCCGTTCCGTGTACCGTGCATGCGTCGCGACTTTTTCGCCGACGTGAGGCATTCCGTACACCCGTTTCTTGATCCGTATAGACAAGTTAATCTTGCTACATGCTATTTAAATTATTATATACTTATTTAAATACATATTATACCTGTTGTTTAAATCCAGTGCTCCATATTTCATTTTAACATTTCGATGTTCCGTTTATATCATTTTAGATCTAGAACATGAAAACATATCTTGTTCCATATTAGATTACGTTACACTGTACCCATATCCATATTTATATCACATAGTGCTTATTTGTACATTCCATAGTACCTTTTATAGTTTATAACCTTTCGGATACCTATTTGCATCCATCTCGTCTAGTATATATACAATTGCATCCATAGATCATATAATACATAATAATGTGATATTAACATTCCATATTTGATAAAGTGTATTTTAATTAGTGTTGGAACTATAACTTTA
The DNA here is from genome assembly GCA_030015575.1 of Agapanthus africanus. Classification (NCBI taxonomy): domain Eukaryota; kingdom Viridiplantae; phylum Streptophyta; class Magnoliopsida; order Asparagales; family Amaryllidaceae; genus Agapanthus; species Agapanthus africanus. The sequence goes on from JASDDO010000004.1 coordinate 244,851,324, forward strand.
ACCCTAATCGATAACTGTGCATCCATATGTTATAATCTATACCTATTTTGCATACTACATCACATTATTCCATTTTATTGTTACGTTGGTACCCCATACTTGTTTTTGTATACCCATGGTTATTATAGTTTGATTATGAGCACCCACGTGACATTTGTACACCCCCTGACATGACTTGATATACTATTACTTGACACGACTTGATACCGTGCACTACTGGACATGATTGGATCCATATACACTACCTGACTTGACCTGATGTACCATAGCTTGACCTATTACCTGATCTTGTTACTAATGCCAACAAACTTGACCTGTTGTCCCTACGGATATTTCGTGTTGTCTATTCAGACAAACCTGTACCTACTTGATCCTGTGTTGGCATTAACTCCAGATTTATCAATACCTGACTTAAACACATAACTTGGGGGTATGGGAAAATCAATAATGAAACCTGACTTGTAACTCGACAGTTCGATACCTTTACTAATCAGTTTCACGGGCTAGGCCAGCCCCGGGATGATGCTGCTGACATCATTCGTCGTTACCTACCACCCTTTTACTGCCTTGCGGCACGTCTTGGATTCAGCCCGAGAGTCTTAGATCACGGTCCCGGGCATGCATGGGATACTATTGAGTTACATCGTTGATTTAGCAAATTGATTTCAAAGAATTGAGAGCAGTTAACCCAGTAGACCGGTTTAGATTACTCACTGCACATCACCTATGCCTTACTCTTCACTGTCCCTATTTTATGTTATTGTTATACCTGTTTTACCGTTCATACTCATGCCTGCATGACTCGTTACCCCCTGTTTATATTATTATTGATGTTATGACGCACTGACGTCTGGGTTTTGCATGGCCCAGATCCTCTACCTTTGTCGCAGGCTGATCAGGAGTACTTCCGCTGTTAGGCCGAGCAGTGAGGATCCAGTTGGTATCCAGTTTTACTTTCCAGGTGTTTTGTTTTTTGGATCTATTGCTTCCGCATATTATTTTATTCTTGACTCGTTTATTTTGGCCTATGGACATGTGTTAGATAGTTTATTATTGTTCTTGATATCTCTACAGCCGTAATGTGACTGTGGAGGGATATTTCGTATCCACAGGTAGCATGGTTGGCTCTGTCACGTGCCTATCTTAGCGCACTCTGGGAATCGGGGCGTGACCGGGTTTGTTTGGTATCAGAGCCATAAGATCTAGGTTAATCTGGTTTAATTCTTTTGTAGTTGGGTATTGGACCCAATACATGAATCGGAATACTCGAGATTAGGAACATGTCCTGCCACTTTACCATCTTGCCATTCTTGAATCTTAACTCCCTCCTGATCCTTACCTTGACGATATGCAAACTTCTTTCACATCTCGACTTGAAACTTTTGGTTCTCTATTGTTTATCTCTAGAATTTGGGCGACTTGAGTGGAGTTATGTGATTGTAACTATGAACTGCAGCATGGTTACAATGCGGTACTCTATTTAAGTAACTTGGAGTTCTAGTTTTGATTCATATCCTTGATTCATGATCATCATTCATTGCAAGTTTTGAATCTTGTTTAGCATACTAATCATCTTTGATGTTTTGGTTGCAGGATCATGGAAGCCAGCAATCTACAATCTTACCAGAGGCGTATGGATGACGCCACTTTGCTTGGAGTAATTCGTGACTTGCTAGAGGACCACAAGCAGCAGACCGAGCAGAAGCCGGTGTCCACACCAAACCAAACGCCTGTACGCAGAGGTATTCCGGTGAACCGACGTGGCGTAACACCTATGAAGAAGCCTATCGTTGTTGATCGGAGAAGGAGCGTTATTTGTGACTTTTGCCGTTTACCTGGGCATGTGCAAAGGGATTGTCGAAGGAAGTTTGGACTATGTTTAAACTGTGGGTCGGCAGACCACACTATGGTTGCTTATCTGTCGAAGCTTCGTCAGAAAGCAGATGTTAGGAGGCCAGTTTTGCCCCAGCAAAAAGGAATGGTGTTGTGCGATTACTGCCAACGACCGGGTCATTTCTGGAGAGATTGTCGAAGGAGACTTAGACTTTGTCTTATTTGTGGATCAACTGATCATACCATTGATACTTGTCCGTCAAAGCTAAGATTGAAGGAAGATACTCAGGAGCCACCGCAAAAGCAGTTTCCAGAGAAGGAGCAATTAACTCAGGGAGCTAATCAGGCTCAAGCTTTTACCCTGACGGCTGAAGAGGCTAAAGCTTCAAAGGAAGTCGTTTCAGGTACCCTACTTGTTCATGGTTTTATCACATTAACGTTATTCAATTCTAGTGCATCCCATTGATTTATGTCATCCAAGTTTATTACTACACTCTCGATTACTTGCACGACCCTGTCTAGTTATTGGGACATACACACCGGGAATGGGAAAATCATAACTAATAGAGAGTGTAAGGATTGTTCTGTTGTTGTTTAAGGACGGGAGCTATTTGCAGATTTCTTGGTGATTGTTACCGGCAGCTATGAAGTTGTCTTGAGAATGGATTTTTCGGCATTTTCCACGCTCACATTGAGTGTAGAGCAAAGAAAGCGAATTTCCAGATTCCCAAATATCCAGAGGTTGTTTGGAGTTAACAGTTCTGTCGGACCAGTCGAGTGTAGGGCCAGGCCGACAAACGATGTCCTTTCGTCGATAAAAGTTGAAGCGCCAGCTGTAGTTCGAGATTTCATGGACGTGTTCGAGGACACCTCGGGTTTACCGCCAAAACGAGATGTGGAGTTTGCGATCGATCTTATTCCTGGTACTGCGCCAATTTCTAAGGCGTACTACCCAATGGCACCAGTGGAGTTGGAAGAAGTCAATTACTTGAGAAGGGGTTGGTTTCGCAGCAGTGATTCACCTTGTGAAGCTCCAGTTCTTCTAGTCAAGAAGAAAGATGGCATAAGGAGGATGTGCGAGTTTTGGCTTAAAGAAGTGAAGATTTGGGGCATGTCGTGTACGGAGATAAAATTGCCGTTGATCCCGAGAAGATTGCAGCGGTTCGAGATTGGCCGATTCCGAAGAACGCTGCTGAGATCAGAAGCTTTCTTGGACTTGCCGGGTATTACAGGCGGTTAGTGGAGAATTTTGCTCATTTGGACGAGCCTTTGACCAAGCTTATGCGCAAGGAGGTACCATTTGTGCGGAAGGATAAGTGTGCGTCAGCTTTTGAGGCGTTGAAGTAGAGATTGATAACCGCTCCTATTTTTGACCGTACCAGACGGTTCCGAAGGATTAGTGATTCACAACGATGCATCTAGAAAAGGATTGGGGTGTGTTTTGATGCAGCATGGGAAGGTTATATCTTACGCATCGAGACAGTTGAAGACCCATGAGAAGAATTACCCAACTCATGATTTGGAGTTAGCAGCTGTGATTTTCGCTTTAAAAATTTGGAGACACTACTTATTGGACGAAAGGGTCGAAGTATTCACCGATTATAAAAGCTTGAAGTATGTGTTCACGCAGAAGGAGCTTAATATGAGACAGCGTAGATGGTTGGAGCTAATGGCTGACTACGACCTTGATCTTAAGTACCATCCGGGGAAAGTTAATGTTGTGCCGGATGTGCTTAGTCGTTGCTAGCAATTCAGATGTTGACTGCACAGAAGGAACTTATTGAAGACTTTCGAAGATTCGATTTGGAGATTGTGCTACCGCATTCTTCGGAACAATTGATGCAGCTGCAAGTACAGTCGTCGTTGATCGAGAATATTAAAGAAGCGCATTCACAGGACCCAAGATTGCAGAAGTTTCGATAACAGGTTAAAGCTGGACTACGAACGGATTTGTTGATTCATGAAGATGGTTCGTTGCGATATGGTAGCTGTTTGTGTGTGCCAAAGGGAGATATTCGCGAAAGAGGTTATGAAGGAGGCACACAGTTCCGCATATTCCGTACATCCAGGAGGAACGAAGATGTACCGAGTTCTACGACAGCATTTCTGGTGGGAAGGCATGAAACGGGAGATTGCCCGCTTTGTAGCGAAGTGTTTGGTGTGTCAGCAAGTTAAGGCTGAACATCAAAGGGTTGCTATTTTATTGCAACCACTTCCGATTCCTCAATGGAAGTGGGAACATATAACCATGGATTTCGTGACGGCTTTACCGCGAAGTCCAAAGGGCAACGATGCAGTTTGGGTGATTGTTGATCGATTGACCAAGGCAGCTCATTTCATACCATTTCGAGTTGGTCAATCAACGGAAGCTTTGGCAGAGCGGTACATGCAGGAGATTGTAAGATTGCATGGAGTACCGGTGAGCATCGTGTCCGACCGTGACAATCGTTTCTTATCGCACTTTTTGAGGAGCTTACAGGAAAGTTTGCGGACCAGATTGAAGTTTAGCACATCTTATCATCCTCAGACAGATGGCCAGTCGGAGAGAACGATCCAAACTCTTGAAGACATGTTGAAAGCTTGCATGTTAGACTTCAAGGGTTCATGGAAGGATCATCTACATTTGGTGGAGTTTTCTTACAACAACAGTTTTCAGGCGACTATTCAGATGGCTCCATTCGAAGCTTTATATGGTCGCAAGTGTCGTTCACCTGTTTGTTGGGATGATGTTGGAGAACGAAGATTGTTGGGACCGGATTTGATCATGCAAACAGTTGAGAACGTTAACACTATCCGGAATCATATGAAAGCAGCACAAGATCGACAAAAGAGTTGGGCAGATATATCGAGAAGACCTCTAGAGTTCTCCATTGGTGATTTGGTATTCTTGAAGATATCGCCGACTAGAGGGGTGATTCGTTTTGGAAGTCGAGGAAAGCTTAGTCCTCGATTCGTTGGACCTTTCGAAATTTTGGAGCGTGTTGGAGAAAGTGGCGTATCGATTGGCGTTACCGTAATCCTTGGTGAATGTTCATGACGTGTTTCACGTATCTCAACTCCGTAGGTATGTTCGAGATGAAACACACGTGCTAGATCATTCGGAGTTGACTGTACGTGAAGATTTGACTTTTGAGGAGCGACCGATGTCGCTTGTGGATCGAAGAGAAAAGATTCTTAAGAATAGGGTTATCCCTCTTGTACTTGTTTCTTGGAGAAATCGCTCACATAGAGAATCAACTTGGGAACGAGAAGATAAAATCCGGCAGAAGTTTCTACATCTATTCTTGTAGTTTGTTGATTGTTTATCCTTTCTTGTTCTTGGAATTTCGAGGACGAAATTCTTTTTGTAGTTGGGTATAATGTAACAACCTAGTTCATTATTACCAATTCCAGTTCCCACATTTATTTATCTGTGGTGTTTTATTGATTTATCATGTTTGGGTGCGAATGGTATTTTACCTTGCATTCGACCCGACCCGCTTGCTTGAACTTGTTTGATTCTTATTTATAGATTACCTGGCTTGTTATATAGACACGTGCATCTAATGTAAACTGCATACTGGCATTTCATCTAGCATCGCATATTTTACATATAACATTTTAGGTCATGTAAAATAAAGTAAAATTGCATTTCATAGCCTGCATGATACCCCTAACCCCGTAGCAGTATCCGCGCATCTTGTTCTCGTCCCGTTCAGTGAAACGGATGTGTTTGGATGGCTACGCGCATGTACGTGCATCCGTTCTTGGGGGTATGCATTTTCATTAACCGAGCATTCATTTTTAAAATTTGGAAGTCGCATATATTTTTCGTATTATAAATCTAAATTTTTAGACCCGACCCGGGCATGTTTTGGAGTAAGTTTGTATTTGCCAAAATCTCAAAACGGACTAATATTATATTCCTTAATTCCTTATAACTATTATTATACGTTTTAACTAAAATATATTTTGTATTTTTTCAAGCACAGCTAACTCTCTCTGCCTCTCTCTGTATACATATATTTTAATATATTTTTCTAAACTAATTTTAAAATCCTAACGGTTCCTACCCACTCATTTCTCTCTCTCTCCTCTCTCTCTCAGAATCTCTCTCTCTCCTCTCGCTATATTCTCTCTCTCTCTCTCTCCCTATATTATATATTCCTTCCTCTTCCTCCCTCAATTTTCTTTAAACCCACCGCCATGAACCCTAGCCGTCGCTTGCCTCCACCTCGCCGTTGCCCAAAGCTCCGACGACGCCCTTCCCGACCTCGCTGCCTCCTCCTACTCAACATCTCCACCTTCTCTCTCCTTCCCCGATTCCTGCACGCACCCGAGAACGAACCCGAGCCCCTGCACACGCTACCCCGCCGGAGTTGATCGCCGCCGTTGATCTCGCCCTCGTTCCCAGATCACCTTACACCCCCAGTCGCCTCGCCGGACCTCCGTCGACGTCGTCGACACCCTCACGACTCCTCTCTGAACCACACTGAGCATTTCTCTTTCCCTCATTCCCTTCTTTCTTTCCTTTCTTCTCTTTCTTTTCTTTGCTTTTCTTTCTTTAATGTTCTCTGCCTTTTTAGTTCGCCGGAACCCGGTCGTGCCGTCGACGATCCCGACGACCCAGCGAACATACCTGACTCGTGTGATCACCTTGTGCGTTGTTTAGATCCGTTCCGTGTACCGTGCACGCGTCGTGACTTTTTCGCCGACGTGAGGCGTTCCGTACACCCGTTTCTTGATCCGTATAGGCAAGTTAATCTTGCTACATACTATTTAAATTATTATATACTTATTTAAATACATATTATACCTGTTGTTTAAATCCAGTGCCCCATATTTCATTTTAACATTTCGATGTTCCGTTTATATCATTTTAGATCTAGAACATGAAAACATATCTTGTTGCATATTAGATTACGTTACACTGTACCCATATTCATATTTATATCACATAGTGCTTATTTGTACATTCCATAGTACCTTTTATAGTTTATAACCTTTCGGATACCTATTTGCATCCATCTCGTCTAGTATATATACAATTGCATCCATAGATCATATAATACATAATAATATGATATTAACATTCCATATTTGATAAAGTGTATTTTAATTAGTGTTGGAACTATAATTTTAACGCTAATCGATAACTGTGTATCCATATGTTTTAATCTATACCTATTTTGCATACTACATCATATTATTCCATTTTATTGTTACGTTGGTACCCCATACTTGTTTTTGTATACCCATGGTTATTATAGTTTGATTATGAGCACCCACGTGACATTTGTACACCCCCTGACATGACTTGATATACTATTACTTGACACGACTTGATACCGTGCACTACAGGGCATGATTGGATCCATATACACTACCTGACTTGACCTGATGTACCATAGCTTGACCTGTTACCTGATCTTGTTACTAATGCCAACAAACTTGACTTGTTGTCCCTACGGACATTTCCTGTTGTCTATTCAGACAAACCTGTACCTGCTTGATCCTGTGTTGGTATTAACTCCAGATTTATCAATACCTGACTTAAACACATAACTTGGGGGTATGGGGAAATCAATGATGAAACCTGACTTGTAACTCGACAGTTCGATACCTTTACTAATCAGTTTCACGGGCTAGGCCAGCCCCGGGATGATGCTGCTGACATTATTCGTCGTTACCTACCATCCTTTTACTGCCTTGCGGCACGTCTCGGATTCAGCCCGAGAGTCTTAGACCGTGGTCCCGGGCATGCATGGGATACTATTGAGTTACATCGTTGATTCATCAAATTGATTTCAAAGACTTGAGAGTTGTTAACCCAGTAGACCAGTTTAGATTACTCACTGCACATCACCTATGCCTTACCCTTCACTGTCCTTATTTTATGTTATTGTTATACCTGTTTTACCGTTTATACTCATGCCTGTATGACTCGTTACCCCCTGTTTATATTATTATTGATGTTATGACGCACTGACGTCTGGGTTTTGCATGGCCCAGATCCTCTACCTTTGTTGCAGGCTGATCAGGAGTACTTCCGCCGTTAGGCCGAGCAGTGAGGATCCAGTTGGTATCCAGTTTTACTTTCCAGGTGTTTTTTTTGGATCTATTGCTTCCGCGTATTATTTTATTCTTGACTCGTTTATTTTGGCCTATGGACATGTGTTAGATAGTTTATTATTGTTCTTGATATCTTTACAGCCGTAATGTGACTGTGGAAGGATATTTCCTATCCACAGGTAGCATGGTTGGTTCTGTCACGTGCCTATCTTAGCGCACCCTGGGAAGCGGGGCGTGACAATAGTGAAGGCGGAACAAAACATATTCCCTTAGTAAGGTGGTACAAGAACAACTGCCTCAATATCAATAACGAATGCAGTACCACGTATATGTATATGTTGTGCGTGTCATGGCAATTACCAACGGTGTGTGTGTGGCATACAATTTAGTGCTCGTGCAACATGAACCGTCAGTAATAGTGCAGTGTCCAATAGGTACTAACTCAATGTACAACAAGTAATGGTATGCAAATGATGCTCATGCACAATCAACGCATATGCATATAACATATGGCTATAACATCATATCTAGCCCTCGACGCTTAACGCCATAGGGGAGATTCCCCCGTAGATGTTAAATCTTCTCACCGATGATCTCGAGCTAGGTAAATCCAACCACCTCCTTTCCTTTCCTTGTAGTGTCTGAAGTCCCTGCAATCGATCCTAATATCACACAAAACATAACAAGTGCAACTTAGAAACCTTTTAATAATACATGCAAACGACGTTTAGATCGACGCACCGGCTCCAACAAACTCTCAAGTGTTCGTATAGTGGCTAACGTGTGTAGCGACATTCTAAAACAAACCTAAGCGCAGCAAGCTACACAATATACGCAAACCGTGTCGGATACCGTAACGCGCGTTGTTGAAACACTAGAAATTAGCAAAGTGGTCACAGATTTTGCCTATAGTCAATATATAAAAATCAAGCAGTACCAAACACCCAGGATAGCATACAGACAGCTACCCTCAAAACCCCAACTCCCCAGTCCCCTAAAAATCTTGCGACGCCGGAATTTCCCTATATCTCGCCGGTTTTACTAGGTTGGGTGGGGTTCGGGTTTCAGGTGAATACTCAGGGCCTCTAACACAACACTACTACATTGCTAGATTTTACAGTAATCTATCGTGGTGATAGCAGATCTCAGAGACTCCAATATCTCACTAAAAATACGATATTACAAAAAAACTATAACTTTAGTGTTCTAAATAGAAACTACTAGGCAACACAACATTATAAAGACCTGATTAACAATTACAGATCACTACCTTACCACACTTGCTCAAAAACCCTAGCTTTCCATGCTCCAAGTCATCAAATGGGGCTTAGCTAGGCTTGTGAAGGGTTTTAGTGAGGTTTAGTGAAGATTTGGCTTGGGTTTTGTGATGAATAAAAATAGGTTTCAGTTGAGGGGAAGAGGAGATGAGAAGAAGAACACAAATGAGACGGTGAGTGATGGGGAAAATGAGGGTGTGAGAGTGGTGAAGAAAAATGGGGGTGTGAGGTTAGGATGAGCCATGCCCCTTCTCTTTCCTCATTAAATGCTCCCCATGCTTGCCCCATGCCTCATCATTCCCATTGTCAACTCTCTCTCCCCCTCTCTCTCAAGCCAACCCTAATTCAAACCCTTTGTTTTAAAAACTAAATAATTACATAAATACATATAACATAATGGTATGAGGGTTAAGGTGTCATGGCTACTTAAGCATGGTTAACACTTCCATAATCCCCAAGTTAACATGCACATGTGTGTGCAAGCCAAAACAAATAATAATAAAATATTAATTAATTTTTTATAAAATATGTGAAAACTATTTTGGTTAACTTTTACTAAAAACCCGCATTATCGCTTAATTAACACTAATCACATTCTAAGGTGTTACTGGTATAATCCGTCGTGCTGTATCATAATCGAGGGTACAAATCTAAGGTCACGTACATCTATTATCTCATCTAGTCACATGTTATCGCATGTTATTTATATATCGCCCAATGATCATGTAATATCTCATATCATAACATGGTGTTTCAGTCTCACATCATATATCATGACCTCATGACATCATGTCCGATCATATCGACTCATATCCATTTAACATATCATATCATCATCTTACATGTATATGTAGACACACACACACACACATGAGATTAATGGAGGGAAGAGGCCATAGGAGGGGATTCCCTCCTATGGCATCGAAAAAATACCCCCTCCATAGTTTTTTCCGACGATCGACACCCACCATCTTCATCGTCATCATCTAAGATGTGGGTACACCAAATTTCATGTGATTCTACAACTTTTTCACCGTTGATTTAGTGGGTTCAAAATTATCGGTTTACCGACAATAGAACTTTTTACATTGCTAAATCAACGGTGAAAAAGTTGTAGAATCACATAAAATTTGGTGTACCCACATCTTAGATGATGACGATGAAGATGGTGGGTGTCGATCGTTGGAAAAAACTAGGGAGGGGGTATTTTTTCGACGCCATAGGAGGGAATTCCCTCCTATGGCATCTTTCCTCCATTATTCTCTCTATATATACATATCTGAACACACACACACACACACACACATACATACATACATACATATACACACATCTCATATCACACCAAGGGTGCGTGTGTGTGTGCGACAATATAAAACTAAAGGCTCACGACTAAGAGGAATTAAGACTAAGGCTATACCTTCCTATAAGTACGCTAAATCTAACCTGTAGTCTTCTAGAACACTATTTGCTAAGTGTCCATATCTTAAATTGACATATATATAATGTATATAAGTATTCTAGTCTACGGTTGCGGGGGTGCTTTACGCCATCCACCCGACTTCCCCCGTAGATTTACATCTACTCACCTACTATGCATGCTTTAGCCGAAGTCGATGACGCCTTGCTCTCCTTTGTCATCCCGAAAGTCCATGCTAAGGTACCTACAGTTCAACGCACATCGTATCGTAAATAAAAATCGAATACGAAAACCGATACGGCACACGAAACACACATAGGTTAGAACCTATGGTCCACGTATGCAAGAATAACCAAACAACTCTCGACGTTGACGTGCAAACGTCAAATGACCGAGATAAAATGCAAATACCAAAACTCAAGTTAATAAAAGTCGCAAAACTAAAACAGCAACTTGGGAAAACACTTCTAGATTTTACCCTAGGTTGAATTAGGATATTTTGCATATGTGGTAGGTCAAAATAACAGATAAAGGAGCCATGGACCAAGCACGAAAACTAAACTTCATGCCCACGCCGCAAATTGCGGCCAGAAAGCATTTATTTGCGGCCAAAAAGTGGAGTTAGGGTCTCAGGTCTCTAGGGCATGCTCCTAATCACCTGAACATCTCTCTATGATCGCTAAATATTTTTCAGAGCTCATAAGTTATAGCAGATCCTAAATTCAGAACCGGAGTAGGCACGGATGTTGCGGCCGGAGCAGCAAAGAGGATTGACCGCTGAGAGACGGGCCTTGAATCAACAATTATCATCACGTTTTCCACAAAATCTGATATCGGCCAATTCCAAGTTCATGTTTTGGGGTTTTAGTCTCAAGTTTAGACCAAAATTCTTCACTAAAAAGGTTGTGGTCACTAATTACACCTCAATTATACCTTCACAACTCCAAATATCTCCTAAACCTCATCTTAGAATTTTCCAACATCACTAATCTACACTAGTTTAACTCTAAATCACTATAGGAGGTTAGGAAAACAAGATGCATAACTAAAAGTGTAGGAATATTACTCATGGAGCATCTAAAGAAAATTCTAGGATGGCCCAAAGTGCTCAAAGTCCCAACTTAATTCAACCATGGGCTGTAGGATGAGGTTGTTGTTAGTTATATGTATGCCCTAGAGGCCATTACTATACATAGGATGTATATTGTAGTGGATGCTTGGACATATATAGGGAGGACTTTCTTGCTCGATATGATAGTATGCTATCTGGTTACTCTTTACCTTAACGTGTACACTGATTGTCTCTCTGTTACATGTTGGTAAAGCCCTTGGGATGTGTACTTGACTACCTGGACTATGATGCGGATCATACTAGTGGGGACATGGTAGTCCATAAGTACATCCTTCAAGGTCCTTAGTCGTGGGTGTATCGAGACAAGGCATCGATACACCAGAGTAGACTAGCGTATACCTTCTCGACCCATACAGATGGGAGATGGATGATCCCATATCCATTGGTGTTTGACATCAGAGATGATATACGGGCGCTCAGTGGAGACTGGGTACACTGGACGGACTCACTGAGAACTCCCAGATGGTATTATACCTTACGTTAGATGGCAGTTCTCTGGTGACACTGGTACAGGTTAGTCTGTAGACCCGAGATCGTCATAGAGTCTTGTGTGATTCCCACTGTACTTTGATTTCCACCTTACCATGTCCAAGAGGGCGTGCAAAACGGTGGTTTTTGGGTACAGTCCCGAGTCACATGGAGGCAATGAGCGATAGGAGGGGTTTCGTCTCTCCCGGTATTGGGGGTTGATGTTGCGCTATGCTCGATTGGCCATAACAGGGAAGTCCCTGGCCAGGGCTGGTTTAGAGATATACTGGTAAGTGTTACCAGTAGTTTCTCGACCCGTTATGCGCCTCATATCGGCATGACTTATCGGTTATTGGGGTCTGGCGTTTACCACCGCTAGAACTGATATGCGACATATCAGACGAGGAGACCGGACTGTACGGTAGTGTCACTGTCAGGCTTTTACAGGAGTTGGAGCGGGCTTGCTTGCTTGATCTTCTGATCGCTCAATACCCGGGTAGCCGTTACGTCCAGCTAGTACCGCTGACGGCTTGTGGGTGCTTGATATGATCATCACCTACTGCCGGCGTATTGACGAGTCTTTAGAGTCCTACATAGAGGTTGTACTGGCTCAGGCAAAACGAGATAGGAGCGCATATGTGATATGTGCGGGACCGAGAATAATGCATGTATATGATACCGTATTCTATTCTCGTGATGTTTGTATCTATCGGTTGTATGAGATATAACCAAGTTATCGAATCAAGGGTTGATTCGATAAATCGATACATTGTATGTTAGTCGGTTGTATGAGATATAACCGGATTATTAAGTCAAGTGTTGATTTAATAATTTAGTGTATAATTGTATATATGATATACTAATTTACATTAACTAACATTGGTTCACTTAAGCATTTATTTTTCTCACTTGTACACAACTTAATATATATGAGATATATATTTATTTGTGTTCACTTTTTTGTATCATGGTTGTTGATACACACTACATGGGTGTATGAGACATACACCATTATAATTATAATGGTTAGGTTTTTATATTTAAGTAATTCTAAAACAAATGGATAATGAGCTCACATACATGAAGCTTCATGAAGCTTTTGGATGCTTTGACTTATTCCACTTGTTTTGTTTTACTTAATATATTAACTAACCTAACCACTATAATTAACAATGGTAAAGTCTCTACATGAGTTAGTATATGATACTCACTCACCATGGTTAGTTCACACTCTCTCTTGATCATTATCCATTTTCATTTAAGCTCATCTTCTTCCTCCTTGATTTTTCATTATAGGGTTTGAAAAAGAGAGAGATTCAAAGTGAGAAAAGAAATTCTAAAGTGTACCCATTTCCTATCTCACCATCCTCTACTAGACTAGCACTTTAGTTTAGGGTGTTTGCTTCACTAATTCTATGGTTGGTGAAGTAGAAGCTTGAGTCCGTATTCCCTCGACGTAGATCATCTTCGGACTCGAAGACTTCAAGCAATACCGTTGCAATTTCCTCATGGAGCCGTCCGAGAGTCCGGGAGCCGATGATCGCAGCGAAAGGACTACATCAAGGAGCTTAAGAAGTGAAGGACCGATCTACAAAGGTTGTATTTTCGTATTCACTTAGTGTAAATGTGATTTACTTGCTTGTGATCGCCTAATCTCTAGTTAACGATCTTGTTTGGGGTTATTCGACACGGCTAAAATTTTAATCCGGCATGGTCGATGTTTTGTAGAGCTTCATTAGAGTGCCTAGTAACCCTACAGTGGTATCGGAGCCTAGTTAGAGCATTAGGCGATTAATTTACGAAGAACACGTCGAAATCAACCCCTCTCTGGACAATTTTTAAAATCTGGGATTTTTCCAAATTAAAAATGCCTAAAAAAATCAGCAGGAAATTCTAAGAAACACTGTGCAAAACGACAAAGTTTGGCGCTTAAAGCGCCGCGGAACCGCGACACTAGCATGGCTCGTGCGGCGGTTTCGCGGCCATAAGGTGACGTCACCTCTGTCCTTTTTCACAGTAATGTTTCTATTTAATTTCTTGATCTTTTCTGGGTATTTTTATCTGACTCAAGTGTTGTGTATTTTTGTCACGACCCGAAAAGTACGGAACATGACCGGTACTTAAACTACGACGTCTCGAGGCGTACGTAATCTAAGTAAACCGAAAACCCAGAAATGCAAACCAAAAAAAACAGTAGAGTGAAGGAAAACCAATTTAAATCAAGTAGTTTTAATAGCATAAGCCGAATTATGCGTTTTTAAAAACATCAAATATTTCCTGAAAATTTCGGCAGAGTCTCCTTTGTAAATACTGGCCCCCAAACGGGATACAACATGAATAGTATACGAAATCAATAAAAAAGGCATCCCCAAGCGGGAGCTAGCTCTTCGTCAATCGACGGTCACAACCACACAAGCAATAATATACAATGCCAAGGGCGAGGATCAAAACTCAAATAGAAACTCAAAACAACAAGAAAACCACAGAAATATAACGCGCGACTCTAAGGTCGAAAGAATAAACATCACTGGTCTCTATCTCAAATAAATACATGTTTGGTTGATGGAACTTCTAGATACAACAGAATAATAATATACAAGATATAAAATGGGGGTACGATACAAGTAAACCCACCTACTAGCAAATCACCCGAAGGAAACTATGCCCGCAAGCCGTAAAGGAACCTGTATGGCAATCCTGCAAGAAAACTGGGGCACAACGGGGGTGAGTTGCCAACTCGTGAATAGAAAAACATCTACGCACAGAAATCGCATAAATAACGCAACCTAGGTCAAAGATCATAATATAGCCTCAATTATATATATAACATGCAACCTATAACAAGGCTAGGGTAAATATCTAACCCGAGTGTAATCTCATGTGCCCGTGTCAGTGCCTCAGGTAGCAATATATCATATGAATGAGGTATGAATGCATGAAAACAGAATACATGTAAGTGAAGAACTGTTTTCATAATTTAGTGAGATTTCCTTTGTATTTTTAAAATGAGGTATCATAATGAAATCAGCATAAAACAGTGCCTAGCATCGGCACAAAACGTAATCCCAATATCTCGATATCTCTGTATCACAGTCTCTGTACCTCAATATCTCGAAATCTCAATGTCTCAATCACAATATCTAGGACGCCGTCAGTCCAGACCGGCCCCTACCATCCATCTCAAGACCACGACGGTATCCTCCGGATATCCGACGCGTCGGGTAAAATCACCGGTAGGTAGTGCTCCCCTGCCAGGCTCACATCGTCATCATCACGCGCTTCTTGTCCCGGGGTACTTTACCGGGCCCACCATGTACCCGAAACGGTTCATCCGTCTCCTCGAATCGGGTCTCGAAATCCATCAGCAAACTCATGGTGGACGATTCATACATCATGGGAAAAAACAGCACTTTTTATTTACAAAGAGAGAAATCAGTTTATATAAGTTTTACGGTTTCCCCCCCAAATCCAGAAAATCTCTTGGAAATCCGAATCCAAAACCTCAATAACACGTAAAATAGTGAATATATGCATGAGAATCCATGAATGCGGCATAACAATGAATAACAGTATGCATGAAGTAGCAGGTAATAACTACAATGTCTAAACTATTAGCTAACGGCTATGTCAAGCAATAATATTTTCTAAGGTGTACGTGACATGTCAATTACCGATGAAGATGTGTGTGAGCCGGCAAGTAAGTGTATGTGGTACATACGCATCATCGGTAATGGTGCTGGTGTCCTAACAGCATGATATCAATAATGGAGTATGAAACATAATATAAGCATGCGATGCGAAGCGAACCACAATAATGAGCGGGAGCTGAATACTAGATGCAGCTATAACTAATCTGTATTAATCTAATATAAGTCCTACAAATGGTGCCTTTTGAAATAACACGAATCATGGGGTTTTGAAAATAGGGGCTACGGTGTTTTTATGAAAAGATACGTCTTTTGAAATATCCGTAGGATCCCTTGGGCTGTCTTTTAAAATACCCATGATTCGTTAGTTTTTGAAATAGGTAAGAATCGAATCTAATCTAACAACTAAACTAAACTAAAGGGCTAAGCTAACCAGCTGGACTACAGGTAAGGAAACCGCCTAACATCGGATTCGATCCATATCCATACCTGTATATATATTAGTCGGTGATCCCGCCTCAATAATATCATACCCGACACCATATCTATAATCAGACATCCCAAGTCAAGAGTGCGGATCAATCATCAAAATATAGCTCGTACGTAAATCCGTCGTACGGCATCCCCAAATTTGGGTACGGGTTAATATCATATTCATCACACTATTCATCTGGTATCCTCTTTATCCAAGATCATAGTCCAGGGTACTGACCTATGTCTAGTACAATACTAATATCATCAATATAGTCATGATCTGACTACTGATCGACAGTCTCGTACAAACCGATATCACAACCACAAAACAAATCTCATCGACTCAGCTCAATCCCAAGTATCGTCCTCATATCCGTATGTGAACACATAGTCCCATACCCATGTGAACACATAACTATAAAGAATCCCATGAGCACATGTAAATAGGAATGTATGCAAGTATGTAGGTGTGTATGTGTAGTGCAACACTACCCTAGGGTTCGCACTAAAATAATCCAACACACCAATATCCATCCTAAACATCGTTATTAATCCCAAATAACATATAATAAATTGTTGGTGTGTATACGTATCCGTATACACCACCACGGACTGCGGGGGTGCTATACGCCATCCACCCGACTTCTCCCCGTAGATATAAATCTACTCACGTGGCCCTCGTTCGCCGGCCCCGACGTCGCCACGCGCTTGCTTGTCGTCTCGAAGTCCACATGGGGTACCTACATATCATAACGCACCGTATCGTATTAAAATCCGACTTATGACCAAAACGACGCACGAATCCCACATAGGTCAAAACCTATGGTTGCTTTCACAAATCAACCCAAAAACCCTCGACGTCGGCGTACAAATGCCAAACCATCGAGAAAAACCCAAATACACTCATTTGCACATTCACAAACACTAATTTTAATATAAAATATGTTAAAATTCACAAAAACCCCAATTTCACTTAAAAAGTCATTTTTCCGAAAATCTAGCAAGCACAATTCGCCGTTTTTGTACAAAACATGATGTTTTAACAATTCTAGTGACCAAGATGATAACTTAATATCTTAATTATGCCATAGAAACCATTACGTAAATTTTAAACCCACAATTTAATTCGATTTCAAAAACCTAGTTTGCAATATTAACCAATTTTAACAATTTTTAGCAAAAATGCACAAACTACAATCTAGCTTGGATTTTCATGAACTAAGGTATTAAACTACATTTTATAATATCAATGAAGTCATGAAAAACCTAATTACATTTTTAAACCCAATTATTTAACCAATTTTAAAAACCTAGTTAGCAAATTAGCGTAATTATCAAAAATTTTAAACTAACAATTAACAACTAGCTACAAACTTTGTTTTAACATGTCATAAGGGCCTAATTAAAACACACAACCATACACCAAATTCACAAAACCCTAACTTGCATTCAACCCCTTTCTTGAATTTTATAACTAACAAAATACAACCCAAACTATACATGAAACACTAAATTAGCACTAATTTGAAGCCCAAAAAGCAAGTTAAACTCTTAGATTTGGTTTGTATAAAACACTAGATAGAAAAATAGAATAATTAACTTAATAATGGTGTGCTAAAAACCCTAGTTTAACTCAAACCATTCTCTTGAAGATCCTAGATGAAAATAGCACCAATATTAACACTAAAACAACTCATTTAAAGAAATCTAACCATAAGAATTTAAATGGGTAAGAATTATACCTCTAGATCTAGAGATCTAGCAAGAAATTTTGACTCCAAAGATGGCCTCCTAGCATCCAAGATCCATGCAAGAAAGGTTAAGAAGAATGGATGAAGGATGGGCTTGAAATTGTGAAGTTTAAATGGAATTTTTATGGAATTTTGATGGAATTTTGATGAGTTTAGAAGAAAAATGAGAGGGGAAATTTTGGGGCTGTTTAGTGCAGGAATTTCGGCTGAGGAGGGAGTGGGGAGAGGTGTGGGGGAGTTGTGGAAAAGAATCCAAGTCAAAGCCCCTCCCAAATTACCATAATACCCCCACCTACTTTACTATATATAAAAACCTTATTTTAACCTATTTCTCACATGATTTAAGGTCAAAAAGAGGGAAATAAAATTCTTGGGCAGCTACAATAGTGTGGGGCCGGCCAAGGGGAGTGAGGGTGAGTATGAGAGACTTTACAAAAAAATTCTATGCAAAAAGACCCCCCACAATACCATATTTGCAAGTTTTAGTTCAAAATAACTATATTTTTGTTTTCCATAAAATAAATCAATTAAAACTTGAAATAAAATACTAAAAAATTATATTACAACTAGATTTTAATTAAAATGATTTTAAAGATTAAAATTAGCCCATTTAAATTTGTATTTATCGCTAATTTAATGTATTTTCTTACCGGCTTAAAATAATATTTAAATAATTAATTTTGGAAAAAATTTCAGAAAATTTGAAATTTCACCAGTGGCTCAATAAACACCAAATACTAGCAATTACATAGCTAGAATATGTATATTTAATTTTATAATAAAGATATTTGCATTTTGACTTTTTACAGAAAACCCCCTTATTTTACCGTTTTTTTTCGAAATTTCACCGAAACGATTTTCAAAACGTTACAATCTTCCCCCCTTAAAGAAATTCGGTCCCCGAATTTAAATTAAAACTTCCCCCAAATACTAAAATATTTCAGCCAAAACCATCAAATCGCCGGAGCTCCGAAATCATAAATACATAAAACAAATCGTAGCGCAACGCATGCGCATGAAAAATGAGCATATAACTCAAATCAGAACTCCGTCAAGCATCCCGCAATCATCGGAGTCATGGGAAAGACATCAATACCAAATCCAAAGCAAAACCAATATGATATAACTCGAAACTATACATGTAAAATATATTCAGGTACTGTCCTCTGACTAGTCCTGCTCAGTACGAAAACACATAGCAATATCATAAAAACGTACTGCTCTATAAGAAAAATCAATCCCAAAATACGCGTCTGAATACTACGTGCGTCATGTGCGCACGGAAATCAAAATCCAAATATGTGCCATACATATGCACAGAAACAACATCTAAGTGCATCGGGTGTGCACGAAACATCTGTCATAGGTAACATGTGTGCCTGACAGCAAAATCAGGTGCATCTGACATGCACGAAAAATCTCGATTTAGTGCATCTGGTATGCACCAAAATCACACTTCAAAACATGCGCCCAACATGCGCGAAAATCCAAATCAGGTGCATCCATCGTGCACGAAATCATGAAATCCAATATCAAGTGCCGAACATGCGCAAAATCAAATCAGGTGCACAAGGTGCACAAAACAAATATCGAACATCACCATCGAAATCAAAGTCCATGGCATCTAAATGCACAACATACGTAACACTGCACTGCAAGCATATATGAACTATACCGTGTGCAAAAACCAAATCGTGTGCGTATATACGCACAAAATCAACTCAAATGTCTAAAACCGTAAAATCACAAACATGTGAAACCAAGCACGAAAACGATATCAAGTGCAACACTGTGCAAAGATCGTAAATCCTCAATCATCAAAATCAAATCATACGAATAAATCATCCAAAACATCGAAATCAATAATGGCGGAATAGTACCGCTCAAGTGCATCCTCTAAGAATCTCGGGCCAACTGTCGCGGTCACTAGTGGGACGTCTCGTCGATGATCATGAACTCTGGCCTGCGGGTGTGCGTAACACGACCACTCCTGGGTCCAAGTCTTTTCGTAATTTGTCCCAGAAAGGTCCTGTCGAGGTCTCTCCCAAATCTCGCCTCTGCCGAACTGTCCGAAAGTCATCGTTCCTTACTAGATCTGTTCTCGTTCCAGAACGGCTGCATACTCATCGCGACTCCCTCTTGAATGTATACCCAAGTACAATGTCTCGGCATGCACATCGCATCTCTGATGTCGGTGGAGTGGAACGTCATCATATCCAGATCTGGTACGAACCTCTTACTCCATTTTTTTTAATGTCGACTGCTTCGGACTCGTCTCGTCGCGGCTGCATGGACTGAGCTCCCACGGCTATCTTCGTATCCGGAGTCTCCCAAGAAATGCATCTCACCACTTAGCATCCGAATTAAGTCGAGCCATCCGATCGATTTGTCAAAACCTCATAATCCCCCAAGAGCTCAACATCTTGGGCACAGTTTAATAGTATCGAGTACATACCACAACATCGGTGGTCCAGCCGTAGAAGGGCAAACCCAAGCCTCACTAATGGCGCCATAGAACTGCCGCAAACCCGAAGGTTCAAAGGCTTTCACACGGTCATTAAGTCGAGTTAGGGTTTCATTCTTCTAGAGGGACCATAGAATTGCCTGCATGTCTTTCCGACTACTTTAAACTTGGAATAATAGGTTTCTGACATTCGATCGTCTCTGTCGACTCTCAACGTCTCCGCATGAAGTCGTCTCCAGCTGGAATCAATCTATCCGATGACCTCGCATCGGGGTAGGCGAACGATCCACATGTCCTAGTCATTCATCCTCGATGACTAGCGACCTTCTATCACCTCTTAGTACAACTCATTCTGCACTAACTCCAGCATCTGGGCAATATCTCGTCGTTCGCAGCAATAACTGGCTCGCTCGTCTGCACGCTGAACGGTGCCCCAACCATCAGGAGTAAGCAATACTTCAATGGTCATCAAAATCTGGCTGACCTCTATCAGTGGCTCAATCCTCTAGTGCAAATCGGCACGTCCGAGTAATCTCATACAGCAATCCACCCAACGCTCGTGGCGCGAAGACACAATGAAAAGACACATCTCTGCAATCATGTGTCGCCGGAATCATACCCTGGTCAGTCCTCGTTCTTGACGAGCTCGTGCTGACCGCAACTCTAGCCGTAGTTCTCCCTGCCCGTAATCGTGGCAGCAAAACCATAACTAGTACCGATGAGGCTAGATCGAATGATTATAATACTGAGCAAAGAAATGTACATCCTAAGGCTTCTTAAGTGGAGTAGCGTATCGTAAATATGCCGCGGAACATACCCACGGTACGTCACTCTACTTTAGTCACCTATTCCATCAACCAAAGGTCATCCTACGCTCCGAAGGTAAAACCTAACGCTCTGATACCAACTTTGTCACGACCCGAAAAGTACGGAACATGACCGGCACTTAAACTACGACGTCTCGAGGCGTACGTAATCTAAGTAAACCGAAAACCCAGAAATCCAAACCAAGAAAAACAGTAGAGTGAAGGAAAACCAATTTAAATCAAGTAGTTTTAATAGCATAAGCCGAATTATGCGTTTTTAAAAACATCAAATATTTCCTGAAAATTTCGGCAGAGTCTCCTTTGTAAATACTGGCCCCCAAACGGGATACAACATGAATAGTATACAAAATCAATAAAAAAGGCATCCCCAAGCGGGAGCTAGCTCTTCGTCAATCGACGGTCACAACCACACAAGCAATAATATACAACGCCAAGGGCGAGGATCAAAACTCAAATAGAAACTCAAAACAACAAGAAAACCACAGAAATATAACGCGCGACTCTATGGTCGAAAGAATAAACATCACTGGTCTCTATCTCAAATAAATACATGTTTGGTTGATGGAACTTCTAGATACAACAGAATAATAATATACAAGATATAAAATGGGGGTACGATACAAGTAAACCCACCTACTAGCAAATCACCCGAAGGAAACTATGCCCGCAAGCCGTAAAGGAACCTGTACGGCAATCCTGCAAGAAAACTGGGGCATAACGGGGGTGAGTTGCCAACTCGTGAATAGAAAAACATCTACGCATAGAAATCGCATAAATAACGCAACCTATGTCAAAGATCATAATATAGCCTCAATTATATATAGAACATGCAACCTATAACAAGGCTAGGGTAAATATCTAACCCGAGTGTAATCTCATGTGCCCGTGTCAGTGCCTCAGGTAGCAATATATCATATGAATGAGGTATGAATGCATGAAAACAGAATACATGTAAGTGAAGAACTGTTTTCATAATTTAGTGAGATTTCCTTTGTATTTTTAAAATGAGGTATCATAATGAAATCAACATAAAACAGTGCCTAGCATCGGCACAAAACGTAATCCCAATATCTCGATATCTCTGTATCACAGTCTCTGTACCTCAATATCTCGAAATCTCAATGTCTCAATCACAATATCTAGGGCGCCGTCAGTCCAGACCGGCCCCTACCATCCATCTCAAGACCACGACGGTATCCTCCGGATATCCGACGCGTCGGGTAAAATCACCGGTAGGTAGTGCTCCCCTGCCAGGCTCACATCGTCATCATCACGCGCTTCTTGCCCTGGGGTACCTTACCGGGCCCACCATGTACCCGAAACGGTTCATCCGTCTCCTCGAATCGGGTCTCGAAATCCATCAGCAAACTCATGGTGGACGACTCATACATCATGGGAAAAAACCGCACTTTTTATTTACAAAGAGAGAAATCAGTTTATATAAGTTTTGCGGTTTCCCCCCCCCAAATCCAGAAAATCTCATGGAAATCCGAATCCAAAACCTCAATAACACGTAAAATAGTGAATATATGCATGAGAATCCATGAATGCGGCATAACAATGAATAATAGTATGCATGAAGTAGCAGGTAATAACTACAATGTCTAAACTATTAGCTAACAGGCTATGTCAAGCAATAATATTTTCTAAGGTGTACGTGACATGGCAATTACCGATGAAGATGTGTGTGAGCCGGCAAGTAAGTGTATGTGGTACATACGCATCATCGGTAATGGTGCTGGTGTCCTAACAACATGATATCAATAATGGAGTATGAAACATAATATAAGCATGCGATGCGAAGCGAACCACAATAATGAGCGGGAGCTGAATACTAGACGCAGCTATAACTAATCTGCATTAATCTAATATAAGTCCTACAAATGGTGCCTTTTGAAATAACACGAATCATGGGGTTTTGAAAATAGGGGCTACGGTGTTTTTATGAAAAGATACGTCTTTTGAAATATCCGTAGGATTCCTTGGGCTGTCTTTTAAAATACCCACGATTCGTTAGTTTTTGAAATAGGTAAGAATCGAATCTAATCTAAAAACTAAACTAAACTAAAGGGCTAAGCTAACAAGCTGGACTACAGGTAAGGAAACCGCCTAACATCTGAGTCGATCCGTATCCATACCTGTATATATATTAGTCGGTGATCCCGCCTCAATAATATCATACCCGATACCATATCTATAATCAGACATCCCAAGTCAAGAGTGCGGATCAATCATCAAAATATAGCTCGTACGTAAATCCGTCATACGGCATCCCCAAATCTGGGTACGGGTTAATATCATATTCATCACACTATTCATCTGGTATCCTCTTTATCCAAGATCATAGTCCAGGGTACTGACCTATGTCTAGTACAATACTAATATCATCAATATAGTCATGATCTGACTACTGATCGACAGTCTCGTACAAACCGATATCACAATCACAAAACAAATCTCATCGACTCAGCTCAATCCCAAGTATCGTCCTCATATCCGTATGTGAACACAGTCCCATACCCATGTGAACACATAACTATAAAGAATCCCATGAGCACATATAAATAGGAATGTATGCAAGCATGTAGGTGTGTATGTGTAATGCAACAATACTCTAGGGTTCGCAACACTAAAATAATCCAACACACCAATATCCATCCAAAACATCGTTATTAATCCCAAACAACATATAATAAATTGTTGGTGTGTATACGCATCCGTATACACCACCACGGACTGCGGGGGTGCTATACGCTATCCACCCGACTTCTCCCCGTAGATATAAATCTACTCACTTGGCCCTCGTTCGCCGGTCCCGACGTCGCCACGCGCTTACTTATCGTCTTGAAGTCCACATGGGGTACCTACATATCATAACGCACCGTATCGTATTAAAATCCGACTTATGACCAAAACGACGCACGAATCCCACATAGGTCAAAACCTATGGTTGCTTTCACAAATCAACCCAAAAACCCTCGACGTCGGCGTACAAACGCCAAACCATCGAGAAAAACCCAAATACACTCATTTGCACATTCACGAACACTAATTTTAATATAAAATAGGTTAAAATTCACAAAAACCCCAATTTCACTTAAAAAGTCATTTTTCCGAAAATCTAGCAAGCACAATTCGCCGTTTTTGTACAAAACATGATGTTTTAACAATTCTAGTGACCAAGATGATAACTTAATATCTTAATTATGCCATAGAAACCATTACGTAAATTTTAAACCCACAATTTAATTCGATTTCAAAAACCTAGTTTGCAATATTAACCAATTTTAACAATTTTTAGCAAAAATGCACAAACTACAATCTAGCTTGGATTTTCATGAACTAAGGTATTAAACTACATTTTATAATATCAATGAAGTCATGAAAAACCTAATTACATTTTTAAACCCAATTATTTAACCAATTTTAAAAACCTAGTTAGCAAATTAGCGTAATTATCAAAAATTTTAAACTAACAATTAACAACTAGCTACAAACTTTGTTTTAACATGTCATAAGGGCCTAATTAAAACACACAACCATACACCAAATTCACAAAACCCTAACTTGCATTCAACCCCTTTCTTGAATTTTATAACTAACAAAATAAAACCCAAACTATACATGAAACACTAAATTAGCACTAATTTGAAGCCCAAAAAGCAAGTTAAACTCTTAGATTTGGTTTGTATAAAACACTAGATAGCAAAATAGAATAATTAACTTAATAATAGTGTGATAAAAACCCTAGTTTAACTCAAACCATTCTCTTGAAGATCCTAGATGAAAATAGCACCAATATTAACACTAAAACAACTCATTTAAAGAAATCTAACCATAAGAATTTAAATGGGTAAGAATTATACCTCTAGATCTAGAGATCTAGCAAGAAATTTTGACTCCAAAGATGGCCTCCTAGTATCCAAGATCCATGCAATAAAGGTTAAGAAGAATGGATGAAGGATGGGCTTGAAATTGTGAAGTTTAAATGGAATTTTGATGAGTTTAGAAGAAAAATGAGAGGGGAAATTTTGGGGCTGTTTAGTGCAGGAATTTCGGCTGAGGAGGGAGTGGGGAGAGGTGTGGGGGAGTTGTGGAAAAGAATCCAAGTCAAAGCCCCTCCCAAATTACCACAATACCCCCACCTACTTTACTATATATAAAAACCTTATTTTAACCCATTTCTCACATGATTTAAGGTCAAAAAGAGGAAAATAAAATTCTTGGGCTGCTACAATAGTATGGGGCCGGCCAAGGGGAGTGAGGGTGAGTGTGAGAGACTTTACAAAAAAATTCTATGCAAAAAGACCCCCCACAATACCATATTTGCAAGTTTTAGTTCAAAATAACTATATTTTTGTTTTCCATAAAATAAATCAATTAAAACTTGAAATAAAATACAAAAAAATTATATTACAACTAGATTTTAATTAACATGATTTTAAAGATTAAAATTAGCCCATTTAAATTTATATTTATCGCTAATTTAATGTATTTTCTTACCGGCTTAAAATAATAATAAAATAATTAATTTCGGAAAAAATTTCAGAAAATTTGAAATTTCACCAGTGGCTCAATAAACACCAAATACTAGCAATTATATAGCTAGAATATGTATATTTAATTTTATAATAAAGATATTTGCATTTTGACTTTTTACAGAAAACCCCCTTATTTTACCGTTTTTTTTCGAAATTTCACCGAAACGATTTTCAAAACGTTACAATTTTGGGGTTTATTTTGTAGTCGTTGTTTCGATCGGAATTTTTAATTTCGTTGGTTTTTCCGGATATTTAGAAACTGTTAAAAAGTTCGATCCGACATCAATAACTCACTTTTTCCCCGACCCGGAAAATTTCCATGTGTTGGATTTTTCCGTTGTTTGAGAACGTCTAAATCATGCAAGTTACACAATGGACCCTCTAGAAGACAACAAACCTTAACTCGATTATGTGACCATCTTGAACTGCCCTTTGAACCTTAGGGTTTGGGGCAGTACGGCGTGCCACATGTGAGGCGTTGGCTTGACCCTTCTACAGCTGGACCGTTTGTACTGTGGCATGTGATGGATGTTTTTAAACCCCCCTTAAGTGTTGAGAACCATTTGGGAAAACTTGGGTGTTTGATCATTCGATCGGAAAGTTTAACATTGTCTATTTATGTGGAATGTGATACAATATTTGGAATCCACAAGTAGTTATGAGATAACTAATCTAAATGTTATAAACATAGCAGTTTAGTCTCAATTGATCAGTTGCCACGGAATTTTGATGCGATCAAAAGTCCGTCGCAATCACGTTGCGTAGCGGATACCCGCCGGATAAACTTAATAGACAGCCACGCCCCATAGCCCCGACCAAGTGACTGTAGGAGAACCCCGTCGCCAAAAGCATCCGTTTGGGTGCTCGCGGCAGCGGTGTTCTGCCTTAGTGCACTTCGTCGACGGCGTCCGGGGGTGCGGCCGTCTACTAAAGTTTGCGACGAGCATTCGATCGCATATCGGGAATCTTGTTGAATTTCCCAACTACATATTGAAAAGTGTTTTCGATATAGAGACTAAAATGCGGGGTTTATAACTGTTAGGCATGCGATATCTAAGGAGGTTGCGGATTCCAACTGTTGTAGTTTTACACTTTCTTTTCTGCGACCGTAAGTGTAATATGTGATATCTCCGGTTTCGTTGCTATATGTCAATGACAATTGGGATGTAAATATTTACTTACGTTGATGACATGTGATGTTATGTGTTGCTGGATATGTTATATTGGATCGTCGCGTTTTGAATAGCCGAGTTTTTTTTTTGTGAGATGAGAGTTTTTATTTTCATTCATGTAAATTTAAATGTATGTAATATTCTTTTATTGGGGTACTTCCAGGTTGAGGTTGTTGTCACCATTTGTATATTATTTACTTTTCCGCACTAGGATAGACCCAAGGAAGAGGGCACAAGTAACCGGGTTCTAGAGTCCAGTGGGAGACCAACTCGAGGAGTCGAGTCCGGGTCTCCTAACTCTAGAATTGGTAGGGTTGCTTGCCACTCTCGTAAGGGTCTAGGGGTGTGGGTTTGGCAATTCATCGCGACCGTGGAATCCGTGTTTTATACTGGCTCGTATTAAAAACACGGACGTCCTAGTATATCCAATGTTTCATATGTTTCTTCTGCTGCGATATCTGTGATGTGATCATTTGATATGTTGAGATAGATACTGTATATAGTATATATGATATATTATATAGACGTTACTTATGTTTTACACCCGCGCTAGCCCTGCCCCGCTCTGCCGTTAGTTACCTAACCTAACGGTGCACGAGAGGACATCGAGGCGAATGCGGATGGCATACGTGTACGTCGTATTTATCTGTGATGTTTAGGTGTTTTAAATGATGGGACTTCATTAATATGATTAATGAAAGAAAAAGAAACCTAAAAGATGTTGTGGAATCGAATTTTCAAAAACAGATTGCTACGGTTCTTGCTTTGCATCGCGGTGTTCCTTGTAGAACATCCTGCACCTTATTCGATAAGGAAAGGGCCGAGATCCCTTCACCGGGAGTGACCGCTTTAGCAAAGACTGGCAGATGATACACCCCTCGGTTTGTCTTTTGATTGCTTTTGGAGTTTTTGCTTTGCATAGTGATATATATGATATATCCTGCACCTTATTCGATGAGAAAAGGGCCGACGATCCCTTCACCGGGAGTGACCCCTTTAGCGAAACTAGAAAAGCCTCAAAAACACTCCATTTTAAAATCATTTGATTCTACAACGATATCAAATTCATTACGCAATAGGTTTTCAGAAAAACCTATCGTAGCCCTCCGTCATTTCAGATAAATCCTGCTTAGTATTCGTGCTGCGTTTGTTGACCTTGTCAAGACGCAGTGTGCGGTAGCTGACCAGTATTTATCTGTTTATGCATATGATGCAGATTGTTTTAGGGTAGTCGTACGACCTTGTTGACCTTGTCAAGGGTCGTGCGGGTGGGTTTGATTCAATCAAGAAAGGACGGGTTGAACTTGACTTACGGTCTATGGTTTGTTGACCTTGTCAAGGTCATAGATCGTTTGGGGAAAAATATTATCGGGAATTTCAAGTGTTGAAATTTGCAATGAGATTGCATACCTTCTATATGATAGTTGGATCCCGATACCCACTGCGAGTAATTGTTACTCATGGGAGAGTTTTACACATTGCAATTAGCCGATCAAGTAGGTGTCTAGAAAGGTGTCAACGGGGTTACGCCTCTGGGGAAACGAGGTTTACTTTAATTAGGTCCGTGCGAAAGCACGGGGAACCTCCCTCAAAGTACCGACACTGGCCTGGTTGAAAGATAAGCGAAGTTGTAGGGTGTAATTAATCCCGGCTAGTCTTTCCTTTTAGGGTTTGAAGGAAGATTTGATAAAAACAGTGGGAGCCATCCTGATTAGATAAAATAATAACCAATTTGATCTTGCAAGAGCGCACGCAGAGTGTTTTCTTCTCCCTCTCTCTCTCCAGGTAGCGACCATATCACGCCTTAATCAAGATAATAATACGGATGTATTGACCGAACCCGCTTGTTATACTGTGCTGGGGAATGTTGGTCCCGCTCCAACTTATAATTGTTATAAGAACAGAGCATGAAATTGGGGATTACTAGAATTCCCGTGCCGCCCAAACGAAGAAAGTGCATGCTGATGCATCATCTTCGGGTGTGTTCATTACAGAGAACTGTTTCTCAGTATCCTTTACGTCCTGGGTATGAGATACCGGATCAGGATCCCACATATGTAATCTGCTACATGGGCTACAGATAGGTAGAGAACTGAGAACGGGTGATAAGTTTCATGAGATAGAAAATGGTGCAAATGTTGCAGCCAAGTCTGTTGGTCACTATCACCCAGTATTACCAGAATACATTGATTCTGAACGGATGATGTTAGATACCGAACCTGATATACAACATCATATCAGTCTCTTTATTAAAGAAAGGATATAATTTTGTATTGTTGGATAATGTTTTGAACATTTCCTATATCAAGAGTTGATCGGTTCAGGCACGTTATCTAAAAGCATTAACGTTCTAAATCAAACTATAGTTCTCAGTATACAGAACTCACACAAGAGGAAGAGTTCAGATTTGAACGAATCCTTCTTGAGGTATTGTAGACTAGGTCATATCAATGCGACCCTACTAGCTGAAGTTACATATAGATACATATTTAAATTAGTTTGAATTTACATCTTGTGAAACTTGCCAATCATGTCACAGAGAAAAGATGACCACAGCTCTGTTTATTAGAAACAGAGAAAGAGTTAGTGAACTCTTGGGATTAATACATGTTGATGTATGAAGGTCCCCTGTCTACACATACCAGGACCAGTCCTTTGTACTTCATTACATTCTCTGATAATCTCTCAAGATTCAGACATATGTTCCTGTTGAAACACAAGTCCAAACCTTTTGAGATATTCACAGAATATAAGTTAGAAGTAGAGAACCAAAACGGGTATACGTATTATGTCCTTTGATGTGATCAAGGAGGAGAATACTTGAGCACGGAATTCATGGATTATTCTAAAGGAGAATGAGATTCTTTCTCAGCATTACTCCTCCGTATACACCACAGCACGTCGGTGTATCGGGGTGGAGCAATTACACCCTATATGATAAGGTGTGCTCTATGATGAGTACTACTGAGTTACTTGTTTCCTTTTAGGAGTTGTGCATTTATGAAGTTGCATACCTATTGAATAGGGTTCCGATCAAATCAGTTGCCTACCACTTCATATATGATATGGAAAGGGAAGAGCCCATATCTTAAGTTTGTTAAGACTTGGGGTTGTCCAGCCTATGTCTAAAAGCATAATCCGGACAAGCTCGAGGCAAAGTCAGTACTGTAGAAGTTTTGGTGGATATCCCAAGAATTAGCAAGGGAATATCTTCTACCAAACCGAGGAACAAAAATGTTTTGTTTCTCAATATGCCACCTTTGTGAAAGGGAATTTATTGAGAAGAAATTAGTGGTCATGAGATTGAACTGGAAGGAGTTCCAGCTATACAAACTACAGCAGCTGATTTGGTAGAACCGAAGGATTCAATAGTATCCAACGAACCTCAGCCTCTCCGCCGATCTAGTAGGGTTCCTCACCCACCTGAGAGATACTTCGGTTTCTCTATGACAGTGGGAGCGAGGATTGCATCATGAGATGATGACCCAACTAGTTTCGAGCTGGCCATCAGGAGTGTGACTCTATAAGAATGGCTGGATGGTTAGCGATCTGAGATGGAATCCTTATACACCAACAAAGTATGGACTTTGGTTGCTTTATCTGAAGGGTTAAATCCCCATCAGGAGCAAGTATATCTTGAGAAGATTACTTGGTGTACATGGAAAAGTTGAGACTTTCAAAGCTAGACTTGTTAAAGGTTTGCATCAATGACCGGGTATGGATTTTGATGAAACCTTTTCTAAGTAGCTATGCTTAAGTCCATCCAGATCCTACTTGCCACGGCTACATAACATGACTACGATATCTGGCGGTTTGGTGTCATGACTGCTTTTCTAAATGATGTTTTAGAACAAAGAGTCTATAAGTACACAGTCAGAGGGCTTCGTAGACAGTGGGAGCAGCGGAAACGTGTGCAAGATATTTTATGTGATAAAGCATGCATCGCGGAGTTGGAATGTCTGTTTTGATGTGTTAGTCAAAGAGTTTGACATCATCAAAATGGTAGATGAACCTTGTATATACAAAAAGGTAGTAGAGAGTATGGTGGAGATCCTCGTAGAGTACGTGGATGACATACTCTTGATGGGGAAGGAGTTTCCTATGCTACGCTCGATCAATCTCCGCTTATCACAATGATTCTCCACATAGGATCAAAGTGATACCTACTAAATCCTGGGTTTTGGATCTATAAGATAGATCTAACTGGATGTTAGGATACTCACTAGTTGTAGTGAGATGGTATCAATTGATCCTGGAAAGAATCACTGGAAAGGTTCCAGAGTGATAAGGACGACTGAATGTCAGTCACAGGCATTATCTTTACCCTAAGTAAAGGGACGGTATGTTGGAAGAGTTCCAAGCTAGATACCGTGGCATACTAGACGATAAAGGCTAGATACATCGCTACCAAAGATGCTACCAAAGAGGAAGTCTGGGTGTATATTAGTTCATGAGATGAACTTCGTTTCTACCATCGTGTGACAATGGAGTTGTGGCTTATGCCAAGGAACGCCCATCCCATCAGTGATCCAGACATATTCTAAGGCAGTGTCACCTGATCATGGAGATGGTTGATCTCCAGGGGATCGAGGTCAGGAGAATAGACTCAGAGGACAACACGGCGGATCCACTCACGAAGGCCTTTTCCCAGAGAGAGACTAGTTATGGGATGGTTGAGTATGAGATACTACAACCACTGCTATCAGATGGCCCTAGTGCAAGTGGGAGATTGTTAGTTATATGTATGCCCTAGAGGCCATTAGTATACATAGGATGTATATTGTAGTGGATGCTTGGACATATATAGGGAGGACTTTCTTGCTCGATATGATAGTATGCTATCTGGTTACTCTTTACCTTAACGTGTACACTGATTGTCTCTCTGTCACATGTTGGTAAAGCCCTTGGGATGTGTACTTGACTACCTGGACTATGATGTTGATCATACTAGTGGGGACATGGTAGTCCATAAGTACATCCTTCAAGGTCCTTAGTCGTGGGTGTATCGAGACAGGGCATCGATATACCAGAGTAGACTAGCGTATACCTTCTCGACCCATAAAGATGGGAGATGGATGATCCCATATCCATTGGTGTTTGACATCAGAGATGATATACGGGTGCTCAGTGGAGACTGGGTACACTGGACGGACTCGCCGAGAACTCCCAGATAGTATTATACCTTACGTCAGATGGCAGTTCTCTGGTGACACTGGTACAGGTTAGTCTGTAGACCCGAGATCGTCATAGAGTCTTGTGTGATTCCCACTGTGCTTTGATTTCCACCTTACCACGTCCAAGAGGGCATGCAAAACGGTGGTTTTTGGGTACAGTCCCGAGTCACATGGAGGCAATGAGCGATAGGAGGGGTTTCGTCTCTCCCGGTATTGGGGGTTGATGTTGCGCTATGCTCGATTGGCCATAACAGGGAAGTCCCTGGCCAGGGCTGGTTTAGAGATATACTGGTAAGTGTTACCAGTAGTTTCTCGACCCGTTATGCACCTCATATCGGCATGACTTATCGGTTATTGGGGTCTGCCGTTTACCACCCCTAGAACTGATATGCGACATATCAGACGAGGAGACCGGACTGTACGGTAGTGTCACTGTCAGGCTTTTACAGGAGTTGGAGCGGGCTTGCTTGCTTGATCTTCTGATCGCTCAATACCCGGGTAGCCGTTACGTCCAGCTAGTACCGCTGACGGCTTGTGGGTGCTTGATATGATCATCACCTACTGCCGGCGTATTGACGAGTCTTTAGAGTCCTACATAGAGGTTGTACTGGCTCAGGCAAAACGAGATAGGAGCGCATATATGATATGTGCGGGACCGAGAATAATGCATGTATATGATACCGTATTCTATTCTCGTGATGTTTGTATCTATCGGTTGTATGAGATATAACCAAGTTATCGAATCAAGGGTTGATTCGATAAATCGATACATTGTATGTTAGTCGGTTGTATGAGATATAACCGGATTATTAAGTCAAGTGTTGATTTAATAATTTAGTGTATAATTGTATATATGATATACTAATTTACATTAACTAACATTGGTTCACTTAAGCATTTATTTTTCTCACTTGTACACAACTTAATATATATGAGATATATATTTATTTGTGTTCACTTTTTTGTATCATGGTTGTTGATACACACTACATGGGTGTATGAGACATACACCATTATAATTATAATGGTTAGGTTTTTATATTTAAGTAATTCTAAAACAAATGGATAATGAGCTCACATACATGAAGCTTCATGAAGCTTTTGGATGCTTTGACTTATTCCACTTGTTTTGTTTTACTTAATATATTAACTAACCTAACCACTATAATTAACAATGGTAAAGTCTCTACATGAGTTAGTATATGATACTCACTCACCATGGTTAGTTCACACTCTCTCTTGATCATTATCCATTTTCATTTGAGCTCATCTTCTTCCTCCTTGATTTTTCATTCTAGGGTTTGAAAAAGAGAGAGATTCAAAGTGAGAAAAGAAATTCTAAAGTGTACCCATTTCCTATCTCACCATCCTCTACTAGACTAGCACTTTAGTTTAGGGTGTTTGCTTCACTAATTCTATGGTTGGTGAAGTAGAAGCTTGAGTCCGTATTCCCTCGACGTAGATCATCTTCAGCCTCGAAGACTTCAAGCAATACCGTTGCAATTTCCTCATAGAGCCGTCCGAGAGTCCGGGAGCCGATGATCGCAACGAAGGGACTACATCAAGGAGCTTAAGAAGTGAAGGACCGATCTACAAAGGTTGTATTTTCGTATTCACTTAGTGTAAATGTGATTTACTTGCTTGTGATCGCCTAATATCTAGTTAACGATCTTGTTTGGGGTTATTCGGCACGGCTAAAATTTTAATCCGGCATGGTCGATGTCTTGTAGAGCTTCATTAGAGTGCCTAGTAACCCTACAGTTGTGATCATTTTTTGTTAAGGAAGGGCGGGGTTTTGGTTGAGTTTTGGGGGTGTTTGTGGGTGGTAGTGGAGGTGGAGGAAGTGGAGAATGAGATGAAGAATGGAGGTGAGGAAGACGAGGAGATGAAGAAGGCTATAAGAATAATGTAGAAACTTCTCACTCTCTCTCTCACTCTTTTGAGCCCATGCCTCATGGTCCCCCTCTCATAAACAACTCTTCATTTCTTTTATTTTTCTTTTTCTTTCTCTTTTTTCCAAAATGAAAATAACAAAAACCTTATAAATAAACAATGAATCCATGGTTCATAAAAATGTAACAAGTGTTGCAACATGTCATGTTGCATGACATAATACATAAACAAGATTAATGCATAATTAGTGAGATATTAATCAAGTTTAGCATTAACTTGTATGCAATTAATAGTATAATAATTTATAAAATGTCCAAAAATAATATTTTATTTTTCTGAAATGTTACAAGTACCACCTGATCAGGGAGATCGTTGATCGCCGGGAGATCATGGTGCGGAGAGTGGACACAAAAGACAACACGACGGATCCATTCACGAAGGCCATTCCTCAAGCACAGTTTGAGAGACTATTTGAGATGTTGGGTATGCGATACGCCAACAACTGGCCCTAGTGCAGACGTTGGGTACTCAATATGCCAATATGTGGCCTTAGTGCAAGTGGGAGATTATTGGATATGTATGCCCTAGAGGCCATTATTGTACATGTATACATGTGGATGCTTGGACATATGTATGTACAGGACAATCTTACTCAATATTATAGTATGTTATTTGGTTTTTCTTTATCTTAACATCTGCATATGTTTTACTTTCTATTACGTATCATTTATACATGTTGATAAAGCCCGTAGGATCATTTCTTGACTACCGGCGTTATGATGGCGATCATACTTGTGGGAGCTAGGTAGTCGATAAGCACATCCTTAAAAGGTCCTTAGTCGTGTGAGTATCGAGACTGGGCATCGGTATTCCGGAGTAGACTAGTGTATACGTTTCTAGACCCCTACGAGGGGAGATGGTTGGTCCCACATCCATTGGTCTTTCGCACCTAGATCGTATGCAGGTGCTCACTGGGGGTGAGTACACTGGATGGACTCGTCGAGAAAATCTAAATGGTACTATACCTATCGTCAGATAGCAGTTCTCAGGTGGCATGAGTACAGGTTGGTCTTCAGACCTGAGATTGTCATTTGCCTCATGTGAGTTCCTACTGTACTTTGATTATTACCTTACCACGGCTCTACTGAGTCGTGCAAACAGGTTTTAGTTGGGTACAGCCCCGAGCCACATGGAGGCAGTGAGCGATTGTTGGGGATTCGTCTCTCCTGGTATAGAGAGTCGATATCGCACTGTGTTCGATTGGCCAGGACCATAAGACCTTGGCCAAGGCAGTTGGGATTTACTGATAGGTTGATAAGTAGTTTCCCGGATTGGTCCTGAGCCACATCACCACGGATTATCGGGTTATTAGGGTTTGACGTTTACCATCCTCTAGACCCGGTATGCGATACTCTCATATGAAGGGACCGGACTGTACGGAGATTGTCACAGATAGGCTAAGTTGGGATCCAGATGAGTTTGTTCGTCGGCCTTCCTTTTCGACAGGTACTCGGGTAGCCGTTGAGTACAACAAGTGCCGCTGACGTACTTGTGGTTATGGATTTATCCAGCAACTCACTGCCGGCGTACTGTCGAGTCTTTAGAGTCCCACACAGAGGGTTCCGTTGGTTCAGGCGAAATTATGTAGTAGCTGTATTGGATACGCGCAGGGTTCCGATCGATTGATTGTACTAGTTACTGTTAGTGTTTATGCCCTAGAGGCCATTACTGTATCATACTAGTTTGTATATTACTTAATGGAAGCTTGGGATATTCACAGTTGAATTGACAGTCTTGCTAAAAATGGTAGTATGCTACTTGGTTTATGTCTACTTTAATATGTGCATATGTTTCTTTTAACGTATCGCTTATACATATTAGTAGAGCCCTTTGGATCTTTGCTTGATTACCAGCGTTGTGATGGCAGTCACACTAGTGGGGGCTGGGTAATCTATAAGCAATATCCTATACAGGTCCCTGGTCATAGGATTATTGAGACATGGCATCGATACTCCGGAGTAGACTGGTGTATACGCTTCTCATCCTAGCATAGGGAGATGGTATGTCCCACAGCCATCAGTACGTCGTACTGGAGATAGTATGCAGGTGCTCGTTAGGTTACGGGTACACCGGACAGGACTCACCGGGAACTGGAGGTTGGATTTATACCCATCGTCAGATAGCAGTTCCCAGGTGACATGAGTAAAGCTTAGTCCGTCGACTTGACACTGCTACTTCACCTCGGGTGTGTTCCCACTGTACTTAGATTACTACCCTACCACGGCTCAAAGGAGTCATGCAAACAGGTAGTAGTTGGGTGCAGTCCCGAAGCACTTGGAGGCAGTGACGGTTAGATATGATTCGTCTCTCCTGGTATTGGGGGTTGATATCGCGCTGTGTATGGAGAGCCATTACGCAAAGTCTCTGGCCAGGGCAAGCGAGATTTACTGGTAGCTTCCAGTAGTTTCTCAAGGTGTAATGGGCTTCACTCCGACATGACTTATACCGCTATTAGGGGTCTGACGTTTACCGCCCCTAGGCCCGATATGCGATAGTCCTAGACGAACAGACCGGACTGTATGGAGATTGTCACATCAGGCTCAGTTGGAGTTCGGATGGGTTTCCTCATCGTCCTTCTTATCGACATCTACCTGGGGACTGTTACGTACAGCTAGTACCGCTTGCGGCCTGTGGTTAAACCCACTGACACCGTAGTGTCGATGTAGGGTTGCTAGGCACGCGCACAAGGGTCTACGAGGCATCAACCATGCCCGATTTAAAATTTAGCCGTGCCGAACAACCCGAATACGGAACTTTAAACTAGAGATTAGGCGAAAACAACATGCTAAACACTTTAACACTAAGTGAGAGGGATTGCAACCTTTGTAGATCCGGTCCTTCACTTCATATGCTCCGTGTTGTGGTCCCTTCGCTGCGATCATCAAGATCCGGACTCTCGAGAGGTTCCACGAAGAGAAAGACGCAACCTTTGCTTCCGATCTTCGATACTTTGATGATCTACCTTGAAGTTTCTTTAACACAAGCTAACACTCATGAAATGATGTGAACACCCTCATCTAAATGGCAAGGGAAGATGAGAATGATGAAGTAGGATTTTTTCTCTATTTATTTATCTTTTTCTCACTATAATTCATCACTTGGAAAAATCAAGAAAGGTTTTTCCATGAAAGAATGAAGGAAGAAGATGAACAATAATCTTTTTTTTTGTGATGAATAGGAAATGAAATAATATGATAGATAATGCAACCATGGTCAAGCTAACTCTTGTAGAGAATTAACTAGGGTTAGGGTTTGGGTTTGGTTAAAGCATGACTCACTTGAAAATATCTTTATCATGACAAAAAGAAAAGCTTCTAGAATCAACTAGAAGGTTTAACCCTAATCCAAACCCTAATCAAGTTTAAACTCCACTAAACAAGTTGCATTAGTTATCATATCATGTTACAATATTATATATCACATATATAATATTTATCGTAACAAAATAAATTAGTACAATTAACATATATCGCATATATATCAATGTATTACCCGAGTGAGAAAAAGAATCTTTTAGTGAGCAAATATTAGTTAATGTAATTTAATATATCATATATATTATTATACATTAAATTATCGAATCAACACTTGATCCGACAATCCGGCTATATCGCATATAACCGACTAATATTTATCCGTACCGATTCATCGAATCAACACTTGATCCGATGACCCTGCTGATATCAAATATCGAGAGAATATAATACGGTATCACATATCGCATTATCCTCGGTCCCGCACATATCACATATGTGCTCCTACTCCGTTTTGCCTGAGTCAAGAAACCTCTGTGTAGGACTCTAAAGAATCGTCAATACGCCGGCAGTAGGTGATGATCATATCAAACACCCACAAGCTGCAAGCGGTCAGCTAAACGTAACAGCTACCCAGGTATTGAGTGCTCAGAAGATCAACAAGCTAGCCTGTAACTTCTCCTGTGAATCCAAACAGTAACACTCCCGTACAGTCCGGTCTCGTCGTCTGATATGTCGCATATCTCGCCTAGGGGTGGTAAACGTCAGACCCCAGTATCTTGATAAGTCGTGTCGATATGAGGTCTATAACAGTTCGAGAAACTACTGATAACACTTACCAGTAAATCTCAGCAACCCTGGCCAGGGATTTCCGGTTATAGCCAATCGAACACAGCACAACATCAACTCCCTATACCGGGAGAGACGAATCCCCTCCTATCGCTCATTGCCTCCATGTGATTCGGGACTGTACCCAAAAGCCACCTTTTTGCACGCCCTCTTGGACGTGGTATGATGGAAATCAAAGCACAGTGGGAACCACACAAGACTCTATGACGATCTCGGGTCAACAGACTACTCTGTACCAGTGTCACCGGAGAACTGCCATCTGACGTATGGTATAATACCATCTGGGAGTTCTCGGCGAGTCCGTCCAGTGTACCCAGTCTCTACTGAGCACCCGTACACCATCATTGATGTCAAACACCGATGGATATGGGATCATCCATCGCCCATCATATGGGTCAAGATGCGTATACGCTAGTCTACTCTGGTGCATCGATGCCCTGTCTCGATACACCCTCGACTAGGAACAGTTATAGGATGTACTCGTCGACTACCGTGGCCCCACTAGTATGATCTCATCATAGTCCCAGTAGTCGAGTACATATCCTAAGGGCTTTATCAACATGTAATATAGATACAATCAGAGTACATGTTAAGATAAAGTACAACCAGATAGCATACTATCATGTCGAGCAAGAAAGTCCTCCCTATATATGTCCTAGCATCCACTACAATATACATCGTATGTACAATAATGGCCTCTAGGGCATACATATAACTAACAATCTCCCACTTGCACTAGGGCCATCTGTTATGGTATCGCATACCCAACAATTAGCTGCGGTTGTAGTATCTCATACTCAACCATCCCATAAAAAGTCTCTACTGGGAAAAAAGCCTTTGTGAGTGGATCCGCGCTGTCGTCCTCTGTGTCTACTCTCCTAACCTCGATCTCCCTGGAGATCAACCATCTCCATGATTAGGTGATACTGCCTAAGAATTATATCTGGATTTCTGATGGGACGGTAGTTCCTTGGCTAAAGCCACAACTCCATTGTCACACAATGGTAGGAACGAAGTTCATCTTATGAACTTATAAATATCCAGACTGCCTCTTTTGTAGTATCCTTGGTAACGATGTATCTTGCCTTTAATCTTCTAGTATGTCACGGTATCTAGCTTGGAACTCTTCCAACATACCGTCCCTCCACTGAGGGTAAAGACAATGCCTTCGACTGACATTCAGTCGTCCTTATTACCCTGGAACCTTTCCAGTGATTCTCCCCAGGATCGATTGATACCATCTCACTACAACTAGTGAGTATCTTAACATCCAATTAGATCTATCTCATAGATCCAAAACCTAGGATTTAGTTGGTATCACTTTGATCCTATATGGAGAATCCTTGTGATAAGCGGAGATTGACCAAGCGTAGCATAGGAAACTCCTTCCCTATCAAGAGTATGGCATCCACGTACTCTACGAGGATCTCCACCATACTCTCTACTACCTTTTTGTATATACAAGGTTCATCTACCATTTTGATGAAGTCAAACTCTTTGACTACTACATCAGAACAGATGTTCCAACTCCGCGATGCCTGTCTTATCATATAAAACATCTTGCACACGTTTCCGCTGCTCCCACTGTCTACGAAGCCCTCTGGCCGTGTACTTATAGACGTTCTCTTCTAAAACATCACTTAGAAAAGCAGTCATGACACCCAACCACCAGATATCATAGTCATGGTATCTAGCCGTGGCATGTAGGATCTGGATGGACTTAAGCATAGCTTTGAAAGTCTCAACTTTTCCATGTACACCAAGTAATCTTCTCAAGATATACTCGCTCCTGATGGGGATTTAACCCTTCAGATAAAGCAACCAAAGTCCATACTTTGTTGGTGTATAAGGATTCCATCTCAGATCGATAAGCACCCAGCCATTCTTACAGAGTCCCACTCCTGATGGCTAGCTCGAAACTAGTTGGGTCATCATCTCATGATCGAATCCTCGCTCCCACTGTCATAGAGAAACCAAAGTATCTCTCAGGTGGGTGAGGAACCTTACTAGATCGGCGGAGAGGCTGAGGTTCGTTGGTAACTATTGAATCCTTTGGTTCTATCAAATCATCTGCTGTAGTTTGTATAGCTGGAACCATTCCAGTTCTACATAACAGACCTAGCCTCGAGCTTGTCCGGATTTTGCTTTTAGACATAGGCCGGACAACCCCAAATCTTAACAAACTTAAGATATGGGCTCTTCCCTTTCCATATCACATATGAAGTGGTAGGAAATTGATTTAATTTGAACCCTATTCAATAGGTATGCAGCTTCTCAAGTGCATAACTCCCAAAAGGAAATAGGAAACTCAGTAGTACTCATCATAGAGCACACCATATCACATAGGGTGCAATTGCTTCACCACGATACACTGACGTGCTGTGGTATATACGGAGGAGTAATGCTGAGAGAGAATCTCATTCTCCTTTAGAATAGTCCAGGAATTCCGTGCTCAAGTATTCTCCTCCTTGATCTCATCAAAGGACATAATACTTATACCCGTTGTTGGTTCTCTACTTCTAACTTATATTCTGTGAATATCTCAAAAGGTTCGGACTTGTGTTTCAGCAGGAACATATGTCCGAATCTTGAGAGATTATCAGAGAATGTAATGAAGTACAAAGAACCGTTCTTGGCATGTGTAGACAGGGGACCTTCATACATCAGCATGTATCAATCCCAAGAGTTCACTAACTCTTTCTCTGTTTCCAATAAACAGAGCTGTGATCATCTCATCTTTGTGACATGACCGGCAAGTTTCACAAGATGTAAATTCAAACTAATTTAAATATGAATCTACATGTAACTTCAGCCAGTCGGGTCGCATTGATATGACCTAGTCTATAATGCCTCAAGAAGGATTCGTTCATTTCTGAACTCTTCCTCTTGTGTGTGTTCTATATACTAAGAACTGCAGTTTAATTTAGAACATCAATGCTTTTAGATAACGTGCCTGAACCGATCAACTCTTGATATAGGAAATGTTCAAAATATTATCCAACTATACAAAATTATGTCCTTTCTTTACTAATAAAGAAAAAGATATGATGTTGTATATCAGGTTCGGTATCTAATAACATTCGTTCAGAATCAATGTATTCTGGTAATACAGGGTGATAGTGACCAACAGACTTGGCTGCAACACTTGCACCGTTTTCTATCTCATGAAACTTATCACCCGTTCTCAGTTCTCTACCTATCTGTAGCCTATGTAACGGATTACATATGCGGGATCCTGATCCGGTATCACATACCCAGGACGTAAAGGATACTGAGAAACAATTCTCTGTAATGAACACACCCGAAGATGATGCATCATCATGCACTTTCTTCGTTTGGGCGGCAGGGGAAATCTGGTATTCCCCAATTTCCTGCTCTGTCTTATAACAATTATAAGTTGGAGCGGGACCAACGTTCTCCAGCTCAGTATAACAAGCGGGTTCGATCAATATATCCGTTTTATTATCTTGATTAAGGCGTGATATGGTCGCTACCTGGAGAGAGAGAGAAGAAAACACTCAGCGTATGCTCTTGCAAGATTAGATTGGTTATATAATATATCTAATCAGGATGTCTCCCACTGTTTTAGTCAAATCTTCCTTCAAACCCTAAAAGGAAAGACTAACCGGGATTAATTACACGCTACAAGTTCGCCAATCTTTCAGCCAGGCCAGTGTCGGTACTTTGAGGGAGGTCCCCCGTGCTTTCGCACGAACCTAATTAAAGTAAACCTCGTTTTCCCAGAGGCATAACCCCGTTAACACCTTTCTAGACACCTACTTGATCGGCTAATTGTATTGTGTAAAACTCTCCCAGGAGTAACTTTTACTCGCAGCGGGTATCGGGATCCAACTATCTCATAGAAGGTATGCAATCTCATTGCAAATTTCAACACTTGAAATTCCCAATAATATTTTGCCCCTAACGTGCTATGACCTTGACGAAAGCCAACAAACCATAGTCCGCTAGTCAAGTTCAACCCGTACATTTCTTGATTGAATTAAACCCACCCGCACGACCCTTGACGAAAGCCAACAAAGCCGCACGACTACCCTAATCCAATCACATCGTATGCTAGCAGATAAGCAGCATATAGCTACCGCACACTGCACCTTGACGAAAGCCAACAAATGCAGCACGAATACTATATACAACTTATCTGAAATGACGGAGGGCTACGACAGGTTTTTCAGAAAACCCTTTGCGTAATGAACTTGATATCGTTGTAGAATCGAGTGATTTTAAATGGAATGTTTTTGAGGCTTTTCTAGTTTTGCTAAAGGAGTCACTCCCGTTGAAGGGATCGTCGGTCCTTTCCTCATCGAATAAGGTGCAGGATATATCATATATACCGCTGTGCAAAGCAAGAACTATAGAAGCAATCAAAAGACAAACCGAGTTTGTAGCATCTTCCAGTTATTGCTAAAGGAGTCACTCCCGGTGAAGGGATCTCGGTCCTTTCCTTATCGAATAAGGTGCAGGATGTTCTACAAGGAACACCGCGATGCAAAGCAAGAACTGTAGCTACCGGTTTTTAAACAAGTTTCTACAACATCTTTGGCTTCTTTTAATTCATTAATCTCATTAATGAAGTCCCATTTTAATATGCTTCATAAGCATCTCTTTTGAAACGAAATCTGCAATATAACATATATCTCATATATATAATATAAACATTCGTCTCAGGCAGTAATATGATCTCATCACAGAACATTGCAGCAGAAGAACATATATGAAATATTGGATATACTAGGACGTCCGTGTTTTCAATACGAGCCTGTATAAAACACGGATTCCACGGTCGCGATGAATAGCCAAACCCACATCCCTAGACCCCTACGAGAGCGGCAAGTAACACTGCCAATTTTAGGGTTAGGAGACCCGGTCTCGACTCCTCGAGATGGTCTCCCACTGGACCCTAGAACCCGGTTACTTGTGCTCCCCGCCTTGGTTCTACCTAATGCGGAAAAGTAAATAATATACAACGGTGACATCTTCCGCTACCTGGAAGTGCCCCAATAAAAGAATATTACATACAAATGAATTTTACATGAATGAAAAAGAAAAAACTCTCATCTCACATAAAACCCCCGGCTATTCAAAACGCGACGATCCAATATAACATATCACAGCAACACATAATATCACATATCATCAACGTAAGCAAGTATGCGTATCCCGATTGTCGTTGATGTATAGCAACGAAGCCGGCGATACACCACATACTACGCTTACGGTCACAGAAAAGAAAGTGTAAAACTACAACAGTTGGAATCCGCAACCACCTCAGACATCGCATGCCTGACCAAATGAATCCCTTAGACATCACATGCCTAACCATTATAAACCCCGCATTTTAGTCTCATTATCGAAAACTCTTTTCAATATCAAGTCGGGCAATTCAACAAGATTCCTGACGTCCTGATCGAATGCTCGTCGCAAACTTTAGTAGACGGCCGCACCCCCGATACCGTCGACGAAGTGCACCAAGGCGGAACACCGCTACCGGGAGCACCCGAACGGATGCTTTTGACGACGGGGTTCTCCTACAGTCACTTGGTCGGGGCTATGGAGTGAGGCTGTCTATTAAGTTTACCCGGCGAGTATTCGCGTACTCTACGTGATTGCGACGGACTTTTGATCACATCAAAATTCCGTGGCAACCGATCATCTGAGACTAAACTGCTATGTTTATAATATTCAAATTAGTTATCTCATAACTACCTGTAGATTCCAAT
Organism: Agapanthus africanus; assembly: GCA_030015575.1. NCBI lineage: Eukaryota > Viridiplantae > Streptophyta > Magnoliopsida > Asparagales > Amaryllidaceae > Agapanthus > Agapanthus africanus. Next base: position 244,895,349 of record JASDDO010000004.1, read on the forward strand.
TATTGTATCACATTCCAGATAAATAGAAAAAGTTAAACTTTCCGATCGAATCATCAAGCACCCAAGATTTCCCCAATATATCTCAACACTTGAAATCAGTTTAAAAACATCCATCACATGCCACAGTACCAATGGTCCAGCCGTAGAAGGGTCAAGCCAATGCCTCACATGTGGCACGCCGTACTGCCCCAAACCCTAAGGTTCAAAGGGCAGTTCAAGACGGTCACATAATAGAGTTAAGGTTTGTTGTCTTCTAGAGGGTCCACCGAGTTACTTTCACGACTTAGAACATTCTTAAACACGAGGAAAAATCCAACTTTTGAAAAATTTTCCGACAGGGGAAAAAGTGAGTTATTGATATCCGTTCGAACTTTTTAACAGTTTCTAAAAGTTATCCGGAAAAACTAAACAAAGTTATAAAAACCGATTGAATCTTTAAGTCCCCAATACAACCCAGAATACTCAACTGTAAAGTCAGAATAAAAAATTCCCAGAAAATATAGCATTCAATCAAATGAATTACTGTGCAGAAAACATTGGACAACGAGATAGTACGGCCGCGGAACCGCCGCATGTGCAGGCTTATGCCGCGGTTCCGCGGTGGAAAATTCGAATTAGGCCCCCGTATTTCACAGTAATTCACATTAAACCCTTCTTAATTTTCTGCATATTTTTAATTGACAAAAATCCAAATTTTCAGAAAATTTCCAGAGAGCATTTTAGATTTTGGGGTTTTGTTTCGATCGGGTTTCAAACGTCGTCTAAACTTCACCTAAGGCTCTAGCTTGGCTCTGATACCACTGTAGGGTTGCTAGGCACGCGCACAAGGGTCTACGAGGCATCAACCATGCCCGATTTAAAATTTAGTCGTGCCGAACAACCCGAATACGGAACTTTAAACTAGAGATTAGGCGAAAACAACATGCTAAACACTTTAACACTAAGTGAGAGGGATTACAACCTTTGTAGATCCGGTCCTTCACTTCATATGCTCCGTGTTGTGGTCCCTTCGCTGAGATCATCGGGATCCGGACTCTCGAGAGGTTCCACGAAGAGAAAGACGCAACCTTTGCTTCCGATCTTCGATACTTTGATGATCTACCTTGAAGTTTCTTTAACACAAGCTAACACTCATGAAATGATGTGAACACCCTCATCTAAATGGCAAGGGAAGATGAGGATGATGAAGTAGGATTTTTGCTCTATTTATTTATCTTTTTCTCACTATAATTCATCACTTGGAAAAATCAAGAAAGGTTTTTCCATGAAAGAATGAAGGAAGAAGATGAACAATAATCTTTTTTTTTTTTGTGATGAATAAGAAATGAAATAATATGATAGATAATGCAACCATGGTCAAGCTAACTCTTGTAGAGAATTAACTAGGGTTAGGGTTTGGGTTTGGTTAAAGCATGACTCACTTGAAAATATCTTTATCATGACAAAAAGAAAAGCTTCTAGAATCAACTAGAAGGTTTAACCCTAATCCAAACCCTAATCAAGTTTAAACTCCACTAAACAAGTTGCATTAGTTATCATATCATGTTACAATATTATATATCACATATATAATATTTATTGTAACAAAATAAAATAATACAATTAACATATATCGCATATATATCAATGTATTACCCGAGTGAGAAAAAGAATCTTTTAGTGAGCAAATATTAGTTAATGTAATTTAATATATCATATATATTATTATACATTAAATTATCGAATCAACACTTGATCCGACAATCCGGCTATATCGCATATAACCGACTAATATTTATCCGTACCGATTCATCGAATCAACACTTGATCCGATGACCCGGTTGATATCAAATATCGCGAGAATATAATACGGTATCACATATCGCATTATCCTCGGTCCCGCACATATCACATATGTGCTCCTACTCCGTTTTGCCTGAGTCAAGAAACCTCTGTGTAGGACTCTAAAGAATCGTCAATACGCCGGCAGTAGGTGATGATCATATCAAACACCCACAAGTTGCAAGCGGTAAGCTAAACGTAACAGCTACCTAGGTATTGAGCACTCAGAAGATCAATAAGCAAGCCTGTAACTTCTCCTGTGAATCCAAACAGTAACACTCCCTTACAGTCCGGTCTCGTCGTCTGATATGTCGCATATCTCGCCTAGGGGTGGTAAACATCAGACCCCAGTAGCTTGATAAGTCGTGTCGATATGAGGTCTATAACAGTTCGAGAAACTACTGATAACACTTACCAGTAAATCTCAGCAACCCTGGCCAGGGATTTCCGGTTATAGCCAATCGAACACAGCACAACATCAACTCCCTATACCGGGAGAGACGAATCCCCTCCTATCGCTCATTGCCTCCATGTGATTCGGGACTGTACCCAAAAGCCATCTTTTTGCACGCCCTCTTGGACGTGGTATGATGGAAATCAAAGCACAGTGGGAACCACACAAGACTCTATGACGATCTCGGGTCAACAGACTACTCTGTACCAGTGTCACCGGAGAACTGCCATCTGACGTATGGTATAATACCATCTGGGAGTTCTCGGCGAGTCCGTCCAGTGTACCCAGTCTCTACTGAGCACCCGTACACCATCCTTGATGTCAAACACCGATGGATATGGGAACATCCATCGCCCATCATATGGGTCAAGATGCGTATACGCTAGTCTACTCTGGTGCATCGATGCCCTGTCTCGATACACCCTCGACTAGGAACAGTTATAGGATGTACTCGTCGACTACCGTGGCCCCACTAGTATGATCTCATCATAGTCCCAGTATTCGAGTACATATCCTAAGGGCTTTATCAACATGTAATATAGAGACAATCAGAGTACATGTTAAGATAAAGTACAACCAGATAGCATACTATCATGTCGAGCAAGAAAGTCCTCCCTATATATGTCCTAGCATCCACTACAATATACATCGTATGTACAGTAATGGCCTCTAGGGCATACATATAACTAACAGTCGAGTCTTTAGAGTCCCACACAGAGAGTTTCCCTGCACCGGGCAAAAGGTGTAGAGGCCGTATGGTTTTACGGCAGGGCCGCGGTCACTTACGTACACTTGTGCACGTATTATGATCGGGCAGATAATACTAGCGGGCTTTGGTTTAAGCCAGATTCTAGTATTATACAGATGGATTTATTCAGTCAAAGATTATCCGTGTTTTTCGGAAATACGGATGGGAGGGGCAGTCTCGTAATTTGTCGGGAAGCTTCTAGAAGAAGATGACTCATTTGTTTTTATTTCTTTTTAGTATTTAAACAAATGAGGTGGAGAGATGAGGTATAGGTTTTCATTAAATGGATAATGACTCATAAGATGATTCATCTCAAATGAATTAAATGAAGCATGCTAGATATTATGATAGATATTTGTTATGCTATTTTGATGCTTCATATTATTCTAAGATGAGAGATTATTCATTTCATTATCACAAAAGCTTTCTCTCTCCTCACTTCTTCATCTTCTTCCTCAAATCCTAATAGCTCTCATGAGTTGAGAATACTAGGGTTTAAGTGACTAAGTAATCCATCTAATTACTCTACACCCTCTAGGACTTCTAGACTAGCGATCTAGAAGCCATAGTTATCTCAGATTCGAGATAGAAGCTCGGACTATAGACTCTCGGGTGGATCGTCTTTGACTCGAGGAGGCCATTGAGGTGCCGACCTTCCATAGAGCCTACGAGGCATGGAGGATAGCGATGAAGACATGAAGGACAAGTAACGAGAGGTATAACTTCGAATCAGAGTAGTTAAACCTTTCGTAGTTTGCTAGTAATGGTTTAGACACGATCTGTGTGCTCAAGTCCGTGTTACGAAGCTTTGATAATCGTTTTTCATATATTCCGCCTCTCCGCAAGCTCGTGGGGTGCATGACATGGACTTACAGTTACCCGGACTTTCGATCGGACAGTTGATAATACTAGCCGGCTCGGGATTGAACCGGATTATTAAATCAGGTATTGATTTAATAATTTACGTATATGCATTTCGATATGTATATTCTAGTATTATGTTCTTTGTGTTATTCTATCTCTTTAGGTATTCGTAACTTGATACGAATACGGGTATGTATATATAGTAGACTGTAATCCGTATTCATATGGAAAACATTCTAGAAGGCGGACACTTCATTTTAGATTTATCCATTTATCTTTAAACGGAAAATGAGGTGTAAAGCTAGTAAGGGGAGAGTCATGCTTCAATAGTATTGACAAATGAATTTTCAATTCATTTGTGCAAACTATTCAAGCATGGTTGGATTTTTTATATTTAAAAATTGTTTTACAAAACTAGGGTTGAGTTTTTCTCTCTCATGAGAATCAATCTCACGATTTGCTTCACTCTCCTCTCTAGGTTTCTTAAGCTCCTCCATCTTCATATTCAACCTTCTCTCTGTTAGAAATAGCGCCCTCAAAGTCAATTATTGGATCGCAGGTACGTGATTGCAATGATTGAGGCAGGACCTATACCGATATGACAGTCTTGCTCAAGATGATAGTATGCTATCTGGTTTTTCTTTATCATCGTATACATGCTTTAGTTCGCTATTGCATGATTGATAGAGCCCATAGGATTCTTCTTGACAGCCAGCAGTATGATGGTGATCATATAAGTGGGAGCTGGGGTCTATAAGCACATCCTTAAAGTGTCCCTAGTCATGGGAGTTTCGAGACAGGGCATCGATACTCCAGAGTAGACTAGTGTATACAGTCGAGACCTCGACGAGGGGCGGTGACCGGTCTCACAAGCCATTGGTGTCTGTTAGTTCACCTAAGATGTATACAGGTGCTCATTGGGTTATGAGTACACCGGACAGGACTCGCCGGGAACGTGCTAGTTGGTATTATACATATCGTCAGATAGCAGTTCCCTGGTGACATGTGTACAGGTTAGTTTGTCGACCTGAGATCGTCATTTGTCTCGTGTGAGTTCCCACTATGCTTTGATTCCTACCCTACCACGCTCAAAAGAGACGTGCAAACAGGTATTTTTTGGGTACAGTCCCGAGCCACATGGAGGCAGTGAGCGGATCGTCGGGGATTCGTCTCTCCCGGTATTGGGGGTTGATGTCGCGCAGTGCACGGGTGGCCATCACTAGAAATCCTCGACCGAGGTAGTGGAGAATTACTGATTTGGATCAGTAGTTTCTCAGATGGTGATGGGCTTCATGCCGACACGATTTATCGCGTTATTAGGGGTTTGACTTTATCCACCCCCCTAGACTCGATATGCGATACTCTTTAGACGAACGGACCGGACTGTACGGATATTGTCACTGTCAGGCTCAGTAGGGTTTATGGATGAGTTCGCTCGTCAGCTTCCTTTCCAATCAATACATAGGCAAACGTTACGTACAGCTCGTACCTCTGACGTGCTAGAGGTTATACCCAATGCCAGTGTGTTGATGAGTCATTAGAGTCCCCCACAGACTGTTTCCCAAGTTCGGGCGAAACGTTGTAGAGGCCGTATGGTTTTATGGCAGGGTTCAGAAAATGCACGTGCGTTTCCGCACGTGTCGTTTTTCGGGCAGATAATACTGGTCGGCTTTGGTTTAAGCCGGATTCGAGTATTATGCTGTGTAGATATAATATCTTTGTCTCAGCTGCATTTGTATTCGGTCATAATACAAATGTGGGTATGTTTATACTGATACGGGGTTATCCTGAAATTCGTTTCAGGATCACTTTTGGAAGTTGCCAGTTTCCAGTTTTCTATCGCCCGTCTTTAACATTCGGTTAAAGACGGATTTATCTTTTCTTGAGATGAGTGTGGAAGTTTCTAGATGGTGACTAGGATGGTGACTAGGCTTGTGAGTCATTAGTGCATTAATGGTTTTGGTGACTTTGTTGATGATTCATCCTTTGCTTTAAATGAGTTCATACAAGGTGTATCATGACTCATTCTTTCATTCATGGTAATGGTCACCCACCCTCTCCTACACTCACCTTCCTCATCCTCTATATATGGTCGGCCCTCCCCTCCTCTTCTCACTCACTCTCACCAGGGAAAAGATTATGATAGATTTGTGTATGGAAATTTCATATAGCTCAAATTCTTATCACCCGATTCCAAAAAGGCAATTTCATTAACCGTTCTTCCATAGCTTTGGACGTAACGATACAAAGTGTTCTACTCATTCTCTACATCACCTTGGTCGTCTCTTTTAGCAAACTTGACGACCGAGTTGCCTCGGTTCAGAGGCGGGAGCCCGTTTAAAGATCCGTCGACGTGGTGCCACCTGGACGAGAAGATTGGAGATTCAGGAGATCGGAGCAGCCGCAACAAAGCGTGGGATGATGGTTGAAGAACGAAGGACTCGGATCGTTCGGTATAACATTTCTACCCACTTTGTAGTTTGTTAGTTTAGCTTTAATGGCAGATCCGGGTTATAGTACGCGATAGCGCCAGTTGTAAAAGTTTTTGTTTCGCATTTGGCGTCTGTTAGACGGCCGGAGCGCTACCGTGGACTTACAGTGGTATCAGAGCCTCACCATTAAGTTTTACTAACTTGTGCTAACGCGTTTAAAAGATCGATCGAACGGAATTTCCGAAATCGCAATTTTCTGCACACAAGTTTCTGTCGATTTTTTAAAGGAGCTAAAAATAATTTTGCATATCACAGAAAAGCGTACAGGGTTTTTTAAGAATTATGGGAAAATTTGGGCACATGATCCCTCATTACCACCGCGGATCCGCGGTCAAACCTAGGGTTTGACCGTGGAACCGCTGCCGTTTTGAGGGAACAGTGCTCCAAGTTTTCCAGAGAGCTACTTGGGAAATTGTTGTTTTTGGTATATATCTTTTGGGCCCAGATTTTGTTACTGTACAGCAGATGTACGTGGGGCCTACTTATGGAAATTTAGTCGATCGAAATTTTAAACTTGTTAGTTTACAGTATTTACATTATATCTCCGACCGGGAATGTCATTTGAGCGGTAAACCGCGTCTAATTGCTATAGTTCTTTTAGACGGGTTTGCGAACGTGACATTCGCGTTGATGTTCTATGTTGTGCTGTGATGTTGCGGATATGTCGTGGTGGATAGCAGTGTGCAATGGTAGTGCTGTTTGGATTCATTTGTACATTTGATATTGCGGGGCGAGCGTCCAACATGTGGACTGCCGTCACTGCCTGTTGTATAATATTCTTTTGGGGCACGACCGGGTTGAGGTCGATGTACCCGTTGTACATATTTTATTTTCTGTACTAGGTTTACCCCGCGACGGAGTGCACGGATAGCCGGGTTCTGGAGGTCAACGGGTCCGTATCTCATAGCTTTGAGAGGCAGAGGGGTCTCACTCTAGAGTTGGCAGACTATTCGCCGCACTCGTAGGGGGTACAGGTTGACCCAAGGAGGGGTGCTCAAGTTACCGGATTCCGTGAAGTGCCAGGTGGTCCATTTATTTTTTGCTGTCGGGGACTGTCTCACTTCAGGTTTTGGTGGGTAACTTGCCGCACTCGTAGGGGTCTAGGTTTCATTGCACAGGCTATCCACACGACCAGGGGAACGTCGGGTTTCAGTAGCGGCTCTGTGAAACCCGGGGATCCCAGATTATCTGTATTGTTCTGTGATGCTTATTACTTTTCTGTAATGTTGCATATAATCACGCCTGGAGCGATTATTGTATATTGGTATATATACTATTAGATGTTGTATATGTTTTACACCCGCGCTAGTCCAGCCCCCGCTCTGTCATTAGTTAAGTAACCTAACGGGTGATGACGGGACCCAGTGGCGAATGCGGATGGCATATACGTACATTATATTTTCGTTCTTTTCTGGTGTGATTGATTGATGGGACTGCGTTGATTCTTATCAATGCAAGATAAAACAAACCTATATTGGATGTTGTTGGAACAGTTTTAAAAAGTGTTATTACAAAGACGTTTCTTTTTGTTTTGCATAGTGATATTCAGTTTAGAATATCCTGCACCTCATTCGACGAGGCAAGGGCCGAGATCCCTTCACCGGGAGTGACCCCTTGGGCAGAAGTTTGCGTCAGGGTAATAACTTTACTATAGTCGATTACAAGTTGCTTTGCATCGCGGTATTCAGTTGGAATATCCTGCACCTCATTCCACGAGGAAAGAGCTGAGATCCCTTCACCGGGAGTGACCTCTTTAGCAAAAGGTTTTCGTCACTATATTTTTATAAAAAGCTATCAGGTTCCTTCAACGAGATCAAGTTCATTATGTTAAAGGTTTTTTCGCCAAAAACCAGCCGTAGCCCTCCGTCATTTCTTTTGGGTATTTAGTAGTATTCAAGCTATGTATTTTGACCAACGCCAAGGCATAGTGTTTGGTACCTGCTGGGTATTCATCTGTTGCATAGATAGATGAGTTGGTTTGGGACAGTCGTTCTGCCATTTTGGCCAACGTCAAGGGCATGTGCGGGTGGCTTCAAATTGACCTGGATAGTGACGGGTAGAACTTGGCATGTGACTTATGATATTTTGACCAACGCTAAGGTCATAAGAGCATGGGATAAAAATCACATCGGGAGTTTCAAACATAAAGCAAACTTTCCAGGCATGCGCATACCTTCTGGAGTGTGATAACTTGAGTGGCTTCCATCAAGTTATCATGCGATGATAGTTGGATCCCGATTCTCACTGATGAGTTGGTTTACTCTTCGGGTGATCCCGACTAATTCTTCTTTCAGGTTTGGAGGAGAATTTGAGATTACAGTGGGAGGTTTCCTGATTAGATAAAGTGATAACCATTCTGATCTAGGTTAGAGTGCACGCAGAGTGTTTCTTTTCTCTCTCTCTCTTGGGCAGCGACCTTTGATCGACCCTAGACTATGACTCAGTGACCAAGTTGACCGAACCTTCTTAATACTGGCTTTTGGATTGTCTAATAGTTGCATAAGTCATTGCCGCTCCTTCTTTTACCCTTTGTATTTCTCAGAACACCTCGTATTACTACGGATATCCACTTCCATTGGATAGATCCATCGTATGGTTATATACGAACTCGAACGGACTACTTCGAGGATGGATCCAGGTTCAGGAGAAATAGAATTGGTTTATTCAGTTATCTTTTATTATCACCTTCTCTCAGATTGCGAGGGCTCCTTAGTTTAGGAGAGTACACCTATTACACTTATTGGATAGTCTAAATTCCAAATCATAGGCTGGTGCCGAAAGGTAGGGAATGAAGAAAACCAATTAGCCTAAGTAGGGTGTACAGAAGGTAATAACTAAAGACAAAATAAAGGGATTAGAAAGAGAGCAAAGTAAATTGCGACTGTTATCATTCATGACCAAAACACATACTTCATCGCCACTCCTATTTCACCTTTGCCTTTCTCCCCAGTTTGGGAGAAATAGAATAAGGTATTATTTAGTTGTCTTTTATCATCACCTTCTCTCAAGTTGCGAGTACTCCTAGGATTAGGAGAGTACACCCATTATGCTTACTGGATAGTCTTCTTTCAAACCATAGGCTGGTGCTGAATGGTAGGGAAGGAAGAAAACCACTTAGCCTAAAGGGGTGTACAGAAGGTAATGAATAAAGACAAATAAAGGGATTTGGAGAGGTGGTAAAGAAATATACGGTTATAGTCATGAATTGGATTATGGAAGAGGCATTACTAAGAATACCAGGATACCCCTACGAAACATTTTCATGTTTCAGTGCATTGTTAATGGAAAACTGATTTCCCATTTAGATACTTACTCCAGGGTATGTAATTTACCAGGTTTCATTCTCATATCGGTATGGTTTTACAGATGATGAATGGCAGTAAGTTATTGGGAATTAGGAGATCATCCTCATTATATCGGAATTCGTTGTAATTGCTGATATTTGAGGAAATCGTCTGGGTACAGTTTTCAACCTACGATGCACATGTTTTGAGTTATCCAACTCAGCGGACTTATACAGAGTATTATATGTTATCCAGTGTCCGTCAGGACAAAGGGGTAGGTCTTCGTACTATGTTCTGTTTACTTGTGACTTCTCTAGTTTTTAGACAAGTGTTTCATAGAAATATAATGTCTAAGTTATGAGAAGTTGTGGGTATAAGAATAAAGTAGAGAACCAGGTATCATAAGTATCGGGATTCTTCAAAGAGATAGAAGATATAGATTCTTGTGATAGGTATTCAGTTGATAGTAATGGTTTTGAGAAACTTGTTTCTCTTTCGGGTTACTCATAATTGGATGTATTCCTAAGTTGAGTAATGCTGAGTAGCCTCTCTCCATTAAGTTGATATGCACTGGAGACAGCTGCATGATTTGAATCTGGTTCCAATTAAATTAGTGCCTCTATTTCTATATTGTATATAGAGTGGTTCATATCTTAACGATGTTAAGATACGGGGAGTTGTCCAGCTTATGCTTAAAACCAGACACTGGATAACTCAAGGCACGTTTCTATAATAGCAGTTTGTGGGTTGACCCTGGCTTTGACGAGGGTTAACTTTCTACCATCTGGAAGATCAATAGTGATATTGTTCTTGACTCGCCATAATTTTAGTAAAATGGATTTTTCAGAAAACAGTAGTGGGAGTATGGTAGAACTAAAAGTGATTCCAGAACAACAAACAATTATGGAAAATTTAATAGGACCTCTATATTCAATCAGGTTTGACATTCCAATAGCCACTCCGCAGATATGGTGGGTAACCTCAGACACCCGAGAGGTACTCCGGTAGCCTTAAGGACGGTGACAGGGAGGTTCTTGTTTATCCAGACTTGACACTACTGTTGTTCCAGACTATGAGACCCGGCAGGAGGATATGTATTGCGTCGTTCTAAACTAGTTTTAGAAGTGTACATATATATTATTCTGCCAGAGGGTTGTCGTAGTCAGTGGGAGCAGCGGAAGCATAGTGGGCAAGTAGCTTATGTCTATTTATAGGCTTGAGCAGATATAGCGGAGATAAGATCATCTAATTTTGATGAGACAGTCATGTCTTTGACTTCATCAGAATAGGAGATGGATCTGTTAAGAAGGTAGTAGGGTGTGATGTCCTGGTATTTGGATGATATACACAGAGTAGGAAGTAAAATTCCTATACTACGATTGGTTGTACTTTGGTCGTCACACAGTTGTTTTTCCACAAAGGATTTGGATATAATATCTGACATTCTGGTTACTAGATCTATGGTTTTAGATCTAGATTTGGGTAGTTTCCCAATATGGGTACTTTGACAGTATTCTAATAGTATTTTAGAATAAAAGACTCCTGGCATGGTGGTGTACCTGCAGGTGATGGAGTCACCCTCTCTAAAGGTGTCTTATAGACTGAAGGGGAGAGGGATGTGCATGATTGGCAGATCACTTGCTTAGGCATTTGAATCAATCGTGAGATGTCAAGTACCACACCAGATGTTGTTTTTGCACTAGATGCGATAAGTTTATATTAATCCAATCCTGGAGAAACATAAAGAAGCAGTCTTAGAACATAAGTGAATGTTCTATGGATTTGATGACGGCAGCCTCCTTCGGGAGACGGTTATCATTCCAGACTTCCAAGGTGACATGGATGATAGAGTGATTGTCAGAGTTATAGTTATCCTTCTGACGAGGGACAGTATTATGGACAGGTGGTCCAAGAGGATACTGTGGGAGGCATGGTGCTGGATATTGATTAGGTTCAGTTATCAATAAAGTCTAAGAAGTTTGATTTGGAGTTCATTTATGAACTAGGTCCCATTAGATATTCAGACATATTCTAAGACAGGTATTACTCGATTCGGAAGATGGCTTTCTCCGCGAACTTGAGATTAAGAGAGACATAGAAAGAAACATCAGGGCGGATCCACTCACTAAGGCTATTTCTCGAACATAAGAGTTTTTCAAACTAGCTTTGTGAAACTGATTAGTAGAGGAGTTGGGTGTTCGGTATCACACGGGCTGTGAGTATGCGACATCGCAATAATTAGCCTTAAGTGCAAGTGGGAGATTGTTGGAAATAGTGCCCTCAAAGTCAATTATTGGATCGCAGGTACGTGATTGCAATGATTGAGGCAGGACCTATACCGATATGACAGTCTTGCTCAAGATGATAGTATGCTATCTGGTTTGTCTTTATCATCGTATACATGCTTTAGTTCGCTATTGCATGATTGATAGAGCCCATAAGATTCTGCTTGACAGCCAGCAGTATGATGGTGATCATATACGTGGGAGCTGGGGTCCATAAGCACATCCTTAAAGTGTCCCTAGTCGTGGGAGTTTTGAGACAGGGCCTCGATACTCTAGAGTAGACTAGTGTATACAGTCGAGACCCCGACGAGGGGCGGTGGCCGGTCTCACAAGCCATTGGTGTCTGTTAGTTCACCTAAGATGTATACAGGTGCTCAATGGGTTATGAGTACACCGGACAGGACTCGCCGGGAACATGCTAGTTGGTATTATACATATCGTCAGATAGCAGTTCCCTGGTGACATGTATACAGGTTAGTTTGTCGACCTGAGATCTTCATTTGTCTGGTGTGAGTTCCCACTGTGCTTTGATTCTTACCCTACCACGCTCAAAGGAGACATGCAAACAGGTATTTTTTGGGTACAGTCCCGAGCCACATGGAGGCAGTGAGCGGATCGTCTGGGATTCGTCTCTCCCGATATTGGGGGTTGATGTCGCGCAGTGTACGGGTGGCCATCAATAGAAATCCTCGGCCGAGGTAGTGGAGAATTACTGATTTGGATCAGTAGTTCCTCAGATGGTGATGGGCTTCATGCTGACACGATTTATCGCGTTATTAGGGGTCTGACTTTATGCACCCCCTAGACTCGATATGCGATACTCTTTAGACGAATGGACCGGACTGTACGGATATTGTCACTGTCAGACTCAGTAGGGTTTATGGATGAGTTCGCTCGTCAGCTTCCCTTCCAATCAATACATAGGCAAACGTTACGTACAGCTCGTACCTCTGACGTGCTAGAGGTTATACCCAGTGCCAGTGTGTTGATGAGTCATTAGAGTCCCCGACAGACTGTTTCCTAAGTTCGGGTGAAATGTTGTAGAGGCCGTATGGTTTTATGGCAAGGTTCGGAAAATGCACGTGCGTTTCTGCACGTGTCGTTTTTCGGGCAGATAATACTGGTCGGCTTTGGTTTAAGCCGGATCCGAGTATTATGCTGTGTAGATATAATATCTTTGTCTCAGTTGCATTTTTATTCGGTCGTAATACAAATGCGGGTATGTTTATACTGATACGGGGTTATCCTAAAATTCGTTTCAGGATCACTTTTGGAAGTTGCCAGTTTCCAGTTTTCTATCGTCCGTCTTTAACATTCGGTTAAAGACAGATTTATCTTTTCATGAGATGAGTGTGGAAGTTTTTAGATGGTGACTAGGATGGTGACTAGGCTTGTGAGTCATTAGTGCATTGATTATTGCATTAATGGTTTTGGTGACTTGGTTGATGATTCATCCTTTGCTTTAAATGAGTTCATACAAGGTGTATCATGACTCATTCTTTCATTAATGGTAATGGTCACCCCCCTCTTCTACACTCAACTCCCTCATCCTCTATATATGGCCGGTCCTCCCCTCCTCTTCTCACTCACTCTCACTAGGGAAAAGATTATGATAGATTTGTGTATGGAAATTTCATATAGCTCAAATTCTTATCACCCGATTCCAAAAAGGCAACTTCATTAACCGTTCGTCCATAGCTTTGGACGTAACGAGACAAGTGTTCTACTCATTCTCTACATCATCTTGGTCGTCTCTTTTAGCAAACTTGACGACCGAGTTGCCTCGGTTCAGAGGCGGGAGCCCGTTTAAAGATCCGTCGACGTGGTGCCACCTGGACGAGAAGATTGGAGATTCAGGAGATCGAAGCAGCCGCAACAAAGCGTGGGATGATGGTTGAAGAACGAAGGACTCGGATCGTTCGGTATAACATTTCTAACCACTTTGAAGTTTGTTAGTTTAGCTTTAATGGCAGATCCGGATTATAGTACGCGATAGCGCCAGTTGTAAAAGTTTTTGTTCCGCATTTGGCGTCTGTAAGACGGCCGGGGCGCTACCGTGGACTTACACTCTCTACAATCTCATGTGTTGAGAATCAAGAGAGGAGGTGAGATAGATACATACATAGAACCATCCACTACATCCTAGACACTTTAGATTAGCAATCTAAAGTCTCTAGTTGCTCCACTCGACTCTTAATGTGGAGCTAGAGCCATGGACTACATCCCTCGGGTGTATCATCTTTGACAGAGGGCGACCGATGATCAAGCTCGATCCAGGAGAATTCAAGGAGCAAGGAAAGACGATCAAGTTCGATCCAGGAGAACTCAAGGAGCAAGGAAAGATGAACAAGCTCGATCAAGGAGATCTTTTGGAGAAAACGAAGAGGATAGAAGACCGAAGGACACAAACCTTTTGGTGAGAAACTTCTATCATAGTAGTTAAAGATCTCTTCATGTTAGCTAGTTTCGGTTTATTGTAGATTTAGGACGGGTTATTTCTAGCGCCAGTTTTGAAACTTGAAATTTTTTTGTTCCACAATGGCTACGATAGATGGTTAGGACGCTAGGAAAACCCAGCATTAATTCACAACCTAAACCTTTTCCCGACGCATCACTATGAATAACCAAGCCATCGGAGCTGTCTGGCACAGTCAGGATTAGGGCCGTGGTCAACTTCAGTCTTAACAGCTCGAACGCCCGGGTGCACTCCTCCGACCAAATATAGGGCACCTTCTTCATTGTGAGTTTCGTCAAGTGTTCCGCTACTCTGGCGAAATCTTGGACAAACCGCCGATAATACCCAGCCAATCCCAAGAAGATCCTTATTTCAGCTACCGATTTTGGGGTCGACCGGTCCTTGATTGATTCAATTTTCGCCGGATCCAATGAAATGCCGTCACTCGAAACGACATGCCCCAGAAACTGCACCTTGTCAAACAAAAACTCGCACTTGCTTAGCTTAGTATAAAGCTTCTCCTCGCGTAGAATCTGCAACACAATTCGTAGATGCTCGGCGTGCTCCTCCCGACTTCTGGAATAGACTAGAATGCCATCGATGAATACGACGACAAACCAATCCGAGTACTTGGAGAAAACCATGTTCATCAAGTCCATAAATATGGCCGGTGCATTGGCAACACCGAACGAAATCACAAGAAACTCATAGTGTCCATATCGAGTTCAGAAGGCCGTCTTGCATACATCCTCTGCCTTAACCCAGATTTGGTGGTACCCTGATCGAAGGTCTAGTTTAGAAAATACTCGAGCACCACCAAGGTGGTCAAACAAGTCATCGATGTGGGGAATGGGATACTTGTTTTTCATGTTCACCCGGTTCAACTCCCGGTAGTCGATGCACATGCGTAAGGAACCGCCTTTCTTCTTAACCAGCAACACAGGAGCACCCCACGGGGAAGCACTTGGATAGATAAATCCCTTGTCCAAAATATCTTATGTCTGCTTCTTTAATTCTGCCAACTCAACTGGCGCCATCCTGTAGGGAGCCTTGGAAACTGGCGCCGTCCTTGGAATCGGGTCGATCGAGAAGCCCAACACGCGAGGCAGGGGTAAACCAGGTAGATCTTAAGGGAACACATCAAGAAACTCTCGAACCACCTCCGATGCTGGCTCCTTGTCTATCTCCATAGCTATCAAGGTCTTCGTCTTTGCTCGGAACTTAGCTGGTTCCAAAGACTCGCTACCGCCCACGAACACAAACTCCGGATGATAATGCGAAAATTCACACTCCTAGCCCAGCAGTCGATAACAGCATGAAACATGCTCAACCAATCCACCCAAGAATGGCGTTGTAGCTACCAGTCCCAATCAAAAGGAAGTTTGCATAAAGTTCTCTGCCACAAACCACCACAGGGCATAACCTACACTCTTGGATGGACACAATAATTCCGTTACCCGTATGTATCTCCCAACCCTTGGTTAACGGCTCGTAAGGTATAGAGTGTGTGTCAACAAACCGCGTAGAAATAAAGCAATGCGTAGCACCCGAATAAAAAAGAACTCTAGCTGGTGCAGAATAAAAAAGGAGAGTACCTGCAACCACTTCTCCAGAAGCCTCTGCCTGCTCAGTAGTCAGGGTGTGCTGGGTTCTCTTAGCACCCCCGACGGTTTTCGGAACGCATCAAGTATGCTATTTTACAAATTTAGGGTGCCGAACGAGCCCGAACCAAGGATCTAACTAGAGAATTAGGGTTTAACTAAGTAAGTAAACAACTTTACTCTAAGTGAACAAGGAATACAACCTTTGTAGACCGGTCATTCACTTATAAAGCTCCGTGTAGTAGTCCATTAGCTCCAGGTGGTGGCCTCTCGGACTCTTGTTAGGCTCCACTAGGCGAAAGGAATGAGCTTGCTCAAGGATCTTCGAGGCCGAAGATGATCTACGTCGAAGAATCACTAACTCAAGCTATCTCTTCAATAACTGATGGATTAGTGAAGCAAACAACCTATACTAAATGGCTAGTTTGGTATAGATTGATGAAGTAGGAATTTTGCTCACTTTAGAATTAATTTTCTCTTTTTCTTTTTCTTCTCACTTGAAAGCTAGAGAGCAAGGAAGGAGATGAAGAAGAAACTCAAGTGATCAAGTGTGAACCATGGGTGAGAAAATATCTCATATAAACTCATGTAGAGATTTAACCAAGGCTAAAGATAATGGTTAGGTTAATAAATATCTAGAGTAAAACAAAATTAGTGGACTAAGTCAATATTTCCACAAGCTTCTACAAGCATCTTAAACAAAGCCATTTTCCACCTAATTTTTTTATTCCTCAAATAAATAATCACCCTAATTATCTTAAGTATGGTATGAGTCTCATACTCCCATGTGTAATGTATCATCAAGCATGACACAATAAATACATTAACATATATCACATAAATATTAAATGTATAAATAGAAAAGAAATTCTTAAGTGAGCTAATATTAGTTAATATATATATTAATATATCAAATATATAATTATATATTAAATTATTAAATCAACACTTGATTTAATAATCCGGCTATATCACATATAACCGACTAATATCATTTATCGCGAGATTAGAATACGATATCACATACACGTATTAATCTCGGTCCCGCACATATTAGTATATTCTTATCCTTTTTTATCTAGTAAAACTCTATTGACTTAGAAAGGGTATATTGTGGACTTAGAAGCGAGACATAGAGTTTGTGTGTTGTAATGTCTCACTCATTGGAGTCGACCATTTTATATTGTTGATTTTGTTTCGCTTTTCTTTTCTTCGCCATTGTGCGTCGTATATTGTTTGCTTGGTTGCTCCGCCGTTTTGGCGTGGAAGCTATCTCCCGTTGGGATGCTATTTTTATTTTTATGATGTAGCGGGTCTTATTCAAATTACAAGGAGGTGCTGTCGAATTTTAAAACGTCATAGATACTTTTCAAACATACATAGTTAAATTTAAATGTTTATTTTAAACTGATTCCATCTGATGACTATTTTAAACTTCACCTCTAATGTTTCCAAAAAGGGTTTAGATTCTGGGTTTCGGCTTACTTGAACCACGTCGACGTCTTTAGATGTGACGTGATTTAAGTTCCGGTCACGTGCCACATTCGGGTCTTGACAAAGTTAGTATCAGAGCGTTTGGTTTAACCTTTGTTCGAGTCTAGGTTTGGCTATATGGGGTCTACGCATACGCTTTCGTTACCTAGGCTTGACCTTATAGGACTTAGACTTGACTTTGGGGGTCTTATACCTGAACTTTAGTTACATAGGATGACCTCAGTTGATGGAGTAGGTACTAAGTAGAGTGACATACCGTACATATGTTCCACGACATATTTACGATATGATACTCCGCCTAAGTTACCTTAGGATTTATATCTTGAGATCTTTCTTCTATTTGTTCCGTTGATCTATTCTCGTCGATACATGTCGATTATTCCGGTCGCCATGTCCACGTGAGCCAAAAGGGCTGCGATTAGAGAGACAGTCAGGGCAGACTTGTCTCGGACAAGGACTGATCAGGATGACATTCCGGTGACATGGGGACCTGTCGTTTATCCATATTTGATCAGATTTATAATGTTGAAGCGAGTTTCTTCGGGATCCGGACCCGTGGGTTGGGTTATTGCTGGAGATCAGCCAGACTTGCGGCGTGATGTTTTCCCCTCTCCGAAGATCGTGGTGTTGCGTACTGTTCAGACAGCGGTACCAATCATTGCTGAGGTTATCGAGGTGTTTCTTCTAGAGTCATGAAGTTAAAGATTATCGATGTTTACGAGCATAGATGGATCAGAGGATTCGTAGTCGTTCATATGTGGGTTGACCAGGATATTTAATCTGTTGTGGCGCTCTGATACGAGATCGGTGAAATTGATTAGCTTCTTCCGATGGATCTTGCTCAGACCTGATGCAAGTCGCTCGAGAAAGAGATCGTGCAGTAAGTTTTCCTTCGACGAATTGGGACGAGTTTTCGAAGGTGAGCTTAGCCAGATTCTTCTACAGAATATCAAAGATGCCGGACTCGTGCTTTTAAGTCTTGTAAGGCTCCGGGCATGGTCATAACCAAGTATGACTTGCAATTCGCGTGACTATCGTGATACGCTCCTTAATTGATTGATATTGGAGAGTAATGGAACAGAAGATTGGTGCGAAGTTTCAGTAGGCAGTTGTTCTTCACCGTCGATATTGAAGATTTGATGCATATGCAGAGGCGCGTACAACCGAACTTTCATAGGAAAATCTTTAGGAAATGGCAGTAGATACGAAAAAGAAAGTGGATTCAGTAATGAGTTCTAGTTCCGGGGTGGTTGGATAAATAATATCAGCAGGAGATTTGATGGATTCTTTCCAGGAGTTGTTAAAAAGTAAGATTGGATCCAGAATCAGTCGTTGGCGCACACGCAGAGATTAGAGATCGCCGTCATCAACGCGTTGTGAGAAACTGGACTACTGGTCAAGAAGATGTGATGACTGGTATCAGCAGTAAGACTGATTGTGTCGTTGCTCTTCACCGGACGATTGTATAAAAGAGGCATGACGTTAGAGATCCATTTAAGAACCAGAATTCAGAGACAGAGAACGCTAGACCAGGGCAGTAGGCAAGTACAAATTCTTGCTCTGCCAGTTCCAGGTGTTTAAAACACCTTTCGCCATTGAAGAAGATATACTCCGATGTCTGTTGTTTTGTTATTTGAGTTTTTATAATTGTGACGCATTGAAAATCGTTTCGGTGAAATTTCAAAAAATCGGTAAGATAAGGGGGTTTTCTGTAAAAAAGTCAAAATGCAAATATCTTATTATAAAAATTAAATATACATATTCTAGCTATGTAATTGCTATTATTCGGTGTTTATTGAGCCGCTGGTGAAATTTCAAATTTTCTGAAAAAAAATATTATTTTATTATTATTTAAGCCGTCACTAATACATTTAATTAGGGAAAATTACAAATTGGAATGAGTTGAAACAAATTTTGTGCATCATAAAACATTAAATAAAATTTTGTCATGTGGTTTTTGGAACGAAATTATTTGTCAAAACGGTTTAGAAATTATTGAAGAAAAAAGGCTTTTTTTAGCGTAAATGGATGTTTGGGGTATTGTATTTATCATTTTTCATCACCCCACACCCGTACCCACACCCACACACACCCACTTACTCCTCCCCATGGCTGAAATCAGCAGCCACCCTATTTTTTCCCCACTTGATTTTCAAATGAAGGGAAATGAAGAAAAGAATAGAAAATGGATAAAGTAGTTAGACTTTTGACTTGCTTTGACCTTGACTTTGTCCCCCCCAATTTTCTCTACCTCCCTCTCTCTCCTCACTCCCATTTCTGGCCGAAAATTCTCAGCCCAAAACAGCAGCCCCTCCCTCCCTCTTCTCCTCTCATTTTCCATCAAAAAATTCACCCATTTCCATCAAAAATCAAAGCTAAAATGCAAATCAAAGCCCTACCCATTTTCTCTTATCTCTTTAAGCATGGATCTTGGTGCAAAGATTTCAATTTGGAGGTCTAGTTTCATGTTGATCTCAATATGGTTTTAAGGTATAAATCCTAACCCATTGTTCAATTGTTGGGTTAAATTCCTTAATGTATCTTATTAGGTGCTTAAATGTGGTTTAATTGCAAGTTTGGAAATCTAAAGAGAAGGAGTTTGAATTGAAAAGTTAGGGTTTTAAATTCAATAGGGTTGTTGTCACTTGTTTAAGGTTGCATGGTGTAGTTAGCATGTTAAGACATGTTAAACCTAATCTAGAAGATAATTTGTAAATTGTTGCATCTAAAATGGTCGAAATTGGTTAAAATTGCAAACTAGTTTTTGTAAATATTGTGTTAAATTGAGAATTAAAATATGGTTAGGGTTTTTATCATATTATTAACTTTATTAAGTGTAGTTTAACACTTTAGTTCATGGAAATCCAACCTAAATTGTAGTTTGTGCATTTTTGCTATGAAATTGTAAAAAGGGTATTTTGTAAACTAGAATATTAGGGTTTTTGGAATTTAATGAGATTAAATTCCGGAAATTTTTTCTATGACTTATTTAAGATATTTAATAAGTATATTGGCCGCTACATTCATTTAAACATCATGTTTTGTACAAACGGCGAATTGTGCTTGCTAGATTTTCGGAAAAACGACCTTTTAAGTGAAATTGGGGTTTTTGGGAATTTTAAGCTATTTTATATTATAATTAGTGCTTGTAATTGTGCAAATGAGTGTGATTGGATTTTTCTCGATGGTTTGACGTTTGTACATCGACATCGAGGGTTGGTTTGACTATTCTTGCATGCGTAGGCGATAGGTTTGGACCTATGCGTGATACGCGTGCCGATTTGGTTTTCTTATGACGTTTCGATTTCGAATTGGGTTTTTATGCGATACGGTGCGTTATGATATGTAGGTACCCCAGGTGGACTTCGAGACGACAAGCAAGCGCGTGGCGACGTCGGCACCGGCGAGCGAGGTTCAGGTGAGTAGATTTATATCTACGGGGAGAAGTCGGGTGGATGGCGTATAGCACCCCCGCAGTCCGTGGTGGTGTATACGGATGCGTATACACACTAACAATTATTATATGTTATTTAGGATTAATAACGATGCTTAGGATGGATATTGGTGTGTTGGATTACTTTAGTGTTGCGAACCCTAGGGTAGTGTTACACACACATACACACATATATACTTGCATACATTCCTATTGATATGTGCTCATGGGATTCTTTATAGTTATGTGTTCACATGGGTATGGGACTATGTGTTCACATACGGACTGAGGATGATACTTGGGATTGAGCTAAGTCGATGAGATTTGATTTGAGGCCGTGAGATCGGTGATATAGCAGGGTTCGTATCTTAGATACGACATGACGTTGTAGCGGGTCCTTGACGTAGTGTTTCACACACGTCCAGGCATACGTAGGCGGTATCAGTATGGTACTAGACGTAGATCAGTACCCCGATCATGATATTTGATAAAGAGGATACCAGGTGAATAGTATGATGAATGTGATATTGACCCGTACCCAGATTGGGATGCCGTACGACGGATTTACGTACGAGCTATATTGATGATTGATCCGCACTCTTGACTTGGGATGCCTGATTATAGATATGGTATCGGATATGATATTATTGAGACGGATCACCGACTATACATATACAGGTATGTATATGTATCGACTCAGATGATAGGCGGTTTCCTTACCTGTAGTTCAGCTTGTTAGTTCAGCCGTATAGTTTAGTGTAGTTGTTAGATTAGATTAGACTTCTTACCTATTTCAAAAACTAACGAATCGTGGGCATTTTTAAAGACAGCTCAAGGGAATCTACGGATATTTCAAAAACGACGTATCTTTTCATAAAAACACCGTAGCCCCTATTTTCAAAACCCCATGATTCGTGTTATTTCAAAAGGCACCATTCGTAGGACTTATATTAGAGTATTGCAGATTAGTTATCGTTGTGTCTAGTATTCAGCTCCCGCACATTATTGCTGTTCGCTCTGCCTCGCATATTTATTTTGTTGCATATTCCATTATTGATATCATGCTGTTAGGACACCAGCACCATTACCGATGATGCGTATGTACCACGTACACCTACTTGCCGGCTCACACACATCTTCATCGGTAATTGCCATGTCACGTACACTTTAGAGAATATAATTGCTTGACTTAGATTGTTAGCTGGTAGTTTTGACATGATATTAGTGTACTTCCCTTATATGCCATTTTAGACATTGTAGTTATTACCTACCACTTCATGCATACTATTATTCAGTTGTTCATGCCTAGTTCATTATCATTGACATATGCACTTGTGATGATTTCTTGAGATTTATGATATTTCTGGATTTCGGGGAAAGCCGCAAAATTTACAACTTATGATCTTTTAAAATATAAAATGTTGCGGTTTTCTAGTGATGTAAAGTGTCGTCCACCATGAGTTTGCTGTGGTTTTGGAGATCCGTGTCGAGGAGTGGAGGAACCGTCATAGGTACATGGTGGGCCCGGTATGGTACCCCGGGGCAAGAGGAATGTGGTGTTGACGTTGAGCCTGGCTGGGGAGCACTACCTACCGGTGATATTACCCGACGCGTCGGATATCCGGAGGATATCGTCGTGGTCTTGAGATGGATGGTAGGGGCCGGTCCGGACTGACGGCGCCCTAGATATTGAGCTTGAGACATTGATATTTCGAGACAGTGAGATTTATGTTTTGTGTCGATGCTAGACATTGTTGATACTGATTTCATTATGATACCTCAGTTTAAAAATACGAAGGAAATCTCACTAATTTATGAAAACAGTTTCTTCATTTACATGTATTCTGTTTCATGCATTCATACCTCACTCATATGATATATTGCTACCTGAGGCACAGACACGGCCACATGAGATTACACTCGGGTTAGATATTTACCCTAGCCTTGTTATAGGCTGCATGTTATATACATTTTTGAGGATATATTATGATCATTGACCTAGGTTGCGCTATTTATGCGATTTCTGTGCGTAGATATTTTTCTATTCACGAGTTGGCAACTCACCCCGTTGTGCCCCAGTTTCTTGCAGGTTTGCCGTACAGGTTTCATTACGGCTTTGCGGGCTCAGTTTCATTCGGGTGACTTGCTAGTAGGTGGGTTTTTCTTGTATCGTACCCATCATATTACCTTGTATAATATTATTCCGTTGTATCTAGTAAATTCCATCAACCAAACATGTATTTTTGAGATAGAGACCAGTGTTGTTTATTCTTTCGACCATAGAGTCGCTCGTTATATTTCTGGTGGTTTTGAGTTTCCTTTTGAGTTTTGATCCTCGCCATTGGCGTTGTATATTATATTGCTTGTGTGGTTGTGACCGTCGATTGACGAAGAGCTAGCTCCCGCTTGGGGATGCCGTTTATTGATTTCGTATACTATTCATGTTGTATCCCGTTTGGGAGCCAGTATTTACAAAGGAGACTCTGCCGAAATTTTTAGTAAATTTTGATGTTCTTAAAAACCGCATAATTCGGCTTATGCTATTAAAACTACTTGTTTTAAATTGGTTTTCCTTCACTCTACTATTTTCCTGGTTTGGATTTCTGGGTTTTCGGTTTACTTAGATTACGTACGCCTCGAGACGTTCGTAGTTTAAGTACCGGTCATGTTCCGTACTTTCGGGTCGTGACAATAATCCAAATATTTCATTTTCAACATAGAAGGAAGGACAACTCAACGTCCGTTATTATGAATTATGCATTTTGAGGACTTGAGGGTCACACAAATGTTTTGTGCACACCAGCTGCACTTGTTGAGATATCAGTGCGATGTGACTGCACTTGATTAGAGTGTCGTGTACACCAGAGGCACTAGACTGATATTTTCCGCACACATCAGTTGCACATGATTAAGAGATTATATATATATATATATATATATATATATATATACTCTAGGTATACTTGGTATAATTTTGTGCTCACCCGTTGCACATTTTGATGTTTTGTCCACCCCGATGCACATGAGATTTGTTTTGTGCACTCTGATGCACATGAGATTTGTTTTGTGCACTCCGATGCACATGAGATTTGTTTTGTGCACCCCGATGCACTTGAGATTTGTTTTGTGCACCCCGATGCACATGAGATTTGTTTTGTGCACTCTGATGTACTGGATATTGATCTTGTGCATTCTTGATGCACTCGGTAATTGCTCCCTGCACATTTGATGCAGTGGATATTGTTTTTGTGCACACTTGTTGCACTTGACACTGTTTTGTTTTCGTACACACCGCGTGATGTGTGGTTTTGAGATTTGCACACAAACCCGTTAGGGTTGATTTTGTTTTCGTGCTTTGCACTTAATAGGATATGTTATAGATTTGATTCATATATTTTCGCTTGGTCATGTGCTACCGATATTGCACTACGACTATGGAATTGATCATGTATTTGATATATACAACGGGTTTCGTATTTGGTGTTCTGCATCATAATTGGAGTAATTCTCATAGCAACCGCTAGAGTTACAGTTATGCGAATTTATATCATTTTGAGTTTTCATGCATACTGTTGCGTTATGTTACGTTTTAGCTCATGTGGGATTTTGGAGTTCTGTTATATTGAGCGGACTATATGTTTTAAAATTTTAGACCCCGGCAAAATTGTTTGAAATGAGTTGATTGGATTGAGAAAAAATGATTTAAGAAGGGGTTTTATTTTAAATTCGGGGACCGAATTTCTTTAAGGGGGAGAGATTATAAAATTTTTAGAAAATTATAAATATTAATTTATAAATTTAAATATGAATTTAATAAGTTATAAAAATGATATCGCTTATGAAATTGAGTATCAGAATTATATCCATAAAAATGTAATTATTTTGGTAAATATGAAGAAAAGTGTGTGATATCATAAAAATGATATATTAATTATTTTAACATGATATAATAATTATATTAAGATAGGAATATTTAAGTGTTATGATAAGTATTTCATTTTTATCATGGATTTAGATTTGTAATATGAATGCTTTTTCTTTATTTGTTGCATTTCTTTTAATCATGGTTGGTATATGATATCCTAGGCTAAACCCTCACAACACCACACCCCTACCCATGCTCAACACCCTCCACCTCCTCCTTCTCAACTTTACACCTCCTCCTTCTAAAATGCCACCTCCTCTTTTCTCTACATAAATCCTCACACCTATTCTTTTCTCATCACATTATATTCTAAGTTTCTAACTAAGCCAAACACCCTCATCCCAACAATTAAATCCTTCATCAAATCAAAGAGAGAAAAGAAAATCATAGTCCCTTCAACAAATTGTTTACAACCTCAAGCTTGATTCACTACAAACCCTAGATGCTTCCATAAGAAATTCTTGAGCTGATGTTCTCTTATGAATCATCTCCATAGATATAATTCTTTCATTCTTTTCAAATATCAATTCTGTTTATAATCTGTTTTGATGTGGCAGTAATATAAAAACAGTTTGTTTTGTGATATTTAGCCTACTGAACTTGAATCTGGAACCACTAGGTATAACCACTAGAAAATCTAACAATACCATAAGTATCATAAGACCACTAGAAGATTTCACCTAAAGCCCGAGATCCTATCTCCTAAGATCGACCGGCGCCATTCCATATTTTTCCGGCGCCGCCGAGCTTCTTTGGGTATTTGGTGTTGGTTTTTCTTCTGTGGCTTTGTTTGGGTATTTTATGATCTATAGTATTGTTTGATTTGTCCCAATATGCATACAGAGGAATCTGGGAATGCTTAGTTTGGGTATTTAAGTTTCCGATATTCCGATACGGGTTTTCGTATTTTTGTACTGCAACTGAAACGTTGACGTTAGTACGTTAAATTCAGGGGCAATTGATCGTTTCTGGAGTAAGTAAGCTATAGCTTCTAATCGATGGGTGCTTAGCTCGTTGTTTTGATTTTGATATGATATTTACACCGATATTTCATAACTATGATTATAGGTACGATCGCGAAGGTTTTCGAGACGGAGTTGGCGGACATAGCAGCGTGGATTTCAGCGAGCTCAACAAATTGGTCAGTAGATTTACATCTACGGGGGAAGTCGGGTGGATGGCGTATAGCACCCCCGCAACCTTATAAATAGCATAGTATAATATATAGTTAGTTTTTAGGGTTTATTCAAGATAAAGATATTTGAGTTATGTTGCATCTAGTTTGTTATTCATGTGCATATAGTCTTATTTATGATTTGGTGGAATTGTACGAGGGATCATGCCGTACTTGAGATAATGTGGATAATGTACGAGGAATCATATCGTACTTGAAATGATGAGTTTAGCATGCCGATTAACGGCCAAGTTTCCTTTAGACTCGTAGAGTTATGCTTTATTTCTTTTTAGAACGTAATACTTGAGTGAGCTATACTCTTTTAAAAACTAACGATTCGTTTCCCTTTTTGATGATAAAAGACAAGGATGCGGTGCCAATTTCCAAAACGGATATCTATTTTAACCTAAGGCTGCTTCCTTATTCAAAACCAACGTTTCGTTCCATTTTCAAAGATAATGGTATAGCTCATAGCAAGTAGTTACATTTATTAATTACGCATAGATTTATTTTACATATTCGCGTTATATTATTCGATGTTATACGTTTCTGCGATACGAACACTCTGTTAGAACACTACACAATTACCAATGAGTATTATGTTACACGAGCACATACGCATATGTTACACTACACCTCATTGGTACTGCCATGTCACTGTAGGACCGCTATACTACGTAATGTGTATGTAGGCTTTATACACTTATCGAACACTTGCACAAATACTAGTGATTACCATGCGACACGAGCACAGACGCGTATGTTACACTACACATCATTAGTATTGCCATGACACGGTAGAATTGTTACGTTATTGCTTGTATGACTTTATTTATATACTTTATCTGTATTACCTGTTAAGCATTGCAAATACCAGTATTATGGATATTATATTTGATTCTTATGAGTTTTCTGGATGTTTTACTTTGATGATATATATCAGTGGTATGGGACGCTATTATATATGTATATATATAATATATCATCAGAATGATCTATACAAATATTCTTATTCTTTACTTGATATTTCTGGATATGATGAGTTGACGTCCACCTTGAGCTTGAGGTTTTCTGATTGTCTTTATTCCGATCCGAGTGGGGGAGATATATGATTACGGGCTTGCTACTTATTCGGACTGAGTGGGGGAGTATACAGTCGGATATATGGTGGACCCGGTCGAGACCGAGGGGCAGGATAGCCACATGTGAGGCGGGGAGCCTAGCGAGGATACTCGATACCGGAGATAGAGATGAGCACGGCAAATATCCAGGGGATACTGACCGGGGTTCGATTTGGGCACGGCGTATATCCGGAGGATACCGACCGGGGCCAGGGATATCGGGTGGCGATCATCTGTTGAGATGGTGTCGACGGTATCTGCATTTTCGTGTCGGTGATGGACACGAAAGATTTAAGGATTTGCGTGTCGGTGATGGACACGAAGGATTTCTGATTTCGGGTGTCGATGCTGGACATCCATATATATTGATATGTTGCTATCATGAGGTACCTATTTATATTATAGTTATTGTAGCCGACCAGGACTGATCCGGGGGACAGTACCTGCATATCTGTTTAACGGGTTATTGCATATAAAAAGGATTTAAAACTCGAGCTATAGCCTCATTATTTTGACGTGTCTGATATGATACTGGGATTTTTAAATTTGTAAACCTCTTAACATTCTTCACTAAAACAGCAGAACGTATATCTTAAATAAGATATCTATTATATTTCCTATTATCACGTCAGCTTTTATGCCGTGATATATGTATTTCGCGGCTATTTTAAAGAAGAGGTTTTATATATATATTTTCGGCTACTTATGGGCTATACCTAGATATAGGTCATTTGCATGATATATTCTATTTTTGGGTTCATGTGATAGATAGAGTTACATTTATGATACATTATGCATATCATATATTATATTAGTACAGGATATGATAGTACTATACATATGACCTACGTATCGTTGTGCATTTGATTTGTACCTTGTGGTGTACTTTTATTCACCGAGTGGCAACTCACCCCCGTTATGCCACAGTTTCTTGCAGGTGTTACCGCTTGGATTATCAGCGGCTTGGGGAACACATTCCTTTCGGTGATTGCTTTGGCAGGTGGGTTACTGTTGTATCGTACTCACATTAGTATATTCTTATCTTTTTATATCTAGTAAAACTCCATCGACTTAGAAATGGTATATTGTGGACTTAGAGTTTGTGTGTTGTAATGTCGCGCTCATTAGAGTCGACCATTTTATAATGTTGATTTTTTTTCGATTTTCTTTTCTTCGCCATTGTGCATCGTATATTGTTTGCTTGGTTGCTCCGCCGTTTGGGCGTGGAAACTAGCTCCCGTTGGGATGCTATTTTTATTTTTATGTTGTAGCGAGTCTTATTCAAATTACAAGGAGGTGCTATCAAATTTTAAAACGTCATAGATGCTTTTCAAACATACATAGTTAAATTTAAATGATTATTTTAAACTGATTCCATCTGATGGCTCTTTTAAACTTCACCTCTAATGTTTCCAAAAAGGGTTTAGATTCCGGGTTTCGGCTTACTTGAACCACGTCAATGTCTTTAGATGTGACGTGATTTAAGTGCCGGTCACGTGCCACATTCGGGTCGTGACAGTTGGCCTTCGTCAAGGTCATAAAAGCATGGGGGTTAAAAATCACATCGG
The DNA here is from genome assembly GCA_030015575.1 of Agapanthus africanus. NCBI lineage: Eukaryota > Viridiplantae > Streptophyta > Magnoliopsida > Asparagales > Amaryllidaceae > Agapanthus > Agapanthus africanus. The sequence goes on from JASDDO010000004.1 coordinate 244,924,068, forward strand.
GAGTTTCAAACATACAACAAACTTGCTATGCATGTGCATACCTTCTTGGAGTGTGATAACTTGAGTGGATTCCATCAAGTTATTATGCGATGATAGTTGGATCCCGATTCCTACTGATGAGTTAGTTTACTCCTCGGGTGATTTTTGATGATCCCGACTAATTCTACTTTCTGGTTTGGGGGAGTATTTGAGGATACAGTGGGAGAAATCCTGATTAGATAAAGTGATTAACCATTCTAATCTAGGTTAGAGTGCACGCTGAGTGTTTCTTTTCTTTTTCTCTTTGGCAGCGGACCATGTCCCGACCATAGACTAGAACTCATAAACCAAGTTAACTGAAACCTTCTTAAAACACACTGGCTTTTGGATTGTCAGAGTTGCACACTTCATTGCCACTTCTATATATTGTTAGTGTGATATGCCCTAGAGGCCATTATTGTATAGTACTAGTTTGTATATTACATTTTGGAAGCTTGGGATATATACACAGATTTATGACAGTCTTGCTCGATATAGTAGTATGCTACTTGGTTTGTATCTATCATAATATGTGTGTATGTTTCTTTTAACATATCGCTGATACATATTGATAGAGCCCTTAGGATCTTGCTTGACTACCAGCGTTGTGATGGCAGTCACACTAGTGGGGGCTGGGTAGTCCATAAGCACATCCTTATACAGGTCCTTAGTCGTAGGATTATCGAGATAGGGCATCGATACTCCAGAGTAGACTAGTGTATACGCTTCTCATCTCAGGAGTGGAGATGGTCTGTCCTACAGCCATCTGCACGTCGTACTGGAGATAGTATGCAGGTGCTCGTTAGGTTACGAGTACACTGGACAGGACTCGTAGGGAACTGTTGGTTGGTACTATACCGATCGTTAGTTAGCAGTTCCCAGGTGACATGAGTACAGCTTAGTCCATTGACTTGACACTGCTACTTCGCCTCAAGTGTGTTCCCACTGTTCTTAGATTACTACCCTACCACGGCTCTATTGAGTCGTGCAAACAGGTAGTAGTTGGGTGCAGTCCCGAAGCACTTGGAGGCAGTGGCGGTTAGACAGGATTCGTCTCTCCCAGTATTGAGGGTTGACATCGCGCTGTGATTGGAGAGCCATTACACAAAGTCCCTGGCTAGGGACAGCGAGATTTACTGGTAGGTACTCCAGTAGTTTCTCAATGTGTTTTGGGCTACACTCCGACACGACTTATACCGCTATTAGGGGATTGACGTTTACCGCTCCCTAGGCCCGATATGCGATGCTCTTAGACGAACAGACCGGACTGTATGAAGATTGTCACATTCAGGCTCAGTAGGAGTTCGGATGGGTTTTTCTCATCGGCCTTCTTATCGAAATCTACATGGGGACCGTTACGTACAGCTAGCAACCGCTTGCGGCCTATGGTTAAACCCACTGCCAGCGTAGTGTCGAGTCTTTAGAGTCCCATACAGAGGGTTGTTCACCTTTGGGCGAAATGAGGTAGAAGTCATATGGTTTTACGACAAGGTTAGTTCACATACGCGTACTTGTGCGTGTTTGGTGTTCGAACAGTTGATACCAGTAGGCTTTGGTTTAAGCCAGATCCTAGTATCTGATTTTTGGTTGGTTCAGTCTCATTGCATTCATGTTCTTCGGAACACGAATGCGGGTATGTATATACAGTTGACAGAGGCAGAGAAGGAGACGCCTCATTAGGGTTTTGACCATTGACTTGATTAAAACCTTAATGAGATGGGGAAATTGATTATTAATCTTTTAATAGAGATAATTGTGTTATGGCTAATTTGGTTTGACCATGTTGACCCTAGTTGACTTAGATATTTTTGTTGAGCAAACGATATTTGTTCTTAGCATTAATTGTGACATGATAATGGTCAAATCAATATCAACCATGACAATTATCTTAATAAAATTTTTGATTATTCTTTTTCCTAATATGAGAGCTCACCCCTTCATTTTATCATTACACCTTCTCTCTCATGGTTGCTCTCTCCGCTTCCTCTCTCAAAGCTCTAATGTTTCATGAGTTGAAAATCAAGAGCTTTTGAGACTAAACCACCAAAACGCTTTTCTACTCACTCTAGGGTTCTTAGTCTAGCACACCAAGCACTCTAGTTACTTCATTGTAGAAGTTGGAGCTCAAGGTAGAGGCCTTCGGGTGGATCTTCTTTGATATAGAGAAGCCGGTGAGGACGAGCCATGCACAACCACTTCAAGGAGCCCACAACAAAGAGAAGCACAACAAGGAGAAGAAGGAGTTCAAGGTTTAGGTATAACCATCTAACCTAGTAGGTAGAACTCTTTGTTATCTTTTTAGCTAAAGTTTAGCAAAGATCCTAATGCATAGTCTATGTTACCTTGTGATAAAAATTTGTTTTTACCTATTCCGTCTCCCCGTAAGTACCGGGGTGGGTATCATAGACTTACAGTGGTAACATAGCCTAGCTAAAACATAACTAACAGTTTAAACAACAAGTTAAACTATGAAACCAAAACGACCCGAAAACATCGAAGCCAAGATTCAAGTTTCTGTCATTTTTTAATCAGGCTATGAAAATTATTTTAACAAGTGCAGAGTGTTATTTGAACTGTAAAAAGAACACATAACAAAAATAGGACATTTCCTCGTAAACTGGGCCGGCCACATGGGCACAAATTCCGGCGAGCTCGGTTGGAAATGGGAGGAAGTGCTTCATTTTTGGTGTGTAGCTTTTTGACTTTAATCTAGGGCTTCAGGAGTTGTTTATTTTTGCCAATTTTGATTTTACTGTAAATTCTTTACTATGGCAAATACCGGGTGTTTCGAAGTCGCAGTTTAATGTTGTTTGATGTTTCTAGTTCTGTTTAATGTGTTTTTAAAGTTCCGCTAAATGCTATATGTCGGTTAGTTGGGAGTTGCACATTTCTGTGATGTTTATATTGGTTTGTGGATATGAACTTGTTGGATCGTCGTGATGAATAGCCGGGAATGTGAGATGAGGATTTTCATTATTTCATTCGATGTAATATTTGTAAATTGATGTAATATTATTTCATGGTTGCACATCCGGGTTGAGGTTGTAGCCACCATTGTATATTATTTCTTTTACTGTTTTTTCTCCTAAGATAGACCCAAAGTGGGGTGCACAAACTAACGGGTACTTTGAAGTGCCGAGTGGCCTACTCACTTTGTTGAGGGAGGCTACTTCACTTCGGGTATTTGGCGGGTAGTTTTCCGCACCCGTAGGGGTCTGGGGTGGGGTTTGGCTATTCATCACGACAGTGTAATCCGTCTTTCGTTGCAGACTCAAACGAAACACGGATTCCTAGTACATCCAATGTGTTCATCTGTTATCTGGAATGACTATCATTGCATCTGACGAATGTATATATATCTATATATAATATCTAGTAGACGTTGCTTATGTTTTGCATCCGCGCTAGTCCAGCCCCCGCTCTGTCGTTAGTTAAGTAACCTAACGGGTGATGACGAGGCCCAGTGGCGAATGCGGATGGCATAAGCGTATGTTATATTTTCGTTGTTTTCTGCAATGGTAGGTTTAATTGATAGGACTGCATTAAATTAATGCCTAAGAAAACAAACCAAAGTTGAATCGTTGGAACAATTTCAAAACCACTCGGTTTTTTCCAAAACAGCAAAACTTTTAAAATGCGGAGCTTAAACCACTTCTTTTAAAAGCTATCAGGTTCCTTTGATTATATCAAGTTCACTACGTTCACGGTTTCGTCAAAACCATTCGTAGCCCTCCGTCATTTCAGTTAAATGTTCAGTAGTATTCAAGCTGTGTATTTTGACCTTCGCCAAGGCATAGTGATTGGTAGCTACTGAATATTTATCTGTAGCATAGATAGATGCGTTGGTTTAGGACAGTCGTACTGCTATTTTGGCCTTCATCAAGGGTATGTACGGGTGGGTCTAAATTAACCTGGGTAATGACGGGTAGAACTTGACATGTGACTTATGATTTGTTGGCCTTCGTCAAGGTCATAAGAGCATGGGGCAAAAATCCACATCGGGAGTTTCTAAAGAAACTGAAACTTGCTAGTGTTGCATACCATTTGGAGTGTGATAATTTTGGTAGGATTCCTTCAACTTTATCACATGATGATATTTGGATCCGATCCTACTGTGAGTATATGCTACTCCTCGGGAGATTTTTTTCACTTAACGATCAATGCTATAAACCAAGTAGGTGTCGAGAAAGGTGTTAGCGGGGCTACGCCCACAGGGAAAAGAGGTTATTTAATTAAGGAACTTCGCGAAAGCTTCGTAAAACCTCCCTCGAAGTACCGACACCGGCCTGGCTGAACGGTTAAGCAAGTATTGTACGGTGAGATTAATCCTGACTGATTCTTCTTTTATGGTTTGAGGAAGGATTCGAGAAACAGTGGGAGCCATCCTGTTTAGACATACTAAAAACCACTCTAAACTTGCAAGAGCATCATGCTAAAGTGTTTCTTCTCTCTCTCCTAATTGCAGCGACCAAACATGACGGGCCTTAAGTTATTACTAGATAAAAACATATTGACAGGGCCAAACTATCTAGATTGGTTCAGGAATGTCAAGATGGCAATCACTTATGACAAGTTGGGTTATCTCCTTACCACTAAGGCCCCCACTGTCCCATGTCCAGAATCCAACGTCGCGGATAAGGAAATCCGTATGACCTAGGAGTTGACTGCGCGAAGGCCAAGTGCCTCTTGCCTGCCTCTATGGATAATGAACATCAGAGGAGGCACGAGAATATGGACCTTGAATCCATATTTCTCCATACTAAGGAACTATATAGAGAGCAATCCCGTATCGCAAGATACGAGATCTCAAAGAAGCTATTTTCAGCGAGGTTGGCCATCGGATCATCTGTAGGGGAACACGTCCTTAAGATGATTGTCTATATTGAGGAGCTCGCGGGCCTCGGGACCACGTTAGAGAACGAGCTGTACACAGACTTGATTCTCCATTCCAGTTTATCTTGAATTTTAATATTCAAGGTAAAGAAGTTGAACTTCCGGAACTCCTCAACATGTTGAGGAGTGCAGAGGGCATCCTGCAGAAAGCTAGGGAAACACCTGCTCTGTTTGTTGGCGGTGCTTCCTCTTCTAGGTCCAAGGCAAAAGCCAAAGGAAAGAAGAAGAAGGCCCCTACCAAACCGAGAGGCGGTGTTAGTAAGATGGAAGCCAAGGGAAAGGCAAAAGTGGTGGGACCAACAGTGGGAAAGGATGAATGCTTCTATTGTCATAAGAAGGGACACTGGAAGAAAGATTGCAGGGCTTGGAAAGCCAAGAACCAGGACCCGAAGCAAGTTGTAGTTTCGGCTTCAGGTGTGTATGTAATTGAAAATTGTCTGTCAATCAACTCTACTTCCAGGGCATTGGATACCGGATCAAGATCCTATATATGTAATTCTTTGCAGGAACTGAGAAGCCGTAGAGTTTTGAAGGAGGGTGATATGACCCTAAGAGTTGCAAACGGAGAAAGCATGGATGTTGTGTCCGTAGGGGAATATCACTTAGGATTGACTAATGGACATGTTTTGGTTTTGCGCAACTGTTATTTTATACCCAGTTTGACTTGTAATATCATATCTGTATCTTTAATGTCTAAAGAAAGTTATGATTTTGCATTTGTAAGCGATATCGTAAACATCCACCTTAATCATGATCTGATTAGGTCGGGTACATTAAGCAACGGTATATACGTATTAAACCAACCGCAGATTTTCAATATCCAGAATATACACAAAAGAAAGTCTCTAGAATTAAATCATGCTTTCTTATGGCATTGTAGACTGGGTCACATCAATGAGACAAGGTTAACCAATTTACATAAAGAAGGATATTTGGATACGTTCGAATATCAATCTTATGCAACTTGTCAATCATGTCTCAAAGGAAAGATGACAAAGACTCCGTTCACTGGACACGGAATAAGAGCGAGCGAGCTCTTGGGACTCATACACAGCGACGTGTGTGGTCCAATGTCTACACATGCAAGAATTGATTTTTCCTATTTCATTACTTTTACGGATGATTTCTCCAAGTATGGACATGTCTTCTTGATGAAGCATAAATCCAAGGCCTTTGAGAAATTCCAGGAGTATAAGAATGAGGTGGAAAAACAAACCGGCAAAAGTATCAAGACACTGAGATCTGATCGAGGTGGTGAATACTTGAGTGTCGAGTTTCTGGATTACCTAAAAGAGAATGGAATTATCTCTCAGCTTACTCCTCCATACACTCCACAACACAACGGTGTGTCGGAGAGATGGAACCGAACCCTATTGGATATGGTGCGTTCCATGATGAGTAACGCTGAGTTACTGCAATCATTCTGGGGCTATGCACTAGAATCAGCTGCATATCTATTGAACAAGGTTCCTACCAAGACTGTGCCTACCACACCATATCAGGTGTGGAGTGGGAAGAAACCCTATCTTCAGTATCTCAAGAAATGGGGATGTCCAGCTTTTGTTAAAAAGCAGCATGTGGACAAACTCAAGGCACGATCAGTACTGTGTAAGTTTGTGGGATACCCAAAGAACTCCAGGGGGTATCTTTTCTATAACGCAGAGGAACAAAAGGCTTTTGTTTCTCGTAATGTCCACTTTCTGGAACATCAGTTTTTAGAAAAAGAAACAAGTGGGAGCGCAATAGAACTGGAAGAAATTCCAGAACCACAAGCTATTACTGAAAGCTTGGTGGAACCAGAAGTTTCAAAAGAATAGGATATTCCGGCACCTCTCCGCAGGAGTAGTAGGCTATCTCATCCGCCTGAGAGATACTACGATTTTCTCGTAGACGGGGATAGAGAGGATTGCATCATTGATAATGATGAGCCGACTAACTTCCACCAGGCCATTCAGAGCACTGACTCGGTAAAATGGCTGGATGCAATGCGGACCGAGATGGAGTCCATGTACACCAACAAAGTATGGACTTTGGACATTGCTCTAGAAGGGGTAAAACCCATAGGCTGCAAATGGATCTTCAAAAGGAAGATTGGTGTAGATGGACAGGTTGAAACCTATAAGGCTAGACTTGTTGCAAAGGGTTTTCGTCAAAGACCTGGCTTGGACTATGGCGAAACCTTTTCTCCAGTGGATATGCTCAAATCCATTCGGATCCTTTTTGCCATTGCTGCCTTCCATGATTATGAGATTTGGCAGATGGACGTAAAAACCGCTTTTCTAAATGGAAATTTAGAGGAGTGTGTTTATATGGACCAGCCATAGGGTTTCATTCAGAGTGGGAGCAGTGGGAAAGTGTGCAAGTTGGTTAAGTCCATCTATGGGCTGAAGCAGGCATCGCGGAGTTGGAACATTTGTTTTGATGAGATAGTCAAAGAATTTGACTTTTTCGAAAATCCAGATGAGCCATGCATTTATAGTAAGATTGTTGCATGAACTGTTGTATTCCTCGTCTTGTACGTGGATGACATTCTCTTGATAGGAAATGACATTCTTATGCTATAATCTGTCAAAGGGTTCTTGTCACACAGGTTCTCCATGAAAGACCTGGTTGATGCCTCTTACATTCTGGGGATCCGGATCTATCGTGATAGATCTAAAAGGATGTTGGGACTTTCGCAGTCCAGGTACATCGACACCATACTGAAAAGATTCAGTATGGGAGATTCAAAGCGCGGTAATTTACCAGCTTGTCACGGAAACACCCTCTCCAAAGAGTTGTCTCCCAAGACTGATTTGGAAATGGATCGCATGTCTGTTATACCCTACGCTTCTGCGGTAGGCTCTATAATGTATGCGATGTTGTGTACCAGACCAGATGTAGCTTTTGCACTGAGTGTGGTAAGTCGGTATCAGTCAAACCCTAGGGAGAAGCACTGGATAGCGGTAAAGAACATTTTTAAGTACCTGAGAAGGACTAAGGAAATGTTCTTGGTTTACGGCGGAAAAGACCTCCAGATCGAGGCCTTTGCTGACTCCAGCTTCCAGAGTGACAAGGATGACTCCAAATCCATGTCGGGCTATGTCTTTACCCTCAATGGAGGGACGGTCTGTTGGAAGAGTTCCAAACAGGAAATCGTTGCTGACTAGATGATGGAAGCGGAGTATATCGAAACTTCTGATGCCGCAAAAGAAGCAGTCTGGATGAGGAATTTCTTAACAGAACTTCAGGTGGTTCCGTCCATTGTTGATCTAATAGCTCTGTATTGTGAAAACAACGGGGCTATAGCTATAGCAAAGGAACCTATGTCCCATCAGAATTCCAGACACATCTTGAGGCGGTATCACCTGATCAGGGAGATAATGGATCGCCGGGAGATCGAGGTTCGGAGGGTTGCTACAGAGGACAACACTGCGGATCCATTCACAAAGGCCATCCCTCAGACACAGTTCGAGAGGCTATTCGAGATGATAGGTCTGCGATATGCCAGCACATGGCCTTAGTGCAAGTGGGAGATTTTTAGTGTGATATACTCTAGAGGCCATTATTGTATAGTACTAGTTTGTATATTACATTTTGGAAGCTTGGGATATATACACAGATTTATGACAATATTGCTCGATATAGTAGTATGCTACTTGGTTTATATCTATCTTAATATGTGTGTATGTTTCTTTTAACATATCGCTGATACATATTGATAGAGCCTTTAGGATCTTGCTTGACTACCAGCGTTGTGATGGCAGTCACACTAGTGAGGGCTGGGTCGTCCATAAGCACATCGTTATATAGATCCCTAGTCATAGGATTATCGAGACAGGGCATCGATACTCCAGAGTAGACTAGTGTATACACTTCTCATCCCAGGAGGGGAGATGGTCTGTTCCACAGCCATCTACACGTCGTACGGGAGATAGTATGCAGGTGCTCATTAGGTTACGAGTACACTGTACAGGACTCGTAGGGAACTGTTAGTTGGTACTATACCTATTGCCAGTTAGCAGTTCCCAGGTGACATGAGTACATCTTAGTCTGTTGACTTGACATTGCTACTTCGCCTCAAGTGTGTTCCTACTGTTCTTAGATTACTACCCTACCACGACTCTATTGAGTCATGCAAATTGATAGTAGTTGGGTGCAGTCCCGAAGCACTTGGAGGCAGTGGCGGTTAGACAGGATTCGTCTCTCCCGGTATTGGGGGTTGACATCGCGCTGTGTTTGGAGAGCCATTACACAAAGTCCCTGGCCAGGGCAAGCGAGATTTACTGGTAGGTACTCGAGTAGTTTCTCAGGGTGTTTTGGGCTACACTCCGACACGATTTATACCGCTATTAAGGGACTGACGTTTACCGCCCCCTAGGCCCGATATGCGATGCTCTTAGACGAACAGACCGGACTGTACGAAGATTGTCACATTCAGGCTCAGTAGGAGTTCGGATGGGTTTTTCTCATCGGCCTTCTTATCGACATCTACCTGGGGACCGTTACGTACAGCTAGTACCGCTTGCGGCTTGTGGTTAAACCCACTGCTAGCGTAGTGTCGAGTCTTTAGAGTCCAACACAGAGGGTTGTTCACCTTTGGACGAAATGAGGTAGAGGTCGTATGGTTTTACGACAAGGTTCATTCACATACGCGTACTTGTGCATGTTCGGTGTTCGGACAGTTGATACTAGTAGGCTTTGGTTTAAGCCAGATCCTAATATCTGATTTTGGGTTAGTTCTGTCTCATTGCATTCTTGTTCTTCGGAACACGAATGTGGGTATGTATATACAGTTGACAGAGGCAGAGAAGGAGACACCTCATTAGGGTTTTGATCATTGACTTGATTAAAACCTTAATGAGATGGGGAAATTGATTATTAATCTTTTATTAGAGATAATTGTGTTATGGCTAATTTGGTTTGACCATGTTGACCATGTTGACCCTAGTTGACTTAGATATTTTTGTTGAGAAAAGATATTTGTGTTTAGCATTAATTGTGACATGATAATGGTCAAATCAATATCAACCATGACAATTATCTTAATAAAATATTTGATTAATCTTTTTCCTAATATGAGAGCTCACCCCTCCATTTTATCATGACACCTTCTCTCTCATAGTTGCTCTCTCCTCTTCCTCTCTCAAAGCTCTAATGTTTCATGAGTTGAAAATCAAGAGCTTTTAAGACTAAACCACCAAAACACTTCTCTACTCACTCTAGGGTTCTTAGTCTAGCACACCAAGCACTCTAGTTACTTCATTGTAGAAGTTGGAGCTGAAGGTAGAGTCCTTCGGGTGGATCTTCTTTGATATAGAGAAGCTGGTGAGGACGAGCCATCCACAACCACTTCAAGGAGCCTACAACAAAGAGAAGCACAACAAGGAGAAGAAGGACTTCAAGATTTAGGTATAACCATCTAACCTAGTAGGTAGAACTCTTTGTTATCTTGTTAGCTAAAGTTTAGCAAAGATCCTATTGCATAGTCTATGTTACCTTGTGGTAAAAATTTATTTTTTACCTATTCCGCCTCCCCCTAAGTACCGGGGTGGGTATCATAGACTTACACTTTTACCCTTTGCTTTTCTCCGGAACATTCCGTATCACTACGAAGATCCACATTTATTATATATGACCATCGTATTGTTACATACAAACTCGAAGAAACTTGTTTCAGATTCGAGAATGGTTTCCGGTTCTGGAGAAATTGAATAGGACTATTCAGTTGTCTTTTCCCTTTACATTCTCTCAGGTTGTGAGGGCTCATGGGATTAGGAGAGGGTACACCTATTGCGCTTATTGGATAGTTTTCTTCCAAACCATAGGCAGGTGCCGAACGGTAGGAAAGGAAGAAAACCAATTATCCTGAGTGTGGTGTACAGATGGTAATAAGTAAAGACAAATAAAGGGATTAGAAAGAGGGCAAAGTAAATTGCGACTGCTATCATTCACGACCAAGCCGCGTATATCATCGTCACTCCTACTTCACCTTTGCATTTCTCCGGTTCAGGAGAAATTGAATAGGATTATTCAGTTGTCTTTTATCTTTACCTTCTCTTAGGTTGCTAGTGCTCCTAGGATTAGGAGAGTACACCTATTATGCTTATTGGATAGTCTTCTTCCAAACCATAGGCTGGAGCCGAATGGTAGGGTAGGAAGAAAACCATTTAGCCTAAGTGCGGTGTACAGAATGTTGGAGATAATGCCCTCAGAGTCAATTATTGGATCGCTGGTACGTGATTGAAATGATTGCGGAGGACCTATACCGGTTGGACAGTCTTACTCGAGATGATAGTATGCTATCTGGTTTGCCTTTATCAGTCGTGAACAGTTTCAGGTGACTGATCACTGTTACACTTTGATAGAGCCCTTAGGATCTTGCTTTACTACCTACAATATGATGGCGATCATATACGTGAGAGTTGGGTGGTTTATACGCATATCCTTAATTGTGGTCCCTAGTCGTGGGAGTTTCGAGACAGGGCATCGATACTCCGGAGTAGACTAGTGTGTACAGTCGAGACCCCGACGAGGGGCGGTGGCCGGTCTCACAAACCACTGGTGTCAGTTTGATCACCTAAGATGTATACAGGTGCTCATTGGGTTATGAGTACACCGGACAGGACTCGCCGGGAATCTGCTAGTTGGTATTATACATATCGTCAGATAGCAGTTCCCTGGTGACATAGGTACAGGTTAGTTCATCGACCTGAGGTCGTCATTTGTCTCGTGTGAGTTCCCACTGTGCTTTGATTTCTACCCTACCACGGCTCAAAGGAGTCGTGCAAACAGGTAGTTTTTGGGTACAGTCCCGAGCCACATGGAGGCACGTGAGCGGATCGGCAGGGGATTCGTCTCTCCCGGTATTGGGGGTGAGATCGTGCTGTGTTTAGGAGAGCCATTACACAAAGCCCACGACCGTGGCAGGAGATTTACTGGTAGGTACTCCGGTAGTATTTCAGGGTGTTATTGGGCTACACTCCGACACAACTTATACTGCTATTGGGGGTCTGACGTTACTAGCCCCCTAGGCAGATATGCGATACTCATAGACGAACGGACCGGACTGTATATACATTGTCACTGTTAGGCTCAGTAGGGTTTCCGGATGAGTTCGCTCATCGGCCTCCCTTGAGGTCAGTCCATGGGCAGCTGTTACGCATAGCTAATGCCGCTGACGGTTTGTGGTTAAATCCACTGCTAGTGTAATGATGAGTCATTAGAGTCCCCCACAGACAGTTTCCCAAGTTCGGGCGAAACATTGTAGAGGCCGTATGGTTTTATGGCAGGGTTCGGAAAATGCACGTGCGTTTACGCACGTGTCATATTTCGGGCAGATAATACTGGTGGGCTTTGGTTTAAACCGGATCCGAGTATTATACAGAGTAAATATAATATCTTTGTCTCAGTTGCATTTGTATTCGGTCGTAATACAAATGCGGGTATATTTATACAGTTACGGGGTTATCCTGAAATTCGTTTCGGGATCGCTTTTGGAAGTTGCCAGTTTCCAGCTTTCTATCAGCCGTCTTTTAACATTCGGTTAAAGACGGATTTATCTTTTCTTGGATGAGTGTGGAAGATTCTAGAACCATCTAGAAGGTGGTGACAAGACTTGTGACTCACTTGTTCATTTATGGTGCATTTATTGTGTTCACATTTTGTGTTCACACTAGATATTTTCTTGTGTTCACACTAGATATTTTCTTGTGTTCACACTAGATATTTCCTTATGGTTACTCTCTTGTTCCTACACTCACCTCCCTCCTCACTTATATATATGGCCGGCCCCTTCCCCCTCTCTCACTCTCACTTGATGGTTGTAAAAAGATTATGATAGTTTTGGGGTGTATGGAAATTTCATTGCTTATTTCATTCCATCACTCGAATCAATTGGCAACTTCATTAACCGTTCGTCCATAGCTTTGGACGGAACAAGACAAAGTCTTCTACTCATTCTCTACATCAATCTTGGTCGCCTCTTTTAGCAAACTTGACGACCGAGTTGCCTCGAGTCAGAGGCGGGAGCCCGTTTAAAGAATCGTTGACGTGGTGCCACTTGGAGGAGGAGATCGGAGATCGACGAGAACGGAGCAGCCGCAACGGAGCGTGGGATGATGGTTAAAGAACGAAGGACTCGGATCGTTCGGTATAACCTTTTTACTCTCTTTACAGTATGTTAGTTTAGCAATAACGGCAGATCCGGGTTAAAGTATACGATAGCGCCAGTTAAAAAGTTTTTGTTCCGCATTTGGCGTCTTTAGACGGCCGGGGCTCTACCGTAGACTTACAGTGGTATCAGAGCCTCACCATTTTGCTTTACTAACTTGTGCTAACGCGTTTAAAATATCGATCGGACCGAATATCAAAAACTGCAAAATTTCCATTCTGAGTTTCTGTCGATTTTAAAAGGGTTCCAAAATTAATTTTACACATCACAGAAAATTCAGCAGGCTTTTCTAAGCACACCATACAAATTTGAGCACGTGACTCAACAAGACCGCCGCGGAATCGCGGTCAAACCTATTGTTTGACCGCGCATCCGCGGCCAGTATGTGAGATCATGGCTCCAAATTTGCACAGTGGGTTCTTCTCTGGAAATTGGGGGTTTTGGTATATATCTTTTGGGCCCAGATTTTGTTACTGTTCAACAGATGTTCGTGGGGCCCACTTCATGATATTTAGTCGATCGAAATTTAAACATGTTAGTTTACAGTGCTTACATTATATTTCCGACCGGGAATGTCATTTGATCGGTAAACCGCGTCTGATTGCTATAGTTCTTTTATACGGGTTTGCGAACGTGACATTCGCGTTGATGTTCTGTGTTGTGCTGTGATGTTGCGGATTTGTCGTGGTGGATAGCAGTGTGCAATGGTAGTGCAGTTTGGATTTATTTGTACATTTGATATTACGGGACGAGCGTCCAACATGTGGACTGCCGTCACTTCCTGTTGTATAATATTCTTTTGGGGCACGATCGGGTCGAGGTCGATGTACCCATTGTACATATTTTTCTTTTCTGTACTAGTTTTACCCCGCGACGGAGTGCACGGATAGCCGGGTTCTGGAGGGCAACGGGTCCGCATCTCATGGACTTGAGAGGCAGAGAGGCCTCACTCTAAAATTGGCAGACTATTCGCCGCACTCGTAGGGGGTACAGGTTGACCCAACGAGGGGTGCTCAAGCTACCGGATTCCGTGAAGTGCAGGGTGGTCCATTCACTTTGCTGTAGGGGGCTGCCTCGCTTCAGGTTTTGGCGGGTAACTTGCCGCACCCGTAGGGGTCTAGGTTTCATTGCACAGGCTATCCACATGACCAGGGGAACGTCGGGTTTCAGCAGCGGCTCTGTGAAACTCGGGGCTCCCAGATTATCTGTGTTGTTCTGTGATGCTTATTACTTTTCTGTAATGTTGCATATTATCACGCCTGGAGCGATTATTGTATATTGGTTTATATACTATTAGATGTTGTATATGTTTTACACCCGCGCTAGTTCAGTCCCCGCTCTGTCGTTAATTAAGTAACCTAACGGGTTATGACGGGACCCAGTGACGAATGCGGATGGCATATACGTACATTTTATTTTCGTTCTTTTCTGGTGTGATTAATGATGGGACTGCGTTGATTCTGATCAATGCAAAGGAAATCAAACCAGTTTGGATGTTGTTGGAACAAATTTAAAATGTGTTATTACAAAGACGTTTCCTTTTGTTATGCATAGCGGTATTCGGTTGGAATATCCTGCACCTCATTCGACGGGGCAAGGGCCGATATCCCTTCACCGGGACTGACCCCTTGGGCAGAAGTTTGCGTCAGGGTAATAACTTCACTATAGTTGATTACAAGTTGCTTTGCATCGCGGTATTCAGTGGAATATCCTGCACCTCATTCCACGAGGAAAGAGCCGAGATCCCTTCACCGGGAGTGACCTCTTTAGCAAAAGGTTTTTCGCCACTATATTTTAAAAAGCTATCAGGTTCCTTCAGCGATATCAAGTTCGTTACGTTAAAGGTTTTTCGCCAAAAACCAGCCGTAGCCCTCCGTCACTTCTTTTGGGTATTCAGTAGTATTCAAGCTATGTATTTTGACCTAACGCTAAGGCATAGTGTTTGGTAGCTGCTGGGTATTCATTTGTTTCATAGATAGATGAGTTGGTTTGGGACAGCCGTTTTGCTATTTTGACCTAACGCCAAGGGCATGTGCGGGTGGGTTCAAATTAACAAGATAGTGATGGGTAGAACTTGGCATGTGACTTATGACATTTTGACCTAACGCCAAGGTCATAAAAGCATGGGGCAAAAATCATATCGGGAGTTTCTAAAGAAACTGGAACTTGCCAAGTATGCGCATACCTTCTGGAGTATGAGTAACATGGATGCATTCCATCACGTTATGATGCGATGAGAGTTGGATCCCGATTCCCACTGATGAGTTGGTTTACTCTTCGGGTGATCCCGATTGATTCTTTTTTCAGGTTTGGAGGGGAATTTGACAGGACAGTGGGAGGTTTCCGGATTAGATAAAGTGATAACCATTCTGATCTAGGTTAGAGTGCACACAGAGTGTTTCTTTTCTCTCTCTCTCTTTGGAAGTGACCTTTGACTGACCCTAGACTATGACTCAGTAACCAAGTTGACCGAACCTTCTTAAAACACCGGCTTTTGGATTGTCTGAGTTGCATAAGTCATTGCCACTCCTTCTTTTACCCTTTGAATTTCTCAGAACACCCCGTATTACTACGGACATCCACTTCCATTGGATAGATCCATCGTATGGTTATATACGAACTCGGAGGGACATCTTCGAGGATGGATCCAGGTTCAGGAGAAATAGAATTGGTTTATTCAGTTGTCTTTTATTATCACCTTCTCTCTGGTTGCGAGGGCTCCTTGGTTTAGGAGAGTACACCTATTACGCTTATTGGATAATCTTATTCCAAACCATAGGCAGGTGCCGAAATATAGGGAATGAAGAAAACCAATTAGCCTAAGTAGGGTGTGTAGAAGGTAATATGTAAAGACAAAATAAAGGGATTAGAAAGAGGGCAAAGTAAATTGCGACTGCTATCATTCACGACCAAACCGCGTACTTCATCACCACTCCTATTTCACCTTTAATAGAATAAGGAATTATTCAGTTGTCTTTTATCATCACCTTCTCTCAAGATGCGAGTACTCCTTGGTTTAGGAGGGTATACCTATTATGCATACTGGATAGTCTTCTTCCAAACCATAGGCTGGTGCCGAACGGTAGGGAAGGAAGAAAACAATTTAGCCTAACGATGGTGTACAGAAGGTAATGACTAAAGACAAATAAAGGGATTTGGAGAGATGACAAAGAAATATACGGTTATAGTCATGAATTGGATTATGGAAGAGGCATTGCTATGAATACCAGGATACCCCTACGAAACATTTTCATGTTTCAGTGCATTGTTGAAGCAAAACTGTTTTCCCGATTAGATACTTACTCCAAGGGTATGTATTTACCAGGTTTCATTCTCATATCTGTATGGTTTTACAGATTATGAGTGGGAGTAAGTTATTGGGAATTAGGTGATCATCCTCATTATATCGGAATTCGTTGTAATTGGTGATATTTGAGGAAATCGCCCGGGTACAGTTTTCAACCTACGACGCACAGGTTATGAGTTGCTTAACTCAGCGGACTTATACAGAGTATTGTATGTTGTCCAGTGTCCATAAGGACAAAGGGGTAGGTCCTCGTACCATGTTCTGTTTACTTATGACTTCTCTAGTTTTTAGACAAGTGTTTCGTAGAAATACAAGGTCCAAGTTTTGAGAAGTTGTGGGTATAAGAATAAAGTAGAGAACCAGGTGTCACAAGTATCGGAATTCTTCAAAGAGATCGAAGATGTAGATTCTTGTGATTGGTATTCAGATGATAGTAATGGTTTTGAGAAACTTGTTTCTCTTTCAGGTTACTCATAATTGGGTGGATTCCTGAGTTGAGTAATGCTGATTAGCCTCTTTCCATTAAGTTGATATGCACTGGAGACAGCTGCATGATTGAATATGGTTACAATTAAAGTGCCAAAGTTTCTATATGGGATATAGAATAGTTCGTACCTTAAAAGATGTTAAGATACGGGGAGTTGTCCAGCTTATGCTTAAAACCAGACTCTGGATAACTCAGGGCACGTTTCTGTAATGGCTGTTTGTGGGTTGACCGTGGCTATGACGAGGGTTGATATTTTACCATCTGGAAGATCAATAGTGATATTGTTCTTGACTCGCCACAGTTTTAGTAAAATGGATCTTTTTCAGAAAACAGTAGTGGGAGTATGGTAGAACTGGAAGTGATTCCAGAATCGCAAACGATTACGGAAAATTTAATAGGACCTATATATTCAATCAGGTTTGACATTCCAATAGCCACTCCGCAGATATGATAGGTAACCTCAGACACCCGAGAGTTACTCCGGTAGCCTCAAGGACGGTGACAGGGAGGTTCTTGTTTACCCAGACTTGACATTACTGTTGTTCCAGACTGTGAGACCCGGCAGGAGGTTAAGTATAGCGTCGTTCTAAACTAGCTTTAGAAGTGCATGTGTATATTATTCTGCCAGAAGGTTGTCGTAGTCAGTGGGAGCAGCGGAAGCATAGTAGGAAAGTAGCTTATGTCTATTTATAGACTAGAGCAGATATAGCGGAGATAGATCATCTAATTTTGATGTGACAGTCATGGGTTTGACTTCAATCAGAATAGGGGATGGATCTGTTAAGAAGGTAGTAGGGTGTGATGTCATGGTATTTGGATGACATACACAGAGTAGGAAGTAAAATTCCTATACTACGATCGGTTGTACTGTGGTCGTCACACAGTTGTTTCTCCAGACAGGATATGGATATAATATTTGACATTCTGCTTCCTAGATCTATGGTTTTAGATCTGGATTTGGGTAGTTTCCCAATGTGGGTACTTTGAAAGTATTCTAATGGTTTTTAGAATAGATGACTCCTGGCATAGTGGTGTACCTGCAAGTAATGGAGTCACCCTCTCTAAAGGTGTCTTACAGACTAAAGGGGAGAGGGATGTGCATGATTGGCAGATCACTTGCTTAGGCATTTGAGTCAATCGTGAGATGTCAAGTACCACACCAGATGTTGTTTTTGCACTAGATGCAATAAGTTTGTATTAATCCAATCCTGGAGAAACATAAGGAAGCAGTTTTAGAACATAAGTGCATGTTCTACGGATTTAATGACGGCAGCCTCCTTCGGGAGACGATTATCATTACAGGCTTCAAAGGTGACCTGGTTGACAGAGGGATTGTCAGAGTTATAGTTTTCTCTCCGACGAGGGACGGTATTATGGACAGGTGGTCCAAGACGATACTGTGGGTGGCTTAGTGCTGGATACTGATTCTGTTCAGTGATCGATACAGTCTAAGAAGTTTGGATTTGGAGTTCATTTATGAACTAGGTTCCCATCAGATATCCAGACATATTCTAAGACACGTATTACTCAATTCGGGAGATGGCTTTCTCCGAGAATTTGAGATTAAGAGAGATATAGAAAGAAACATCTGGCCGGATCCACTCACTGAGGCTATTTCTCGAACACAATAGTTTTACAAACGGGCTTTGTGAAACTGATTAGTAGAGGAGTTGGATGTTCGGTTTCACACGGGCTGTGAGTAGTCGACGTCGCAATAATTAGCCTTAAGTGCAAGTGGGAGATTGCTGGAGATAGTGCCCTCAGAGTCAATTATTGGATCGTAGGTACGTGATTGCAATGATTGCGGATGACCTATACCGGTTGGACAGTCTTATTCAAGATGATAGTATGCTATCTGGTTTGCCTTTATCAGTCGTGTACAGTTTCAGGTGACTGATCATTGTTACACTTTGATAGAGCCCTTATGATCTTGCTTTACTACCTACAGTATGATGGCGATCATATACGTGAGAGTTGGGTGGTTTATACGCATATCCTTAATTGTGGTCCCTAGTCGTGGGAGTTTCGAGACAGTGCATCGATACTCCGGAGTAGACTAGTGTGTACAGTCGAGACCCCGACGAGGGGCGGTGGCCGGTCTCACAAACCACTGGTGTCAGTTTGATCACCTAAGATGTATACAGGTGCTCATTACGTTATGAGTACACCGGACAGGACTCGCCGGGAATCTGCTAGTTGGTATTATACATATTGTCAGATAGCAGTTCCCTGGTGACATGTGTACAGGTTAGTTCATCGACCTGAGGTCGTCATTTTTCTCGTGTGAGTTCCCAGTGTGCTTTGATTTCTACCCTACCACGGCTCAAAGGAGTCGTGCAAACAGGTAGTTTTTGGGTACAGTCCCGAGCTACATGGAGGCACGTGAGCGGATCGGCAGGGGATTCGTCTCTCCCGGTATTGGGGGTGAGATTGTGCTGTGTCTAGGAGAGCCATTACACAAAGCCCACGGCCATGGCAGGAGATTTACTGGTAGGTACTCCAGTAGTATTTCAGGGTGTTATTGGGCTACACTCCGACACGACTTATACTGCTATTGAGGGTCTGACGTTACTAGCCCCCTAGACAGATATGCGATACTCATAGACGAATGGACCGGACTGTATATACATTGTCACTGTTAGGCTCAGTAGGGTTTTCGGATGAGTTCGCTCTTCGGCCTCCCTTGAGGTCAGTCCATGGGCAGCCGTTACGCATAGCTAATGCCGCTGACGGTTTGTGGTTAAACCCACTGCCAGGGTAATGACGAGTCATTAGAGTCCCCCACAGACAGTTTCCCAAGTTCGGGCGAAACGTTGTAGAGGCCGTATGGTTTTAAGGCAGGGTTCGAAAAATGCACGTGCGTTTACGCACGTGTCATATTTCGGGCAGATAATACTGGTGGGCTTTGGTTTAAGCCGGATTCGAGTATTATACAGAGTAGATATAATATCTTTATCTCAGTTGCATTTGTATTCGATCGTAATACAAATGCGGGTATATTTATACAGTTACGGGGTTATCCTGAAATTCGTTTCGGGATCGCTTTTGGAAGTTGCCAGTTTCCAGCTTTCTATCATCCGTCTTTTAACATTCGGTTAAAGACGGATTTATCTTTTCTTGGATGAGTGTGGAAGATTCTAGAAGCATCTAGAAGGTGGTGACAAGGCTTGTGACTCACTTATTCATTTTGGTGCATTTCTTGTGTTCACACTAGATATTTTCTTGTGTTCACACTAGATATTTTCTTGTGTTCACACTAGATATTTCCTTATGGTTACTCTCTTGTTCCTACACTCACCTCCCTCCTCACTTATATATATGGTCGGACCCTTCCCCCTCTCTCATTCTCACTTGATGGTTGTAAAAAGATTATGATAGTTTTGGGGTGTATGGAAATTTCATTGCTCATTTCATTCCATCATCTGAATCAATTGGCAACTTCATTAACCGTTCGTCCATAGCTTTGGACGGAACGAGATAAAGTCTTCTACTCATTCTCTACATCAATCTTAGTCGTCTCTTTTAGCAAACTTGACGACCGAGTTGCCTCGAGTCAGAGGCGGGAGCCCGTTTAAAGAATCGTTGACGTGGTGCCACCTGGACGAGGAGATCGGAGATCGACGAGAACGGAGCAGCCGCAACGGAGCGTGGGATGTTGGTTAAAGAACGAAGGACTCAGATCGTTCGGTATAACCTTTCTACTCTCTTTACAGTTTGTTAGTTTAGCAATAATGGCAGATCCGGGTTAAAGTATACGATAGCGCCAGTTAAAAAGTTTTTGTTCCGCATTTGGCGTCTGTAGACGGCCGGGGCGGTACCGTAGACTTACACAGAAGGTAATGAGTAAAGACAAATAAAGGGATTTGGAGAGATGGCAAGGAAATATACGGTCACAGTCATGAATCTGGATAATGGAAGAGGCATTACTAGGAATACCCGGCTACCCCTTCAAAACATTTTCATGTTTCAGTTTCACTATGCGTTGTTAATTGAAAACTGATTTTCCAATTAGATCCTTACTCCAGGGTATGTATTTACCAGGTTTGATTCTCACATCTGTATGGTTTTACAAATGATGAGTGGGAGTAAGTTATTGGGAATTAGCTGATTATATCCTCATTATATCGGAATTCATTGTAATTAGTGATATTTGAGGAAATCTCCTGGGTTTTTTCCTGATGGCAAATATTTGGTTTTGAATATCCGTTGTTTTGCACCAATTTCAAACTGATATATCTGTACGTTTATTTTATAAAGTGAGATATAACTTTTTGAAATTATGTCCGTAACATTTACCTGTATCAGTTGATGATTGGGTAAGGAGCATTAAACAGCAGTGTAATTCTTCTTAACCATAGTACAGTTTTCAACCTACGACGTACAGGGTTTGAGTTATTCAACTCAGGGGACTTATACAAAGTATTGTATATTGTCTAGTGTCCATTAGGACAAAGGGGTTGGTGCTCGTACTATATTCTGTTTACTTGTGACTTCTCCAGTTTTAGACAAGTATTTCGTAGAAATACAAGGTCTATGTTTTGAGAAGTTATTGGTACAAGAATAAAGTAGAGAACCAGGTGTTGCAAGTATCAGGATTCTTCAATGTGATCGAAGATGTAGATACTTGTGTTTGGTATTCGCTTGATAGTAATGGTTTTGAGAACTTGCTTCTCTTTCAGGTTACTCATATTTGGATGCACTCCTAGTTGAGTAATGATGGTCGGCCTCTCTCCATTTAGTTGACATGCACTGGAGACAGCTGCATGATTTGAATCTGGTTCCAATTAAATTAGTGCTTATGTTTCTATATTGTATATAGAATGGTTCATATCTTAACGATGTTAAGGTATATGGAGTTGTCCGGCTTATGCTTAAAACTAGACTCTGGACATACTCAAGGAACGTTTCAGTAATGGCAGTTTGTGGGTTATCTCGGGCTATGACGAGGGTTAACTTTCAACCATCCGGAAGATCAATAGTTATATTGTTCTTGTCTCGCCACAGTTTTAGCAAAATGGACTTTTTCAGAAAACAGTAGTGGGAGTATGGTAGAACTGGAAGTGATTCCAGAACCACAGACGATTACTAAAAATTTAATAGAACCTAAAGATTCAATCGGGTTTGACATTCCATTAGCCACTCCGCAGATATGGTGGGTAACCTCAGGCACCTGAGAGGTACTTCGGTATCCTCAAAGACGGTGACATGGAGGTTCTTGTTTTCCCAAACTTGCCGTTACTGCTGCTCTAGACTTTGAGACCCGACAGAAGGATGGGTATAGCGTCGCTCTAAACTAGATTTAGAAGTGTACGTGAATATGACTCTACCAGAGGGTTGTTGTAATCAGTGGGAGCAGCGGAAGCATAGTGGACAAGTAGCTTGTGTCTATTTATAGACTAAAGCATGTTGGGTATATGTATGCCCTAGAGGCCATTATATATATAGTGGATGCTTGGACATGTATATATGTATATTTGATATATGACTTTCTTGCTCGACATGATAGTATGTTATCTGGTTTTACTTTATCTGACATGTTTACTTGATACTTTTCATTTGATACATGTTGATAAAGCCCTGAGGATATTTGCTTAACTTCCATGGTTATGATAGAGATCATACTAGTGGGGCATGAGTAGTCTATAAGCATATCCTTAAATGTTCCTAGTCGTAGGTATATCGAGACAGGGCATCGATATTCCAGAGTAGACTAGCGTATACGTTTCTTGACCCATATGATGGGCGATGGATGATCCCATATCCATTGGTGTTGTGACATCGAAGATTGTATACGGGTGCTCAGTGGAGACTGGGTACACTGAACGGACTCACGGAAAATTCCTATATGGTATTATATCTATCTTCGGATAGCAGTTCTCTGGTGACACTGGTACAGGTTAGTCTATAGACCCGAGATCGTCATAGAGTCTTGTGTGTTCTCCCACTGTACTTTGATTTCCACCCTACCACGGCTCTACTAAGTCATGCAAACAGGTGACTTTTGGGTATAGTCTCGAAACACATGGAGACAGTGAGCGATAGGAGGGGTTTCGTCTCTCCCGGTATAGGGAGTTGATGTTGTGCAATGTGCGATTGGCTCTGACATGAAGTCCCTGGCCATGGCTGATGAGATTTACTGATAAGTGTTATCAGTAGTTTCTCGACTGGTCATAGTTCATATCGACATAACTTATTGAGTTATTAGGGTTCGACGATTCCATCCCTAGACTTGATATGCAGCATATCAGACGAAGAGACCGGACTGTACGGTAAGTGTTGCCAATGGTTCGACGGGAGTTTTGACGGGTTCGCTTGTTTTTCTTCTGATCGCTCAATACCCGGGTGGCCGTTACGTTTAGCTGACCGCTTGCGGCTTGTAGGTGTTTTGATATGATCATCACCTACTGCCGGCGTATTGACGAGTCTTAGAGTCCCACACAGGATTTTTCTAGCTCAGGCGAAATGATGTGGTGTGCGTATGTGATATGCGCAGGAGCTCGATTAAATACGGATATGTGATACCGTATTTTAATCGAACGTTCGATATTGGTCGGGTCGCATTTGATGTGACCGATTTATTAAATCAAGTGTTGATTTAATATTATCTTTTAACAAAATTTTAATTAACCCTTTTTCTTTTGGATGTATGCATGTATGTTCACACATACACATGATGATGTGCATGCACACATACACACATACATATATGTCATGGTTGATGATACAAAGTAGATGGCAATATAAGACTCACAAGGTTGATAAATATCTAGATTTTTGTTAATGGATTAAAGGAAAAAGGAAATTAGCATAATAACTCATTTTCTACACACTTCTTATTTGATCATTGACTTTAACCATGGTTTAATTTCCTTTTGTTCTTTAACCCATCCAAATAATATCTAGATATTTAACCAACCATGGTTATATGTGAGAGTGTCTCATATATAATATTTTGATTTTCATTTTAGAAAATAAGTTTTCATTATATTTACAAAAGCTTTGCCATCTTCATCTTTCTCCTTCTAAAAGCTCTCTTGAGTTTGGTTTAGAGTGAGGAACTTAAAAAGAAAGGGATTTTAAGTGAGTTTACAAACCACACAACCATTCTACACTACCCTAGCCCTTTAGTGTAGAGTGTTTGCTTCATTTTGTGAAGCTAAGAGCTTGTTCTAGGAATCTCCGGGTGGATCATCGTAGACGACGAAGGACCTCGAGCGGAGTCGTTCCAAACCTTGTGCAAAGCCGTAGGTGTCCTAAAGACCGAAGGAGTTGGCTACAAAGGTTGTATTTCCTTTTCCTTTATTTTAGAATTCACATAATGATGTTAATACCCTAATCTCTAGTTACGATTCGTAGTTAATTTGTAATAGCCCTCTTTAAAATGAAAGTTCACTACTTTATCATGATGCAACCATACTAGAGGCGCTACTACACACCAACATGGTATCAGAGCCTGGCTAGAGTTTTAGGGTAAACCGGACGACGTTTAAAAACTCAATCGAACATAAAAAAAATGAGATTTTTACATGCTCACTGGAAATTTTTCCAAAAGTTGGAATTTTTGTAATTAAAAATATTCAAAAAATAGAGCAGGGTTTTCTATGGATCCCCAAGAAAAACGAGCGCCTAACTCGACATAACGACCGCGGAACCGCGGCCAAATAGGTGTATTAGCGGCGGTTCCGCGGCGCCGTTGGTAAGGCTTGGACCGTACGCTTTTGCGTTGATCCGTAGGTACAAATACATGCTCTCTGGGAATTTTTTTTATGCAGGTTCAAGTGTTGAGATCTATTACAACAGTGGGTATGTTGATGTATTGATTGATATATTTTAACGTCGTCTATGCTATTTCAATTGCTGATGTGATATGATGTATAGGATCGTTGTGATCGAATAGCCGGGGTTTTATGTGAGACGAGAGTTTATCTTTTCATTCATGTAAAATTCATTGTATATATTATTCTTTTATTAGGGCATATCCGGGTTGAGGATGATGTCTCCATTGATGTATATTTTACTTTTCCGCATTAGGATAGACCCAAGAAGGGGAGCACGAGTGACCGGGTTCTGGAGTTCAGTGGGAAGCCATATCGAGGAGTCGAGACCGGGTCTCCTAAACTCCAAAATTGGAAGGGTCACTTGCCGCTCTCGTAGGGGTCTAAGGGTGTGGGCTTGGCTATTCATCACGACCGTGGAATCCGTATTTTCTATCTTAGGCTAAGTAGAAAATACGGAGTTCCTAGTATATCCTATATTTTCATATATGTGTTTCTGCTGCTGATTATTCTGTGATGTGATTGCTTAATATCTGAGACGAATGTGATATTGTTATATATGTGATATTTAATACTGTTTTTCGTTTCTTTTTGTAATGGATTTGGAACTTAAATGATGGGAATACATTAATGAGATTAATGTAAAAGAAAAGAAACCTAAAAATGTTGTAGAATCGGATTTGAAACCCACTCGGCTTCTTTTTATGAAAAAGCAAGTTTTCAAAAGATGCGGAGCTTAAGCCACTCCTTTTCTAAAAACAATTTAGATTCTACAACGAAATCAAGTTCAAAGCGTTAAAGGTTTTCATAAAAACCATCTGCAACCCTCCGTCATTTTAGGAAGCAGAGTACTTAGTATTCGTGCTACGTATGTTGATTAAAGTCAAGGCGTAGTGTACGGTAGCTAAGTGATGTCTTCCTTTAAAGCATATGATGCGATAAGTTAGGACATTCATGTGATTATGTTGATTATAGTCAAGGGTCATATGGGTGGGTCTAATTAATCTCGAAATGACGGGTAGAACTTGACTAGTGCTTATGATATGATATGTTGACCATAGCCAAGGTCATAAGCATCTAGGGGTAAAAACCATATCGGGAGTTTCAAGAGTTGAGATTTGCAATGAGATTGCGTACCATCTATATGATATTTGGATCTCGATCCCACTGTGAGTAAGAGTTACACCCGGGAGAATTTTGCACTTTACAATTAGCTAATCCAGTAGGTGTCTAGAAAGGTGTTAACGGGGTTTGACATCTGGGAAAAATGAGGTTTATTTTAATTAGGTCCGTGCGCAAGCACGGGGAACCTCCCTCAAAATACCGACACTGGCCTGGTTGACCGGTTAGCGAAACTGTAGAATGCAATTAATCCTGGCTAGTTTTCTTTTTCAGGTTTGAAAGAAAATTTGATAAAAACAGTGGGAGACATCGATTAGATAAGATAATAACCAATCTGATCTTTGCAAGAGAATTTCGCTGAGTGTATTCTTTTCTCTCTCCTAATGGCAGATACCGATGACGGGACTTAAGCTTCTTTTAGAGAAAAACAAACTGACTGGACCAAATTATAAAGAATGGTTGAGGAACTTGAATATTGCACTCACATATGATAAAGCCTCACTACCAAAGCCCCACCCGTCCCAGGACCTGAATCATCCGTTTCGGATAAGGAGATCCGAGAAACAAGGGATATTGATTGCAATACGGCCACGTGCCTCGCGCTTGCTTCTATGGACAGTATCCATCAGAAACATCACGAGAAGATGGATATACAATCCATCTTTCTTCATACAAAGGAGTTGTATGAAGAGCAATCTCGTACTTTACGATACGAGGCATCTCAAAAGCTGTTTCAGATGCGGTTGGCCCCTGGTGCATCAGTAGGAGACCATGTTCTGAAGATGATTGGTCTTATAGAAGAACTTGAGGAACTGGGATGGACTATGGATAATGAGCAATATACAGATATTGTTTTGCAGTCTCTCTCCCCCGCATTTGCTCCGTTCATAGTGAATTTCAATATGAACGATTTGGAGAAATCATTGCCTGAACTTCTCAATATGTTGAGAAATGCAGAGAGCACGCTTAAGACAGCGAAAACTCCCGCTCTGCTTTATGGGCCATCTTCCTCTTCAGTCCCGAAAGCCAAGGCCAAGGGAAAGAAGAAGAAGAATCCCACCAAGCCGAGAGGTGGAGTTGAAAAGGCGAAGGGGAAAGACAAATCTGGGACCGCGGGAAGTGGAGAAGGAGAATGTTTTTACTGCCACAAGTCGGGACACTGGAAACGCAATTGTGCTTTATACCCTGCAGATCTCAAGAAGAAGAAGCATGTTGATGCTTTCGCTTCAGGTGTGTTTGTAACTGAAAACCGTTTTTCATTAAACTCTACATCTTGGGTATTAGATACCGGTTCTGGTTCTCACATCTGTAATTGTATGCTGGGATTGAGAAACAGTAGAGTTTTGAAGACTGGGGACCACACTCTACGGGTTGGAAATGGTTCCAATGTACATGCTGTATCCGTAGGAGAGTATCATCTGGGGTTGCTTTCAGGTTGTATTTTGGTTTTGAACCCTTGTTATTTTGTACCTGGTATGCTATGTAATATAATATCTGTATCTTTGTTGGACAATGAATGATATCATTTTGTGTTGCAAAATAATGTTATGAACATTAACTTGAATCAACAGTTGATTGGGTATGGTACACTAAGTAACGGAATTTACGTCCTAAACCAACACACAGTTTTCAATATACAACATACAAATAAAAGAAAGATTTCAGATATAAATGAATCTTTTCTTTGGCATTGTAAACTTGGTCATATTAATGAAACAAGACTACACAAGCTACATAAAGATGGATATTTAAAACCTTTTGAATATAAATCTTATGCAACTTGCCAGTCTTGTATCAAAGGTAAAATGACCAAAACTCCGTATATAGGACACGGAGAGAGAGCTACAGAACTCTTAAGCCTCATACATAGTGATGTATGCGGACCAATGTCTGCACATGCTAGAGGCGGTTTTTCATACTTTATCACTTTTACTGATGATTTCTCAAGATTCGGACACGTGTTTTTATTAAAGCATAAATCCGAAGCTTTCGAGAAATTCAAGGAGTAAAAACTTGAAGTAGAAAAACAAACTGGCTCGTGTATCAAGAAACTTCGATTAGATCGAGGTGGAGAGTATTTAAGCACTGAGTTTTCAGTCTTCTTAAAAGAGAATGGGATTCTCTCTCAGCTCACTCCTCCGTACACACCACAGCACAACGGTGTGTCAGAACGGAGGAATCGCACCCTATTAGATATAGTACGGTCCATGATGAGTGATGCTGAGTTACCACTTTCCTTTTGGGGATATGCATTAGAGACAGCAATTTATCTATTGAACAGGGTTCCATCCAAGACCGTGTCTACCACTCCATATGAGATATGGTGTGGAAGGAGACCATCTCTTAAAAGAGTTAGGATTTAGGGTTGTCCGGCTTATATCAAAAAGCAGAATCCGGATAAACTCGAGACACGATCAGTCATGTGTAAATTTGTGGGATATCCAAAACACTCGTATGAATATCTATTCTACCACAAGGAGGAACAAAAGGTGTTTGTTTCTCAACATGCCACATTTTTGGAAAATGAAATCTTTACAGACAGTACTGATGGCAAAGTGGTAGAACTAGAAGAAGTTTTAGAGACACAAATTACTCAGGACGAATTGGTTGAAACTGATGTTGCAGTAGAAGTTCAAGAACCTCAGTCACTCCGGAGATCTAGTAGAACTTTTCGCCCGCCGGAGAGATACTATAGGTTTCTCATTGATGGTGATAGAGATCATAGATGATGATGACCCTACTAGTTTTCAGCAAGCTATTACAAGTGGTGACTCAGTGAAGTGGTTGGATGCCATGAGATCTGAAATGGAGTCCATGTACACCAACAAAGTATGGACTTTGGACGTTGCACCTCCTGGGATAAAACCCGTTGGGTGCAAATGGATCTTCAAGAGAATGATTGGTGTAGATGGACAGATAGAGACCTATAAAGCAAGGCTTGTAGCGAAAGGTTTTCGTCAAAGACCGGGATTGGACTATGATGAAACTTTCTCTCCAGTAGCAATGCTTAAATCCATTCGGATCCTACTTGCTATTTCTGCTCACTACGACTATGAAATCTGGCAGATGGATGTTAAAACTGCATTTCTAAATGGTGATTTAGAAGAGTGCATTTTTATGGATTAGCCAGAGGGCTTCATTGACAGTGGGAGCAGCGAAAAAGCGTGTAGGTTGCTTAAATCCATTTATGGATTAAAGCAGGCATCTCGGAGCTGGAACATCTGTTTTGATGATACAATCAAAGAGTTTGATTGTATCAAAAATATAGATGAACCATGCATTTATAAGAAGATTGTAGGGAGTACTGTCACTTTCCTCGTATTGTACGTTGATGACATTCTCTTGATAGGAAATGATATTCCTATGCTACAATCGGTCAAATTATTCTTATCACAAAGGTTCTCCATGAAGGACCTGGGTGATGCCTCGTGCATTTTAGGCATAAAGATCTATAGAGATAGATCCAAAAGATTATTGGGATTATCCCAATCAAAGTACATTGATACCATCCTAAAAAGGTTTAGTATGGAAGATTCCAAGCGTAGTGCCTTACCCGCTTGCCATGGAATCACTCTCTCTAAGGACTTCTGTCCGAAGACAGATGAAGAGAGAGCTTGCATGAGCATTATACCCTATGCTTCAGCCGTAGGATCTATAATGTATGCGATGATACGTACTCGCCCTGATGTAGCTGTTAGTGTATATGCCCTAGAGGCCATTATTGTATCATACTAGTTTGTATATTACTTAATGGAAGCTTGGGATATTCACAGTTGTATAGACAATCTTGCTCGAAATAGTAGTATGCTACTTGGTTTGTTTCTACTTTAATGTGTGCATGTGTTTCTTTTAGCATATCGCTTATACACATTAGTGGAGCCCTTAGGATCTTTGCTTGATTACCAGCGTTGTGATGGCAGTCACACTAGTGGGGGCTGGGTAATCTACAAGAACATCCTTATACAGGTCCCTAGTCGTAGGATTATCGATACAGGGCATCGATACTCCAGAGTAGACTAGTGTATACGCTTCTCATCCCAGGAGAGGAGATGGTCTGTCCCACAGCCATCAGTACGTCGTACTGGAGATAGTATGCAAGTGCTCGTTAGGTTACGAGTACATTGGACATGACTCACTGGGAACTGTTGGTTTGGTATTATACCTATCGTCAGTTATCAGTTCCCAGGTGACATGAGTACAACATAGTCCGTTGACTTGACACTGTCACTTCGCCTCGAGTGTATTCCCACTGTTCTTAGATTACTACCCTACCACGGCTCAAATGAGTCGTGCAAACAGGTAGTAGTTGGGTGCAGTCCCGAAGCACTTGGAGGCAGCGACGGTTAGACAGGATTCGTCTCTCTCGGTATTGGGGGTTGATATCGCGCAGTGTCTAGGAGAGCCATTACACAAAGTCCCTGGCCAGGGCAAGCGAGATATACTGGTAGCGTTTCCAATGTTATCTTAAGGTGTTCTGGGATACACTCCGACATGACTTGTACCACTATTAGGGGACTGACGTTTACCGCCCCTTATGCCCGACATGCGATACTCTCAGACGAACAGACCGGACTGTATGGAGATTGTCACATTCAGGCTCAGTAGGAGTTCGGATGGGTTCACCTCATCAGTCTTCTTCTCGGCATCTACCTGGGGACCGTTACGTACAGCTAGTACCGCTTGCGGCCTGTGGTTAAACCCACTGCCAGCGTAGTGTCGAGTCTTTAGAGTCCCACACAGAGGGCAGTTCGCCTTTGGGCAAAACAGAGTAGAGGTCGCATGGTTTTGCGACAGGGTTCGTTCACATCCGCGCACTTATGCACGTTTGTTGTCCAGGTAGTTATTACTAGAGGGCTTTGGTTTAAGCCAGATCCTAGTATATGTTTTGGGATTGGTTTTATCTCATTGTATTCGTGTTGCTAGGAACACGGATGCGGGTGTGTATGCACAGTTGACAGAGGCAGAGGATTCTCATTAGGGTTGTTGACCGTTGACTTTTTCTAAACCCTAATGAGAATGAGAAATATGATTAATAATACTGATTAAGGATTATTGTGTCATGGTTGAGTTGAACATTTGACTTTTGTTGACTTGTTGACTTTGTTGACCGGTTGACCATTGTTGACTAGTTGACCATCATCATTTCATTTCAAAGATGCTTCTTGTTTCTTGCAATTGCATTAAATGAATGAAATGATAATGGTCATTCATAAACTAACCATCACAATTTCTTAATTATTATTATTATCATCATTATTCCAAATATGAGAGCATGGTTGTAAATTATCCTCATTCTTGCTTGCACTTTCTCTCTCATAGTTTTTTGCTCATCCTCTTCCTCTCTCTCAAAGCTTTCATCTCTCATGTGTTGAGAACCATGACCTCTTAAGATAAAACCACCATAAGTATTCTCTACTCATTCTAGAGTTCTAGGTTTAGCAAGCCAAGCACTTTAGTTACCTCTAGGTTGAGGTAGGAGCTCAAGGTAGTGGCCTTCGGGTTGATCCTTCTTCGGCAAAGAGAAGACTACGTGGATGAGCCGTTCAAACCACTCTAAGGAGCAAGAAGAGAAGGAGTTCATGACCTAGGTATAACCCTCTAACCGAGTAGCTAAACTTGTAGTTAGTTTGCTAGGTTTTTGTTTAGCAAAGATCCTTTGTTTCTAGTCCATGTTGCCTTGTATAAAAAAATTGTTTTTTACCTATTCCGCCTCCCCGTAAGAACCGGGGTGGGCAACGTGGACTTATAGTGGTATCAGAGCCTCGCTAAACAACAACTAGCATGTTAGCAAAATATTTAGAATTTCGATCCAAGAAAAAAATCGCAAAACATGTCAAAATACTCAAGTTTCTGCCGATTTTTAAAACAGCTCTAAAAATATTTCCACACATCTTAAAAATCCGTGCAGGGTTTTCTGGGAACACACAAGAAAAACAAGCCCACGACTCGACCAGACCGCCGCGGAAGCGCGGATCCACGGCCGAGTCAACTCGGTCACGACTCGGATTTATTGTAGTGTTCTTATTTTGACGTTTTATGATTTTTAAAATATTCTGTTTCTGCCCAGAATTTTCAGAGAACAAAGTTGTGTTTGGGGTAGTTACAAATCCGTATTTTTTATCAAAGTTGTGTAGACTTTAGCTAATTGGTTATATCTGTGATGTGATATATGCACTGAACGTCGACTAATCGCTATACGCCGATTAGTGGGGGTTGTGCATATCTGTGATCTGTAATGTTGTTGGATTGTGTATATGAACTCGTTGGATTGTCGCGGATGAATAGCCGGGGTTTTGTGAGATGAGAGTTTCTTTTTCTTTCATTTGATATAATATGTAAATTGATGTAATATTATTTTTATGGCCGCACATCCGGGATGATGTTGTAGCCGCCATTGTATATTATTTCTTTTACTGTTTTTGCTCCTAGGATAGACCCAAGGTGGGGTGCACAAACTACCGGGTACCTCAAAGTGCCGAGTGGCCTACTCACGTTGTTGAGGAAGGTTGCTTCACTTCAGATACTTGGCGGGTAGTTTGCCGCACCCGTAGGGGTCTAGGGTGGGGTTTGGTTATTCATCGCGACCGTGTAATCCGTCTTTCGTTGCAGGCTCGAACGACACACGGATTCCTAGCATATCCAATGTGTTCATCTGTGATCTGGAATGGCTATCAATGCATCTGACGAAAGTATATATCTATATATGATATCTAGTAGGCGTTGCTTATATTTTGCATCCGCGCTAGTCCAGTCCCCGCTCTGTCGTTAGTTAAGTAACCTAACGGGTGATGACGGGGCCCCGTGGCGAATGCGGATGGCATAAGCGTACGTCATATTTTCGTTGTTTTCTGCAATGTTAGGATGAATTGATGGGACGCAATAAATTAATGCAAGAAAATAAACCAAAGTTAAAATCGTTGGAACAATTTCAAAACCACTCGGTTTCTTTTCAAAACAACTTTTAAACGCGGAGCTTAAACCACTCCTTTTAAAAGCTATCAGGTTCTTTCGATTATATCAAGTTCACTACGTTTACGGTTTCGCCAAAACCATTCGTAGCCCTCCATCATTTCAGTTAAATATTCGGTAGTATTCAAGCTATGTATTTTGACCTACGCCAAGGCATAGTGATTGGTAGCTGCTGGATATTTATCTGTTGCATAGATAAATGCGTTGGTTTGAGACAGCCGTACTGCCATTTTGGCCTACGTCAAGGGTATGTACGGGTGGGTTCAAATTAATCTGGTAAATGATGGGTAGAACTTGACATGTGACTTATGATATTTTGGCCTACGTCAAGGTCATAAGAGCATGGGGCAAAAATCCACATCGGGAGTTTCTAAAGAAACTGAAACTTGCTAGTGCTGCATACCATTTGGAGTGTGATGATTCTGGTAGGATTCCTTCAGCTTTATCACACGATGATATTTGGATCCCGATCCTACTGTGAGTATATGCTACTCCTCGGGAAACCTTCTCACTTAACGATCAATGCTATAAACCAAGTAGGTGTCTAGAAAGGTGTTAGCGGGGCTACGCCCACAGGGAAAAGAGGTTATTTAATTAAGGAACTTCACGAAAGCGTCGTAAAACCTCCCTCGAAGTACCAACACTGGCTTGGCTGAACGGTTAAGCAAGTATTGTACGGCGAGATTGATCCCGACTAATTCTTCTTTTTTGGTTTGAGGAAGGATTCGAGAAATAGTGGGAGCCATCCTGTTTAGAAAAACTAAAAACCACTCTAAACTTGCAAGAGCATCATGCTAAAGTGTTTCTTCTCTCTCTCCTAATTGCAGCAACCAAACATCATGACCGGACTTAAGTTACTACTAGAAAAAAATATACTGATAGGGCCAAACTACTAAGATTGGCTCAGGAATGTCAAAATGGAAATCACTTATGACAAGTTGGGGTATCTTCTTACCACCAAAGCTCCTCCTATCCAAGGTCCTCAATCCAGCGTCGCAGATAAGGAAATCCGTAAGACCTGGAAGATTGATTGCGCGAGGGCCAAGTGCATCATGCTTTCCTCTATGGACAATGAACATCAGAGGAGGCACGAGGATATGGACCTAGAATCCATATTTCTCCATACAAAATATCTGTATGGAGAGCAATCCCGTATCACCAGATACGAAGTCTCGAAAAAGTTGTTTTCGGCGAGATTGGCCGTCAGATCATCTGTAGCGGATCACGTGCTTCAGATGATTGGCTATATTGAAGAGCTCGCGGACCTTGGGACCACGTTAGAGAATGAGCTCTACACCGACTTGATTCTCCAGTCCCTTCCTTCCACTTACGCCCAGTTTATACTGAACTTCAACATGCAAGGAAAGGAAGTTGAACTTCCGGAACTCCTTAACATGTTGAGGAGTGCAGAGGGCACCCTGAAGAAAGTAAGGGAAACACCCGCTTTGTCTGTTGGAGGACCTTCTTCTAGGTCCAAGGCGAAAGCCAGAGGAAAGAAGAAGAAAGCCCCCACCAAACCAAGGGGCGGTGTTAGTAAAGTGGAAGCCAAGGGAAAGGCTAAAATGGCAAAGGTAGCGGGACAGCCTGTGGGGAAAGAAGAGTGCTTTTATTGTCATAAGAAAGGACACTGGAAGAAAGATTGCAGGGCTTGGAAGGCCAAGAACCAGGACCCGAAGCAAGTTGTGGTTTCGGCTTCAGGTGTGTATGTTATTGAAAACTGTCTATCAGTAAACTCTACTTCATGGGTATTGGATATCGGATCAGGATCTCATATCTGTAATTCTTTGCAGGCCCTGAGAAAGCGTAGGGTTTTGAAGGTAGGTGATATGACCCTCAGAGTTGCAAACGGAGCTGGCATGGCTGCTGAGTCCGTAGGGGACTATCACTTGGGATTGTCAGATGGACACGTTTTGGTTTTGCGTGATTTTTATTTTGTACCCAGTGCGACTTGTAATATCATATCTGTATCTTTAATGTCTAAAGAAGGTTATGATTTTGCATTTGTAAGCAATGTTGTAAACATTCACCTTAATCATGTTCTGATTGGGTCGGGTACATTAAGCAATGGTATATATATATTGAACCAACCACAGATTTTCAATGTCCAGAATACACACAAAAGAAAGTCTCCAGAAATAAATCATGCTTTCTTATGGCATTGTAGACTGGGTCACATCAATGAGAGAAGGTTGACTAAGTTACATAAAGAAGAATATTTGGATCCGTTCGAATATCAATTATATGCAACTTGTCAGTCATGTCTCAAAAGAAAGATGACAAAGACTCCGTTCACTGGATATGGAGTAAGAGCGAGCGAGCTCTTGGGACTCGTACACAGCGATGTATGCGGTCCAATGTCTACACATGCGCGAAGTGGTTATTCTTACTTCATTACTTTTACGGATGATTTTTCAAGGTTCGGACATGTCTTCTTAATGAAGCATAAATCTGAAGCCTTTGAAAAATTTCAGGAATACAAAAATGAAGTAGAAAAACAAACAGGCAAAAGTATCAAAACACTGAGATCTGATCGAGGTGGTGAATACTTGAGTGCCGAGTTCCTGGATAACCTAAAAGAGAATGGAATTCTCTCTCATCTTACTCCTCCATACACTCCACAACATAACGGTGTATCGGAGAGACGGAACCGAACCCTATTGGATATGGTACGCTCCATGATAAGTAACGCTGAGTTACCGCGGTCTTTCTGGGGATATGCACTAGAATCAGCTGCATATCTTTTGAACCGAGTTCCAGCTAAGACTGTGCCTACCACACCAAATCAGATGTGGAGTGGGAAGAAACCCTATCTTCAATATCTGAAGATTTGGGGATGTCCAGCTTTTGTCAAAAAGCAGCATCCGGACAAAATCGAGGCACGCTCAGTACAGTGCAAGTTTGTGGGATACCCAAAGAACTCCAGGGGGTATTTTTTCTATTACGCAGAAGAAAAAAAGGTTTTTGTCTCTCGTAATGCCAACTTTCTGGAACATCAGTTCTTAGAAAAAGAAATAAGTGGGAGCGTAATAGAACTAGAGGAAATTCCAGAACCACAAGCTATTACTGAAAGCTTAGAAGAAACAGAAGGTTCGAAAGAACAGGACATTCCTGCGCCGCTCCGCAGGAGTAGTAGGCAGTCTCATCCGCCCGAGAGATACTACGGTTTTCTCATAGACGGGGATAGAGAGGATTGCATCATTGATAATGATAAGCCAACTAGCTTCCACCAGGCCATTCAGAGCACTGACTCGGTAAAATGGCTGGATGCAATGCGGACCGAGATGGAGTCTATGTACACCAACAAAGTATGGACTTTGGACGTTGCTCCAAAAGGGGTAAAACCCGTAGGCTGCAAATGGATCTTCAAAAAGAAGATTGGTGTAGATGGACAGGTTGAGACCTATAAGGCTAGACTTGTTACAAAGGGTTTTCGTCAAAGACCTGCTTTGGACTATGACGAAACCTTTTCTCCAGTGGCTATGCTCAAATCCATTCGGATCCTTCTTACCATTGCTGCTTTCCACGATTATGAGATTTGGCAGATGGACATAAAGACCGCTTTTCTAAATGGAAATTTGGAGGAGTGTGTCTATGTGGACCAGCCAGAGGGTTTCATTCAGAGTGGGAGCAGCGGGAAAGTGTGCAAGTTGCTTAAGTCCATTTATGGACTAAAGCAGGCATCACGGAGTTGGAACATCTGTTTTGATGAGACGGTCAAAGAATTTGGCTTTATCAAAAATCCAGATGAACCATGCATCTATAGTAAAATTGTAGCACAAACTGTTATATTCCTCGTTTTATACGTGGATGATATTCTCTTAATAGAAAATGACATTCCTATGCTACAATCTGTCAAAGGGTTCTTGTTACACAGGTTCTCCATGAGAGACCTGGGTGATGCCTCTTACATTCTAGGGATCCGGATCCATCGTGATAGGTCCAAGAGAATATTAAGACTTTCACTGTCCAGATACATCAACACTATACTGAAAAGATTCAGTATGGAAGATTCCAAGCGCGGTAATTTACCAGCTTGTCACGGGATCACCCTCTCCAAAGAGATGTCTCCCAAGACTGATTTGGAAAGGGATCACATGTCTATCATACCCTACGCATCTGCGGTAGGCACTATAATGTATGCGATGTTGTGTACCAGACCAGATGTAGCTTATGCACTGAGTGTGGTAAGCTGGTATCAGTCAAACCCTGGGGAGAAATACTGGATAACGGTAAAGAACATTCTGAAGTACCTGAGAAGGACTAAGGATAAGTTTGGTTTACGGCGGAAAAGACCTCCAGATGGAGGCCTTTGCTGACTCTAGCTTCCAGAGTGACAAGGATGACTCCAAATCCATGTCGGGTTATGTCTTTACCCTAAATGGAGGGGCGGTGTGTTGGAAGAGTTCCAAACAGGAAACCGTTGCTGACTCGATGATGGAAGCGGAATATATCGCTGCATCTGATGCCGCAAAAGAA
The DNA here is from genome assembly GCA_030015575.1 of Agapanthus africanus. NCBI lineage: Eukaryota > Viridiplantae > Streptophyta > Magnoliopsida > Asparagales > Amaryllidaceae > Agapanthus > Agapanthus africanus. Next base: position 244,961,267 of record JASDDO010000004.1, read on the forward strand.
GCCGTCTGGATGAGGAAGTTCTTGACAGAAGTTCAGGTGGTTCCGTCCATTGTTGATCCAATACCTCTGTATTGTGACAACAACGGGGTTATATCTTTAGCGAAGGAACCCAGGTCCCATCAGAAGTCCAGACACATCTTTATGCGGTATCACCTGATCAGAGAGATCGTGGATCGCCGGGAGATCGAGGTTCGGAGGGTTGCTACAGAAGATAACACTGCAGATCCATTCACAAAGTCCATACCCCAGACTCAGTTCGAGCGGCTGATCGAGATGATAGGTCTTCGATACGCCAGTACACGGCCTTAGTGCAATTGGGAGATTGTTAGTGTATATGCCCTAGATGCCATTACTGTATCATACTAGTTTGTATATTACTTAATGGAAGCTTGGGATATTCACAGTTGTATAAACAATCTTGCTCGAAATAGTAGTATGCTACTTGGTTTGTTTCTACTTTAATGTGTGCATGTGTTTCTTTTAGCATATCGCCTATACACATTAGTGGAGCCCTTAGGATCTTTGCTTGATTACCAGTGTTGTGATGGCAGTCACTCTAGTGGGGGCTGGGTAATCTACAAGCACATCCTTATACAGGTCCCCAGTCGTAGGATTATCGATACAGGGCATCGATACTCCAGAGTAGACTAGTGTATACGCTTCTCATCCCAGGAGGGGAGATGGTCTGTCCCACAGCCATCAGTACGTCGTACTGGAGATAGTATGCAGGTGCTCGTTTGGTTACGAGTACACTAGATAGGACTCACTGGGAACTGTTGGTTTGGTATTATACCTATCGTCAGTTATCAGTTCCCAAGTGACATGAGTACAGCATAGTCCGTTGACTTGACATTGTCACTTCGCCTCGAGCGTGTTCCCACTGTTCTTAGATTACTACCCTACCACGGCTCAAATGAGTCGTGCAAACAGGTGTAGGGTTCCTAGGCACACTAAGGAGGTCTCACAAGGCATCAACCATGCCAAATTTTTTTTTCCGGTGCCGAGAAACCCTAATGAAGATCGTTAACTAGAAGTTAAGGCGAAAAGCAAGTAAGCAAACGACTTTGCTAGTAAGTGAAAAGGATTACAACCTTTGTAGATCCGGTCCACCACTTCTTTAGCTCCGTGTTGATGTCCCTCAGCTGCGATCATCGGATCTCGGACTCTAGAAATGGTTTCGTCGGAGAATTGATCGGGCTAGGTTATTGACTTCGAGGCCGAAGATGATCTATGTCGGGGAGACTCAAACTCAAGCTATTCCTTCACTTGGTCAAAAACTTTGTGAAGAGAACACCCTATACTACATGGCAAGTGGTGGAGGATGAAGAAATAGGAAGTGGGTTCACTTTAGAATTGGATTTCTCACTCTTTTTCTCATGATGCCATAGGAGCTAGCAAGCTTTTTCAAGCTTGATGAAGATGAAGAAGAAGAAAGAATGATTTCCATTAAAAGAATAATACGAACACTTATCCTTTTAATCATAGCACCATGGTTGAGTTAAGCCCTCATGCTTAACTCATGTAGAGACTTAACCATTGCATAAGGTTAAGGGTTGGGTTAGCTAATATCTTGAACAAATGACAAAAGAGTTGACTTTGTCAATGTTCATCAAGCTTCATGAAGCTTGATAACTTTGACCAAAGTCACTCTCTTTTGTTATTTGTTTAGGAAAATAGTAAACCCTAATTTAACCTTGTTATGGTTCAAGTCTCATACACACAACTTGTTTGTATCATCAAGCATGATACAAACATGTACACTTGCATATATCACATATAAACAATATACACTTTCAAGTGAGAAAACAAATCTTAAGTGAATCAATACTAGTTAATGTAAAGTAATATATCAAATATATAATTATATATTAAATCATTAAATCAACACTTGATTTAACGATCCGGTCATATCGCATATAACCGACTAATATCAATAGTAACAACTTATCGAATCAACACTTGATCCGATAACCCGGCCATATCGCATACAACCGATCAATGTCACAAATCGCGAGAATAGAATACAGTATCACATACTAGTATTATCCTCGGTCCCGCACATATCTCATATGCACTCCTATTTCGTTTCGCTTGAGCAAGGAAACCCCTGTGTAGGACTCTAAAGACTCGTCAATACGCCGGCAGCAGGTGATGATCATATAAAACACCCACAAGCCGCAAGCGGTCTGCTAAACGTAACGGCCACCCTGGTATTGAGCGATCAGAAGATCAACGAGCAAGCCCGCTCACACTCCAGTGAATCCAACGAGTAACACTACCATACAGTCCGGTCTGTTCGTCTGATATGTCGCATATCTCGTCTAGGGGTGGTAAACGTCAGACCCCAATAACTCGATAAGTCGTGTCGATATGAGGCTCATAACAGGTCGAGAAACTACTGGTAACACTTACCAGTAAATCCCAAAAGCTGCCTTGGCCAAGGACTTCCTGTTATAGCCAATCGAACACAGCGCAACATCAACTCCCTATACCGGAAGAGATGAAACCCCTCCTATCGCTCATTGCCTCCATGTGATTCGGGACTGTACCCAAAAGCCACCTTTCTGCATGCCCTTTTGGACGTGGTATGATGGAAATCAAAGCACAGTGGGAATCACACAAGACTCTATGACGATCTTGGGTCTACAGACTAACCTGTACCAGTGTCACCAGAGAACTGCCATCTGACGTAAGGTATAATACCATCTGGGAGTTCTCGGCGAGTCCGTCCAGTGTACCCAGTCTCCACTGAGCACCCGTATATCATCTCCGATGTCAAACACCAATGGATATGGGATCATCCATCGCCCATCTGTATGGGTCGAGAAGGTACACGCTAGTCTACTCTGGTATATCGATGCCCCGTCTCGATACACCCACGACTAGGGACCTTGAAGGATGTACTTATCGACTACCATGTCCCCACTAGTATGATCCGCATCATAGTCCAGGTAGTCAAGTACACATCCTTAGGTCTTTACCAACATGTAACAGAGAGACAATCAGTGTACACGTTAAGGTAAAGAGTAACCAGATAGCATACTATCATGTCGAGCAAGAAAGTCCTCCCTATATATGTCCAAGCATCCACTACAATATACATCCTATGTATAGTAATGGCCTCTAGGGCATACATATAACTAACAATCTCCCACTTGCACTAGGGCCATCTGATAGCAGTGGTTGTAGTATCTCATACTCAACCATCCCATAAAAGTCTCTCTCTGGGAAATGGCCTTTTGTGAGTGGATCCGTCGTGTTGTCCTCTGAGTCTACTCTCCTAACCTCGATCCCCTGGAGATCAACCATCTCCACGATCAGGTGATACTGCCTTAGAATATGTCTAGATCACTGATGGGACGTGTGTTCCTTGGCATAAGCCACAACTCCATTGTCACACAATGGGAGGAACGAAGTTCATCTAATGAACTTATATACACCCAGACGGCTTCTTTGGTAATATCTTAAGTAGCGATGTATCCAGCCTTTATCATCTAGTATGCCACGGTATCTAGCTTGGAACTCTTCCAACATACCGTCCCTCCACTGAGGGTAAAGACAATGCCTGCGACTGACATTCAGTCGTCCTTATCACCCTGGAACCTTTCCAGTGATTCTCCCCAGGATCGATTGATACCATCTCACTACAACTAGTGAGTATCCTAACATCCATTTAGATCTATCTCATAGATCCAAAACCCAGGATTTAGTAGGTATCACTTTGATCCTTTATGGAGAATCCTAGTGATAAGCGGAGATTGATCGAGCGTAGCATAGGAAACTTCTTCCCTATCAAGAGTATGTCATCCACGTACTCTACGAGGATCACCACCATACTCCCTACTACCTTTTTGTATATACAAGGTTCATCTACCATTTTGATGATGTCAAACTCTTTGACTATTACATCAAAACAGATGTTCCAACTCCGCGATGCCTGTTTTATCACATAAAACATCTTGCATACGTTTCCGCTGCTCCCATTGTCTACGAAGCTCTCTGGCTATGTACTTATAGACGTTCTCTTCTAAATCAATATTTAGAAAAGCAGTCATGACACCCAACCACCAGATATCGTAGTCATGGTATGTAGCCGTGGCAAGTAGGATCTCGATGGACTTAAGCATAGGCCCCAGAAAAGGTTTCATCATTAGCCACAACTGGTCTATGATGCAAACCTTTAACGAGTCTAGCTTTGAAAGTCTCAACTTTTCCATGTACACCAAGAAATCTTCTCAAGATATACTTGCTCCTGATGGGGATTTAACCCTTCAGATAAAGCAACCAAAGTCCATACTTTGTTGGTGTATAAGGATTCCATCTCAGATCGATAAGCATCCAGTCATTCTTACAGAGTCCTACTCCTGATGGCCAGCCCGAAACTAGTTGGGTCATCATCTCATGATGCAATCCTCGCTCCCACTGTCATAGAGAAACCGAAGTATCTCTCAGGTGGGTGAGGAACCCTACTAGATCGGCGGAGAGGCTGAGGTTCGTTGGTTGCTATTGAATCCTTTGGTTCTACCAAATCATCTGCTTCAGTTTGTATAGCTGGAACTTTTCCAGATCTATATAACAGACCTTGCCTCGAGCTTGTCCGGATTTTGCTTTTAGACATAGGCCGGACAACCCCAAATCTTAACTGACTTAAGAGATGGGCTCTTCCCTTTCCATATCTCATATGAAATGGTAGGCATCTGATTTGATCGGAACCCTATTCAATAGGTATGCAACTTCATAAGTGCATAACTCCCAAAAAGGAAATAGGAAACTCAGTAGTACTCATCATAGAGCACACCATATCACATAGGGTGTTATTGCTCCGCCCCGATATACCATCGTGCTATGGTGTATACGGAGGAGTAATGCTGAGAGAGAATCTTATTCTCCTTTAGAATAATCCAGGAATTCCGTGCTCAAGTATTCTCCTTCTTGATCACATCAAAGGACATAATACTTATACCCGTATTTTTTGGTTCTCTACTTCTAACTTATATTCTGTGAATATCTCAAAAATTTCGGACTTGTGTTTCAACAGAAACATATGTCTGAATCTTGAGAGATTATCAGAGAATGTAATGAAGTACAAAGAACCGGTCTTGGCATGTGTAGACAGGGGACCTACATACATCAACATGTATCATCCCAAGAGTTCATTAACTCTTTCTCTGTTTCCAATAAACAGAGCTATGGTCATGTTATCTTTGTGACATGACTGGCAAGTTTTCACAAGATGAAATTCAAACTAATTTAAATATGCATCTAAATGTAACTTTAGCTAGTCGGGTCACATTGATCTGACCTAGTCTACAATTCCTCAAGAAGGATCTGTTCATTTCTGAACTATTCCTCTTGTGTGTGTTCCGTATACTTAGAACTGTAGTTTGATTTAGAACATCAATGCTTTTAGATAACGTGCCTGAACCGATCAACTTTTGATATAGGAAATGTTCAAAACATTATCCAACAATACAAAATTATATCCTTCTTTATCTAAATAAAGAGACTGATATGATTTTATATATCAGGTTCGGTATCTAATAACATTTATTCAGAATCAATGTATTCTTGTAATACAGGGTGACAGTGACCAACAGACCTGGCTGCAACACTTGCACCGTTTTCTGCCTCATGAAACTTATCACCCATTCTCAGTTCTCTAGCTTTCTATAGCCCATGTAACATATTACATATACGGGATCCTGATCCGGTATCAAATACCCAGGACGTAAAGGATACTGAGAAACAGTTCTGTGTAACGAACACACCCGAAGGAGATGCATCATATGCACTTTCTTCGTTTGGGCGGCACGGGAAATCTAGTAATCCCCTAATTCCTGCTCTATCTTATAACATTTATAAGTTGGAGCAGGACCAACCTTCCCCAGCACTGTATAACAAGCTGGTTCAGTCAAAATATCCGTTTTATTATCTTGATTAAGGCGTGATATGGTCGCTACCAGGAGAGAGAGAGAGAAGAAAACACTCTGCGTGCGCTCTTGCAAGATCAGATTGGTTATTATTTTATCTAATCAGGATGGCTCCCACTGTTTTTATCAAATCTTCCTTCAAACCCTAAAAGGAAAGACTAGCCGGGATTAATTACACGCAACAAGTTCCCAATCTTTCAGCCAGGCCAGTGTCGGTACTTTGAGGGAGGTCCCCCGTGCTTTCGCACGAACCTAATTAATGTAAACCTCGTTTTCCCAGAGGCGTAACCCCGTTGACACCTACTTGATCGGCTAATTGTAATGTGTAAAACTCTCCCAGGAGTAACAATTACTCGCAGTGGGTATCGGGATCCAACTATCCCATAGAAGGTATGCAATCTCATTGCAAATTTCAACACTTGAAATTCCCGATAATATTTTTCCCCTAGCGTCCTATGATCTTGACAGAGGTCAACAAACCATAGGCTGCTAGTCAAGTTCAACCCGTCATTTCTTGATTGAAGTAAACCCACCCGCACGACCCTTGACAGAGGTCAACAAGGTCGCACGACTACCCTAAATCAATCACATCATATGCTTATGCAGATAAGCGCTAATCAGCTACCGCACACTACGCCTTGACAGAGGTCAACAAACGCAGCACGAATACTAACCAGTACATATCTGAAATGACGGAGGGCTACGACAGGTTTTTCTGAAAACCTTTTGCGTAATGAACTTGATATCGTTGTAGAATCAAATGATTTAAAATGGAGTGTTTTTGAGGCTTTTCTAGTTTTGCTAAAGGGGTCACTCCCGGTGAAGGGATCGTTGGCCCTTTCCTCGTCAAATGAGGTGCAGGATATATCACATACATCACTGTGCAAAGCAGAAACTATAGAAGCAATCAAAAGACAAACCGAGGGTTGTAGCATCTGCCAGTTATTGCTAAAGGAGTCACTCCCGGTGAAGGGATCTCGGTCCTTTCCTTATCGAATAAGGTGCAGGATGTTCTACAAGGAACACCGCGATGCAAAGCAAGAACTGTAGCTACCTGTTTTTGAAAATTCGATTCCACAACATCTTTAGGTTTCTTTTCTTTCATTAATCATATTAATGAAGTCCCATCATTTAAATCACCTAAACATCACAGATAAATATGACGTACACTTATGCTATCCGCATTCGCCTCGATGTCCCCTCATGCACCGTTAGGTTAGGAAACTAACGGCAGAGCGGGGCAGGGCTAGCGCGGGTGTAAAACATAAGTAACGTCTATATAATATATCATATATACTATATACTGTATCTATCACAGAACATCACATGATCACATCACAGATATCGCAGCAGAAGAATCATATGAAACATTGGATATACTAGGACGTCCGTGTTTTCAATACGAGCCTGTATAAAACACGGATTCCACGGTCGTGATGAATAGCTAACCCCACACCCCTAGACTCCTACGAGAGCGGCAAGCAACCCTACCAATTCTAGAATTAGGAGACCCGGACTCGACTCCTCGAGTTGGTCTCCCACTGGACTCCAGAACCCGGTTACTTGTGCCCTCCTCCTTGGGTCTATCCTAGTGCGGAAAAGTAAATAATATACAATGGGTGACATCTTCCGCTACCTGGAAGTGCCCCAATAAAAGAATATTACATACAAGTTAATTTTACATGAATGAAAATAAAAACCCTCATCTCACATAAAAACCCCGGCTATTCAAAACGCGACGATCCAATATAACATATCCAGCAACACATAACATCACATGTCATCAACGTAAGTAAATATGCGCATCCCAATTTTCGTTGACATATAGCAACGAAACCGGCGATATCACATATTACACTTACGGTCACAGAAAAGAAAGTGTAAAACTACAACAGTTGGAATCCGCAACCTCCTTAGACATCGCATGCCTAATCAAATGAATTTCTTAGACATCACATGCCTAACAATTATAAACCCCGCATTTTAGTCTCTATATCGAAAACACTTTTCAATATTTAGTCGGGCAATTCAACAAGATTCCCGGCATTTTGATCGAATGCTCGTCGCAAACTTCAGTAGACGGCCGCACCCCCGATACCGTCGACGAAGTGCACCAAGGCGAAACACCGCTACCACGAGCACCCGAACGGATGCTTTCGGCGATGGGGTTCTCCTACAGTCACTTGGTCGGGGCTATGGGGTATGGCTGTCTATTAAGTTTACAGGCGAGTATCCGCGTACGCTACGTGATTACGACGGACTTTTGATCGCATCAAAATTCCGTGGCAACCGATCAAATGAGACTAAAGTGCTATGTTTATAACATTCATATCAGTTATCTCATAACAACTTATGAATTCCAATTGTTGTATCCCATTCCAGATAAATAGAAAATGTTAAACTTTCCGATCGAACATTCAAACACCCACGTTTTCCCGATACAGATCAACACATGAAATAAGTTTAAAAACATTCACTTCATGCCTCAGTACCAATGGTCCAGCCGTAGAAGGGTCAAGCCAACGCCTCACATGTGGCACGCCGTACTGCCCCAAACCCGAAGGTTCAAAGGGCAGTTCAAGACGGTCACATAATCGAGTTAAGGTTTGTTGTCTTCTAGAGGGTCCATCGCGTTACTTGCACTACTTAGAACATTCTTAAACTACGGAAAAATCCAACACTTGGAAATTTCGCGACAGGGGAAAAATTGGGTATTTATATCCGGTCGAACTTTTTAACATATTCTAAAATTATCCGGAAAAGCACACAGACAAAATTAGACAATCCAATCGAAATACCGAGTCCCTAATACAACCCAGAAAACTCAACTCTTGAGTAAATATTAAAAATTCCCATAAAACTCAGCATTTAAATAAAGAAGTTGCTGTGCAAAAATGGTTGACTGAAGAGACTAAAGGGGCGCGGAACCGCCGCAATAGGCGGCTAATGCCGCGGTTCCGCCGCTCTTTAGACAGATCATTAGGTAATTTTTGCATCGTAATTCTTAGAATTTCCTGCTGAATTTTTTAAGCATTTTTAATTTACAAAATTCCACGAATTTCAAAAATGTACAGAGAGCATTTTGTAATTAGGGTTTCGGTTCGATCGGACTTCTAACTCCGTCTACACATCGCCTAAGGCTCTAGCTAGGCTCTGATACCACTGTAGGGTTCCTAGGCACACTAAGGAGGTCTCACAAGGCATCAACCATGCCAAACAAAAATTTTTCGGTGCCGAGAAACCCTAATGAAGATCGTTAACTAGAAGTCAAGGCGAAAAGCAAGCAAGCAAACGACTTTGCTACTAAGTGAAAAGGATTACAACCTTTGTAGATCCGGTCCACCACTTCTTTAGCTCCGTGTTGACGTCCCTCCGCTGCGATCATCGGATCTCGGACTCTAGAAATGGTTTCGTCGGAGAATTGATCGGGCTAGGTCATTGACTTCGAGGCCGAAGATGATCTACGTCGGGGAGACTCAAACTCAAGCTATTCCTTCACTTGGTCAAAAACTTTGTGAAGAGAACACCCTATACTACATGGCAAGTGGTGGAGGATGAAGAAATAGGAAGTGGGTTCACTTTAGAATTGGATTTCTCACTCTTTTTATCATGATGCCATTGGAGCTAGCAAGCTTTTTCAAGCTTGATGAAGATGAAGAAGAAGAAAGAATGATTTCCATTAAAAGAATAATATGAACACTTATCCTTTTAATCATAGCACCATGGTTGAGTTAAGCCCTCATGCTTAACTCATGTAGAGAATTAACCATAGCATAAGGTTAAGGGTTGGGTTAGCTAATATCTTGAACAAATGACAAAAGAGTTGACTTTGTCAATGTTCATCAAGCTTCATGAAGCTTGATAACTTTGACCAAAGTCACTCTCTTTTATTATTTGTTTAGGAAAATAGTAAACCCTAATTTAACCTTGTTATGGTTCAAGTCTCATACACACAACTTGTTTGTATCATCAAGCATGATACAAACATGTACACTTGCATATATCACATATAAACAATGTACACTTTCAAGTCAGAAAACAAATCTTATGTGAACCAATACTAGTTAATGTAAAGTAATATATCAAATATATAATTATACATTAAATCATTAAATCAACACTTGATTTAACGATCCGGTCATATCGCATATAACCGACTAATATCAATAGTAACAACTTATCGAATCAACACTTGATCCGATAACCCGGCCATATCGCGTACAACCGATCAATGTCATAAATCGCGAGAATAGAATACAGTATCACATACTAGTATTATCCTCGGTCCCGCACATATCTCATATGCGCTCCTATTTCGTTTCGCTTGAGCAAGGAAACCCCTGTGTAGGACTCTAAAGACTCGTCAATACGCCGGCAGCAGGTGATGATCATATCAAACACCCACAAGCCGCAAGCGGTCTGCTAAACGTAACGGACACCCGGGTATTGAGCGATCGGAAGATCAACGAGCAAGCCCGCTCACACTCCAGTGAATCCAACGAGTAACACTACCGTACAGTCCGGTCTGTTATTCTGATATGTCGCATATCTCGTCTAGGGGTGGTAAACGTAAGACCCCAATAACTCGATAAGTCGTGTCGATATGAGGCTCATAACGGGTCGAGAAACTACTGGTAACACTTACCAGTAAATCCCAAAAGCTGCCTTGGCCAAGGACTTCCTGTTATAGCCAATCGAACACAGCGCAACATCAACTCCCTATACCGGAAGAGACGAAACCCCTCCTATCGCTCATTGCCTCCATGTGATTCGGGACTGTACCCAAAAGCTACCTTTTTGCACGCCCTCTTGGACGTGGTATGATGGAAATCAAAGCACAGTGGGAATCACACAAGACTCTATGACGATCTTGGGTCTACAGACTAACCTGTACAAGTGTCACCAGTAATACCATCTGGGAGTTCTCGGCGAGTCCGTCCAGTGTACCCAGTCTCCACTGAGCACCCGTATATCATCTCCGATGTCAAACACCAATGGATATGGGATCATCCATCGCCTATCTGTATGGGTCGAGAAGTTACACGCTAGTCTTCTCTGGTATATCGATGCCCCGTCTCGATACACCCACGACTAGGGACCTTGACGGATGTACTTATCGACTACCATGTCCCCACTAGTATGATCCGCATCATAGTCCAGGTAGTCAAGTACACATCCTAAGGGCTTTACCAACATGTAACAGAGAGACAATCAGTGTACACGTTAAGGTAAAGAGTAACCAGATAGAATATTATCATGTCGAGCAAGAAAGTCATCCCTATATATGTCCAAGCATCCACTACAATATACATCCTATGTATAGTAATGGCCTCTAGGGCATACATATAACTAACAACAGGTAGTAGTTGGGTGCAGTCCCGATGCACTTGGAGGCAGTGACGGTTAAACAGAATTCGTCTCTCCCGGTATTGGGGGTTGATATCACGCAGTGTCTAGGAGAGCCATTACACAAAGTCCCTGGCCAGGGCAAGCGAGATATACTGGTAGTGTTTCAAGTGTTATCTCAGGGTGTTCTGGGCTACACTCCGACATGACTTGTACCGCTATTAGGGGACTGGCGTTTACCGCCCCCTTAGGCCCGACATGCGATACTCTCAGACGAACAGACCGGACTGTACGGAGATTGTCACATTCAGGCTCAGTAGGAGTTCGGATGGGTTCACCTCATCAGTCTTCTTATCTGCATCTACCTGTGGACCATTACGTACAGGCAGTAACGCTTGCGGCCTGTGGTTAAATCCACTGCCAGTGTAGTGTCGAGTCTTTAGAGCCCCACACAGAGGGTTGTTCGCCTTTGGGCAAAACAGAGTAGAGGTCGCATGGTTTTGCGACAGGGTTCGTTCACATCCGCGCACTTGTGCACGTTTGCTGTCCGGGTAGTTATTACTAGTGGGCTTTGGTTTAAGCCAAATCCTAGTATATGTTTTGGGATTGGTTTTATCTCATTGTATTCGTGTTCCTCGGAACACGGATGCGGGTGTGTATGCACAGTTGACAGAGGCAGAGGAAGAGGATTCTCATTAGGGTTGTTGACCGTTGACTTTTTCTCAACCCTAATGAGAATGAGAAATATGATTAATAATATTGATTGAGGATTATTGTGTCATGGTTGAGTTGAACATTTGACTTTTGTTGACTTGTTGACTTTGTTGACCGGTTGACCATTGTTGACTAGTTGACCATCATCATTTCATTTCAAAGATGCTTCTTGTTTCTTGCAATTGCATTAAATGAATGAATTGATAATGGTCATTCATAAACTAACCATCACAATTTCTTAATTATTATTATCATCATTATTCCAAATATGAGAGCATGGTTGTAAATTATCCTCATTCTTGCTTGCACTTTCTCTCTCATAGTTTTTTGCTCATCCTCTTCCTCTCTCTCAAAGCTCTCATCTCTCATGTGTTGAGAACCTTGAGCTCTTGAGATAAAACCACCATAACTACTCTCTACTCATTCTAGAGTTCTAGGTTTAGCAAGCCAAGCACTTTAGTTACCTCTAGGTTGAGGTAGGAGCTCAAGGTAGTGGCCTTCGGGTGGATCCTTCTTCGGCAAAGAGAAGACTACGAGGAGGAGCCGTTCAAACCACTCCAAGGAGCAAGAAGAGAAGGAGTTCAAGACCTAGGTATAACCCTTTAACCGAGTAGCTAAACTTGTAGTTAGTTTGCTAGGTTTTTGTTTAGCAAAGATCCTTTGTTTCTAGTCCATGTTGCCTTGTATAAAAAAATCGTTTTCTACCTATTCCGCCTCCCCGTAAGAACCGGGGTGGGCAACGTGGACTTACAGTAGCTTATGCACTAGCTGTAGTAAGCAGGTATCAATCCAACCCAGGGGAGCAACAGCCGTGAAGAACATTCTTAAGTACTTGCGAAGGACTAAAGAATTGTTCTTGGTGTTTGGTAATGGGAATATCCAAATGGAGGCCTTTACCGATTCCAGCTTCCAAAGTGATAAGGACGACAGTAAATCTATCTCAGGGTTTGTATTTACCCTCAATGGAGGGGCGGTATGTTGGAACAGTTCCAAACAGGATACCGTTGCAGACTCCACGATGGAAGCTGAGTATATTGCTGCAAATGATGCTGCCAAGGAAGCCGTCTGGACGAGGAAGTTCGTTGAGGAACTAGGTGTAGTTCCAACCATTATTAATCCAATACCATTATATTGTGATAATAATGGAGCTATGGCGTTGGCCAAAGAACCCAGATCCCATCAAAAGTCCAGACACATCCTCAGGCGATATCATTTGATCCGGGAGATAGTTGATTGCCAAGAGATCGAGATTCGGAGAGTAGATACAAAGGATAACACCGCGGATCCACTCACCAAGGCCCTTCCACAGCCGCAACATGAGTGACTTTTTGAGATGTTGGGTATGAGATACGCCAATAATTGGCCTTAGTGCAAGTGGGAGATTGTTGGATATATGTATGCCCTAGAGGCCATTATATGTATAGTGGATGCTTGGACATGTATATATGTATATTTGATATATGACTTTCTTGCTCGACATGATAACATGCTATCTGGTTTTACTTTATCTGACATGTTTACTTGATACTGTTCATTTGATACATGTTGATAAAGCCCTGAGGATATTTGTTTAACTTCCATGGCTATGATAGAGATCATACTAGTGGGGCATGAGTAGTCTATAAGCATATCCTTAAATATTCCTAGTCATAGGTATATCGAGACAGGGCATCGATATTCTATAGTAGACTAGCGTATACGTTTCTTGACCCATATGATGGGCGATGGATGATCCCATATCCATTGGTGTTGTGACATCGAAGATTGTATACGGGTGCTCAGTGGAGACTGGGTATACTGAACGGACTCACGGAGAATTTCTATATGGTCTTATATCTATCGTCGGATAGCAGTTCTCTGGTGACACTGGTACATGTTAGTCTGTAGACCCGAGATCGTCATAGAGTCTTGTGTGTTCTCTCACTGTACTTTGATTTCCACCCTACCACGGCTCTACTGAGTCGTGCAAACAGGTGGCTTTTGGGTATAGTCTCGAGACACATGGAGACAGTAAGCGATAGGAGGGGTTTCGTCTCTCCCGGTACAGGGAGTTGATGTTATGCAATGTGCGATTGGCTCTGACTTGAAGTCCCTAGCCAGGGCTGATGAGATTTACTGATAAGTGTTATCAGTAATTTCTCGATCGGTCATAGGTCATATCGACATAACTTATTAAGTTATTAGGGCTCGACGATTCCATCCCTAGACTTGATATGCAGCATATCAGACGAAGAGACCGGACTGTACGGTAAGTGTTGCCAATGGCTCGACGGGAGTTTTGACGGGTTCGCTTGTTTTTCTTCTGATCACTCAATACCTGGGTGGCCGTTATGTTTAGCTGACCGCTTGCGGCTTGTAGGTGTTTATGATCATCACCTACTGTCGGCGTATTGACGGGTCTTAGAATCCCACACAGGATTTTTTTAGCTCAGGCGAAATGATGTGGTGTGCATATGTGATATGCGCAGGAGCTCGATTAAATACGGATATATGATACCGTATTTTAATCGGACGTTCGATATTGGTCGGGTCGCATTTGATGTGACCGATTTATTAAATCAAGTGTTGATTTAATATTATCTTTTAACTCACTTTTAATTAACCCTTTTTCTTTTGGATGTATGCATGTATGTTCACACATACACATGATGATGTGCATGCACACATACACACATACATATGTGTCATGGTTGATGATACAAAGTAGATGGCAATATAAGACTCACAAGGTTGATAAATATCTAGATTTTTGTTAATGGATTAAAGGAAAAAGGAAATTAGCATAATGACTCATTTTCCATACACTTCTTATTTGACCATTAACTTTAACCATGGTTTAATTTCATTTTGTTCTTTAACCCATCCAAATAATATCTAGATATTTAACCAACCATGGTTATATGTGAGAGTGTCTCATATATAATATTTTGATTTTCATTTTAGAAAATAAGTTTTCATTATATTTACAAAAGCTTTTCCATCTTCATCTTCCTCCTTCTAAAAGCTCTCTTGAGTTTTGTTTAGAGTGAGGAACTTAAAAAGAAAGGGTTTTTAAGTGAGTTTACAAACCACACAACCATTCTACACTACCTTAGCCCTTTAGTGTAGAGTGTTTGCTTCATTTTTTGAAGCTAAGAGCTTGTTCTAGGAATCTCCGGGTGGATCATGGTAGACGACGAAAGACCTCGAGCGGAGTCGTTCCAAACCTTGTGCAAAACCGTAGGAGTCCTAAAGACCAAAAGAGTTGGCTACAAAGGTTGTATTTCCTTTTCCTTTAGTTTAGACTTCACATAATGATGTTCATACCCTAATCTCTAGTTACGATTCGTAGTTCGTTTGTAATAGCCCTTTTTAAAATGAAAGTTCATTACTTTATCACGATGCAACCATACTAGAGGCTTTACTACACACCAACAAATAAAGTATAGCGGGGATAGATCATCTATTTTTGAAGTGACAGTCATAGGCTTTGACTTCATCAGAAAAGGAGATGGATCTGTTAAGAAGGTAGTAGGATATGATGTCCTGATATTTGGATGACATACACTTTGTAGGAAGTGAAATTCCTATACTACGGTCGGTTATACTGTGGTTGTCACACAGTGGTTTCTCCACATATGATATGGATATAATATCAGGCATTCTGGTTACTAGATCTATGGTTTTAGATCTAGATTTGGGTAGTTTCCCAATCTGGGTACTTAGAAAGTATTCTAAAGGTGTTTTAGAATGGATGACTCCTGACATGGTGGTGTACCTGCAGGTGATGGAGTCACCCTCTCTAAAGGTGTCTGTTCATCACTGAAAACTGCATTTTAATACCGCTCATTCATTTTCTATTTTGTTATATATCGGTACTATTAACCAGTGTCTGCTCAGTAATACAGATTACAGGTGTTCGTGATAAAATACTGGAAACACACTCAAAATCACGATTATAACTTTTCGGAGCCAACACTGCAAACAGAACAGAAAACTGATCAATATTCAAAGAGTTCTTTTTGCAAATAAATGTGTGCACACAATTTTGGTCCAACACAATGCAAGTGTGCACATGGACCATGGTGGGGCTGCCTTAGCCATATGACATGATGAAATTGTGCAAGTAAGGGAACATGAGCATTAAATGGTAAAAGAGTTGATGTGATTTGAAGCATCATGATTTCCCTCCAAAAGCTACTAGCAACCCATGTTGTTATCAAGAAATCAAGCAATGTTAGTAGACTTGTAGAGTGCACACAACTTCACAGAAACAAGACGAGACCCATTGGTCTACACGAGACCGGTGACATCCTTAGAATGACCGGCGGCGCCGGGCCCACCAAGGCGAAATTGCTCCATTTTTTGGCAGTTCACTCTTTGTTATCTCATCTTCATGTTTTTATTATTTGTTGTTTTTATTATTTGTTTATTTTGTTTTTGAGCCTATAAATACTAGATCAATGGGCAAGGGGAGGGGATACTTTTTCATTAGTTTTTCTTTAGAACTATTGTAATTTGTAACTTGCTTTTCCTTTGAACTCTTGAGCTCTTGCACTTTTTTCTTGACCTTGCAACTTCTTCATTAAACTTGCAAGCTTAAGATTTAGGTTCTTGACGTCAAGATTAGTTGTATCTTGTTTGAAATTCAATAAAGTTCCCATTTCATTACATATGTATTGCTTTCTACATACTTTGAACTTGTGAAATCATTGCTTTACTTTGATCTTGCAAACTCTTAAGTGAGCTTGCAACTTTAAAATTTGTTATTTTGATTTCATATTGGTACGGGATTAAAGAACAAGTGATGATATTTGCACATTGAATTTACCGATTCTTAACTTTCTAACTTTAACTTTTCTTTTCTTGCTGTTTTTGTTATGTTGCCTTACTCTTTTCTTTTTAATTTTGGTATCATGTGTGAGTAATCGATTTACTTGTTAAGGGTAGAATATGGTTAGTTTGTGTTAGGAGATGTTTTTTTGCTAAAACCTTAAAAACCTTTACTTTGCAATTGAAACTCCGAGCAAACCACCCGCAATTCCGCTCCATTAGGCATCCTATCCTACCACGATAGCGGTGAATCCTAATCATGACCGGATTGCAAGTGGTTTGCCGAAGGCTAAGGTCAAGAGACATCAACGGAAGGACAAGGGACAAGGAATACGGATTTAGCTCAAAATCGCAAATACCGTATTTCAAGTTCCCTAATCCACGTTGTTGCCTATTGCCTTAGTGTCAATATCAAAATTGGGTCTATAAGGAACCGACAAACATCATCCTCATCCAAGCTAACCTAAAACTACCCTTAACAAGTCTTTTTATTAAACATATCATTGTTACAACACTTAGTCTAAACAACAAACCAAGTTACGATATTAGCTCGTTAAAAAAAGCCTAAAAACCTACCATCTCCCTGCGGACGACCCGTACTCATCATGGCTCGCTACACATGACACCGTTTTTTATTGCGGTAATTTCAAAATTCTTTCTAAATATGACACGGTAAACACGATTCAATCAGTGTCTTACAAACTAAAGGGGAGAGGGATGTGCATGATTGGCATATCACTTGCTTAGGAAATTGAGTCAATCATGAGAATTCAAGTACCACACCAAATATTGTTTTTGCACTAGCTGCAATAAGTTGATATATTGATCCAATCCTGGAGAAACGTTCGGAAGCAGTTTATGAATATATGTGGATGTTCTACGGATTTGTTAACGGCAGCCTCCTTCGGGAGACGGTTATCAGTCCAGGCTTCCAAGGCGACCTGGATAACAGAGTGACTATCAGAGTTATAGTTTTCCCTCTTTTGAGGGCCAGTAGTTTGGACATGTGGTCCAAGCGGATACTGAGGAATGCATGGCGCAGGATGCTGATTAAATTCAGTAGACGATACAGTCTAAGAAGTTTACTGGATTTGGAGTTCATTTATGAACCGGGTCCCATCAGATATCCAGACATATTCTAAGACAGGTATTGCTCATTTCGGGAGATAGCTTTCTCCGCGAACTTGAGATAAAGAGAGATATAGAAAGAAATATTGGAGCGGATCCACTCACTGAGGCTATTTCTCGAACGCAATAGTTTCACAATAGAGCTTTGTGAAGCTGATTAGTAGAGAAGTTGGGTGTTCAGTATCACACGGGCTGTGAGTATGCGAAACCGCAATAATTAGCCTTAAGTGCAAGTAGGAGATTGTTGGCTATAGTGCCCTCAAGTCAATTATTGGATTGCAGGCACGCGATTGCGATGATTGAAGGAGGACCTGTACCGGTAGAACAGTCTTACTCGAGATGATAGTATGCTATCTGGTTTGTCTTTATCATCATGTATCTACTTTAGGTGGCTTTACTGATCACTATTACATGTTGATAAAGCCTTAGGATTCTTGCTTGACTACCAGCAGTATGATGACAATCATATACATGGGAGCTGGGTTCTATAAGCACATCCTTAAATGTCCCTAGTCATAGAAGACTGGGCATCGATACTCCAGAGTAGACTAGTGTATACTGATCGAGACCCCGACGAGGGGCGGTGGCCGGTTTCACAATCCATTAGTGTTAGTTTATTCACCTAAGATGTATACAGGTGCTCATTATGAGTACACCGGACGGACTCGCCGGGAACATGCTAGTTGGTATTATACCTATTGTCAGATAGCAGTTCCCAGGTGACATGTGTACAAGTTGGTCTATCAATCAGAGATCGTCATTTGTCTCATGTGAGTTCCCACTGTGCTTTGATTACTACCCTACCACGGCTCAAAGGAGTCGTGTAAACAGGTTTTAGTTGGGACAGTCCCGAGCCACATGGAGGCAATGAGCAGATCGTCAGGGGATTCGTCTCTCCCGGTATTGGGGGTTGATGTCGCGTTATGCATGGGTGGCCATCACCAGAAATCCTTAGCCAAGTTAGTCGGGAATTACTGATCTAGGATTGGTAGTTTCTCAGGCGATGATGGGTTTCATACCGACACTGAATGTCAAGTTGTTAGGGGTCTGACTTTATCCACCTACTAGACTCAATATGCGATACTCATAGATGAACGGACCGGATTGTGCGGATATTGCCACTGTCAGGCTCAGTAGGGGTTTCAGGATGAGTTTGCTCGTCGGCCTCCCTTTCGCTCAATACCTGGGTAGCCGTTACGTACAGCTAGTGCCGCTGACGTGCTTGTGGTTAAACCCACTGCAAGCGTATTGACGAGTCTTTAGAGTCCCACGCAGAGGGTTTCCCTGCTTCGGGCGAAACGATGTAGAGGCCGTATGGTTTTACGGCAGGGTTCGAACATATACGTGCGCTTGTGCACGGATCATATTTCGAACGGATAATACTAGTGGGCTTTGTTTAAGCCGGATCCTAGTATTATATTGTTGGATTATTTTCGTCTCGTTGTATTCGTATTCTTTCGGAATACGGATGCGGGTATGTATATACGGATAAGCGGTATTCTTGTAATTCCGTTACAAGATTACTTTAGAGGTTGCCATTTCTTTTATTGTGTTAAACATTTAGTTTAAATGTTTATTTAGTGGGAAAGTGTGAGTCATGGTTTGCATTAACTTATGCATGTACATTAGGTGACTCATGGTGTTGAGTCATGAGTGATTCATGGTGACATGCATAGTTTTTGTTTTGTGTAAGATATTTTTGTGAGATATTATTGGTGTGAGGATGGCAAATCTTTTGTGGTGAAAATTTTTCTTTAGTTTCCTACACACAATATAATAGCTCACAACAAATACTAACAGAACTCAAGAAAAAAGGCAGCCCAATTCTTTTCTTCACTTGCCATTTCAATGCTTCACACTTTCTTCTCCCATGGCATCTTCTTCAACCTCCACCCTATATATCTCATGGGTTGAGAAACCTAGGATGTATTGAGACAAAGTAATCACACACTCTCTCCACTTCATCTTGGCTATCTAGGTTAGCAAACTAGATACTCGAGTTGCTTCAGTTTTGAGGTCGGAGCCCGTATTAAAAACTCTCAATGTGGATCGTCTTTGATGGGGGAGACCGGAGAGCAATCATGATCGAGGAAGCCACGAGGAGATTGGGACAGAGGTTGAAGACCGAAGGACTCGGATCGTTTGGTATAACCTCTCTAAACTCCTTTACATACAACTAGTGTAGGGTTAATGGTACGTTCCGGGAATCGGGTTCCGTTAGCGCCGGTTTCTAAAAGTTTTTTTCCGCATTTAGCCACGGATTGATGGCCATGGCGCTGTAGTAACCCAAGAACATCTTCATCCAGACGGCCTCATTGGTTGCATCGTTGGTAGCGATGTATTCAGCCTTTATCATCGAGTCTGCTACGGTATCTAGCTTGGAACTCTTCTAACATACCGTCCCCACATTGTGGGTCAAGACAAAACTCGAGACTGTCTTACAGTCGACCTTATCACTCTAGAAGCTCAAATCGGTAAAGGACTCCTTCTGGAGTTCACCGTTACCATACACCAAGAATATTTCTTTAGTCCTTCTCAAGTACTTGAGAATGTTCTTCATAGCTGTCCAGTGATTCTCCTCAGGATCCGATTGATACCTGCTTACAACACTAAGTGTGTACGCTACATCCAGTTGGGTACATAACATCGCATACATGATAGACCCGACTGCCGAAGCATAGGGTATCCCTTGCATGCGAGACCTCTCCAAATCAGTCTTGGGGGACATCTCTTTAGACAGAGTGATTCCTGAGATCGTAGGTAAATTCCCACGCTTGGAATCTTCTATACTAAATCTCTTTAGTATGGTGTCAATATACCTGGATTGGGACAATCCCAACATCCGTTTAGATCTATCTCTATAGATCTTAATCCCCAGGATGTAGGAGGCATCACCTAGATCTTTCATGGAAAATCTTAGTGATAAGAAGAGCTTGACCGAGTGTAGCATAGAAACACCATTTCCTATCAAGAGTATGTCATCCACGTACAATACGAGGAAGACAACCTTACTTCCTTTTTGTATGTACAAGTTTCATCTATCTTTTTTATGAAGTCAAACTCTTTGACTGCCACATGAAAACAGATGTTCCAACTCCGCGATGCCTGCTTTAATTTGTAAACCGATTTAAGCAACTTGCACACCTTTCCGCTGCTCCCACTGTCTATGAAGCCCTCTGGCAGTGTCATCTACACCCTCTCTTTTAAATCATCATTTAGAAAAGCGGTCTTGACGTCGATCTGCCAGATTTCATAGTCATGGTATGCAGCAATGACAAGTAGGATCCGGATGGACTTAAGCATAGCCACTGGAGAAAAGGTTTCATCAAAATCCACACCTGGTTATTGAAGACAACCTTTTGCAACAAGTCTAGCTTTGAAAGTCTCAACTTTTCCATCTACACCAAGAATCTTCTCAAGATCCACTTGCTCCCGATGGGTTTTACCCCTTCAGGTGCAACTACCAAAGTCCATACTTTGTTGGTGTATATGGATTCCATCTCAGATAGTATAGCATCCAGCCATTTCACAGAGTCCCCACTTGTGATGGCCTGCTCGAAACTAGTTGGGTCATCATCTTCCATGATGCAATCCTCGCTCCCACTGTCATTGAGAAAATCGAAGTATCTCTCAGGTGGATGAGGAACCCTACTAGATCTGCGGAGAGGCCGAGGTTCGTCAGGAACTATTGAATCCTCCGATTCTACCAAATCATCAGCTGTTAGTTTGTCTAGCTAGAACTCCTTCCAGTTCTACCTCATGACCACTAATTTCTTCCATAAGAAATTCCTTTTCTAAAAAGGTGTCATGCTGAGAAACAAAACACCTTTTGCTCCTCAGTGTGGTAGAAGATATACCCTCGCGAATGTTCAGGATATCCAACAAACTTATACAGTACTGACTTTGCCTCGAGCTTGTCTGGATTTTGCTTTTCAACATAGGCCGGACAACCCCATATCTTAACTCGTTTAAGAGATGGTCTCTTCCCATTCCATATCTCATATGGAGTGGTAGGCACTGATTTGGATAGAACTCTATTTAATAGGTATGCGGCTTCTCAAGCGCATAACCCCCAAAAGGAAACAGGTAACTCAGCGTTACTCATCATCGAGCGCATCATATCTAATAGGGTGCGATTCCTCCACTCCGACACACCGTTGTGCTGTGGTGTATATGGAGGAGTAAGCTGAGAGAGAATCCCATTATCTTTTAAATAATCCAGGAACTCCGTGCTTAAGTATTCTCCCCACCCCCGATCAGATCGAAAGATTTTAATACTTATACCCGTTTGGTTCTCCACTTCGTACTTATATTTCTTGAATATCTTAAAAGCTTCAGACTTGTGTTTCAACAAGAACACATATCCGAATCTTGAGAGATCATCGATGAATGTAATGAAGTACGAAAAACCAACCCTGGCATGTGTAGACATAGGGCCGCATACATCACTATGTATCATTCCCAAGAGTTCAGTAGCTCTTTCTCCGTGTCCTGTTAATGGAGTTTTAGTCATTTTACCTTTGAGACATGACTGATAAGTTTCATAAGATGTAAATTCAAACTGATTTAAATATCCATTTTTATGTAACTTAGCTAGTCGTGTCACATTGATATGACCTAGTCTACAATGCCACAAGAAGGATTCGTTCATTTCTAAACTTTTCCTCTTGTGTGTGTTCTACACGTTGAGAACTGTAGTTTGATTTAGAACGTATATGCCATTATATAACGTGCCTGATCCAATCAACTTTTGATTCAGGAAAATGTTCATAACATTATCCTGTAATACAAGATTATATCCTTCTTTACATAATAAAGAAAATGATGTAATATTGCATATCAGGTTCGGTATGTAATAATATTCATTCAAAATCAATGTATTACCTGTTAGTAATACAAGGTGATATTCACCAACTGCTGGCCGCAACATTTGCACCATTCCCTACTCTAGAGAATGATCACCTATTCCCAGTTGTCTACCTTTCTTTAGCCCATGTAACAAATTACATATGTGGGGTCCCAATCCGGTATCTCATATCCAGGACGTAGAGTGTACTGACAAACAGTTCTCGGTAACAAACACACCCGAAGAAGATGCATCAACATGCACATTCCACGTTTGGGTCGCGTGGGAATCCGGATATTCCCCTATTTCCTACTCATACTTATAACAATTATAAGATAGAGAGGAACCAACATTCCCCAGCTCAGTATAACAAGCGGGTTCGGCCAATACATCCATATTATTATCTTGATTAAGGCATGTCATGGTCGCTACCTGGAGAGAGAGAGAAGAAAACACTTAGCGTATGCGCTTACAAGATTAGATTGGTTATTATTTTATCTAATCAGGATGGCTCCCACTGTTTTTATCAAATCTTCCTTCAAACCCTAAAAGGTAAGACTAGCCGGAATTAATTACACCCTACAAGTTCGCTAATCGTTCAGCCAGGCCAGTGTCGGTACTTTGAGGGAGGTTCCCCGTGCTTTCGCACGGACCTAATTAAAATTAACCTTGTTTTCCCAGAGACATAACCCCATTGACTCATTTCTAGTCGCCTACTTGATCGGCTAATTGTAAAGTGCAAACCTCTCCCAGGAGTAACTCTTACTCGCAGTGGGTATCGGGATCTAACTATCTCATAGAAGGTATACAATCTCATTGCAAATTTCAACACTTGAAATTCCCGATAATGTTTTGCCCCTAACATCCTATGACCTTGACGAAGGCCAACAAACTATAGGCCGCTAGTCAAGTTCAGCCCGTACATTTCATGATTGAATTAAACCCACCCGCACGACCCTTGACAAAGGCCAACAAAGTCGCACGACTATCCTAATCCAATCGCATCATATGCAGCAGATAAGCACTAATCAGCTACCGCACACTACGCCTTGACGAAGACCAACAAACATAGCACGAATACTAAATAGTACTTATCTGAAATGACGGAGGGCTATGACAGGTTTTTGAGAAAACCTTTTGCGTAATGAACTTGATATCGTTGTAGAATCGAGTGATTTTGAAAAGGAGTGTTTTTGAGGCTTTTTCTAGTTTCGCTAAAGAGGTCACTCCCGGTGAAGGGATCTCGGCTCTTTCCTCATCGAATGAGGTGCTGGATATTCATCAAGGAATACCACTATGCAAAGCAAGAACTAGAGAAGCTATCAAAAGACAAAACCGAGTGGGTTATAACATCTGCTAGCTTTTGCTAAAGAGGTCACTCCCGGTGATGGGATCTCGGCTCTTTCCTCATCGAATGAGGTGCTGGATATTCATGAAGGAATACCACTATGCAAAGCAAAAACTAGAGCTACCCTTTTTGAAAAATTGATTCTACAACATCTTTAGGTTTTTTTCTTTTTCATTAATCTCATTAATGAAGTCTCATCATCTATGCTTCTTAAGCATCACAGATAAAGAAACAAAAATACTTATATAACGTACGCTTATGCCATCCATATTCGTCACGAGGTCCCGTCATGCACTGTTAGGTTAGGTAACTAACGGCAGAGCGGGGGCAGGACTAGCGCGAATGCAAAACATAAGCAACGTTTATTATATATCATATATATAGTATTAACCATTCGTCTCACGCAGTTATATGATCTCATCATAGAACATTGCAGGAGAAGTCAACATATGAAATATAGGATATACTAGGAGGTCCGTGTTTTAAATCAAGCCAGTAAAAAACAAGGATTCCACGGTCGCGATGAATAGCCAAACCCACATCCCTAGACCCCTACGAGAGTAGCAAGCAACCCTACCAATTCTAGAGTTAGGAGACCCGGACTTGACTCCTCGAGATGGTCTCCCACAGGACTCTAGAACCCGGTTACTTGTGCTCCCCGCCTTGGGTCTATCCTAATGCGGAAAAGTAAATAATATACATCAATGGTGACATCATCCTCAACCCGGAAGTGTCCCAATAAAAGAATATTACATACAAGTTTTTACATGAATAAAAATGGAAAACTTTCATCTCACGCAAAACCCACCGGCTATTCAAACACGACGATCCAATAGAACATATCCCGGCAACACATAACATCACATGTCATCAACGTAAGTAAATATGCGTATCCCAATTGTCGTTGACATATAGCAACGAAACCGGCGATACACCACATATTACACTTACGGTCGCAGAAAAGAAAGTGAAAACTACAACAATTAGAATCTGCAACCACCTTAGACATCATAAACCCGAAATATCACTAACTTCGGATTTCATGCCTAACCATATGAATTCCTTAGACATCATAAACCCGGAATATCTCATATTCCGAATTTCATGCCTAACCTTATAAACCCCGCATTTTAGTCTCAATATTGAAAACACTTTTCAATAACCAGTCAGGTAATTCAACAAGATTCTGTTGGGTTTTGCCGGCGCCCCGGCTATCTTTCCATGGCCAAATGCGGAACAAAAACTTTTAAATCTTTGGCGCAAAAAAACCCACACAAGATCGAACCAAAAACCTTATACTAGCAAACATGCAAAGAGGAGTTTAGAGAGGTTATACCGATCGATCCGTGTCCTTCGGTCTTCAACTTCTATCTAAGCTCCTCACGGCTGCACCCGAACAAGTTCGCTCTCCGGTCTCCCTCATCGAAGACGATCCACGTCGAGGATTCTTAATACGGGCTCCCGCTTCAAAACCGAAGCAACTCGGACATCAAGTTTGCTAGCCGAGATGTCCAAGGTGAAGTAGAGATAGTGTGTGATCATTTTGTCTCAAGACATCCATTGATTCTCAACACATGAGAGGGTATGGATGGAGGTTGAAGAAGACGCCCATTGGTGTATGAAGTGTGAGCTCAAGACTTAGCATCAAAAGAAAAAGAAAGCAACTCTTGAAAGGAAATGGAGTGGCTGCCCTCTCCTTTTGTGTGATCAATTATGAGGTATTTGTGTATTGCAACTTAAGAAATATCATCTGTCATGCCTCCACAAATATCTCATAACAATAATAAAATAACAAGCATGGCACAAAGAAACACATCATGAGTCACCATGGCACAATAAATGCCACAAGACAAAACTTAAGCTCACAATTTCCATCACAACAATATTTAAACATCAAGCTAAATTTTTAAATGAAAAAAGAAATGGCATCTTCAAAAGTAATCTTGTAACGGATTATAAGAATACCCCTTATATGTATATACATACCTGCATCCGTATTCAGACTGAATACCAATACAACGAGACGAAAATAATCCAACAACCTAATACTAGGATCCGGTTTAAACCAAAGCCCACTAGTATGATCCGTCCGATCATGATCCATGCATAAGTGCACGTATATGATCGAACCCTGCCATAAAACCATACGGCCTTTACAACGTTTCGCCCGAACCAAGAAAACTCTTTGTGTTAAACTCTGAAGACTCGTCAATACGCTGGCAATGTGTTTAACTACAAGCACGTCAGTGGCACTAGCTGTACGTAACGGCTGACCAGGTATTGAGCGAAAAGGAGGCTGATGAGCGTACTCATCCTGAAACCCTACCGAGCCTGATAGTGACAATATCCGTACAGTCCGGTCCGTTCGTCTATGGGTATCACATATCGGGTCTAGGGGTGTGGATAAAGTCAGACCCCTAATAATGCGATATTTAGTGTCGGTATGAAGCCCATCACCATCTGAGAAACTACTGATCCGAATCAGTAATTCTCGACTACCTTGGCCAAGGATTTCTGGTGATGGCCACCCGTGCACACCGCGACCTCTACCCCAAATACCGGGAGAGACGAATCCCCTGACGATCCGTTCACTGCCTCCATATGGCTCGGGACTGTACCCAACTAAAACCTGTTTGCACGACTCCTTTGAGCCATGGTAGGGTAGTAATCAAAGCACAGTGGGAACTCACACGAGACAAATGACGATCTCAGGTCGATAGACTAACCTGTACACATGTCACCAGGGAACTGCCATGTGACAATAGGTATAATACCAACTAACATGTTCCCGGCGAGTCCGTCCAGTGTACTCATAACCCAATGAACACCTGTATACCTCTTAGGTGAACCAACTGACACAAATGGCTTGTGAGACCGGCTATCGCCCCTCGTTGGGGTCTCGATCCGTATACACTAGTCTACTCCTTGGAGTATCGATGCCCAGTCTCGAAACTCCCACGACTATGGACACTTTAAGGATGTGCTTATAGACCACCCAACTCTCACGTATATGATCGCCATCATACTGTTGGTAGTCAAGCAAGAATCCAATGGGCTTTATCAACATGTAATAGTGATCTGTAATGTCACCTGAAGCATGCACACGATGATAAAGACAAACCAGATTGCATACTATCATCTCGAGTAAGACTATCCTACCGGTATAGGTCCTCCCTCAATCGTTGAAATCATGTGCCTGCAATCCAATAATTGACTTGAGGGCACTATAGCCAACAATCCCCCACTTGCACATAAGGCTAATTATTGCGGTGTTGTATACTCACAGCCCGTGTGATACCGAACACCCAACTTCTCTACTAATCAGTTTCACAAAGCTCGTTTGAGAAATTATTGCGTTCGAGAAATAGCCTCAGTGAGTGGATCTGCTCCAATGTTTCTTTCTGTAAGTGCACGGCGGCGTCCCGGCCGTCAATCCGAGGCCAAAATGCGGAAACGATACTTTTACAAAACTTGTAAACCAGCACCACCACGCACTTTAAAACCCGGATCGGGCCATTAACCTATTCCTAGCTAACTACAGAACGGGTAGAGAGATATACCGAGCGATCCGTGTCCTTCGGTCTTCTCGTCGTCGTCCCGATCTCCCCACGGAATCTCCGGTCTTCATCTCCTCGTCGGAAGGGCACCACATCGCCGGGTTCTTTTACAAGCTCCCACCTCTGGACCGAGGCAACTCGGGCATGAAGTTGGTGAGTCGACGTGTCCAAGAATGCTGTAGGATAGTGTAGAGAGGTTTGTCTCTTGGGGTTACTCGAAGTTGCCCTTTGGTGGAGGAATGAGATATATACTTTTCGGAGATGGAGTTATGGCATTTTTGTGAAGCCAAAAGAACAAAAATCCCACCTCAAAAATTTGGGACAGCCCCCCCTCTTGTTGTGGCCGGCCATGATAAGGAATGAGATGGGGGGAGTGAGCAATAATTAAGAAAGAGAAAGTGGATGGGTGATGATGAGGAATCTAATGATCACAACCTACTCCCATCATATCACCAAAGGTCAAACAATCATGAACCATGGAGTCAATGGAAGCTACACCCATCATGAAAACCATCATGAAGCAACAATATATAAAGACCACCCTCCACAATGCTAATTTGCACATTTGCAAATAAGCCCTCCTCCACCAATTTTCAGCCAAGGAAAGAAACAAAGGAAAATGCCCGAAACGGAATGCAAACTGGCAACTTCAAAAACCGATCCCGTAATAAATTACAGGAAAAACCCCGCGACTGTATATACATACCCGCATTTGTATTCCCACTGAATACAAATACAATGAGACAAAATCTGCACTGTACAATACTAGGATCCGGTTTAAACCAAAGCCCGCTAGTATTATCCGTCTGATCATGATCCGTGCAATACCGCACGTATATGATCGAACCCTGCCATATCTCCAAACGGCTTCTACAGCGTTTCGCCCGAAACTTGAGAAACTATCTGTGGGGGACTCTAAAGACTCGTCAATACTTTGGCTGTGGATTTAACCACTAGCACGTCAGAGGTATTAGCCATACGTAACGGGCTACCAGCTATTGACCAAAAGGGACGTCGATGAGTGAACTCATCCTGACACCCTACTGAGCCTGTCAGTGACAATATCCGTACAGTCCGGTCCGTTCGTCTATGAGCATCGCATTGCGGGCCTAGGGGGTTGGTAAAAGTCAGACCCCGAAAAGCGGTACAAGTCGTGTCGGAGTGTAGCCAAGAACACCCTGAGATACTACTGGAATACCTACCAGTAAATCTCCTGCCTTGGCCAAGGACTTCGTGTAATGGCTCTCCTAGACAAAGCGCGACCTCACCCCTAATACCGGGAGAGACGAACCCCTGAAGATCCGCTCACTGCCTCCATGTGGCTCGGGACTGTACCCAACTAAAACCTGTTTGCACGTCTCCTTTGAGCGTGGTAGGGTAGTAATCAAAGTACAGTGGGAACTCACACGAGACAAATGACGATCTCAGGTCGATGAACTAACCTGTACACATGTCACCAGGGAACTGCTATCTGACGTCTGGTATAAGACCAACTAGCACGTTCCCGGCAAGTCCTGTCCGGTGTACTCATAACCCAATGAGCACCTGTATACATCTTAGGTGAACCAACTGACACCTGTGGCTTGTGAGACCGGCCACCGCCCCTCGTCGGGGTCTCGACTGTATACACTAGTCTACTCTGGAGTATCGATGCCCTGTCTCGAAACTCCCTCGACTAGGGACCTTTTAAGGATGTGCTTATAGACCCCAGCTCCCACGTATATGATCGCCCTCATACTGCTGGCAGTCAAGCAAGAATCCTATGGGCTCTATCAATGCGCAATAGTGACTTGTAAGGTCACCTAAAACAGTACACGCTGATAAAGGTAAACCAGATAGCATACCATCATCTTGAGTAAGACTGTCCTACCGGTATAGGTCCTCTCTCAATCATTGCAATCACGTACTTGTGATCCAATAATTGACTCTGAGGGCACTATCTCCAACAATCTCCCATTTGCACTCAAGGCTAATTATTGCGATGTCGCATACTCACAGCCCGTGTGATACCGAACACCCAACTCCTCTACTAGTCAGTCTTACAAAGCTCGTTTGCGAAACTAATGCGTTCGAGGAATAGCCTCAGTGAGTGGATCCGCTCAGATGTTTCTTTCTATGTCTCTCTTTATCTCAAGTTCGTGGAGAAAGCCATCTCCCGAAATGAGCAATACCTGTCTTAGAATATGTCTGGATATCTGATGGGACATAGCTCATAAATGAACTCCAAATCCAAACTTCTTAGACCGTATCGTCAACTGAACTTAATCAGTATCCTGCGCCATGCCTCCCTCAGTATCCGCTTGGACCTCCTGTCCAAACTACTGCTCCTCGTCAGAGGGAAAACTATAACTCTGACAGCCACTCTGTCATCCAGGTCACCTTGGAAGCCTGGAATGATAACTGTCTCCTAAAAGAGGCTGTTGTTATCTTATCCCTAGAACATCCACTTACGTTCTAAAACTGCTTCCGTTTGTTTCCCCAGGATAGGACTACTATCAACTTATTGCATCTCGTGCAACAACATCTGGTGTGGTACTTGACATCTCATGATTGACTCAATTGCCTAAGCAAGTGATCTGCCAATCATGCACATCCTTCTCCCCTTTAGTTTGTACGACACCTTTAGAGAGGGTGACTCCATCACCTGCAGGTACACCACCATGCCAGGAGTCGTCTATTCTAAATACCATTAGAATGTTGTCTAAGTACCCAGATTGGGAAACCGCCCAAATCTAGATCTAAAACCATAGATCTAGTAACCAGAATGTCTTGATATTATATCCAAGTCCCATGTGGAGAAACCACTGTGTGACAACCAAAGTATAACCGATGGTAGTATAGGAACATCACTTCCTACTCTGTGTATGTCATCCAAATACCAGGACATCACACCCTACTACCTTCTTAACAGATCCATCCCCTATTCTGATGAAGTCAAACCTATGACTGTCATATCAGAAATAGATGATCTATCTCCGCTACATCTGCTTTAGTCTATAAATAGACATAAGCCACTTGTCCACCAATGCTTCCGCTGCTCCCACTGACTACGACAACCTTCTGGCAGAGTCATATACACGTATACTTCTAAAGCTAGTTTAGAACGACGCTATACTCATCCTCCTGCCGGGTCTCGCAGCCTGGAACAACAGCAATGGAAAGTCTGGATAAACAAGAACCTCCATGCCACCGTCCTTGAGCATACCGAAGTACCTCTCGAGCGCCTGAGGTTACCCACCATATCTGCGGAGTGGCCAATGGAATGTCAAACTAGATTGAATCTTTAGGTTCTTATCAAATCTTCAGTAATCGTTTGCGGTTCTGGAATCACTTCCAGTTCTACCATGCTCCCACTTCTGTTTTCTGAAAAAATCTATTTTTATTAAAACAGTGGCGAGTCAAGAACAATATCACTATTGATCTTCCTAATGGTAGAAAGTCAACCCTCGTCAGAGCCTGGGTCAACCCACAAACAACCATTACAGAAATGTGCCTTGAGTTATATAGAGTCTGGCTTTAAGCATAAGCCGGACAACTCCCCGTACCTTAACAATGTCAAGATATGAACCGTTCTATATCCAATACAGAAACAGAGGCACTGATTTAATTGAACCAGATTCAAATCATGCAGCTGTATCCAGTGCATGTCAACTAAATAGAAAGAGACCGATCATCGTTACTCAACTTAGGAATGCTTCCAATTATGAGTAACCTGAAAGAGAAGCAAGTTCTCTTAATCATTACTATCAACTGAATACCATACACAAGTATCTATATCTTCGATCACCTTGAAGAATCCCGATATATGCAATACTTGGTCCGCTACTTAATTCATATACCAATAACTTCTCAAAACTTGGACCCTGTGTTTCTACGAAACACCTGTCTAAAAACTAGAGAAGTCATAAGTAAACCGAATATAGTACAAGGACCAACCCTTCTGTCCTAATGTGTTGGAGATAGTGCCCTCAGAGTCAATTATTGGATCACAGGCACATGATTGCAATGATCGAGGGAGGACCTATCCCGGTAGGATAGTCTTACTCAAGATGATAGTATGCTATCTGGTTTATCTTTATCATCGTGTACTGCTTTAGGTGACTTGATAGGTCGCTATTACACGTTGATAGAGCCCCTAGGATTCTTGCTTGACTGCCAGCAGTATGAGGGCGATCATATACGTGGGAGCTGGTAGTCTATAAGCACATCCTTAAAAGGTCCCTAGACGTGGGAGTTTCGAGACAGGGCATCGATACTCCAGAGTAGACTAGTGTATACAGTCGAGACCCCGACGAGGGGCGGTGGCCGGTCTCATAAGCCACTGGTGTCAGTTGGTTCACCTAAGATGTATACAGGTGCTCATTGGGTTATGAGTACACCGGACAGGACTCGCCGGGAACATGCTAGTTGGTCTTATACCTGACGTCAGATAGCAGTTCCCTGGTGACATGTGTACAGGTTAGTTTATCGACCTGAGGATCGTCATTTGTCTCGTGTGAGTTTCCACTGTACTTTGATTACTACCCTACCACGCTAAAGGAGACGTGCAAACAGGTTTTAGTTGGGTACAGTCCCGAGCCATATGGAGGCAGTGAGTGGATCTGCAGGGGTTCGTCTCTCCCGGTATTGGGGGTGAGGTCGCGCTGTGTCTAAGAGAGCCAGAACATGAAAAGTCCTTGGCCAAGGCAGGAGATTTACTGGTAGGTATTCCAGTAGTATCTCAGGGTGTTCTGGGCTGATCTCCGACACGACTTGTACTGCTTTTGGGGGTCTAACTTTTACCAACCCCCTAGGCCCGCCATGCGATGCTCATAGACGAACGGACCGGACTGTACGGATATTGTCACTGACAGGCTCAGTAGGGTGTAAGAATGAGTTCGCTCATCGACGTCCCTTTCGGTCAATAGCTGGTAGCCCGTCACGTATGGCTAATACCTCTGACGTGCTAGTGGTTAAATCCACAACCAAGGTGTTGACGAGTCTTTAGAGTCCCCCACAGACAGTTGCTCAAGTTTCTGGCGAAACGCTGTAGAGGCCGTATGGAGATATGGCAGGGTTCGATCACAGACGTGCGGAATTGCACGGATCAGGATCGGACGGTTAATACTAGCGGGCTTTGGTTTAAGCCGGATCCTAGTATAGTACAGTGTAGATTTTGTCTCATTGCATTTGTATTCGGTCGGAATACAGATGCGGGTGTGTATACACAGTATCGGGGTTTTCCTGTAATTTATTACGGGACCAGTTTTCTAGAGTTGCCAGTTTGCTTTCCGTTTCGGCCATATTTCTTTGTATCTTTCATTGGCCGAAGATAGGTGGAGGAGGGCTTATTTGCATTTGTGCAAATAAGCATTTTGGAGGGTTGTTTTTGCATTTTGTTGTGTCATGATCACTTGACTTTCTTTAGTCATCATGGCTTGACTTGT
Source organism: Agapanthus africanus (assembly GCA_030015575.1). Taxonomy (NCBI): domain Eukaryota; kingdom Viridiplantae; phylum Streptophyta; class Magnoliopsida; order Asparagales; family Amaryllidaceae; genus Agapanthus; species Agapanthus africanus. The sequence continues at coordinate 244,994,374 of JASDDO010000004.1, forward strand.
TGCTTCATGATGGTGCATCATTGCATGACTTTTGGATGTTATGATGAGAGATGGGAGTTGATTAGGTTGATAGAGTGTGGGGGGGGGGGGGGTTTGTGATCATGGTTCGTTATCACCACTTTTTCTTTCTCTCTTGTTTTTGAGGCTATACCCCTTCTTGGCATTTTTGGCTCTCCCACTCACTCCCTTCACCAAATGAACAGGGCCGGCCATTCTTCTCAAGGGGGCTGTTCATTTTTGGGTGTGGGATTTTATTCTCTACATGCTAGCAAAAATCCCCTTGTTGATCTAGAAAAAGTTCATATCATTCCTCCACCATATACATGGCAACTTCAACCCTTAGAGACACAAAGAGCACTACATTATTCTACATCAATTCTTGGGCACGTCGACTCGCCAACTTCGTGCCCGAGTTGCCTCGGACTAGAGGTGGGAGCCCGTAAAAGAAGCCGGCGACGTGGTGACCTTCCGGCGACGAGGTGGAGACCGGAGATTCCGCGGGGAGATCGGGACGACGACGAGAAGACCGAAGGACACGGATCGCTCGGTATATCTCTCTACCCTTCTCTTGTTAGCTTGGACTAGATTAATGGCACGATCCGGGTTTATAGTGCGCGGTGGTGCCGGTTCAAAAGTTTAAAGAAAAGTATCGCTTCCGCATTCCGGCGTCGGATTGACGGCCGGGGCGCCGCCGTGCTCTTACAGTGGTATCAGAGCCTCGCCATTAACCTAGTCTACCATGGTCTAGTATGTTTACACTTTCGATCGAACAAAATTCAAAAAACCCGCGTTTACAATAGCATCAGTTTCTGTCGAAATTTTTTGGAGTCCAAAAATTTTTAAGGTTGTTTCAGAATGATGTGCAGGGGATTATAAGCTTCCTGTAAAAATTTGGTCGCGCGATCTCATTACCCCACCGCGGAACCGCGGCCAAACCCATGCTTGGGCCATGGTTCTGCCGCTGTTTTGACTGTTCATGGCACCAAAATTTTACAGAGAGTTCCTGAATGGAAAATAGGGTTTCTGGAATGTTATTTTTTTGGGCCCAGATTGCTTTGAGTGCTACAGTAGTGCTTGGGGCCCACTTGGTAAAATTTGATCGATCGAAAATTGTAAACATGTTAGTTCACAGTATTTACATTATATCTACGACCATGAATGTCAATCGATCGGTAAATCCTGTCTAACTGCTATAGCCCGGTTAGACGGATTTGCGAACGTGACATTCACGTTGATGTTGTGTGTTGTGTTGTGATGTTGCGGATTGGTCGTGGAGGATAGCCTGGATGCAATGCTAGTACAGTTTTTTGTTGTATTATGTACATTTGATATTGCGGGGCGAGCGTCCGACATGTGGACAGCCGTCACTGCCCGTTTGTATATTATTCTTTTGGGGCACGACCAGGTCGAGGTCGATGTACCCGTTGTATGTATATTTTACTTTCTCTACTAGGATTACCCCACGGAGGGGTGCACGGATAGCCGGGTTCTAGAGGGCAACAAGCCCGCATCTCATGGCATTGAGACGGAGGGGGCTTTACTCTAGAATTGGCGGGCTATTCGCCGCACTCGTAGGGGGTACAGGTTGACCCAGGAGGGGTGCCCAAGTTACCGGATTCCGTAAAGTGCTGGGTGGTCCATTCACGTTGCTGAAGGGGGCTGCCTCGCTTCAGGTTTTAGCGGGTAACTTGCCGCGCCCATAGGGGTCTAGGATTTCATTGCACAGGCTATCCACACGACCAGGGGAACGTCGGGTTTCAGTAGCGGCTCTGTTAAACTCGGGGATCCCAGATATCTGTATTGTTCTATGATGCTGTACATTTCTGTGATGTTGCATTTTATCACGCCTTGAGCGAAATATTATATATTGATATATATACTAGTGGATGTTGTATATGTTTTGCATCCGCGCTAGTCCAGTCCCCGCTCTGTCGTTAGTTAACTGACCTAACGGGTAATGACGGGACCCAGTGGCGAATGCGGATGGCATATACGTACGTCATTATTTTCGTTCTTTGTGGTGTGATCAATTGATGGGACTGCGTTGATTCGAATCAATGCAAGTTAAAAACAAACATATTCTGATGTTGTTGGAACACTTTTCAAAAAGCTGTTATTGCAAGGACATTCTCTTTTGTTATGCATCGTGGTATTCAGAAGGAATATCCTGCTCCTCAGTCGACGAGGCAAGGGCCGAGATCCTTTCACCGGGAGTGACCCCTTGGACAAAAAGTTTGCGTCTGGGCAATAACTTCACTATAGCCGATTACTTTTGCTTTGCACCGTGGTATTCAGTTGGAATATCCTGCACCTCATTCTACGGGGAAAGAGCCGAGATCCCTTCACCGGGAGTGACCTCTTTAGCAATGGTTTTCGCCACTATATTTTTAAAAGCTATCCGGTTCCTTCAACGATATCAAGTTCATTACGTTAAAGGTTTTCGCCAGAAACCATTCGTAGCCCTCCGTCGTTTTAGACGGGTAGCACGTAGTATTCATGCTATGTTTGTTGGCCTTCGTCAAGGCATAGTGTATGGTAGCTGCTTGTTGCCTTTCTGCTGCATAGATAGATGCGTTGGTTTGGGGCAGTCGTATAGCCTTGTTGGCCAAAGTCAAGGGCTTGTGCGGGTGGGCTCAAATTAACCTGGACAATGACGGGTAGAACTTGACATGTGACTTATGATTTGTTGGCCTTCGTCAAGGTCATAAGAGCATGGGGCAGAAATCACATCGGGAGTTTCTAAAGAAATTGAAACTTGCCAGATATGCACATACCTTCGGGAGTGTGATGACGTGAGCGGATTCCGTCACGTTATCATGCGATGATAGTTGGATCCCGATTCCTACTGATGAGTTGGTTTACTCCTCGGGTGATCCCGACTAATTCTTCTTTCAGGTTTGGAGGAGAATTTGACGATACAGTAGGAGGTTTCCAGATTAGATAAATTGGTAACCATTCTGATCTAGGTTAGAGTGCACGCTGAGTGTTTCTTTTCTCTCTCTCTTTGGCAGCGACCATTGACCCGACCCTAAGACTATGACTCAGTGACCAAGTTGGCCGAACCTTCTAAAACACTGGCTTTTGGATTGTCAGAGTTGCAAACCTCATTACCACTCCTACTTTTACCCTTTTATCCAGGACACCCCGTATTACTACGAACGTCCACTTCCATTGGACAAAACCATCGTATGGTTATATACGAACTCGAAGGAATTCGAGGATGGTTTCCGGTTCTGGAGAAAACGAATAGGGCTATTCAGTTGTCTTTTCCTTTTACCTTCTCTCAGGTTGCGAGTACTCCTTGGTTTAGGAGATAGTGCACCTATTACGCAAATTGGATAGTCTTCTTCCAAACAATAGGCTGGTGCCGAACTGTGGGGAATGAAGAAAACCAATTAGCGTAAGATGGTGTACAGAAGGTATTAAGTTAAGACAAAGAAAGGGAATAGAAAGAGGGCAAAGTAAATTGCGACTGCTATTCACGACCAAACCAAATATTTCTTCGCCAATCCTAAATCACCTTTGTATTTCTCCAGAACACTCCGTATCACTACGAAGATCCACAGTTTATTGGATACTCCATCGTATGGTTATATACGAACTCGAAAGGAACTTGTTCCAGTTCGGGGATGGATTCTGGTTCAGGAGAAATAGGAATAAGGTTTATTCGGTTGTCTTTTATCTTCACCTTCTCTCGCATTGCGAGTGCTCCTAGGATTAGGACAGTACACCCATTATGCTTCTTGGATAGTCTTCTTCCAAACCATAGGCTGGTGCCGAACGGTAGGGAAGGAAGAAAACCATTTGGCCTAAAGGGGTGTGCAGAAAGTAATGACTAAAGACATATAAAGGGATTTGGAGAGGTGGCAAAGAATTATACGGTTACAGTCGTGAATCTGGAAGAGGCATTACTAGGAATACCGGGATACCCCATCGAAACATTTCAATGTTTCTGTTTCACTGTGTACTGTTAAAGCAATACTGATTTCCCAATCAAGTCCTTACTCCAGGGTATGTATTTACAAGGTATGACTCTCACATCTGTATGGTTTTACAGATGATGAGTGGGAGTAAATTTTTGGGAATTGGGTGATCATCCTCATTATATCGGGATTCGTTGTAATCGGTGATATTTGAGGAAGTCACCTGGGTTGTTTGCCGGACGGGAAATATTTGGTTTAGAATATCCGTTGTTATGCACCAATTTGAAATCGATATATCTGTACGTCTATTTTTGTAGAGTGAGATATACCTTTTTGAAATTATGTCTATGACACTTACCTATATCAGTGGATGGTTAGATAAGGAGCATTAAACAGCGGTGTAATTCTTCTTAACCATAAGTACAGTTTTCAACCTACGACACACAGTAAATGAGTTATCAGACTGAAGGGACTTATACAGAGTATTGTATGTTGTCCAGCGTCCATGAGGACAGAGGGGATGGTCCTCGTACTATATTCGGTTTACTTATGACTTCTCTAGTTTTTAGACAGGTGTTTCGTAGAAACACAGGGTTCAAGTTTTGAGAAGTTATAGGTATATGGATAAAGTAGAGAACCAGGTGTTGCAAGTATCGGGATTCTTCAAGTTGATCGAATATGTAGATACTTGTGTATGGTATTCAGTTGATAGTAATGATTAAGAGAACTTGCTTCTCTTTCAGGTTACTCATAATTGGAAGTATTCCTAGGTTGACTAACGCTGATCGGCCTCCTTCCATTTAGTTGACATGCACTGGAGACAGCTGCATGATTTGAATCTGGTTCAATTAAATTAGTGCCTCTGTTTCTGTATTGGATATAGATCAGTTCATATCTTAACGATGTTAAGGTACGGGGAGTTGTCCGGCCTATGCTTAAAACCAGACTCTGGATAACTCAAGACACGTTTCTGTAATGGCTGTTTGTGGGTTGACCCAGGCTATGACGAGGGTTGACTTTCTACCATCTGGAAGATCAATAGTGATATTGTTCTTGACTCGCCACAGTTTTAATAAAAATGGATTTTTTCAGAAAACAGTAGTGGGAGTATGGTAGAACTGGAAGTGATTCCAGAACCGCAAACGATTACTGATGATTTGATAGGAACCTAAAGATTCAATCTGGTTTGATATTCCATTGGCCACTCCGCAGACACGGTGGGTAATCTCAGGCACCCGAGAGGTACTCCGGTAGCCTTAAGGACGGTGACAGGGAGGTTCTTGTTTACCCAGACTTGCAATTGCTGTTGTTCCAGACTGTGGGACCCGGCAGGAGATGAGCATAGCGTCGTTTTGAACTGGTTTTAGAAGTGTACGTCTATATGAATCTACCGGAGGGTTGTCGTAGTCAGTGGGAGCAACGGAAGCATAGTGGACAAGTGGCTTATGTCTATTTATAGACTAAAGCAGATATAGCGGAGATAGATCATCTATTTCTGATGTGACAGTCATAGTTTTGACTTCATCAGAATAGGTGATGGATCTGTTAAGAAGGTAGTAGGGTGTGTTGTCATGGTATTTGGATGACATACACAGAGTAGGAAAAGAAACTCCTATACTACGATCGGTTATACTTTGGTCGTCACACAGTGGTTTATCCACATGGGACTTGGACATTATATCAGACATACTAGTTACTAGATCTATGGTTTTAGATCTAGATTTGAGTGGTTTCCCAATTAAGGGTACTTAGACAGCTTTCTAAGAGTATTTAGAATGGACGACTCCTGGCACGGTAGTGTACCTGCAGGTGATGGAGTCACCCTCTCTAAAGGTGTCTTACTGACTTAAGGGCAGACGGATGTACATGATTGGCAGATCACTTGCTTAGGCAATTGAGTCAATCATGAGATGTCAAGTACCACACCAGATGTCGTTTTTGCAGTAGATGCAATAAGTTGACATTGATCCAATCCTGGAGAAACAGTCGGAAGCAGTTTTAGAACATAAATGGATGTTCTAGGGATATGATAACAACAGCCTCATTCGGGAGACAGTTATCATTCCAGGCTTCCAAGGTGACCTGGATGGCAGAGTGGCTGTCAGAGTTATAGTTTTTCCTTCTGACGAGGGGCTGTATTTTGGACAGGTGGTCCAAGGAAATACTGAGGGAGGTATGGCGCAGGATACTGATTAAGTTCAGTTGACGATACAGTCTAAGAAGTTTTGATTTGGAGTTCATTTATGAGCTAGATCCCATCAGACATCCAGACACATTCTAAGACAGGTATTGCTCATTTTAGGAGATGGGTTTCTCCGCGAACTTGAGATTAAGAGAGACATAGAAAGAAACATCAAAGCGGATCCACTCACTGAGGCTATTCCTCGAACGCAATAGTTTCGCAAACGGGATTTGTGAGACTGACTAGAAGAGGAGTTGGGTGTTCGGTATCACACGGGCTGTGAGTATGCGACATCGCAATAATTAGCCTTGAGTGCAAGTGCGAGATTGTTAGAGATAGTGCCCTCAGAGTAAATTATTGGATCACAGGCACGTGATTGCAATGATTGAGGGAGGACCTATCCCGGTAGGACAGTCTTACTCAAGATGATAGTATGCTATCTGGTTTATTTTTATCATCGTGTACTGCTTTAGGTGACCTGATAGGTCGCTATTACACGTTGATAGAGCCCCTAGGATTCTTGCTTGACTGCCAGCAGTATGAGGGCGATCATATATGTGGGAGCTGGTAGTCTATAAACACATCCTTAAAAGGTCCCTAGTCGTGGGTGTTTCGAGACAGGGCATCGATACTCCAGAGTAGACTAGTGTATACAGTCGAGACCCCGACGAGGGGCGGTGGCCGGTCTCACAAGCCACTGGTGTCAGTTGGTTCACCTAAGATGTATACAGGTGCTCATTGGGTTATGAGTACACCGGACAGGATTCGCCGGGAACATGCTAGTTGGTCTTATACCTGACGTCAGATAGCAGTTCCCTGGTGACATGTGTACAGGTTAGTTGATCGACCTGAGGATCATCATTTGTCTCGTGTGAGTTCCCACTGTACTTTGATTACTACCCTACCACGCTCAAAGGAGACGTGCAAAGAGGTTTTAGTTGGGTACAGTCCCGAGCCACATGGAGGCAGTGAGCGGATCTGCAGGAGTTCGTCTCTCCCGGTATTGGGGGTGAGGTCGCGCTGTGTCTAAGAGAGCCAGAACATGAAAAGTCCTTGGCCAAGGCAGGAGATTTACTGGTAGGTATTGCAGTAGTATCTCAGGGTGTTCTGGGCTGATCTTCGACACGACTTGTACCGGTTTTAGGGGTCTGACTTTTACCAATCCCCTAGGCCCGCCATGCGATGCTCATAGACGAACGGACCGGACTGTACGGATATTGTCACTGACAGGCTCAGTAGGGTGTCAGGATGAGTTCGCTCATCGATGTCCCTTTCAGTCAATAGCTGGTAGCCCGTCACGTATGGCTAATACATCTGACGTGCTAGTGGTTAAATTCACAACCAAGGTGTTGACGAGTCTTCAGAGTCCTCCACAGACAGTTGCTCAAGTTTCGGGCGAAACGTTGTAGAGGCCGTATGGAGATATGGCAGGGTTCGATCAGATACGTACGGTATTGCACGGATCAGGATCGGGCGGTTAATACTAGCGGGCTTTGGTTTAAGCCGGATCCTAGTATAGTACAGTGTAGATTTTGTCTCATTGCATTTGTATTCGGTTGGAATACAGATGCGGGTGTGTATACACAGTATCGGGGGTTTCCTGTAATTTATTACGGGACCCGTTTTCTGGAGTTGCCAGTTTACTTTCCGTTTCGGCCATATTTCTTTGTATCTTTCATTGGCCGAAGATTGGTGGAGGAGGGCTTATTTGCATTTGTGCAAATAAGCATTTTGGAGGGTTGTTTTTGCATTTTGTTGTGTCATGATCACTTGACTTTCTTTAGTCATCGTGGCTTGACTTGTTGCTTCATGATGGTGCATCATTGCATGACTTTTGGATGTTATGATGAGAGATGGGAGTTGATTAGGTTGATAGAGTGTGTGTGTGGGGGGGGGGGGGGTTGTGATCATGGTTCATTATCACCACTTTTTCTTTCTCTCTTGTTTTTGAGGCTATACCCCTTCTTGGCATTTTTGGCTCTCCCACTCACTCCCTTCACCAAATGAACAGGGCCGGCCATTCTTCTCAAGGGGGCTGTTCATTTTTGGGTGTGGGATTTTATTCTCTACATGCTAGCAAAAATCCCCTTGTTGATCTAGAAAAAGTTCATATCATTCCTCCACCATATACATTGCAACTTAAACCCCTAGAGACACAAAGAGCACTACACTATTCTACATCAATTCTTGGGCACGTCGACTCGCCAACTTCGTGCCCGAGTTGCCTCGGACCAGAGGTGGGAGCCCGTAAAAGAAGCCGGCGACGTGGTGCCCTTCCGGCGACAAGGTAGAGACCGGAGATTCCGCGGGGAGATCGGGACGACGACGAGAAGACCGAAGGACACGGATCGCTCGGTATATCTCTCTACCTTTCTCTTGTTAGCTAGGTCTAGATTAATGGCACGATCCGGGTTTATAGTGCGCGGTGGTGCCGGTTCAAAAGTTTAAAGAAAAGCATCGCTTCCGCATTCCGGCGTCGGATTGACGGCCGGGGCGCCGCCGTGCACTTACATAATGGACACTGGACAATATACAATACTCTGTATAAGTCCCTTGAGTCTAATAACTCAAACCCTGTGCGTCGTAGGTTGAAAACTGTACTTATGGTTAAGAAGAATTACACCGCTGTTTAATGCTCCTTACCTAACCATCCACTGATATAGGTAAATGTCATGGACATAATTTCAAAAAGATATATCTCACTCTATAAAAATAGACGTACAGATATATCAATTTGAAATTGGTGCATAACAGCGGATATTCAAAACCAAATATTTGTCGTCCGGCAAACAACCTAGGTGACTTCCTCAAATATCACTGATTACACGAATCCCGATATAATGAGGATGATCACCCAATTCCCAATAACTTACTCCCACTCATCATCTATAAAACTATACAGATGTGAGAATCATACCTGGTAAATACATACCCTGGAGTAACGACTCTAATCGGGAAATCAGTTTTCTTTTAACAGTCCACAGTGAAACTGAAACATTGAAATGTTTCGTAGGTGTATCCGGGTATTCCTAGTAATGCCTCTTCCATTATCAGATTCACAACTATAACCGTATATTTCTTTGCCATCTCTCCAAATCCCATCATATGTCTTTAGTCATTACCTTCTGTACACCCCTTTAGGCTAAGTGGTTTTCTTCCTTCCCTACCGTTCGGCACCAGCCTACGGTTTGGAAGAAGACTATCCAATAAGCATAATGGGTGTACTGTCCTAATCCTAGGAGCACTCACAATGCGAGAGAAGGTGAAGATAAAAGACAACCGAATAAATCTTATTCCTATTTCTCCCGAACCAGAATCCATCCCCGAACTGGAACAAGTTCCTTCGAGTTCGTATATAACCATACGATGGAGTATCCAAATAAACTGTGGATCTTCGTAGTGATACGGAGTGTTCTGGAGAAATACAAAGGTGATTTAGGATTGGCGAAGAAATACTTGATTTGGTCATGAATAGCAGTCGCCGTTTACTTTGCCCTCTTACTAATCCCTTTTTTTGTCTTAACTTAATACCTTCTGTACACCATCGTTATGCTAATTGGTTTTCTTCGTTCGGCACCAGCCTAAGGTTTGGAAGAAGACTATCCAATTTGCGTAATAGGTGTACTATCTCCTAAACCAAGGAGTACTCGCAACCTGAGAGAAGGTAAAAGGAAAAGACAAATGAATAATCCTATTCGTTTTCTCCAGAACCGGAAACCATCCTCGAATAAATTTCTTCGAGTTCGTATATAACCATACGATGGTTTTGTCCAATGGAAGTGGACGTTCGTAGTAATACGGGGTGTCCTGGAGAAAAGGGTAAAAGTAGGAGTGGCAATGAGGTTTGCAACTCTGACAATCCAAAAGCCAGTGTTTAAGAAGGTTCGGTTAATTTTGGTCACTGAGTCATAGTCTAGGGTCGGGTCATGGTCGCTGCCAAAGAGAGAGAGAAAAGAAACACTCAGCATGCACTCTAACCTAGATCAGAATGGTTATCACTTTATCTAATCAGGAAACCTCCCACTGTAACGTCAAATTCTTCCCCAAACCTGAAAGAAGAATTAGTCGGGATCACCCGAGGAGTAAACCAACTCATCAGTGGGAATCGGGATCCAAATATCATCGCATGATAACGTGATGGAATCCGCTCACGTTATCACACTCCAGAAGGTATGCACATATCTGGCAAGTTTCAGTTTCTTTAGAAACTCCCGGTGTGATTTTTGATTATGCTCTTATGACCTTGACGTAGGCCAAAATATCATAAGTCACATGTCAAGTTCTACCCGTCATTGTCCAGGTTAATTTGAACCCACCCGTACATACCCTTGACTTTGGCCAACAAGGTAGTACGACTGTCCTAAACCAATGCATCTATCTATGCAACAGATAAATATCCGGTAGCTACCAATCACTATGCCTTGGCGTAGGTCAAAATACATAGCTTTAATACTACCGAACATTTAACTGAAATGACGGAGGGCTACGAATGGTTTTTGGCAAAAAACCTTTAACGTAATGAACTCGATATCGTTGAAGGAACCGGATAGCTTTTATAAAAATATAGTGGCGAAAACCTTTGCTAAAGAGGTCACTCTCGGTGAAGGGATCTCGACTCTTTCCCCGTAGAATGAGGTGCAGGATATTCCAACTGAATACCATGATGCAAAGCAAAAGTAAACGACTATGGTGAAGTTATTGCCCTGACGCAAACTTTTGTCCAAGGGGTCACTCCCGGTGATGGGATCTCGGCCCTTGCCTCGCCGACTGAGGTGCAGGATATTCCAACTGAATACCACTGTGCAAAACAAAAGTGAACGTCCTGGCAATAACAGCTTTTTGAAAAATGTTCCAACAACATCAGAATAGGTTTGTTTAGCTTGCATTGATTCGAATCAATGCAGTCCCATAAATTGATCACACCAATAAAGAACGAAAATAATGATGTACGTATATGCCATCCGCATTCACCACTGGGTCCCGTCATCACCCGTTAGGTTACTTAGCTAACGACAGAGCGGGGACTGGACTAGCGCGGATGAAAAACATATACAACATCTACTAGTATATATATCAATATATAATATTCGCTCAAGGTGTGATAAAATGCAACATCACAGAAATGTAATAAGCATCACAGAACAATACAGATATCTGGGATCCCCGGATTTCATAGAGCTGCTACTGAAACCCGACGTTCTCCTGGTCGTGTGGATAGCCTGTGCAATGAAATCCTAGACCCCTACGGGCGCGGCAAGTTACCCGCCAAAACCTGAAGCGAGGCAGCCCCCTTCAGTAACGTGAATGGACCACCCAGCACTTCACGGAATCCGGTAACTTAGGCATCCCTCCTTGGGTCAACCTGTACCCCCTACGAGTGTGGCGAATAGCCCGCCAATTCTAGAGTGAAGCCCCCTCCATCTCAAAGCTATGAGATGCGGGCCCGTTGCCCTCTAGAATCCGGCTATCCGTTCACCCCACCGCGGGGTAATCCTAGTACAGAAAGTAAAATATACATACAACGGGTACATCGACCTCAGCCCGGTCGTGCCCCAAAAGAATAATATACAAACAGGCAGTGACGGCAGTCCACATGTCGGACGCTCACCCCGCAATATCAAATGTACATAAAAATACCAAACTGTACTACCATTGCATCCAGGCTATCCACCACGACAATCCACAACATCACAGCACAACACAGAACATCAACGTGAATGTCGCGTTCGCAAATCCGTCTAAAAGGGCTATAGCAGTTAGATAGGATTTACCGATCAAATGACATTCACGGTCGCAGATATAATGTAAATACTGTGAACTAACATGTTTAAAATTTTCGATCGACCAAAATTTTCCCAAGTGGGTCCCAAGCACTACTGTAGCTCTCAAAGAAAATCTGGGCCCAAAAAGAATATAACAAAAACCCTATTTCCATGTCAGAAGCTCACTGTAAAAATTTGGTGCAGTTTGGACACAAAACGGCGGCGGATCCGCGGCCCAAACATGGTTTTGGCCGCTGATCCGCCGCGCTACAGTAATATCAGCCGACCAAATTTTCACAGAATTCTCAAAAAACCCTGCACGTAATTTTCCAATGTACCAAATAATTTTTGGACGACTGGAAAAATTCGACAGAAACTGATGCATGAAAAATATGGTTTTTGGAAATTCGTTCGATCAAACTTGTAAATACGTTAGAGCAAGCTAGACTAGGTTAATGACGTGGCTCTGATACCAGTGTAAGTGCACGGCGGCGCCTCGGCCGTCAATCCGAGGCCAAAATGCGGAAACAATACTTTTACAAAACTTGTAAATCGACACCACCGTGCACTTTAAAACCCGGAACGGGCCATTAACCTACTCCTAGCTAACTAGAGAATGGGTAGAGAGATATACCGAGCGATCCGTGTCCTTCGGTCTTCTCGTCGTCGTCACGATCTCCCCGCGGAATCTCCAGTCTTCATCTCCTCGTCGGAAGAGTACCACATCGCCGGGTTCTTTTACGGGCTCCCACCTCTGGCCGAGGCAACTCGGGCACGAAGTTGGCGAGTCGACGTGTCCAAGAATGTTGTAGGATAGTGTAGAGAGGTTTGTCTCTTGGGGTTACTCGAAGTTGCCCTTTGGTGGAGGAATGAGATATATACTTTTTGGAGATGGAGCTATGGGATTTTTGTGAAGCCAAAAGATCAAAAATCCCACCTCAAAAATTTGGGACAGCCCCCCTCTTGTTGTGGCCAGCCATGATAAGGAATGAGATGGGGGGAGTGAGCAATAATCAAGAAAGAGAAAGTGGATGAGTGATGATGAGGAATCCAATGATCACAACCTACTCCCATCATATCACCAAAGGTCAAACAATCATGAACCATGGAGTCAATGGAAGCTACACCCATCATGAAAACCATCATGAAGCAACAATAAATAAAGACCACCCTCCACAATGCTAATTTGCACATTTGCAAATAAGCCCTCCTCCACCAATTTTCAGCCAAGGAAAGAAACAAAGGAAAATGGCCGAAACGGAATGCAAACTGGCAACTTCAAAAAACTGATCCCGTAATAAATTACAGGAAAACCCCACGACTGTATATACATACCCGCATTTGTATTCCTACTGAATACAAATGCAATGAGACAAAATCTACACTGTACAATACTAGGATCCGGCTTAAACCAAAGACCGCTAGTATTATCCGTCCGATCATGATCCGTGCAATACCGCACGTACATGATCGAACCCTGCCATATCTCCATACGGCTTCTACAGCGTTTCGCCCGAAACTTGAGAAACTGCCTGTGGGGGACTCTAAAGACTCGTCAATACTTTGGCTGTGGATTTAACCACTAGCACGTCAGAGGTATTAGCCATACGTAACGGGCTACCAGCTATTGACCAAAAGGGACGTCGATGAGCGAACTCATCCTGACACCCTACTGAGCCTGTCAGTGACAATATCCGTACAGTTCGGTCCGTTCGTCTATGAGCATCGCATGGCGGGCCTAGGGGGTTGGTAAAAGTCAGACCCCCAAAAGCAGTACAAGTCATGTCGGAGTGTAGCCCAGAACACCCTGAGATACTACTGGAATACCTATCAGTAAATCTCCTGCCTTGGCCAAGGACTTCGTGTAATGGCTCTCCTAGACACAGCGCGACCTCACCGCCAATACTGGGAGAGACAAACCCCTGATGATCCGCTCACTGCCTCTATGTGGCTCGGGACTGTACCCAACTAAAACCTGTTTGCACGTCTCCTTTGAGCGTGGTAGGGTAGTAATCAAAGTACAATGGGAACTCACACGAGACAAATGACAATCTCAGGTCGATGAACTAACATATACACATGTCACCAGGGAACTGCTATCTGACGTCTGGTATAAGACCAACTAGCATGTTCCCGGCGAGTCCTGTCCGGTGTACTCATAACCCAATGAGCACCTGTATACATCTTAGGTGAACCAACTGACACCAGTGGCTTGTGAGACCGGCCACCGCCCCTCGTCGGGGTCTCGACTGTATACACTAGTCTACTCTGGAGTATCGATGCCCTGTCTCGAAACTCCCTCGACTAGGGACCTTTTAAGGATGTGCTTATAGACCCCAGCTCCCACGTATATGATCGCCATCATACTGCTGGCAGTCAAGCAAGAATCCTAGGGGCTCTATCAACGCGCGATAGTGACCTGTAAGGTTACCTAAAACAGTATACGATGATAAAGGTAAACCAGATAACATACTATCATCTTGAGTAAGACTGTCCTACCGGTATAGGTCCTCCCTCAATCGTTGCAATCACGTGCCTGTGATCCAATAATTGACTCTGAGGGCACTATCTCCAACACTTTCTATGTCTCTCTTTATCTCAAGTTCATGGAGAAAGCCATCCCCCGAAATGAGCAATAGCTGTCTTAGAATATATCTGGATATCTGATGGGACCCAGTTCACAAATTAACTCCAAATCCAGCATAACTTCTTAGACTGTATCGTCCACTAAACTTAATCAGTATCCTGCGCCATGCTACCCTCAGTATCCGCTTGGACCACCTTTCCAAACTACTGCCCCTCGTAAGAGGGAAAACTATAACTCTTGACAGTCACTCTGTCTTCCAGGTCACCTTGGAAGCCTGGAATGATAACCATCTCCCGAAGGAGGCTGCCGTTATCAAATCCCTAGAACATCCACTTATGTTCATAAACTGTTTCCGAACGTTTCTTCAAGATTCGATTAATATAAAATTATTGCATCTTGTGCAAAAACAACATCTGGTGTGGTACTTTACATTTCATGATTGACTCAATTGCCTAAACCAGTGATATGCCAATCATGCGCATCCCTCTCCTCTTTAGTCTATAAGACACTTTTAGAGATGGTGACTCCATCACCTGAAGGTTCACCGCCATGCCAGGAGTCGTCCATTCTAAAACACCTTTAGAATACTGTCTAAGTACCCAGATTGGGAAACTACCCAAATCTAGATCTAAAACCATAGATCTAGTAACCATAATGCATGATATTATATCCATATCCTATGTGGAGAAACCACTGTATGACAACCATAGTAAAACCGATCGTAGTATTGGAATTTCACTTCCTACATTATGCATGTCATCCAAATACCAGGACATCATACCCTACTACCTTCTCAACAGATCCATCCTGTTCTGATGAAGTCAGAGCCTATGACTGTCACATCAAAAATAGATGATCTATCTCCGCTATATCCGCTTTAGTCTGTAAATAGACATAAGCTACTTGTCCACTATGCTTCCGCTGCTCCCACTGACTACAACAACCCTCTGGCAGAGTCATATACACGTGCACATCTAAAGCTAGTTTAGAACGACGCTATACTCATCCTCCTGCCGGGTCTCACAGTCTAGAACAGTAGTAATGGCAAGTCTTGGTAAACAAGAACCTTCCTGTCACCGTCTTTGAGGATACCGAAGTACCTCTCGGCGCCTGAGGTTACCCACCATATCTTCGGAGTGGCTAATGGAATGTCAAACCCGATTGAATCTTTAGGTTCTTATTAAATTTTCAGTAATCGTTTGTGGTTCTGGAATCACTTCCAGTTCTACCATACTACCACTACTGTTTTCTGAAAAAATCCATTTTGCTAAAACTGTGGCGAGTCAAGAACAATATCACTATTGATCTTCCAGATAGTAGAAAGTTAACCCTCATCATAGCCCGGGTTAACCCACAAACTGCCATTATAGAAACGTACCTTGAGTCATCCAGAGTCTGGTTTTAAGCATAAGCCGGACAACTCTATATACCTTAACATCGATAAGAGATGAACCATTCTATATACAATATAGAAACAGAGGCACTGATTTAATTGGAATCTGATTCAAATCATGCAGCTGTCTCCAGTGCATGTCAACTGAATGGAGAGAGGCCGATCAGCATTACTCAACTTAGGAGTGCATCCAGATATTAGTAACCTGAAAGAGAAGCAAGTACTCAAAACCATTACTATCAATTGAATACCAAATACAAGTATCTACATCTTCGATTACCTTGAAGAATTCTGATACTTGCAACACATGGTTCTCTACTTTAATCTTGTACCTATAACTTCTCAAAACTTGGACCTTGTATTTCAACGAAATACTTGTCTAAAACTGGAAAAGTTACAAGTAATCAGAATATAGTACGAGGACCAACCCCTCTGTCCTAATGGACACTGGACAACATATAATACTTTGTATAAGTCCCCTGAGTTGAATAACTCAAACCCTGTGCATCGTAGGTTGAAAATTGTACTATGGTTAAAAAGAATTACACCGCTGTTTAATTCTCCTTACCTAATCATCAACTGATATAGGTAAATGTCATGGACATAATTTCAAAAAGTTATATCTTACTATATAAAATAAACGTACAGATATATCAGTTTGAAACTGGTGCATAACAATGGATATTCAAAACCAAATATTTTCCATCAGGAAAAACCCCAGGCGATTTCCTCAAATATCACCAATGACAACGAATTCCGATATAATGAGGATGATCACCTAACTCCCAATAACTTACTCCCACTCATCATCTGTAAAACCATACATATGTGAGAATCAAAACCTGGTAAATACATACCCTGGATTAAGGATCTACTTGGGAAATCAGTTTTCTTTTAACAACGCATAGAGAAACTGAAACATGAAAATGTTTCGAGGGGATATCCGGGGATTCCTAGTAATGCCTCTTTCACTATCCAGATTCATGACTGTAACCGTATATCTCTTTGCCATCTTTCCAAATCCCTTTATTTGTCTTTACTCATTACCTTCTGTACACCACCCTTAGGCTAAATGGTTTTCTTCCTTCCCTACCGTTCGGCACCAGCCTATAGTTTGGAAGAAGACTATCCAATAAGAGTAATAGGTGTACTCTCCTAATCCTAGAAGTACTCGCAACCTGAGAGAAGGTAAAGATAAAAAGCAAATGAATAAACCTTATTCTATTTCTCCTGAACCAGAATCCATCCTCGAACTGGAACAAGTTCCTTTGAGTTCGTATATAACCATATGATGGATTATCCAATAACTGTGGATATTCGTAATGATACGGGGTGTTCTGGAGAAATTCAAAGGTGAAGTAGGAGTGGGGATGAAATGTGTAGTTTGGTCGTGAATGATAGCAGTCGCAATTTACTTGTAGGGTTCCTAGGCACACTTGTGAAGGTTCATAAAGCATCAAACATGCCCGAATAAAATTTTACATGTGCCGAACAACCCAAAGACGAGATCTTTGCTAGATTTTTAGGGTTTAGCATGCAAGATGATATCTTTAAAGCTAAGTGTGAGGGATTACAACCTTTGTTGTCCGCTCCTTCGCTTCACAAGCTCCGAGTAGAAGTCCCTTCGCCGCGATCCACGATCTCCCGGACTCAAGAGAGGCTCCACGACTCGAACGATCCATGCTTGCTTGATGTGTTCCGATTCTCCGATGATCTACGTCGAAGTTGCTATAACCCAAGCTTTCTCACTCTAAAGAGATGAACACCCTAATCTAATGGGCTAGATTAGATGAGGATGATGGAGTAGTATTTATGCTTTATTTTTAATTCACTTTCTCACAAGAAATCATCACAAAAGAATTAACTAGTAAGCTTTTTCTTTTTTGAACTTAAGAGAGAAGAAGATGATGAATGAAAGAATAATCCTTTTGTGATGAATAGTATTCAAGTGTATATGATTGATTATCTAACCATTGTCAAGGATGATAGGATAAAAGTTGTAGAGAATAAACTAGAGTTAGGGTTTAGTTAGGTTAAGGATAAGTATCAACCATAATATCTTAACCAAGACAAAATAGAATCCTTCTAGAATGAACAAGAAGAAGCTAACCTTAATCAAACCCTAATCCCTTTTTATCATCCTTAAACATGTTTTATAATAAATCATATTATGTCACAATAATATATATCACATATATATTATATATTTGCAACAAAAGAAAATAATACATTTAACATATATCGCATATATATCAATGTATTAATACGGTGAGAAAATGAAATATTAAAGCGAGCCAATATTAGATAATGTAATACAATATATCATATATATCATTATACATTAAATCATCGAATCAACACTTGATCCAACGATCCGGCTATATCGAATATAACCGACTAATAAAACATGTACCGATTTATCGAATCAACACTTGATCCGATGTCCCGATTCATATCTAAATATCGCGAGAATATAATACGGTATCTCATATCGCATTATCCTCGGTTCTGCACATATCACATATGTGCCTTTACTCCGTTTTGCCTGAGCCAAGAAAGCTCTGTGTAGGACTCTAAAGAATCGTCAATACGCCGGTAGCAGGTGATGATCATATCAAACACCCACAAGCTGCAAGAGGTCAGCTAAACGTAACAGCCACCCAGGTATTGAGCGATCAGAAGATCAACAAGCTAGCCTGTCCGTTCTCCTGTGAATCCAATCAGTAACACTCCCGTACAGTCCGGTCTGTTCGTCTGATATGTCGCATATCAAGTCTAGGGGTGGTATATGTCAGACCCCAGTAACCGATAAGTCGTGTCGATGTGAGGCTCATAACAGGTCGAGAAACATACTAGTAACACTTACCAGTATATCTCTATATCAGCCCTGGCCAGGGACTTCCAGTTATAGCCAATCGAACACAGCACGACATCAACTCCCTATACCGGGAGAGACGAATCCCCTCCTATCACTCATTGCCTCCATGTGATTCGGGACTGTACCCAAAATCCACCGTTTTGCACGCCCTATTGGACGTGGTAAGGTGGAAATCAAAGCACAGTGGGAATCACACAAGACTCTATGACGATCTCGGGTCTACAGACTACCCTGTACCAGTGTCACCGGAGAACTGCCATCTGACGTGTCGCATATCACCATCTGGGAGTTCTCGGCGAGTCCGTCCAGTGTACCCAGTCTCCACTGAGCACCCGTACACCATCCTTGATGTCAAACACCGATGGATATGGGATCATCTATCGCCCATCATATGGGTCAAGATGCGTATACGCTAGTCTACTCTAGTGTATCGATACCCTGTCTCGATATACCCTCGACTAGGAATATTTATAGGATGTACTCATCGACTATCGTGGCCCCACTAGTATGATCTCATCATAATCCCAGTAGTTGTTCATATCAGATTTTTGCATTTTCATACCGCCCAATTTTTATCACATTGCATATCGGTAGATACTCTTGAGCCGTGTGTGCTAGTCAATTGCAGGATACAGGTTCTCGGTTCTAAAACGGTGAAATTCATGGAAAACACAACAAAACCCGGGTTCCTGCCAACCACTGAAGAAAACACGGTCTCCGCTGTTCATCCGTATGCTGCCAGATACCAATAGGAAGACAAAATGTCAAATCAATGCACAAGCTCAATGGTAGCACAAGATCCAAGAGATCTACGCGGAGCTCGAGGCAATCATGACAAAATCTTGAGAAAAAGTCCACCTTTCCCTCAACAGAAATTCTGGAAAAATCAGGGAGCCAAATTGAGAAAATACATATTCCAGAATAATGTACACATCAAACCAGGGGAGCCCAAGAAAGATGAAAGCCCAATTCAACCATAAGGCCGCGGATCCGCGGCAAAAGGTGGGTCCAGGCCGCGGATCCGCGGCCGTTTAGTCGCCAAGCCTGCAGATTTTTGGGGGGTGTTTTGGTCTTTTTGTTTAGGTTCTGGTGGTTGCCCTAGGGTTTCATTCTCTGGCCTATAAATAGCCCAGAACTTTGTGAAGGAAGGGGTCCATTCTGGTATTTCTTTTTGCTAGGTTTTAGTTTACATGTTCTTCTTCCACTTCTCACCTCTTCGCCATTAAACTTGTAGTGAGCTTTTGAGTGAAGAGTGATGAATAAAGAAGACCATTTTATTATCATGCTTGTCTCCTTATCTTTATGCTTGTTGTAATTTTAATTCGTTAAGTAGTTGTTGTTATTTCCTTGTTGTTTATTTCTTCTCTCTTTTTCTTTATCATTCATACGACAATGATACTTACGCTCGATCCTCGCCAAGGTGAGGTCGCAAATAGTTAGTCGTATTCTCCTAATCTCCTTCTTTCTATCTTCCTCTTTTGTTTTGTTTTGTATTTCCTTATCATGAAGTGTGAGTAGTTTTATACTTGTTAGGGTAGGATAAGGGAAGTTTGAGAGAAGGAAATCCCTCTCACTCTTTCCTTGCCCAACAACTTAAATCGACTCCCGTTAATTGAACCACAATCCGCTCCTTACGGCACCCTATCCTACATGATAGCGGTGATTCCATAGTGAGACCGGTTGTGGTTGAATTAACTGGAGGTTATGGATAAAAGCCAAGAACGGACGGACAAGCACCAAAAGGAAGGACTATGCGTTGGAAAGCCTAGCTTATACTCGCAAGTTCCTTCCTAGTCGTGCTAATCCCCGTTGTTGCCGATTACCGTAACACCGATATTAAGAGGGGCAACGAAAGATGTGGAGACTCCTAACTCAAACTAACCTAATCCTAACCCTAACAAGCTCTCTTTAAATATCAACTTAACACTTAGATAACCACAACAAAATCTGAACTTTCGGACTTAACTCGTTAAAACACATTGAAAAAGACTCCCATCTCCCTGTGGACGACCCGTACTCAACCGGCTAGCTACAAGCGAAACCGTCTTGATTGCGGTATTTAAACTAGAACTTGAACACGCACGTATCCTATCAATCAGTAGTCGAGTACAGATCCTAAGGGCTTTATCAACATGTGAGAGAAAGACAGTAAACCAATACAAGTCAACATGTTAAGATAAAGTGAAACCAAATAGCATACTATCATGACGAGCAAGAAAGTCCTCTCTGTATATATCCAAGCATCCATCATAATATACATCATATGCACAACAATGGCCTCTAGGGCATATACATAACTAACAATCTCCCACTTGCACTAAGGCCAGCTGCTGTAGTATCTCATACCTAGCATCCTGAATAATCTTTCAAACTGTATCTGGGGAATGTCCTTCGTGAGTGGATCCGCAGTGTTGTCCTTCGTATCTACTCTCCTGACCTCGATCTCCCGGCGATCAACTATCTCCCTGATCAGGTGATACCGCCTCAGAATATGTCTGGATTTCTGATGGGATCTGGGTTCCTTGGCCAAAGCCACAGCTCCATTGTTATCGCAATACAAAGGTATTGGATGTTCAATGGATGGAACCACACCAAGTTCAGTGATGAACTTCTTCATCCAGACAGCCTCTTTGGCAGCATCGTTGGTAGCGATGTATTCAGCCTCCATCGTCGAGTCTGCAACGGTATCCTGTTTGGAACTCTTCCAACATACCGCCCCTCCATTGAGGGTAAAGACAAATCCCGAGTGCGACTTAGAGTCGTCCTTATCACTTTGGAAGCTGGAATCGGTAAAAGACTCCACCCGGAGTTCTCCGTTACCATACACTAAGAACATATCTCTAGTCCTTCGTAAGTACTTGAGAATGTTCTTCACAGCTGTCCAGTGACTCTCTCCAGGATCTGCTTGATACCGACTCACTACACTTAGTGAGTATGCTACATCGGGTCTGGTACATAGCATCGCATACATGATAGAGCCTACTGCCAAAGCATAGGGTATCCCTTGCATACGAGCTCTCTCCAAATCGGTCTTGGGAGACATCTCTTTGGAGAGAGTGAGTCCAGAGATCATGGGTTGGTTCCCACGCTTGGATTCTTCCTTACTAAATCTCTTTAGTATGGTGTCAATGTACCTGGATTGGGACAATCCCAGTATCTGTCTGGATCTATCTCTATAGATCCTAATCCCCAATATGCATGAGGCATCACCTAGATCTTTCATTGAGAATCTTTGTGATAAGAAGAGCTTGACTGATTGCAGCATAGGAATATCATTTCCTATCAAGAGTATGCCATCCACGTACAATACGAGGAAGACAACCTTACTCTCTGCTACCTTCTTATAGATACAAGGTTCATCTATGTTTTTGATGAAGTCAAACTCTTTGACTACTACATCAAAACAGATGTTCCAACTCCACGATGCTTGCTTTAACCCATAAATGGATTTAAGCAATTTGCACACCTTTCCGCTGCTCCCACTATCTATGAAGCCCTCTGGCTGAGTCATGTACACGCACTCTTCTAAATCACCATTTAGAAAGGCGGTCTTAACATCCATTTGCCAGATTTCGTAGTCATGGTATGCAGCAATGGCAAGTAAGATCCGGATGGACTTAAGCATAGTCACTGGAGAAAAGGTTTCGTCATAATCCACACCTGGTCGTTGACGAAATCCCTTTGCTACAAGTCTAGCTTTGAAAGTCTCAACTTTTCCATCTACACCAAATTTCTTTTTAAAAATCCACTTGCTCCCAATGGGTTTTACCCCTTCAGGACCATTTTCCAAAATCCATACTTTATTGGTGTACATGGATTCCATCTCAGATCGCATTGCATCCAGCCATTTCACCGAGTCACCACTCGTGATGGCCTGCTCGAAACTAGTCGGGTCATCATCTTCCATGATGCAATCCTTGCTTCCACCATCAATGAGAAAACCGTAGTATCTCTCAGGTGGATGAGAAACCCTGCTAGATCGGCGGAGAGGCTGGGGTTCGTCGGGTACTACTGAATCTTCTGGTTCCAACAAATCATCAGTTGCGGTTTGTGGTGCTGGAACCTCTTCCAGCTCTACCTCTCTGCCACTAATTTCTTTTGCAAGAAATTCCTTTTCCAAAAAGGTGACATGTTGAGCAACAAATACTTTTTGTTCCTCAGCGTGGTAGAAAAAATATCCTTGGGAATTCTTTGGATATCCCACAAATTTGCAAAGGACTGATCGTGCCTCGAGTTTGTCCGGATTTTGTCTTTTGACATAGGCCGGATAACCCCATATCTTAACTCGTTTAAAATATGGTCTCTTCCCACTCCATATCTCATATGGTGTGGTAGGTACAGATTTAGACGGAACTAGATTCAATATGTATATGGCTGTCTCAAGCGCATACCCCCAGAAGGAAATAGGTAACTCAGCATCGCTCATCATAGATCGCACCATATCTAATAGGGTCCGATTCCTTCGTTCCGATACACCGTTGTGCTGTGGTGTATAAGGAGGAGTAAGCTGAGAGAGAATCCCATTCTATTTTAGATAATCCAGAAAATCATTGCTCAAGTATTCTCCTCCTCGATCAGATCGAAGGATCTTAATACTTTTGCCCGTTTGGTTCTCTACTTCGTGCTTATATTCTCTGAATTTCTCAAAAGCTTCAGACTTGTGTTCAACAGGAACACATGCCCGTATCTAGAGAGATCGTCAGTGAATGTAATAAAGTAGGAAGAACCGTTCCTGGCATGCGTAGACATGGGACCGCATACATCACTATGTACCAGTCCTAAGAGTTCGGTAACTCTTTCTCCGTGTCCACTAAACGGAGCTTTGGTCATTTTTCCTTTGAGACATGAATGGAAAGTATCATAAGATGAAAATTCAAATGAATTCAAATATCCATTTTTATGTAACTTAGCTAGCCGTGTCTCATTGATATGGCCAAGTCTACAATGCCACAAGAAAGATTCGTTCATTTCTGAACTTTTCCTCTTGTGTGTGTTTTGTATATTGAGGATTGTATTCTGATTTAAAATGAATATGCCATTATGTAACGAGCCTGATGCAATCAACTTTTGATCTAGGAATATGTTCATAACATTATCCTTTACTACAAAATTATATCCTTCTTTACTTAATAAAGAAACTGATATAATGTTGCACATCATGTTCGGTATATAATAGCACTCATTTAGAATCAGTGTATTACGACTTGGCAATACAAGGTGATATTCGCCAACTGCTTTGGCTGCAATACTTGCACCGTTCCCTACTTGAACGGAATGATCACCTTTTCCCAGTTCTCTACCTTTACGTAGCCCATGTAACTGTTTACATATGTGGGATCCTGATCCGGTATCTAATACCCAGGACGTAGGGTGAACTGAGAAACAGTTTTCAATAACTAACACACCTGAAGAAGATGCATCAACATGCATGTTCTTTTGGGCGGCGTGAGAATCCAGATATTCTCCTGTTTCCTGTTCAGTCTTATAACTCTTATAAGAAAGAACGGGTCCAACGTTCCCCTGCTCAGTATAATAAGCGAGTTCAGTCAATACATTCATATTATTATCTTGATTATGGCCTGACATGGTCGCAACCTGGAGAGAGAGAGAAGAAAACACTTTAGTGTATGCTCTTACAAGATTAGATTGGTTATTATCTTATCTAATCAGGATGTCTCCCACTGTTTTTATCAAATCTACCTTCAAACCCTAAAAGGTAAGATTAGCCGGGATTAATTACACCCTACAATTTCGTCAATCTTTCAGCCAGATCAGTGTCGGTACTTTGAGGGAGGTTCCCCGTGCTTTCGCACGGACCTAATTAAAGTAAACCTCGTTTTCCCAGAGGCGTAACCCCGTTAACACTTTTCTAGACACCTACTTGATCGACTAATTGTCCTGTGTAAAACTCTCCCAGGAGTAACTCTTACTCGCAGTGGGTATCGGGATCCAACTATCTCATAGAAGGTATGCAATCTCATTGCAAATTTCAACACTTGAAATTCCCGATAATATTTTGTCTCTAGCGATCTATGACCTTGACTAAGTCAACAAACCATAAATCGCAAGTCAAGTTCAACCCGTACATTTCTCGATTGAATTAAACCCATCCGTACGACCTTTGACTGAGTCAACAAGGCCGTGCGAATACCCTAATCCAATCACATCTCATGTTTTAGCAGATAAACACTACTTAGCTACCGTACATTACGCCTTGACTAAGTCAACAAACATAGCACGAATACTAAATAATATCTATCTGAAATGACGGAGGGCTACGCAGGTTTTTTCAGAAAATCCATTAGCGTAATGAACTTGATATCGTCGTAGAATCATGTGAAATTTTGAAATGGAGTGTTTTTTAGGCTTTCATTAGTTTTGCTAAAGAGGTCACTCCCGGTGAAGGGATCTCGGCTCTTTCCTCATCGAATAAGGTGCAGGACATATCTTATATATCACTGTGCAAAGCAAAACCCTAAAAGCAATTAAAAGACAAACCGAGTTTTGTAGCATCTGCCAGTTTCGCTAAAGAGGTCACTCCCGGTGAAGGGATTTCGGCTCTTTCCTCATCGAATAAGGTGCAGGGTATATCATATATACCGCTATGCAAAGCAAAACTGTAGCTACCCTTTTTATAAAGTTTTGATTCTACAACATCTTTTAGGTTTCTTTTCTTTTCATTAATCTCATTAATAAAAATCCCATCAGCTTATGCTTCCTAAGCATCACAGATAAATACGACGTACACTTATGCCATCAGCATTCGCCTCGATGTCCCCTCGTGCACCGTTAGGTTAGATAACTAACGACAGAGCAGGGCGGGCTAGTGCGGGTGTAAAACATAAGTAACGTCTATATAATATATCATATATACTATATACTGTATCCATCACAACATATCAAATGATCACATCACAGATATCGCAGCAGAAACATAGATAACATGTGGGATATACTAGGACGTCCGTATTTAGTATTTAGCCAACAATAGAAAATACGGATTCCACAGTCGCGATGAATAGCCAAGCCCACACCCTGGACCCCTACGAGAGCGGCAAGCGACCCTACCAATTCTGGAGTTTAGGATACCCGGTCTCGACTCCTCGAGATGGCCTCCCACTGAACCCCAAAACCCGGTCACGTGTGCTCCCCTCCTTGGGTCCATCCTAATGCGGAAAAGTAAATAATATAAACACTGGTGGCATCAACCTCAACCTGGAAGTGCCCCAAATAAAAGAATATTACATTATAATTGAATTTACATGAATGAAAATATAAAACTCTCATCTCACATAAAACCCCCGGCTATTCAATCGAGACAATCCTGCACATCATATCTCAGCAACACATAATATCTCATATCATCAACGTAAGTAAGTATGCATACACCGATCGTCGTCGATGTATAGCAACGACAACCGGCAATACAACTACATACTACACTTACGGTCACAGAAAAGAAATTGTAAAACTACAATATTTGGAATCCACAATCACTTTAGACATCGTAAATCTGAAATATCACATACTTCGCATTTCATGCCTAACACAATGAATTCCACATATTGTATCACATTCCAGATAAATAGACAGTATTAAACTTTTCGAACAGATAATCAAATACCCAGAATTTCCCAAACAGCTCAACACTTGAGCGGAGTTCAAATAATCCCAGAATATGTCACAGTACCAGTGATCCAGCCGTAGAAGGGTCAAGCCAACGCCTCACATGTGGCACGCCGTACTGCCCCAAACCCGAAGGTTCAAAAGGCAGTTCAAGACGGTCACATAATCGAGTTAAGGTTTGTTGTCTTCTAGAGGGTCCACCGTGTTACTTGCACATTTTTCCGAAAGATTTAAACTCGAGAAAAGATTCAACACTTGAAATTTTTTTTGTGTTGTGAAAAAGTGAGTTAATGATATTCGTTCGAACTTTTTAACAGTTTCTAAATATCCGGAAAAACAATAACGAATTTAAAATTCCCGATCGAATCGACGATTACAAAATAAACCCCAGAATACTCAACACTTGAGTCAGATTAAAAATACCCATAAAATAGTAAACACAGAGACAAGAATTACTGTGAAAACATACGTACCTAATACCCTTACATTGCCGCGGAACCGCCGCTAAAGGTGGGTCATTGCCGCGGTTCCGCGGCCGTATAGTGGAATTGGGGGCACGTGTTTCACCATAATTCTTATATTTTCCTGTTGATTGTTTTAGGTATTTTTAATTCTGGAAAAACCCAGATTTTAAAAAATGTACAGAGAGGAGTTTTAAATGTCGTATTCGGGTTCGAACGGGGTTTTAACTTCGTTAACACATCGCCTAATGCTCTAGCTAGGCTCTGATACCACTGTAGGGTTCCTAGGCACACTTGTGAAGGTTCATAAAGCATCAAACATGCCCGAATAAAATTTTACATGTGCCGAACAACCCAAAGACGGGATCTTTGCTAGATTTTTTGGGTTTAGCATGCAAGATGATATCTTTAAAGCTAAGTGTGAGGGATTGCAACCTTTGTAGTCCGCTCCTTCGCTTCACAAGCTCCGAGTAGAAGTCCCTTCGCCACGATCCACGATCTCCCGGACTCAAGAGAGGCTCCACGACTCGAACGATCCATGCTTGCTTGATGTGTTCCGATTCTCCGATGATCTACGTCGAAGTTGCTATAACCCAAGCTTTCTCACTCTAAAGAGATGAACACCCAAATCTAATGGGCTAGATTAGATGAGGATGATGGAGTAGTATTTATGCTTTATTTTTAATTCACTTTCTTACAAGAAATCATCACAAAAGAATTAACTAGTAAGCTTTTTCTTTTTTGAACTTGAGAGAGAAGAAGATGATGAATGAAAGAATAATCCTTTTGTGATGAATAGTATTCAAGTGTATATGATTGATTATCTAACCATGGTCAAGGATGATAGGATAAAAGTTGTAGAGAATAAACTAGAGTTAGGGTTTAGTTAGGTTAAGGATAAGTATCAACCATAATATCTTAACCAAGACAAAATAGAATCCTTCTAGAATGAACAAGAAGAAGCTAACCCTAATCAAACCCTAATCCCTTTTTATCATCCTTAAACATGTTTTATAATAAATCATATTATGTCACAATAATATATATCACATATATATTATATATTTGCAACAAAAGAAAATAATACATTTAACATATATCGCATATATATCAATGTATTAATCCGGTGAGAAAATGAAATAATAAAGCGAGCCAATATTAGATAATGTAATACAATATATCATATATATCATTATACATTAAATCATCGAATCAACACTTGATCCAACGATCCGGCTATATCGAATATAACCGACTAATAAAACATGTACCGATTCATCGAATCAACACTTGATCCGATGTCCCGATTCATATCTAAATATCGCGAGAATATAATACGGTATCTCATATCGCATTATCCTCGGTTTTGCACATATCACATATGTGCCTATACTCCGTTTTGCCTGAGCCAAGAAAGCTCTGTGTAGGACTCTAAAGAATCGTCAATACGCTGGTAGCAGGTGATGATCATATCAAACACCCACAAGATGCAAGCGGTCAGCTAAACGTAACAACCACCCAGGTATTGAGCGATCAGAAGATCAACAAGCTAGCCTGTCCGTTCTCCTGTGAATCCAATCAGTAACACTCCCGTACAGTCCGGTCTGTTCGTCTGATATGTCGCATATCAAGTCTAGGGGTGGTATACATCAGACCCCAGTAACCGATAAGTCGTGTCGATGTGAGGCTCATAACAGGTCGAGAAACATACTAGTAACACTTACCAGTATATCTCTATATCAGCCCTGGCCAGGGACTTCCAGTTATAGCCAATCGAACACAGCACGACATCAACTCCCTATACCGGGAGAAATGAATCCCCTCCTATCGCTCATTGCCTCCATGTGATTCGGGACTGTACCCAAAAGCCACCGTTTTGCACGCCCTATTGGACGTGGTAAGGTGGAAATAAAAGCACAGTGGGAATCACACAAGACTCTATTACGATCTCGGGTCTACAGACTACCCTGTACCAGTGTCACCGGAGAACTGCCATCTGACGTGTGGTATATCACCATCTGGGAGTTCTCGGCGAGTCCGTCCAGTGTACCCAATCTCCACTGAGCACCCGTACACCATCCTTGATGTCAAACACCGAT
Organism: Agapanthus africanus; assembly: GCA_030015575.1. NCBI lineage: Eukaryota > Viridiplantae > Streptophyta > Magnoliopsida > Asparagales > Amaryllidaceae > Agapanthus > Agapanthus africanus. Next base: position 245,023,285 of record JASDDO010000004.1, read on the forward strand.
GGATATGGGATCATCCATCGCCCATCATATGGGTCAAGATGCGTATACGCTAGTCTACTCTGGTGTATCGATGCCCTGTCTCGATATACCCTCAACTAGGAACATTTATAGGATGTACTCATCGACTATCGTGGCCCCACTAGTATGATCTCATCATAATCCCAGTAGTCGAGTACAAATCCTAAGGGCTTTATCAACATGTGAGAGAAAGACAGTAAACCAATACAAGTTAACATGTTAAGATAAAGTGAAACCAAATAGCATACTATCATGACGAGCAAGAAAGTCCTCTCTGTATATATCCAAGCATCCATCATAATATACATCATATGCACAACAATGGCCTCTAGGGCATATACATAACTAACATTACTTTGCCATCTTTCTAATCCCTTTATTTGTCTTTACTTATTACCTTCTGTACACCACACTTAGGATAATTGGTTTTCTTCCTTCCACACCTTTCGGCACCTGCCTATGGTTTGGAAGAAGACTATCCATTAAGCGCAACAGGTGTACCCTCTCCTAATCCTAGGAGCCCTCACAATCTGAGAGAAGGTAAAAGGAAAAGACAACTAAATAGTCCTATTCAATTTCTCCAGAACCGGAAACCATCCTCGAATTTGAAACAAGTTTTTTCGAGTTCGTATATAACTATACGATGGTCATATCCAATAACTGTGGATCTTCGTAGTGATACGGAATGTTACGGAGAAATGCAAAGGGTAAAAGTAGGAGTGGCAATGAAGTATGCAACTTTGACAATCCAAAGGCCAGTGTTTTAAGAAAGTTCGGTCAACTTGGTTCCTGAGTTATAGTCTAGGGTTGGGACATGGTCGCTGCCAAAGAGAGAGATAAAACAAACACTCTGCGTGCACTCTAACTTAGATCAAAATGGTTAATCACTTTATCTAATCAGGATGTCTCCCACGGTATCCTCAAATTCTCTTCCAAACCTGAAAGAAGATTTAGTCGGGATCATTTAAAATCACCCCAGGAGTAAACCAACTCATCAGTGGATATCGGGATCCAACTATCATCGCATGATAACCTGATGGAATCCACTCAAGTTATTACATTCCAGAAGGTATGCGCATGCCTGGCAAGTTTCCTGTATCTTTGAAACTCCCGATGTGATTTTTACCCCATGCTCTTATGACCTTGACGAAGGCCAACATATCATAAGTCACATGTCAAGTTCTACCCGTCATTGTCCAGGTTAATTTGAACTCACCCATACATACCCTTGACGAAGGTCAAAATAGTAGTACGATTGTCCCAAACCAACGCATCTATCTATGCAACAGAAAGGTAACAAGCAGCTACCATACACTATGCCTTGACGAACGCCAACAAACATAGCATGAATACTAAGTGCTACCCGTCTAAAATTACGGAGGGCTACGAATGGTTTTTAGCGAAAAACCTTTAACGTAATGAACTTGATATCGTTGATGGAACCGGATAGCTTTTTACAAATATATAGTAGTGAAAACCTTTGCTAAAGAGGTCACTCCCGGTGAAGGGATCTCGGCTCTTTCCTCGTAGAATGAGGTGCAGGATATTCAAACTGAATACCACGATGAAAAACAAAAAGTAATCAACTATAGTGAAGTCATTACCCTGATGCAAACTTCTGCCTAAGGGGTCATTCCTGATGAAAGGATCTCGGCCCTTGCCTCCTCGAATGAGGTGCTGGATATTCTTAACCGAATACCACGGTGCAAAACAAAAGAAAACATCCTTGTAATAACAGCTTTTGAAAATTTGTTCCTACAACATCGAATAGGTCTATTTTCCTTTCATTGATCTAAATCAACGCAGTCCCATCAATTAATCACAACACAAAAGAACGAAAATATGATGTACGTATATGCCATCCGCATTCGCCATTAGGCCCCGTCATCACCCGTTAGGTTACTTAACTAATGATAGAGTGGGTGCTGGACTAGCGCGGGTGTAAAACATATACAACATCTACTAGTATATATATAGCGATATATAATAATCGTTCCAGGCGGGATAAATGCAATATCACAGATAAGAAATAAGCATCCCAGAAAAATACAGATAATCTGGGAGCCCCGGGTTTCCTTTGAGCCGCAAGTGAAACCCGACATTCCCGTGGTCGTGTGGATAGCCTGCGCAATGAAAACCCAGAACCCTATGAGCGCGGCAAGTCACCCGCCAAAACCAGAAGTGAGGCAACCCTCTTCATCAAAGTGAATGGGCCACCCGGCGCTTCACGGAATCCGGTAACTTGAGCACTCCTCCTTGGGTCGACCTGTACCCCTTATGAGTGCGGCGAATAGCCCGCCAATTCTAGAGTGAGGCCCCCTCCGTCTGAACTCTATAAGATGTGGGTCCGTTTCCCTCTAGAACCCGGCTATCCGTGCACATCACCGTGGGGTAATCCTAGTACAGAAAAGAAAATATGTTCAACGGTGACATCGACCTCAACCCGGTCCTGCCCCAAACAAATAATATAAAAACAGGCAGTGACGGAAGTCTACATGTCGGATGCTCGCCCCGCAATATCAAATGTACAAATGAAACTAAACTGCACTATCATTGCACCCAAGGCTATCCATCACGACAATCCGCACAAACCATAACCAGATTTATCCACAGAAACAAGTAACCAAATCAAGTGTGTAACCCCGTCTAATTGAGCATATAGCAATTAGACAACGTTACCAACACATCCACGCATGCAAAAAAAGTCACGACATTAGAATTCCAAAACACAATTAGCGCACATCCCAAATATACTAGGGATCAAAAACCAAGTGCACTAAACATCCAAAAAAATCGAGTTTTGAGCCAATTCGGAGGTCCAAATCAAAATGAAACGCGCCCGAACCTTCGCAAGGAGTTAGAGCATAAAATTAACTTCGAGTCGGGGGGCCTAGAGGGGGTACCCTACCCTCGAGGCCACCACGAGGTGGCTAGACCCGAAACTGCCCATGCAGGGGCAGTTTCGGGTCCCCACCCCAAGACCACCTTGTGGTGGTCTTGGAGAGTGGACCCAACCGTTTGGTCCCCCTTCGGGGTCTCCCCGGGGTGCCCACGCAGCACCCCGTGGCTTCTCGGTTCAAACCGAGAGCCCGCAAGGTGTGCAAACATCTCAAAACTCAAAAATTCGTGACTGTTTTTTCGACAGTTTTCGATGCCCGAAAAAACGTGGATTCTAATGTCGCAACTAGCTAGTTTAAGGTGTTTGGGTGGCTCTGATACCATGTTGGGTTTTTCCGGCGACCCGGCCATCTTTCCGTGGCCAAATGCGGAACAAAAACTTTTAAAACTTTGGCGCAAGAAAAACCCGCACAAGATCGAACTAAAAACCCTATACTAGCAAACATGCAAAGAGGAGTTTAGAGAGGTTATACCGATCGATCCATGTCCTTCGGTCTTCAACCTCTGTCCAAGCTTCTCGCAGCTGCCCCCGGACAAGTTCGCTCTCCGGTCTCCCTCGTCGAAGACGATCCACGTCGAGGATTCTTAATACGGGCTCCCGCTTCAAAACCGAAGCAACTCGGACATCAAGTTTTGCTAGCCGAGATGTCCAAGGTGAAGTAGAGATAGTGTGTGATCATTTTGTCTCAAGACATCCATGTATTCTCAACACATGAGAGGGTATAGATGGAGGTTGAAGAAGATGCCCATTGGTGTATGAAGTGTGAGCTCAAGACTTAGCATCAAAAGAAAAAGAAAGCAACTCATGAAAGGAAATGGAGTGGTGCCCTCTCCTTTTGTGTGATCAATTATGAGGTATTTGTGTATTACAACTTAAGAAATATCATCTCTCATGCCTCCAAAAATATCTCATAAAAATAATAAAATAACAAGCATGGCACAAAGAAACACACTATGAGTCACCATGGCATAATAAATGCTACAAGCCAAAACTTAAGCTCACAATTTCCATCACAACAATATTTAAACATTAAGCTAAATTTTTAAATGAAAAAGGAAATGGCATCTTCAAAAGTAATCTTGTAACGGATTACAAGAATACCCCTCATCTGTATATACATAGCTGCATCCGTATTCCGACTGAATACGAATACAATGAGACGAAAATAATCCAACAATCTAATACTAGGATCCGGCTTAAACCAAAGCCCACTAGTATGATCCGTCCGATCATGATCCATGCACAAGTGCACGTATATGATCGAACCCTGCCATAAAACCATACGGCCTCTACAACGTTTCGCCCGAACCAGAGAAACTCTCTGTGCTGGACTCTAAAGACTCGTCAATACGCTGGAAGTGGGTTTAACCACAAGCACGTCAGTGGCACTAGCTGTACATAACGGCTGCCCAGGTATTGAGCGAAAGGGAAGCCGATGAGTCAACTCATCCTGAAACCCTACCGAGCCTGACAGTGACAATATCTGTACAGTCCGGTCCGTTCGTCTATGGGTATCGCATATTGGATCTAGGGGTGGATAAAGTCAGACCCCTAATAACGCGATATTTAGTGTCGGTATGAAGCCCATCACCACCGGAGAAACTACTGATCCGAATCAGTAATTCTCGACTACCTTGGCCAAGGATTTCTGGTGATGGCCACCCGTGCACACCGCGATCTCTACCCCCAATACCGGGAGAGACGAATCCCCTGACGATCCGCTCACTACCTCCATGTGGCTCGGGACTGTACCCAACTAAAACCTGTTTGCACGACTCCTTTGAGCCGTGGTAGGTGTTAGTGTATATGCCCTAGAGGCCATTACTGTATCATACTAGTCTGTATATTACTTGATGGAAGCTTGGGATATTCACAGTTGTATAGACAATCTTGCTCAAAATGGTAGTATGCTACTTGGTTTGTCTCTACTTCAATATGTGCATGTGTTTCTTTTGGCATATCGCTTATACATATTAGTAGAGCCCTTAGGATCTTTGCTTGATTACCAGCGTTGTGATGGCAGTCACACTAGTGGGGGCTGGGTAATCTACAAGCACATCCTTATACAGGTCCCTAGTCGTAGGATTATCGAGACGGGGCATCGATACTCCGGAGTAGACTAGCATATACGCTTCTCATCCCAGCACGGGAGACGGTATGTCCTACAGCCGTCAGTACGTCGTACTTGAGATAGTATGCGGGTGCTCGTTAGGTTACGAGTATACTGGACAGGACTCGTCGGGAACTGTTGGTTGGTATTATACCTATCGTCAGTTATCAGTTCCCAGGTGACATGATTACAGCTTAGTCCGCTGACTTGACACTGTCACTTCGCCTCGAGTGTGTTCCCACTGTACTTAGATTACTACCCTACCACGGCTCAAAGGAGTCGTGCAAACAGGTAGTAGTTGGGTGCAGTCCCGAAGCACTTGGAGGCAGTGACGGTTAGACAGGATTCGTCTCTCCCAGTATTGGGGGTTGATATCGCGCAGTGTCTAGGAGAGCCATTACACAAGTAGTCCCTGGCCAGGGCAAGCGAGATATACTGGTAGGTTTCCAGTGTTATCTCAGGGTGTTCTGGGCTACACTCCGACACGACTTGTACCGCTATTAGGGGACTGACGTTTACCACCCCATAGGCCCGCCATGCGATATTCTCAGACGAACGGACCGGACTGTACGGAGATTGTCACATACAGGCTCAGTAGGAGTTCGGATGGGTTTACCTCGTCGGCCTTCTTGTCGACATCTACCTGGGGACCGTTACGTACAGCTAGTGCCGCTTGCGGTCTGTGGTTAAACCCACTGCCGGCGTAGTGTCGAGTCTTTAGAGTCCCACGCAGAGAGTTTCCCTGTACTGAGCGAAACGTGTAGTAGCCATATGGTTTTATGGAAGGGCTACGATCACTTACGTGCACTTGTGTGCGTATGCTGTTCGGGCAGGCAATACTAGTGGGCTTTGGTTTAAGCTGGATCCTAGTATTGTACGGATGGATTTGTTTTGTCTTCTGTGCATCCGCATTCTACGGAATGCGGATGCGGGTGTGTATGCACAGTTTTGAGGAGCAAAAAAGGAGGAGGTGCCTCATTAGGGTTTTGATAGTTGATTCAGTCAAAACCATAATGAGGCGGGCTCATTAGGGTTTTGGCAGTTGGTTCGGTCAAAACCATTATGAGCCGGGGATATTACTTACTAATCTTTTTAGTGATAATTATGTTATAGCTAATTGCTTTGACCATTTGGCCATACTTGACTTTGTTGACCGTTTGACCAAAGTTGACTTGGATCATCATGAGAGGTCTAGAGTTTTCATTGGATTTCTTTTATTTTTGGATTATGAAAATGGTCAATTCAAATGTAGCCATCAACTTTATCATGAAAGGATTAGTAATGATGATGTTTGTGTATTATTGCAACCATGGTTCATTCTCTTTGGTTCATAATTCATTTCTCATTCTCTCTCTTGAAAAGAAATGAGAAAGCTCCATGGTTATTCTCCTTCATCTTCCTCCTCTTGAAAAATTCCTTTGATCTCATGTGTTGAGAGAAAAAGGATCCAAATGGACAAACACTTCCATCTATCTCTTCTACACATCCTAGGACATCAAGACTAGCGATCTTGTTGCCCTAGTTGCCTCGGCTCGAGGTGGAGCTCGGAGCACAACTCTCGGGTGGATCGTCTTCGACTCAAGAAGGCCGCGGAGGTGACCAAGATCCGGATCGATCCTCGGAGCTTGGATGGACGAGCAGGACAGCGGAGAGAAGACCCGAAGGACCGGTATCGTAAGGTATAATCTCTATGGCATAGTAGATAGTACCTCTTGTAGTTTGCTAGTTTGTAGTTTAGCGAAGATCCTTCTTTTAGTCCATGTTGCCTTTGCGCCAAAAATTGTTTTTCGCCTTTTCCGCCTCCCCTTAAGAACCGGGGTGAGCAACGTGGACTTACAGTGGTATCAGAGCCTAGCTAAACACAAACTAGCTTGTTAGCAAAGTATTTAGAATTTCGATCGGAAAAAAATCGCAAAACATGTCCACAAAAATCAACTTTCTGTCAATTTTTTATACTGCTCAAAAAACTATTTAACATACATGAAAAATCGGCTCAGAGTTTTCTAAAAACACCCACCAAAAACGATCCATTGACTCGGTCAAAGCGCCGCGGTTCCGCGGCAAGAATATGCTTCTTGCCGCGGATCCGCGGCCGAGTTGACTCGGCCGTGGACCGTTTTTGGTGCAGTGTTATTAGTTGGATGTTTTGGGATTTTTAGTATAGTTTGTTTCTGCACAGATTTTCCAGAGAACAAATTTTGTTTTTGGGGTGGTTACAAATCCGCATTTTGATCGAAATTCCGTAGACTTTGGCTAATGGATTTTATCTGTGATGTGATATATGTATTGAACGTCTGCTAATCGCTATACGTCGATTAGTGGGGGTTATACATATCTGTGATCTGTAATGTTGATGGTATGTGTATATGAATTCGTTGGATTGTCGCGGATGAATAGCCGGGGGTTGTGAGATGAGAGTTTTTTCTTTATCTTTCAATTCATGTAATATGTATTTGATGTAATATTATTTGTATGGCCGCACATCCGGGATGAGGTTGTAGCCGCCATTGTGTAATTTCTTTTTACTGTTTTTGCTCCTAGGATAGACCCAAGGTAGGGTGCACAAACTACCGGGTATCTCGAAGTGCCGAGTGTCCTACTCACGTTGTTGAGGGAGGTTGCTTCATTTCGGATACTTGGCAGGTAATTTGCCGCACCCGTAGGGGTCTAGGGTGGGGTATTGGCTATTCATCGCGACCGTGTAATCCGCTTTTCGTTGCAGGCTCGAACGAATCGCAGATTCCTAGTATATCCAAAGTGTTCATTTGTGATCTGGAATGGCTATCATCTCATCTGACGAATGTATATATCTATATATGATATCTATTTAGGCGTTGCTTATGTTTTGCATCCGCGCTAGTCCAGCCCCCGCTCTATCGTTAGTTAAGTAACCTAACGGGTGATGACGGGATCCCGTGTTGAATACGGATGGCATAAGCGTACGTCATATTTTCGTTGTTTTTTGCAATGGTAGGATTAAATGATGGGACGCATTAAAATTAATGCAAGAAAATAAACCAAGTAAAAGTCGTTGGAACACTTTTAAAACCACACGGTTCTTTTCAAAAACCAACTTTTAAACGCGGAGCTTGAACCACTCCTTTTAAAAGCTATCTCGTTCCATCGATTATATAAAGTTCACTACGTTCACGGTTTCGCCAAAACCATTCGTAGCCCTCCGTCATTTCGTATGAATATTCAATAGTATTCAAGCTATGCTTGTTGACCTTCGTAAAGGCATAGTGATTGGTAGCTGTTGGGTGTTCATATGTAGCATAGATAGATGCGTTGGTTTGGGACAGTCGTATTACCTTGTTTACCTTCGTCAAGGGTATATACGGGTGGGTTCAAATTAACCTGGACAATGACGGGTAGAACTTGACATGTGACTTATGACTTGTTGACCTTCGTCAAGGTCATAAGAGCATGGGGCAAAAATCCACATCGGGAGTTTCTAAAGAAACTGAAACTTGCTAGTTCTGCATACCATTTGGTGTGTGATGATTCTGGTAGGATTCCTTCAGTTTTGTCACGCGATGATATTTGGATCCCGATCCTACTGTGAGTATATGCTACTCCTCGGGAACTTTTTCACTTAACGATCAATGCTATAAACCAAGTAGGTGTCTAGAAAGGTGTTAGCGGGGCTACGCCCCCAGGGAAAAGAGGTTACTTAATTAAGGAACTTTGCGAAAGCGTTGGAAAACCTCCCTCGAAGTACCGACACTGGCCTGGCTGAACGGTTAAGCAAGTATTGTACGGTGAGATTGATCCCGACTAATTCTTCCTTTATGGTTTGAGGAGGGATTCGAGAGACAGTGGGAGCCATCCTGTTTAGATAAATTAAAAACCAATCTAAACTTGCAAGAGCATCATGCTAAGTGTTTTCTTCTCTCTCTCTTAATTGCAGCGACCCAGTGACCAGACATAGGTTACATCTAGATAATAAAATGACTGAATCTGACTGTTATGACTGGCAAAGGTCTGTCCAGATGTCCATTGCCCATGACAAGCTGGGACACCTCTTGACTGATCCAACCCCTGCCGTCTCAGGTCCAGTTTTCCCTGTCACGGATATTCATATCCGCAAGACATCGGAAAAAGACTGTGCGAAACCCAAGTGCCTCGTGTTAGCCTCAGTTGATGGTGCATACCAGAGGCAGCACGAGAAGATAGACTTAGTTTCTATCTTCCTCCATAACAAAGATTTATATAGAGAGAAATCTCGTATCGCAAGATATGAGACCTCGAACGAATTGCTTCCAGCGAGGTTGGCTATCGGGTCCTCTGTAGGGGACAACGTCCTTACAGAGACCAGCTATTTTGTGCTCATGGACCTGAAGACCACGTTGAAGAACGGGTCAGATGATGACTTGATTCTACAGTCTCTACCTTCTACCCAGAAAGAAACCAGGGAAGAAGGAGGAGAGGAAAGGGCAGAAGTTTCAGGACTGGATGTAGTAAAAGAAGGACGTTCCTATTGTTACGGGAATGAATATTGGCAGAAGGATTGCAGGGCTAGCAAAGCCAGTAGCCAGGATTCGAAGCATGTTGTGGCTTTGGCTTCGGGTGTGTTTGTTGTTGGAGATAGTGCCCTCAGAATCAATTATTGGATCACAGGTACGTGATTGCAATGATTGAGGGAGGACCTATCCCGGTAGGACAGTCTTACTCAAGATGATAGTATGCTATCTGGTTTATCTTTATCATCGTGTACTGCTTTAGGTGACCCTACAGGTCACTATTGCACGTTGATAGAGCCCCAAGGATTCTTGCTTGACTACCGGCAGTATGAGGGCGATCATATACGTGGGAGCTGGGGTCTATAAGCACATCCTTAAAAGGTCCCTAGTCGTGGGAGTTTCGAGATAGGGCATCGATACTCCAGAGTAGACTAGTGTATACAGTCGAGACCCCGACGAGGGGCGGTGGCCGGTCTCACAAGCCACTGGTGTCAGTTGGATCACCTAAGATGTATACAGGTGCTCATTGGGCTATGAGTACACCGGACAGAACTCGCCGGGAACCTGCTAGTTGGTATTATACCTGACGTCAGATAGCAGTTCCCTGGTGACATGTGTGCAGGTTAGTTCATCGACCTGAGATCGTCATTTGTCTCGTGTGAGTTCCCACAGTGCTTTGATTACTACCCTACCACGGCTCAAAGGAGTCGTGCAAACAGGTTTTAGTTGGGTACAGTCCCGAGCCACATGGAGGCAGTGAGCTGATCTGCAGGGGTTCGTCTCTCCCGGTTTTGGGGGTGAGGTCGCGCTGTGTCTATGAGAGCCAGTACATGAAAAGTCCTTGGCCAAGGCAGGAGATTTGCTGGTAGGTATTCCAGTAGTATCTCAGGATGTTCTGGGCAGATCTCCGACACGACTTGTACCGCTTTTGGGGGTCTGACTTTTACCAACCCCCTAGGCCCGCCATGCGATGCTCATAGACGAACGGACCGGACTGTACGGATATTGTCACTGACAGGCTCAGTAGGGTGTCAGGATGAGTTCGCTCACAGACGTCCCTTTTTGTCAATAGCTGGTAGCCCGTCACGTATGGCTAATACCTCTAACGTGCTAGTGGTTAAATCCACAGCCATAGTATTGACGAGTCTTTAGAGTCCCCCACAGACAGTTACTCAAGTTTCGGGCGAAACGCTGTAGAGGCCGTATGGAGATATGGCAGGGTTCGATCAGATACGTGCGGTATTGCACGGATCACGATCGGACGGTTAATACTAGCGGGCATTGGTTTAAGCCGGATCCTAGTATAGTAAAGTGTAGGTGTTGTCTCATTGCATTTGTATTCGATCGGAATACAGATGCGGGTGTGTATACACAGTACCGGGGTTTTCCTGTAATTTATTACGGGATCAGTTTTCTGGAGTTGCCAGTTTGTTTTCCTGTTTCTGCCATTTTCCTTTGTATCTTTCTTTGGCCGAAATATGATGGAGGAGGCCATATTTGCATTGTGCAAATAAGCATTCTTGGAGGGTTGTTTTTGCATATTGTTGGATCATCATTGCTTGACTTTCTTTTGTTCATGATGGTTCATCATGACTTGGCTTTGGGTGATGATGATGGGTTATGATGGTGGGTTTGGTGTGTTGGTTTTTGATAGTAATCATTCCTTATCATCATCACATTTTTCCCTCTTGCATTATGGTTGTTCTCTCTCACTCCCCTCTCTTTTTCATTCCCACATACATGGCCGGCCTTGAAGAAAGAGGGCTGTCCCAAATTTTTGTGAGGGAAATTTTGTTCTTTTGGCTTCACAAAATCCATTTAGCTCCTCCTCCAAAAGCATATATCTCATACCTCCACTATATGGCAACTTCCTCTACCCCAATAGAGAAAAAGAGCACTACACATTCTACAGCAAACCTTGGGCATGTCGACTAGCCAACTTCGTGCCCGAGTTGCCTCGGACCAGAGGCGGGAGCCCGTAAAAGAAGCCGGCGACGTGGTACCCTTCCGGCGACGTGGTGGAGACCGGAGATTCCGCGGGGAGATCGGGACGACGACGAGAAGACCGAAGGACACGGATCGCTCGGTATATCTCTCTACCCCCTTCTCTAGATTAGCAAGGACTAGATTAATGGCACGATCCGGGTTTATAGTGCGCGGTGGTGCCGGTTTAAAATGTAAAAGAAAACCATCGCTTCTGCATTTTGGCCTCGGGATGACGGCCGGGGCGCCGCCGTGCACTTACAGTGGTATCAGAGCCTCTCCATTAACCTAATCTAGCTTGGTCTAATGTGTTTACTCTTTCGATCGAACAAAATTCCAAAAACCGCGTTTTCATGTGCATCAGTTTCTGTCGAATTTTTTTTGGCTCCAAAAATTTTTCAGGTAGTTGCAGAATGATGTGCAGGAAATTCTAAGCATTCTAAGAAAATTGGTCGCGTGACGTCACCATACCACCGCGGAACTGCTGCCAAACCCATGCTTGGGCCGCGGTTCCGCCGCAGTATTGACTGTTCATTGGACCAAATTTTCACAGAGAGCTTCTGACTTGAAAATAGGGGTTTTGGAACATTCTTTTTGGGCCCAGATTTTCTGTGAGTGCTACAGTAGTGCTTGGGGCCCACTTGGGTAAATTTGATCGATCGAAAATGTTTAAACATGTTAGTTCACAGTATTTACATTATATCTGCGACCGTGAATGTCACTCGATCGGTAAATCCTGTCTAACTGCTATAGCCCGGTTAGACGGATTTGCGAACGTGACATTCACGTTGATGTTCTGTGATTGTGCTGTGATGTTGCGGATTGGTCGTGGGGGATAGCCTGGATGCATTGGTAGTACAGTTTTTGTTGTATTATGTACATTTGATATTGCGGGGCGAGCGTCCGACATGTGGACTGCCGTCACTGCCTGATTGTATATTATTCTTTTGGGGCACAACCAGGTTGAGGTCGATGTACCCGTTGTATGTATATTTTACTTTCTGTACTAGGATTACCCCAAGGTGGGGTGCACGGATAGCCGGGTTCTAGAGGGCAACAAGCCCGCATCTCATGGCATTGAGACGGAGGGGGCTTCACTCTAGAATTGGCGGGCTATTCGCCGCACTCGTAGGGGGTACAGGTTGACCCAGGAAGGGTGCCCAAGTTACCGGATTCCATGAAGTGCCGGGTGGTCCATTCACGTTGCTGAAGGGGGCTGCCTCGCTTCAGGTTTTGGCGGGTAACTTGCCGCGCCCGTAGGGGTCTAGGATTTCATTGCACAGGCTATCCACACGACCAGGGGAACGTCGGGTTTCAGTAGCGGCTCTGTGAAACCCGGGGATCCCAAATATATGTATTGTTCTGTGATGCTTATTATATTTCTGTGATGTTGCATTTTATCACGCCTTGAGCGAAATATTATATATTGATATATATACTAGTAGATGTTATATATGTTTTGCATCCACGCTAGTCCAGTCCCCGCTCTGTCGTTAGTTAACTAACCTAACGGATAATGACGGGACCCAGTGGCGAATGCGGATGGCATATACGTACGTCATTATTTTCGTTCTTTGTGGTGTGATCAATTGATGGGACTGCATTGATTCGGATCAATGCAAACTAAACAAACCTATTTGATATTGTTGGAACAATTTTTCAAAAAGCTGTTATTGCAAGGGCGTTCTCTTTTGTTTTGCACAGTGGTATTCGGTTATGAATATCCAGCACCTCAGTCGACGAGGCAAGGGCCGAGATCCATTCACCGGGAGTGACCCCTTGGACAGAAGTTTGCGTCGGGGAAATAACTTCACTATAGTCGTCTACTTTTGCTTTGCATCGTGGTATTCAGTTGGAATATCCTGCACCTCATTCTACGGGGAAAGAGCCGAGATCCCTTCACCGGGATTGACCTCTTTAGCTAAGGTTTTCGTCACTATATTTTTATAAAAGCTATCCAGTTCCTTCAACGATATCAAGTTCATTACGTTAAAGGTTTTTCGCGCCAGAAACCATTCGTAGCCCTCCGTCGTTTCATATGGGTAGTCAATAGTATTCAACCTGTGTTTGTTGGCCAAAGTCAAGGCACAGTGTTTGGTAGCTATTGGGTATTCATATGCAGCATAGATAGATGCGTTGGTTCGGGACAGTCGTACTGCCTTGTTGGCCAAAGTCAAGGGTAGGTACGGTGGGTTCAAATTAACCTGGAGAATGACGGGTAGAACTTGACATGTGACTTATGATTTGTTGGCCAAAGTCAAGGTCATAAGAGCATGGGGCAAAAATCACATCGGGAGTTTCTAAAGAAACTGAAACTTGCCGGATATGCGCATACCTTCTGTAGTGTGATAACGTGAGCGAAGTCCGTCACGTTATCATGCGATGATAGTTGGATCCCGATTCCCACTGATGAGTTGGTTTACTCCTCGGTTGATCCCGACTAATTCTACTTTCAGGTTTGGAGAAGAATTTGACATTACAGTGGGAGGTTTCCTGATTAGATAAAGTGATAACCATTTTGATCTAGGTTAGAGTGCACGCTGAGTGTTTATTTTTCTTTCTCTCTTTGGCAGCGACCATTGACCCGACCCTAAGACTATGACTCAGTGACCAAAATTAACCGAACGTTCATAAACACTGGCTTTGGATTGTCAGAGTTGTAAACCTCATTTCCACTCCTACTTTTACCCTTTTCTTCAGGACACCCCGTATTACTACGAACATCCACTTCCATTGGACAAAACCATCGTATGGTTATATACGAACTCGAAGGAATTTATTCGAGGATGGTTTCCGGTTCTGGAGGAAACGGATAGGACTATTCAGTTGTCTTTTTCTTTTACCTTCTCTCAGGTTGCGAGTCCTCCTTGGTTTAGGAGATAGTACACCTATTACGCAAATTGGATAGTCTTCTTCCAAATCTTAGGCTGGTGCCGAACGGTGGGGAATGAAGAAAACCAATTAGCATAATGATGGTGTCCAGAAGGTATTAAGTAATGACATAACAAGGGATTAGCAAGAGGGCAAAGTAAATTGCGACTGCTATTTACGACCAAACCAAGTATTTCTTCGCCAATCCTAAATCACCTTTGTATTTCTCCAGAACACTCCGTATCACTACGAAGATCCACAGTTTATTGGATACTCCATCGTATGGTTATATACGAACTCGAAAGGAACTTGTTCCAGTTCGGGGATGGATTCTGGTTCAGGAGAAATAAGAATAAGGTTTATTCGGTTGTCTTTTATCTTCACCTTCTCTCGCATTGTGAGTGTTCCTAGGATTAGGACAGTACACCCATTATGCTTATTGGACAGTCTTCTTCCAAACCATAGGCTGGTGCGGAACGGTAGGGAAGGAAGAAAACCATTTGGCCAAAAGGGATGTACAGAAGGTAATGACTAAAGACATATAAAGGGATTTGGAAAGATGGCAAAGAATTACACGGTTACTGTTGTGAATCTGGATGATGGAAGAGGTATTGCTAAGAATACCGGGATACCCCATCGAAACATTTCAATGTTTCAGTTTCACTGTGTACTGTTAAAGGAAAACTGATTTCCCAATTAGACACTTGCTCCAGGATATGTATTTACCAGGTATGATTCTCACATCTGTATGGTTTTACAGATGATGAGTGGGAGTAAGTTATTGGGAATTAGGTGATCATCATCATTATATCGGGATTCGTTGTAATTGGTGATATTTGAGGAAGTCACCTGGGTTGTTTGCCGGTCGGCAAATATTTGGTTTTGAATATCCGCTGTTATGCACCAATTTCAAATCGATATATCTGTACGTCTATTTTCATAGAGTGAGATATACCTTTTTGAAATTATATCTATAACATTTACCTATATCAGTGGATGGTTAGGTAAGGAGCATTAAACAGCGGTGTAAGTCTTCATAACCATAGTACAGTTTTCAACCTACGACACACAAGGATTGAGTTATCAGACTCAAAGGACTTGTACAAAGTATTGTATGTTGTCCAGCGTCCATTAGGACAGAGGGGATGGTCCTCGTACTATATTCGGTTTACTTATGACTTCTCTAGTTTTTAGACAGGTGTTTCGTGGAAACACAGGGTCCGAATTTTGAGAAGTTATAGGTATATGAATAGAGTAGAGAACCAGGTATTGCAGGTATCGGGATTCTTCAAAGTGATCGAAGATGTAGATACTTGTGTATGGTATTCAATTGATAGTAATGATTAAGAGAACTTGCTTCTCTTTCGGGTTACTCATAATTGGAAGCATTCCTAAGTTGAGTAACGCTGATCGGCCTCTTTCCATTTAGTTAACATGCACTGGAGACAGCTGCATAATTTGAATCTAGTTCAATTAAATCAGTGCCTATGGTCTTATATTGGATATAGAACAGTTCGTATCTTAACGATGTTAAGGTACGGGGAGCTGTCCGGCTTATGCTTAAAACCAGACTCTGGATAACTCAAGGCATGTTTCTGTAATGGCTGTTTGTGGGTTGACCCAGGCTATGACGAGGGTTGACTTTCTACCATCTGGAAGAACAATAGTGATATTGTTCTAGACTCGCCACAGTTTTAATAAAAATGGATTTTTTCAGAAAACAGTAGTGGGAGTATGGTAGAACTGGAAGTGATTCCAGAACCACAAACGATTACTGAAAATTTAATAAGAACCTAAAGATTCAATCTGGTTTGACATTCCATTGGCCACTCCGCAGACAAGGTGGGTAACTTCAGGCATCCGAAAGGTACTCCGGTAGCCTCAAAGACGGTGACAGGGAAGTTCTTGTTTACCCAGACTTGCCATAGTTGTTGTTCCAGACTGTGAGACCCGGCAGGAGGATGAGTATAGCGTCGTTCTAAACTGGATTTAGAAGTGTACGTCTATATGACTCTGCCAGAGGGTTTTCGTAGTCAGTGGGAGCAGCGGAAGCATTGGTGGACATGTGGCTTATGTCTATTTATAGACTAAAGCAGATGTAGCGGAGATAGATCGTCTATTTCTGATATGACAGTCATAGGTTTGACTTCGTCAGAATAGGGGATGGATCTGTTGAGAAGGTAGTAGAGTGTGATGTCATGGTATTTGGATGACATACACAGAGTAGGAAGTGATATTCCTATACTACGATCGGTTATACTTTGGTCGTCACACAGTGGTTTCTCCACATAGGACTTGGACATTATATCAGACATACTGGTTACTAGATCTATGGTTTTAGATCTAGATTTGGGTAGTTTCCCAATCAGGGTACTTAGACAGCATTCTAAGAGTATTTAGAATGGACGACTCCAGGCACGGTAGTGTACCTGCAGGTGATGGAGTCACCCTCTCTAAAGGTGTCTTACAGACTAAAGGGGAGAGGGATGTGCATGATTGGCAGATCACTTGCTCAGGCAATTGAGTCAATCATGAGATGTCAAGTACCACACCAGATGTTGTTCTTGCACTAGATGCAATAAGTTGACATTGATCCTATCCTGGAGGAACAGTCGGAAGCAGTTTTAGAACATAAGTGGATGTTCTAGGGATGTGATAACGACAGCCTCTTTCGGGAGACAGTTATCATTCCAGGCTTCCAAGGTGACCTGGACGACAAGGAGGTTGTTAGAGTTATAGTTTTTCCTTCTGACAAGGGGCAGTATTTTGGACAGGTGGTCCAAGGCAATACTGAGGGAGGCATGGCGCAGGATACTGATTAAGTTCAGTTGACGATACAGTCTAAGAAGTTTGGATTTGGAGTTCATTTATGAGCTAGGTCCCATCAGACATCCATACACATTCTAAGACAGGTATTGCTCATTTCGGGAGATGGCTTTCTCCGCGAACTTGAGATATAGAGAGACATAGAAAGAAACATCAGAGCGGATCCACTCACTGAGACTATTCCTCGAACGCAATAGTTTCGCAAACGAGCTTTGTGAGACTGACAAGTAGAGGAGTTGGGTGTTCGGTATCACACGGGCTGTGAGTATGCGACATCGCAATAATTAGCCTTGAGTGCAAGTAGGAGATTGTTGCAGATAGTGCCCTCAGAGTCAATTATTGGATCACATGCACGTGATTGCAATGATTGAGGGAGGACCTATCCCGGTAGGACAGTCTTACTCAAGATGATAGTATGCTATCTGGTTTATCTTTATCATCGTGTACTGCTTTAGGTGACCCTATAGGTCACTATTGCACGTTGATAGAGCCCCTAGGATTCTTGCTTGACTACCAGCAGTATGAGGGCGATCATATACGTGGGAGCTGGGGTCTATAAGCACATCCTTAAAAGGTCCCTAGTCATGCGAGTTTCGAGATAGGGCATTGATACTCCAGAGTAGACTAGTGTATACAGTCAAGACCCCGACGAGGGGCGGTGGCCGGTCTCACAAGCCACTGGTGTTAGTTGGATCACCGAAGATGTGTACAGGTGCTCATTGGGTTATGAGTACACCGGACAGGACTTGTCGGGAACCTGCTAGTTGGTATTATACCTGACGTCAGATAGCAGTTCCATGGTGACATGTGTGCAGGTTAGTTCATCGACCTGATTTCGTCATTTGTCTTGTGTGAGTTCCCACTTTGCTTTGATTACCACCCTACCACGGCTCAAAGGAGTCGTGCAAACAGGTTTTAGTTGGATACAGTCCCGAGCCACATGGAGACAGTGAGCTGATCTGCAGGGGTTCGTCTCTCCCGGTTTTGGGGGTGAGGTGGCGCTGTGTCTAGGAGAGTCAGTACATGAAAAGTCCTTGGCCAAGGCAGGAGATATGCTGGTAGGTATTCCAGTAGTATCTCAGGGTGTTCTGGGCTGATCTCGGACACGACTTGTACCGCTTTTGGGGGTCTGACTTTTACTAACCCCCTAGGCCCGCCATGCGATGCTCATAGACGAACGGACCGGACTGTACGGATATTGTCACTGACAGTCTCAGTAGGGTGTCAGGATGAGTTCGCTCACAGACGTCCCTTTTTGTCAATAGCTGGTAGCCCGTCACGTATGGCTAATACCTCTGACGTGCTAGTGGTTAAATCCACAGCCATAGTATTGACGAGTTTTTAGAGTCCCCCACAGACAGTTACTCAAGTTTCGGGCGAAACGCTGTAGAGGCCGTATGGAGATATGGCAGGGTTCGATCAGATATGTGCGGTATTGCACGGATCACGATCGGACGGTTAATACTAGCGGGCTTTGGTTTAAGCCGGATCCTAGTATAGTACAGTGTAGATGTTGTCTCATTGCATTTGTATTCGGTCGGAATACAGATGCGGGTGTGTATACACAGTATCGAGGTTTTCCTGTAATTTATTACGGGATCAGTTTTCTGGAGTTGCCAGTTTGCTTTCCGGTTTCGGCCATTTTCCTTTGTATCTTTCTTTGGCCGAAATATGGTGGAGGAGGGCTTATTTGCATTGTGCAAATAAGCATTCTTGGAGGGTTGTTTTTGCATATTGTTGGATCATCATTGCTTGACTTTCTTTTGTTCATGATGGTTCATCATGACTTGGCTTTGGGTGATGATGATGGGTTATGATGGTGGGTTTGGAGTGTTGGTTTTTGCTAGTAATCATTCCTTATCATCATCACATTTTTCCCTCTTGCATTATGGTTGTTCTCTCTCACTCCCCTCTCATTTTCATTCCCACATACATGGCTGGCCTTGAAGAAAGAGGGCTGTCCCATATTTTTGTGAGGGAAATTTTGTTCTTTTGGCTTCACAAAATCCATTTAGCTCCTCCTCCAAAAGCATATATCTCATACCTCCACTATATGGCAACTTCCTCTACCCCAATAGAGAAAAAGAGCACTACACATTCTACAGCAAACCTTGGGCACGTCGACTCGCCAACTTCGTGCCCGAGTTGCCTCGGACCAGAGGCGGGAGCCCGTAAAAGAAGCCGGCGACGTGGTGCCCTTCCGGCGACGTGGTGAAGACCGAAGATTCCGCGGGGAGATCGGGACGACGACGAGAAGACCGAAGGACACGGATCGCTCGGTATATCTCTCTACCCCCTTCTCTAGATTAGCAAGGACTAGATTAATGGCACGATCCGGGTTTATAGTGCGCGGTGGTGCCGGTTTAAAATGTAAAAGAAAACCATCGCTTCCGCATTTTGGCCTCGAGATGACGGCCGGGGCGCCGCCGTGCACTTACATTTGTGATAAAGAACTGTATGTCAATTAACCCTACTTCTTGGGTATTGGATACCGGATCAGGATCTCACATCTGTAATTCGTTACAGGCTCTGAGAAACCGTAGGGTTATCAAGATAGGTGATATGACTCTCATGGTTGCTAACGGAATGAGCATGTATGCTGAATCCGTAGGGGAATATCATCTTGGACTGACAACTGGGCAGATATTGATTCTACGTAACTGTTTTTATGTACCAGGTGCGACTTGTAATATCATATCTGTATCCTTACTTTCTAAGGAAGGATATGATTTTACTTTTGTATGCGATGTGGTCCACATCCACCTAAATCAAGTTTTGATTGGGTCAGGTACATTAGAAAACGGAATATACGTATTAAATCAAGCTCAGATCTTCAGTGTCCAGAACACACTTAAAAGAAAGTCTCCGGAAATAAATCAGCCTTTCTTATGGCATTGTAGACTGAGTCATATTAATGAGACACGGTTGACAAAGTTACATAAAGAAGGATACTTGGATCCGTTCGAGTACCAGTCTTATGCCACTTGTGAATCTTGTCTCATGGGAAAGATGACAAAGACTCCGTTCACTGGACACGGAGAAAGAGCAAGCAAGCTTTTGGGACTCATACACCGTGACGTGTGTGGTCCAATGTCTACACATGCGCGAAGTGGTTATTCATACTTCATTACTTTCACAGATGATTTCTCTAGGTATGGACATGTCTTCCTGATGAAGCATAAATCCGAGGCCTTAGAGAAATTTCGGGAATACAAGAATGAAGTTGAAAAAAAAACAGGCAAAAGTATCAAGACACTGAGATCTGATCGAGGTGGTGAATACTTGAGTGCCGAGTTTCTGGGCTACTTAAAAGAGAATGGAATTCTCTCTTAGCTTACTCCTCCATACACACCACAACACAACGGTGTATTGGAAAGGCGGAATCGAACCCTATTGGATATGGTTCGTTCCATGATGAGTAAGGCTGAGTTACCGCGATCCTTCTGGAGTTATGCACTAGAAACAGCTGCATATCTTTTGAACCAAGTTCCTACTAAGTCAGTGCCTACCACACCATATCAGATGTGGAGTGGGAAGAAACCCTGTCTTAAACACTTTAAGACATGGGGGTGTCCAGCTTTTGTTAAAAAGCAGCATGCGGACAAGCTCGAGGCACGTTCAGTACAGTGTAAGTTTGTGGGATACCCAAAGAACTCCAAGGGGTATCTTTTCTATTATGCAGAGGAACAAAAGGTTTTTGTTTCTCGTCATGCCCGCTTCTTGGAAACTGAGTTTTTGGAAAATCAGATAAGTGGGAGCGCAATAGAACTGGAAGAAATTCCAGAACCACGAGCTATTACTGAAAGCTTAGTAGAACCAGAGGGTTCGAACGAACAAGACATTCCTACGCCGCTCCGCAGGAGTAGTAGGCAGTCTCATCCGCCCGAGAGATACTACGGTTTTCTCATAGACGGGGATAGAGAGGATTGCACTATTGATTATGGTGAGCCTACTAGCTTCCAGCAAGCCATTCAGAGCGGTGACTTGGTAAAATGGCTGGATGCAATGCGGACTGAAATGGAGTCCATGTACACCAACAAAGTTTGGACTTTGGACTTTGCTCCAGAAGGGGTAAAACCCGTAGGCTGCAAATGGATCTTCAGAAAGAAGATTGGTGTAGATGGGCAGGTTGAAACCTATAAATCTAGACTTGTTGCAAAGGGCTTTCGTCAAAGACCTGGTTTGGACTATGACGAGACCTTTTCTCCAGTGGTTATGCTCAAATCCATTCGGATCCTTCTTGCCATTACTGCCTTCCACGATTATGAAATCTGGCAGATGGAAGTAAAGACGGCTTTCCTAAATGGAAATTTAGAAGAGTGCGTCTATATGGATCAGCCGGAGGGATTCATTCAGAGTGGGAGCAGCGGTAAAGTGTGCAAGTTGCTCAAGTCTATCTATGGACTGAAACAGGCATCGTGGAGTTGGAACATCTGCTTTGATGATACTGTCAAGGAATTCGACTTTATCAAAAACCCATATGAACCATGTATTTACAGTAAGATTGTAGGGAGAACTGTGGTATTCCTCGTCTTGTACGTGGATGACATTCTCCTAATAGGAAATGATATTCCTATGCTACAGTCAGTCAAAGGATTCTTGTCATAGAAGTTCTCCATGAAAGACCTGGGCGATGCCAACTACATTCTGGGGATCCAGATCTATCATGATAGATCTAAGAGGATGTTGGGACTTTCACAGTCAAGGTACATTGACACCATACTGAAAAGATTCAGTATGGAAGATTCCAAGCGCGGTAATTTACCGACTTGTCACGGGATCACCCTCTCCAAAGAGATGTCTCCCAAGACTGATTTGGAAAGGGATCGCATGTCTATTATACCCTACGCTTCTGTGGTAGGCTCTATAATGTATGCGATGTTATGTACCAGACCAGATGTAGCATACGTATTGAGCGTTGTAAGCAGGTATCAGTCGGACCCAGGGGAGAAACACTGGATAGCGGTAAAGAACATTCTTAAGTACCTGAGAAGGACTAAGAAGATGTTCTTGGTGTATGGCGGAAAAGACCTCCAGATCGAGGTCTTTGCTGACTCCAGCTTCCAGAGTGACAAGGATGACTCCAAGTCCATGTCGGGTTATGTCTTTACCCTCAATGGAGGGGCGGTTTGCTGGAAGAGTTCCAAGCAGGAAACCGTTGCTGACTCAACTATGGAAGTGGAGTACATAACTGCTTGCGATGCCGCAAAAGAAGCTGTCTGGATGAAGAAGTTCCTCACGGAGCTTCAGGTGGTTCCTACCATTGTTGATCCAATACCGCTATATTGCGACAACAACGACGCTATAGCTTTAGCGAAGGAACCCAGGTCCCATCAGAAGTCCAGGTACATTTTGAGGCGGTACCACCTAATCAGGGAGATCGTAGATCGCCGGGAGATCGAGGTGAAGAGAGTAGATTCGTAGAATAACACTGCAGATCCACTCACAAAGGCCCTACCCCAGACTCAGTTCGAGCGGCTGATCGAGATGATAGGTCTTCGATACTGTTCATATCAGATTTATGCATTTTTATACCGCCCAATTTTTATCACATTGCTTATCGGTAGGTACTCTTGAGCCGTGTTTGCTAGTCAATTGCAGGATACATGTTCTCGGCTCTAAACGGCGAAATTCATGGAAAAGCACGACAAAATCCGGATTACTGCCAACCATAGATAAAACACGGGTCTCCGCTCTCTATCCGTATGTTGTCGCACACCAGTTTAAGGGACAAAATGGCAAATCAATGTCATTTTCATGCACAAAGCTCAATGGCAACACAAGATCCAACATATCTATGCGGAGCTCAAGAAAAATCATGGCAAAAGATCCACATCACATCACCTTTTGATTAACAGAAATTCTGGAAAAATCGTGAAGAAATTCTGAGAAAAAACATATACCAGACTGAAGGGCACTGCAAACCAGGAGAAGCCACCAAAATTGAAGACCTAAGTCCCCAATAGGGCCGCGGAACCGCGACCTAAGCATGCTTAGGCCGCGGAACCGCGGCCGTACGGCCTTGTCAGCTGACGATCGTTTGAGGGTATTTTTGACATTCCATGTTTATTCTAAATGTTGCCCTAGAATTTCTGTTGCCTGCCTATAAATAGTCCAGAACTTGTCAAAGCCAAGGGTGCTTATTCTTGTATTTAGATTTTAGAATACATGTGTTGTTCTTCTTCCTCCTCTCATCTCTTCTCCATTAAAAACTTGTAGTGAGCTTTTGTGAGTGAAGAATGAATAAAGGAGATCTTGTTCTTACCATGCTTATCTTGTTGTAATCGTTAATTATAATTGCTTGTGTTTTTCTTTTGCTAATCTAGTTGTTGTTATTTGTTGTTTGTTTCTTTCTTGTTCTCTTTTCTTTTATCCTTAAACAACCATGATGCTTACGCTTGATCCTTGCCGAAGTGAGGTCGCAAATAGCTAGTTGTAATCTTCTAACCTCTTTCTTTCTATCTTTCTCCTTTGTTTTATTTTCATTTTTCTTGTAATGGGTGAGTAGTTTCCATACTTGTTAGGGTAGGATAAGGAAAGTTTGAGTGAAGGAAATCTCTCTCACTCTTTCCTTGCCCAACATCTTAATTCGGACTCCCGTTAATTGAACCACAATCCGCTCCCTACGGCACCCTATCCTACATGATAGCGGTGATTCCGTAGTGAGACCGGTTGTGGTTGAATTAACCGGAGGTTAAGGCTAAGAGCCAAGAACGGACGGACAAGCACCAAAAGAAAGAACTTATGTGTTGGAAAGCCTAGCTTATACTCGCAAGTTCCTTCCTAGTCGTGCTAATCCCCGTTGTTGCTGATTACCATAACACCGATATTAAGAGTGGCAACGAAAGAAGTTAGCGACTCCTAACTCAAACTAACCTAATCCTAACCCTAACAAGCTCTCTTTACATATCATTTTAGCACATAGTTAATCTCAAAACAAACTTGGACATTTGGACTTAACTCGTTAAAGCATATAGAAAAAGATTCCCATCTCCCTGCGGACGACCAGTACTCAACCGGCCAGCTACAAGCGAAACCGTCTTGATTGCGGTAATAAACTTGAACACGCAAAAACTCTACCAATCAAATGGCGCCGCTGCCGGGGAGACGGTAGTTTATTTCTTTGTGTAATTTTGGGTTAATTTGTGAATATAAAGCTAACCGAAAAACAAAACAAAAAAAATATACGTTGTAAAAAAAAATCCATCTTGTTATTTTTGATTAGTTTTTGTGCAAGTGTGCAGGATACAAAGACGGTCGAGTTCAGTGCCAAAGACGTGGGAAGTTAGACCCACATCTCGCGGCTACACCGCGGGTGATCAAGACGGAACAAACGGTCAACTGTAGAATTCTGGAGCAGATCCAGTGAGCAAAGCAAGATTCAGGAGCTCCAGAAAAGAAGAGAACATCCAACCCAGCATACTCCAAAAATTTTACAGTCCAAATCACCTATACTGCCGCGGATCCGCGGCACTAGGGCTAGTTTGGCCGCGGAACCACGGCTATATGCTGCCCTCATTGACTGAATTTTTCTGTGAGTCCTTCTAACTCTCTCCCCACTCCTCTGAACTCTACTGAACTGTGTTTTCTGCAGCATTCTTTGCGCAAACTCTCTTCCCCCTTCCAATGAATTGTTTTTGTGCAGGATTCTTTGCGCCGCGCTAAAATAAAAAATTGTTTGCAGTTGATTGTTACTGCTTTGCATATATTAATACGGACTTTAAGGGGCTTGAAACCAATCCGGATTGGGTGGGGATTTCATCACCCTTCCCAGGATCCCAGAAATCACAAAAAGCATATGCATTGACCACTGTTAATTAAAAAATACTAGACTCAGCCCTAAGGACTTCACGCTCAATAGGACAGAGGACTAGTTACAGGCATCGGCCGTTTATTCTAGCCTGACTTTACGGTGTCTAGGCAAGTGTGTCCAAGGCAAGTGGTTACTTAATTAGGATCACTACTTACGTAGTGGGGAGCCTCCCACTTACCTGGCAGTTACCTGGCCGCAATTGGTGGAGAAGAGGCAGTTTGAGGTCCTATTTCTATCCCTTTGGAACAGTTAGGAGCTGTCTAGCTGACCTAGGTGACCCTAGATCTAGGTGTGATTGTGCATATCTTGTTTGTGATTGCTTGAAGCCGTAAGTCCGTAAATATTTCTGTAAAGATCTTTCTAAAAAAAAACCAAAAACTTTTATAAAAACTTGCCCTTTGTCGGCAAAATCCCATTTTTTCACCCACCACCCATCGTATTTCTCCATTGACGTTTTCTTACCCTCACCTTCTCCGCTTTGACTATACTAAACTCGTTTAGTGTATGTCCGCTTGGACTCGGGACACTAGCGCCCGCCTAGTCCGCGTTACGTTAGTCCCTACCGACTACACGATCGAATCAGACGTCGAAACTCCGTCCACGCCTCTTTCACCCTTACCTTTGCCGGCCAACTCCGACGTTGACCGGAATTCTGTTCATACATCCTCACCTTCACCATCACCAACCGCTTCTTCCGCGATGTCAGGATTTAATCCAAACATCTCTTTGACTCCCCCGGGATTGACTCCACCACCTATGGAGGCAAATAACCCACCACCGCCGCCTGTTGTAGCGCCACAGCGAATCGCGCTCCAGGATCGTTTCTATCCCACCCGTTCTGCACTTCCCACCTGTCTTTCTCTTCCACCGGCCAATGGGGATAATTTTGAAATTAAGCCCCACTTCATTAACATGCTTCCGA
This sequence comes from Agapanthus africanus, assembly GCA_030015575.1. NCBI lineage: Eukaryota > Viridiplantae > Streptophyta > Magnoliopsida > Asparagales > Amaryllidaceae > Agapanthus > Agapanthus africanus. The sequence goes on from JASDDO010000004.1 coordinate 245,049,190, forward strand.
AATTTCATGGGCTTGAATCTGAAGATGCTTATATCTTCATCAACAAGTTCTAAAATGTTTGTGCCATGATGAAAACCACCCAGCTGTCGGACGATGCTATACGGCTACGTGTCATTCCGTTCACTTTATGCGATCTTGCTGAAAAATGGCTGTATAGCACCGCTTCCCACTCCATAACCAGTTGGGACGAGTTTGTGAAAGCGTTTCTCAAGAAATTCTATCCGAATCATAAAACCGCAAGGATCCGTAACGAAATCAACCAATTCTCTCAGCTTCCTTCTGAACCCTTATGGAAGTGCTTTGACCGGTATAAAGACCTTCTTGTTCAGTGCCCTCACCATGGTATCGAGAAATGGCAACTTTGCCAAACATTATATGAGGGCCTGAACCCAGCAACCAAGCAGTTGTTGGAAACCATTTGTCAGGGCCACTTCCTATCGAAATCTGACGAGGAAGCGTGGCAATTCTTCGAAGACCTTGCGGAACAAACACTTCAATGGGAGAGCACCAGACCAACTTCTTCTTCTTCTTCCTCCACTTCTACTGGTCAGTCTAGGGTAGGAATTCACCAACTCGACGTCTCTATTGCGATGAAAGCTGAAATGGCTGCAATAACGAAAAAACTTGAAGCGATAGAGAGCAAATTTTCATCTCCTGCTCCTGCCCCTGTTCTTCCCCTTCGTACCATTTGTGCTTGTTGTTCCGATCCTTCTCACTTAACCGAAGAGTGTCCTTACAATCCACCATCTCAAGGACATGATCAGGTTAATACTGCATTTCAGCAAAGACCAAGAAATGATCCATACTCTTCCACCTACAATCCCGGTTAGAGGAACCACCCCAATTTCGCCTGGAATCAGAATCAGCATCAATTCCAAGGCAACAATTTCCAGAGGCCCCCTCCTCCGCAACAACAAGCGCACCAACAAACTCAACATCAGTTTCAGCAGCCCTTCCAACCCCAACCTTTTCAAAATCAGACGAACAACTTTGCACCCAACAATTCTTTTCCGCAAAACAACTTTGTTCCATCAAACAACGATAAGGTTTCCTCGCCAGAACGAAGTCTGGAGGCGTTCGTTAAACAATCGACACAATCCACCACCAACATCCAGTCGTCTATTCAGTCTTTGGTGCAACACACTGCTGCACACGGGCAAAGCATCAAGACCATCGAAGCCCAGATTGCACAGCTGAATGCGGCGTTAAGCGAGCGAGAAAAGGGGAAGCTTCCATCTCAACCACTCCCAAATCCCGGCCACCCACATAATGTACATGTTGCTCTTGAACAACAGAACAATAATGTGAGTGCCGTGACTACGTTGAGATCGGGAAGGATGCTGCACAACAACATCGGCACAACAATTGAGGATAATGACACCCCGGCCGCTTCTTCTTCTTCTTCTTCTTCTTCTTCTTCTTCTTCTTCTTCTCCTTCCTCATCTTCTGAGCCTATTCTTCATTCTTCAAAAGGCTCTCCTTCTTCTTCTTCTGCTCTGAACGGACCCACTTCTCACTCCACGAAAGCACCAGCTCTGGGATCCGTTCCATCTCCACAATCTCCTCCACAAGCATTGGACTCAACCAATTTTAAAAACGTTCCATTTCCAAACCGGTTGAGGTCCAATAAACAAAATCCACAAATGGAGAAGATTCTGGAGTTGTTTAAGCAGGTTAACATTAACATTCCCCTTTTAGATGTTGTCCAACAAGTCCCGTCCTACGCGAAAATCTTAAAGGACTTGTGCACGAAAAAGAGAAAGTCTCAGGTACCCAAGAAAGTTTTCTTGGCTAGTGCTGTGAGTGATTCTCTTACCCAATCTTTACCGCAAAAACGGAAGGACCCTGGCTATCCTACGATTTCTATTACCATTGGGGATAAGAACATCAACCGCGCACTATTAGATCTTGGTGCCAGTGTTAACCTGCTTCCGCACTCAGTATATGAGCAATTAGGTGTAGGAGAGCTGAAACCCACACACTGTACTCTCCAAATGGCCGACCGATCAATCACCCATCCTAGGGGTGAGCTAGAGGATGTGTTAATCAAGGTTGGGGACTTCATATTCCCCGTTGACTTCATTGTATTAGACACACAGCCTGTAGCTAACCCCCGGAATCAAATTCCGGTGATACTCGGTCTCCTATTCCTTGCAACCTCAAATGCTGTGATCAATTGTCGAAATGGTTCGATGAACCTATCTTTTGGAAACATGACAATTGAACTCAACATTTTTAGGTTGGGGAATCAGCCCTCCGAACCTAATGCTCATATACTAGACGTTTGCTCAATCCAGGAGATCACCCCTGAAGAGTGTGAATTCGAGGAGTTTTTGTTCGATCACGATAACCTTAACGCCACTAGTGCGTTCCTCTTCGAACCTGCTGCTGTTTCTGCGCCCGACAATGACTACGAGTGTTTCACTTTCTCGAACGATCTTAGCCACTCACCACCCGAGTTTGAATCCTTCGAATTTCCGGATGAGTTACCTGAACCATCCAACTCGGTCGCTTACACTCGTTTCAAACCCTTGCTGGAATCCTTTGAGTTCGAGACCTTCTCACCAATCTTGCCTTCAATCGTTTCACCTCAAACGCTCGAACTCAAGCCTTTGACGTCTCACCTTAAGTATGCTTACTTGGGTGAGAACGAGACCCTCCCTGTTATCATCTCGGCTTCTCTAGCTCCAGAGCAAGAGAAAGCCCTTCTTGCGGTCTTGCACAGCAATAGGCAAGCTTTTGGCTGGTCCATGGCGGACATCAAGGGGATTAGTCCCCTGATCGTTGAACATCGCATTCATCTGATGGATGATGCCAAACCAGCCAGGGATCCACAAAGACGACTCAACCCAGTCATGAAGGAGGCTGTGAAAAAGGAAATCGTGAAGTGTCTGGATAGTGGTATCATTTACCCTATCTCTGATAGCCAATGGGTTAGCCCCATTCACGTTGTCCCCAAGAAGTCAGGCATAACGGTCATTACTAACGAGGCGAACGAGTTAATCCCTACTCGCACCCAAACTGGATGGCGAGTATGCATCGATTACAGAAAACTCAACGCCGCAACGCGGAAGGACCACTTTCCACTACCTTTCATTGACCAAATGCTTGAACGATTGGCCGGACACGAGTACTACTGCTTTCTTGATGTCTACTCCAGCTATAATCAGATTCCCATCGCCGAAAAAGACCAGGACAAGACCACATTCACTTGTCCTTTCGGCACGTTCGCATATCGTCGCATGCCCTTTGGGTTATGCAATGCGCCCGCTACCTTCTAGCGGTGTATGATGGGAATCTTCTCAGACATGGTGGAGAAATTCCTGGAGATCTTCATGGACAATTTCTCCATCTTCGGCGATTCCTTTAACGAGTGTTTGCTGCATCTTGACGCTGTCCTTACCTGATGTAAGGACAAGAACCTCACATTGAATTGGGAGAAGTGCCACTTCATGCTGCGCGAAGGTATTGTCTTACGACATATCATTTCGAAAAATGGCATAGAGGTTGACAAAGCGAAGATTAAGGTCATTTCCAATCTCCCTCCTCCCAGATGCGTCCGAGACATCCGAGCCTTCCTTGGCCATGCCGGTTTTTATAGACGGTTCATCAAGGACTTTAGCAAGATTGCTAGGCCCTTGACTCTTCTACTGGCCAAGGACACGCCATTCGACTTCAACTCGAGCTGTGTGACTGCGTTCGAGTCATTAAAAAGCTCACTCACTTCTGTTCCCGTTCTTTCTTCACCTGACTGGACGCACCCATTTGAGATTATGTGCGATGCATCTGATTTTGCCATTGGTGCTGTCCTTGGACAACACATCAACAAGATGCCGCACGTAATCTATTTTGCTAGCCGAACCCTGAACGACGCCCAACTTAATTATACAACAACTGAGAAGGAATTCTTAGCTGTTGTATTTTCTTTAGAAAAGTTCAGGCCCTACCTCATCGGCTCTCCAGTCATTGTCTACACAGACCATTCTGCTCTGCGCCATCTTTTTGCGAAGAAAGATGCAAAATCTCGGCTAATACGTTGGATCCTCTTGCTTCAAGAGTTTGACCTTGTCATTAAGGACAAAAGAGGATGTGAAAACGTGGTCGCCGACCATCTCTCACGACTTCCTTCTTCGCCGTCGCCTCAACTTCTGATCAACGACGTTTTTCTGGATGAACAACTCTTGACAGTATCTCGCGAACCCTGGTTCGCAGATATTGTGAACTATTTGGTCACAGGGTTACTGCCGACTGAATGGTCAAGTCAGGACAGATTTCGATTCTTATCCCAAGTAAAACACTTTTACTGGGACGAACCCTATATGTTCAAGTACTGTCCCGACCAGATTATTCGTCGGTGTGTCCCTGACGATGAATTCAAGAGTGTGCTGTAATTTTGCCACGATCAAGCATGTGGCGGGCATTTTGGCCCCAGAAAGACAGCTGAGAAGATCTTGCAATGTGGTTTCTACTGGCCACAACTCTTCAAAGATGCTCATGACTATTGCAAGACTTGCTCCCGGTGCCAACACTTGGGCCGAATATCCCGGAGGAACGAGATGCCGCTCCAACCAATCTTGGTTGTGGAAATTTTCGACGTTTGGGGGATAGATTTCATGGGGCCGTTTCCCAGCTCTTTCGGGAACTTGTACATCCTTTTCGCTGTTGATTACGTCCCTAAGTGGGTCGAGGCTGTGCCCAGCCGGACTAACGACAACAAGGTTGTCGTTAGGTTCCTTAAGGAAAATATTTTCTCCCGTTTTGGGCACCCCCGAGCGATCATTAGCGACAATGGAACTCATTTCTGCAATAAGACTTTTGAGGCCTTGATGCGGAAATACTCCATTAATCATAAGCTATCTACGCCCTACCACCCCCAAACCTGTGGGCAAGCCGAAATTTCAAATCGGCAAATCAAGCAGATACTGGAGAAGACGGTTTCCAAGAACCGAAAGGATTGGTCGTTGAAACTCACTGATGCCCTTTGGGCATTTCGAACGGCTTATAAGACCGATCTTGGCATGTATCCCTATCGGCTTGTGTATGGAAAGGCTTGCCACCTCCCTGTCGAAATAGAGCACCGCGCATTTTGGGCGATAAAAGAGCTGAATCTGTCTCTCGAAGATGCGGGCAGCCATCGGAAGCTGCAACTGAACGAATTGAGCGAGCTTAGGGATGAGGCTTACGATAACGCGGTTGTCGTTAAGAACCGAACGAAGGTGTTTCACGATAAACACCTTTTTCGCAAAACTTTCGTACCTGGTCAACAGGTACTACTTTACGACACCCGGCTACATTTCCATCCAGGAAAGCTCAGATCTCGCTGGAAAGGGCCGTATTTTGTGCGGAATGTGTATCCGCATGGCGCTGTGGATTTGGAGAATCCAAAGGACGGTTCATTTTTCAAAATAAACGGACACCGACTAAAACCGTACCTTAGCGCCGAACCAACAGAGGAGCTCCTGGTCTTACAGGAGCCGGTTTACCCTGCATAATCTTCCTCTGCCTACCACCAAACTTCGGTTATCCAGCCAAGAACAGTGGACACTGTTCCAAATAAGTTTGGGGGTATGTATATACCATTTTGTATTTATTTATGGATATTCTTTTCCATTTTTACTGTTTAAAAACATAAACAACAACAAAAAAAATTGTGTATATCTAACCGACAATTTTGACCCTTCAAATGATCTCTTCATGAAATGACAGTGAGGACACTGTCCAGTTTAAGTTTGGGGGTACGCTCGGTACGCATTTCTAACCTTCGCATTGATATGTATATTTTGCATCTGCATATTAAAATACATAAAATCCATAAAAATCAGAAAATTTTCTAAAAACATAAAAACTTTTCTATCAAGTTAGCTAGTGGGAGATCTCTGATTCAACATTTCGACAGTTTTGTTTGATAAGATAAGAATAACTAAATCTTATTTTTAGATTTTGAAAACCTGAAAGATAACTCTCCTTTGAAGTTAACTATAGCTGATATACGTCTTTACATCACACTACACGTGTCGTGAGTTTTGGAAATTAGATGACAAGTCTTTTATGTCTAAAAAACTTTTAAATGGATAAATGATTTTCTGAGGATCAAATAGGTTTGTTCTGAAATAAGTAATATCAAGAATAGTTTATGAAGTGAAGTGAATATGAAGGAATGTTATTGATGCCTTAATTGGAACTAAGTCTGAAAAATAACCCATCTGGAACTTGATTGGAATGATTACACACCGAACCCACTAAACACGTCTTTTATCCAAAAAATAATTGAACTGCCGGTTATATCTCCGTTCGTATTGAATCATCATGATTTTCACGCTAAATTGTCTTTTGTTTTTGGACCTAGGTAACTTGAGTAATTAAGTCCGCTGGGGTGTTTCTACACCTAATGCCCTAAAGCCAACTGGTTTGGGTGCATTGGCCCAAAGCTCGCTAAGAAGCCTAGAAAGTCCAGATTAAAACAAAGTCAAGCAAGTGTTCTCTCCGAGTTAAAATTCCTAACGGTTCTTTGTGTGAGAATAATCTTGACAAAAGACAGGTTTTTATAAACAAATATTTCTAGCAGAGATATGAAGGTTTTATTCTATGATAAAAACTATTGCACGTTCACAGAGGTGTGTATGAAATGAAAACAAGAAAAAGGTGGAGTGAAAAATAAGACCTAGTTTCCTAGTAAGGAAGATAGAAATTCTGAATTTGAAACTTTACTGAAAAACGAAACTTGAAAAATACTTAACTCTTTATAAAACTTATGTGATCCTTTCAAAATTCTTATCTGGGCTTTATTGTGTGACATGATGACTTTATTCGACCCTTCTGGAACTTAACGACACTGTTTGCACTACACGTAAAGACATATAAAATCTTAAATTAAATAAGAAGCGAGATGTGAAAAATGAAGGTTCGATAGTCTAGACTTAGGATAATAGAAGTGTTATTTTCTGAAACAAAACTCCAGGGTTTGAATCATAGTTATTTTGCAAAACTAGCTTGACCGGATTTTGTGGGTAGTATCCGCTGAAAACCCTCAGGAGACAACACTCCTACTAGGGACACCTAGAGGTTTAACGGCTTGTTGCACATGCTCAGTGCAATCGTGTTCCCTGCGAAAGTGAGGTTAGGAAATTTTTTGTGAATAAATTGGCTTTGCACGGGACGAACAAATGATAAGTGTGGGGGTATTTGTTCATATCAGATTTTTGCATTTTTATACCGCCCAATTTTTATCACATTGCTTATCGGTAGGTACCCTTGAGCCGTGTTTGCTAGTCAATTGCAGGATACATGTTCTCGGCTCTAAACGGTGAAATTCATGGAAAAGCACGACAAAATCCGGATTACTGCCAACCACAGAAAAAACACGGGTTTCCGCTCTCTATCCGTATGTTGCCGCACACCAGTTTAAGGGACAAAATGGCAAATCAATGTCATTTTCATGCACAAAGCTCAATGGCAACACAAGATCCAACATATCTACGCGGAGCTCAAGAAAAATCATGGCAAAAGATCCACATCACATCACCTTTTGATCAACATAAATTCAGGAAAAATCGTGAAGAAATTCTGAGTAAAAACATATACCAGACTGAAGGGCACTGCAAACCAGGAGAAGCCACCAAAATTGAAGACGTAAGTCCCCAATAGGGCCGCGGAACCGCGGCCGTACGGCTTTGTCAGCTGACGATCTTTTGAGGGTATTTTTGACATTCCATGTTTATTCTAAATGTTGCCCTAGAATTTCTGTTGCCTGCCTATAAATAGTCCAGAACTTGCCAAAGCCAAGGGTGCTTATTCTTGTATTTAGATTTTAGAATACATGTGTTGTTCTTCTTCCTCCTCTCATCTCTTCACCATTAAAAACTTGTAGTGAGATTTTGTGAGTGAAGAATGAATAAAGGAGATCTTGTTCTTACCATGCTTATCTTGTTGTAATTGTTAATTATAATTGCTTGTGTTTTTCTTTTGCTAATCTAGTTGTTGTTATTTGTTGTTTGTTTCTTTCTTGTTCTCTTTTCCTTTATCCTTAAACAATCATGATGCTTACGCTTGATCCTTGCCGAGGTGAGGTCGCAAATAGCTAGTTGTAATCTTCTAACCTCTTTCTTTCTATCTTTCTCTTTTGTTTTATTTTCATTTTTCTTGTAATGGGTGAGTAGTTTCCATACTTGTTATGGTAGGATAAGGAAAGTTTGAGAGAAGGAAATCTCTCTCACTCTTTCCTTGCCCAACATCTTAATTCGGACTCCTGTTAATTGAACCACAATCCGCTCCCTACGGCACCCTATCCTACATGATAGCGGTGATTCCGTAGTGAGACCGGTTGTGGTTGAATTAACCGGAGGTTAAGGCTAAGTGCCAAGAACGGACGGACAAGCACCAAAAGGAAGAATTGATGCGTTGGAAAGCCTAGCTTATACTCGCAAGTTCCTTCCTAGTCGTGCTAATCCCCGTTGTTGCCGATTACCGTAACACCGATATTAAGAGTGGCAACGAAAGAAGTGAGCGACTCCTAACTCAAACTAACCTAATCCTAACCCTAACAAGCTCTCTTTATATATCATTTTAGCACATAGTTAATCTCAAAACAAACTTAGACATTTGGACTTAACTCGTTAGAGCACATAGAAAAAGATTCCCATCTCCGTGCGGACGACCCGTACTCAACCGGCTAGCTACAAGCGAAACCATCTTGATTGCGGTAATAAACTTGAACACGCAAAAACTCTACCAATCAAATGGCGCCGCTGCCGGGGAGACGGTAGTTTATTTCTTTGTGTAATTTCGGGTTAATTTGTGAATATAAAGCTAACCGAAAAACAAAATAAAAAAATATACATTGTAAAAAAAAATCCATCTTGTTATTTTTGATTAGTTTTTGTGCAAGTGTGCAGGATACAAAAACTAATCAAAAATGGTATATACCCTGGCCAGGGCAAGCGAGATATACTGGTAGGTTTCCAGTGTTATCTCAGGGTGTTCTGGGCTACACTCCGACACGACTTGTACCGCTATTAGGGGACTGACGTTTACCACCCCCCTAGGCCCGCCATGCGATATTCTCAAACGAACGGACCGGACTGTATGGAGATTGTCACATACGGCTCAGTAGGAGTTCGGATGGGTTTACCTCGTCGGCCTTCTTATCGACATATACCTGGGGACCATTACGTACAGCTAGTGCCGCTTGCGGTCTGTGGTTAAACCCACTACCGGCGTAGTGTTGAGTCTTTAGAGTCCCACACAGAGAGTTTCCCTGCACTGAACGAAACGTGTAGAAGCCGTATGGTTTTATGGCAGGGCTACGATCACTTACGTGCACTTGTGTGCGTATGCTGTTCGGGCAGGCAATACTAGTGGGCTTTGGTTTAAGCCGAATCCTAGTATTGTACGGATGGATTTGTTTTGTCTTCTGTGCATTCGCATTCTACGGAATGCGGATGCGGGTGTGTATGCACAGTTTTGAGGAGCGAAAAAGGAGTAGGTGCCTCATTAGGGTTTTGACAGTTGATTCGGTCAAAACCATAATGAGGCGGGCTCATTAGGGTTTTGGTTGTTGGTTCGGTCAAAACCATTATGAGCCGGGGACATTACTTACTAATCTTTTTAGTGATAATTATGTTATGGCTAATTGCTTTGACCATTTGGCCATACTTGACTTTGTTGACCGTTTGACCAAAGTTGACTTGGACCTTCATGAGAGGTCTAGAGTTTTCTTTGGATTTCTTTTTATTTTTGGATTATGAAAATGGTCAATTCAAATGTAGCCATCAACTTTATCATGAAAGGATTAGTAATGATGATGTTTGTGTATTATTGCAACCATGGTTCATTCTCTTTGGTTCATAATTCATTTCTCATTCTCTCTCTTGAAAAGAAATGAGAAAGCTCCATGGTTGTTCTCCTTCATCTTCCTCCTCTTGAAAAATTCCTTTGATCTCATGTGTTGAGAGAAAAAGGATCCAAATAGACAAACACTTCCATCTATCTCTTCTACACATCCTAGGACATCAATACTAGCGATCTTGTTGCCCTAGTTGCCTCGGCTCGAGGTGGAGCTCGGAGCACAACTCTCGGGTGGATCGTCTTCGACTCAAGAAGGCCGCGGAGGTGACCAAGATCCGGATCGATCCTCGGAGCTTGGATGGACGAGCAGGACAGCGGAGAGAAGACCCGAAGGACTGGTATCGTGAGGTATAATCTCTATGGCATAGTAGATAGTACCTCTTGTAGTTTGCTAGTTTGTAGTTTAGCAAAGATCCTTCTTTTAGTCCATGTTGCCTTTGCGCCAAAAATTGTTTTTCGCCGTTTCCGCCTCCTCGTAAGAACCGGGGTGAGCAACGTGGACTTACAGTAGGGTAGTAATCAAAGCACAGTGGGAACTCACACGAGACAAATGACGATCTCAGGTCGATAGACTAAGCTGTACACATGTCACCAGGGAACTTCCATCTAACAATAGGTATAATACCAACTAGCATGTTCCCGGCGAGTCCGTCCGGTGTACTCATAACCCAATGAGCACCTTTATACATCTTAGGTGAACCAACTGACACCAATGGCTTGTGAGACCGGCCATCGCCCCTCGTCGGGGTCTCGATCTGTATACACTAGTCAACTCATGGAGTATCGATGCCCAGTCTCGAAACTCCAACGACTAGGGACACTTTAAGGATGTGCTTATAAACCATCCAACTCTCATGTATATGATCGCCATCATACTGTTGGTAGTCAAGCAAGAATCCTATGGGCTCTATCAACATGTAATAGTGATCTGTAATGTCACCTGAAGCATGTACACAATGATAAAGACAAACCATATAGCGTACTATCATCTCGAGTAAGACTGTCCTACCGGTATAGGTCCTCCCTCAATCATTGCAATCACGTGCCTGCAATCCAATAATTGACTTGAGGGCACTATAGCCAACAGATTCCTGACAACCTGATCGAATGCTCATCGGAAACTTTAGTAGACGGCCGCACCTCCCGATGCCGTCGACGAAGTGCACTTAGGCAGAACACCGCGGCCGTGAACACCCGGGAGGATGCTTTTGGCAACGGGGTTCTCCTACAGTCACTTAGTCAGGGGCTTTGGGGCATAGCTATCTAGTAATGTTACCCGGCGAGTATCCGCGTACACTACGTGATTGCGACAGAGTTTTGATCCATATCAAAACCCCGTGGCAACCGATCAAATGTGACTAAATTGCTACGTTTACAAAATTCAAAACTAGTTTTCACAAAACTAATTATTGTGGATTCCAAATATTGTATCACATATCGATATGAAACCCAAAACGATATTAAAATACGACTACGAAACACTCCGTATTGCCACTACAGAAAGATAACATCTTGATTGTTCGAGCAGAACTGAGCGTTCCGCCTTGTCCTATTTGTTCTACTTACCGCAATCAAGACGGTGTCGCTTTGCAGCTATCCGGTTGAGCACGGATCGATCTACAGGGAGATGGTAGTATGTCTGTTCTTATCTTACACGAGTCAATAAAGAATGTGTATATGTGTTTGTCCAAATCTATCCTAAGTGTTCGTATTTATGTTCAAGTAAGCTTGTTAGGGTTATGGTTGGTTAGTAGAGTTAGGATTAGTCTTGTGGTTTTCTTTTACCATTCTTAAAATGATGTTGGGATAATCAAACGTAGCGGGGATTAAGAGGACATAGGAATGGGATTTGCGAGTTTAAGCAAGCTTTCCAATGCTAAATCCATTCCTAGTGCCCTTTGTCCTTCCTCTACGTGCGCTTATTTCTAACCCTAGGCCAAACACCCGCAACCATGTATCCAATTAAGTCACAACTACATGTCACGTTGTAGTGCGTCCAAAGGACTTCTCGACTTAGGTCGCGGCTATATGTCACGTATAGCGCGCCTAAATGAGGAGGTTGCATTTGTTTTGTCTAGGTTCGTTTTAGGATGTTTGGCGAAGAGAAGCACGAGGGATTTTTCCGTCCCTCATACTAACCTTCCTTAGCCCCTAATAAGTGTGAAAATTATTCACACATTTAAAAGGAAAAGAAAAGAAAGAAAGGAAAAATACGGTTTTACAAAATGGTAGCAAGCTAACTACTTGGGCCCTCACCTTAGCAAGGGACTCCGTCGAGTATCATGGCTTGAAAATACTAATAAAAAGAGAAGGGAAAACAAAAGAAAAGAAAAGAAAACCAACAACTACTTAACAACAATTAATAAAGTTACACTAAGAATTAAAAATACAATGCATGGAAATAAAAATACAAGATAAGAAAAATAACCCTCATCTTCATCAACATCCACTCAAGAGCTCTTACTACACTTTAATGGAGGAAAGATGAAGAAGAAGAAGAAACAACAAGCTAAACTACACTAAAATCTTACCCAAAAGAAGCATTCCTACTTAGGCATAAAACTAGAGTATTTATAGGCAGAGAGATGAAACCCTAGACCCAAATTCTGAGCCCATACAAAGTTACAAAACTACCCCCAAAATATCTTCTGGAATCGAGTTGACTCGGCCGCGGAACTAGCGCGGAATGGCCACATTGGCCGCAGTTCCGCGGCTCTTTGGGGGGATCTTTGGGTGATTTTTTTAGGGCTTCTCCACGTTACTTTATTCTTCTATTGTAAAGGTCCTAAATTGCAAAATGCTTCTAATATTTCTTCAGATTTGCAACAGTCCAAAATGTCTTCACTTTTAATTCATTTGACCTTTATCTCCCTCGAGCTCCGCGCACCCATTGAATCTTATGATGTCCCTCTCATGCTCTGTGCTTGTCCGAGACACAAATGACCACTGTTATTTGTCTTGTCTCTTGAATTGGTAAGCGGCACTGGACGGATACGGATGACCGGAACCCGTCTTTTATCTATTTGTGGCAGATGTTCTGTATTTTGGCGTAACTGTGGAGATTTTGTATGATTTGCGTTATTTTGGACTAGGAACCTATAACCTGTGAATATGTAGGAAACACGGATCAAAAGCACCTTCCTATAAACAAACGAGAAGAAGAACGGGCGGTATTAAATGAAATATTCTGGTATGAACAAATACCCCCAAACATAACTTTTGCTTGTCCCGAGCAAAACCATTTATTCACAAAAAGTCCTAACCTCACTTTCATAGGGAACGCGATTGCACTGAGCTCGTGCAATAAGCCGTTAAATCTCTAGGTGTCCCTAGTAGGAGGAGTGTTGTCTCCTGAGGGTTTTCAGCGGATACTACCCATAAAATCCCGTCAAGCTAGTTTCATAAGTTAACCTTGATTCTACTCCTACAGTTTAGTATCTAAGTTAGAAATTCTATCATCCTAAGTTAGAAATATTCAACCCTTATGTTTCACACCTCCTATTTATTCAACCAAAGATCCTATACGTTTTGACAGTTTAGAAAGATCTCGGTTTCTCCTGAGTTTTCCTTCTAAAGCGCAGTCTCCAATCCGGAATTTTTATCAACTTTACGGAAAACATAAGTCTTATTCTTTATCCCTATCTTTCCTTCAAATATCGATTGTATATCCCTACGTGTCTGTAAATTTTCACCCGTACACTTAAGAATTCAATTCAAGCTATAATTGTCACATTTCAGAAAATATAAAATATTATTTTTGGAATTTAATATTAAAATAATATATTTCGCGAAAACTACCCGATTTGCGAATTTGGGGTTTTCGTAAAATGGTATTAATATATACCAATAATTGTGAAATAATTGGAGATTAAAATGATTTATTTATTTAAAAATATATTTATTGGATTTGGCATTTTTATAATTAATTATATGCAGTTTAAATAAAAATTGATTAGTGCACTACTAATCGCGATTAGGCCAAATTCTTTTTTTTACATTTTTCCATGGTTAGTGCACCATGACATGTTGCATTTGGTTGCATGTTGTTTCATTGGTATTTGTTGATATTTGGTTTTAGAAAGAAAAGGAATTATTGGAGAGAGGGGGTGACATGGCATGTGATGAGAGAGAGAGTGAGTGAGGGTAAGAAAGAGAGTGAGAATAAGAGAGAGAAAGAGGGGGCGCTGCCTCATTTCTTCCCCCATTTGTTTACTTCATCTCCTTCATTCTCTTGCTTCCCTCCACCTCCACCCTCAAGCATCATCTCAATTTCTTTCTCAAAACCCTATACTCCCTTCATTAAAGTTGATCCCCACCTCATCCTACACCCAATGGACCTTTCAAGCTTGGATTTTGAAGACTTTGAGCAACTCAAGAAACTTCTTGAGTTGCCAAATGAGGTATATCTCCTTTCATTTAGTTTTGTTTTAATTTTCCTAGCATCCTAGTTTAGTTTAGAGTTAAACTTGTGTAGATTTGTGATCTTGGGAATTTCCAAGATGAGGGTTTGGGTGATTGTGCGGAATTATGATCTGTAGTGGGTGTTTACTTAACCCTTAGTGATGTTTTATGGCCAAGAACACGGATTAGAAACCAAAATACGGACTTAGAAACTTCCCGTGTCGGTTTTGTGACATTTTTGGAGGTCTACAGGGAATCTGGAGTTACCCTGGACCTTTACAAAAAAATAAAAAATATACATTAACCTAGTTAGACTAATAGAAGACCACCATGAAAAGACGAGGCCCAAATTCCATGGTGGGACCGGCCCCGGCAGTTACTATAGCCATTAGGTCGGTTACTGTAGCAGATTTGGTGTTGGGGTTTTGGCTGTAGCTCACATACCTTATAACATAGCTACTGTATTTTTCTTTTTGTCCCGGGTTACATGAGCAAAAATCTGGGAGCATATTGGGATGGTTTTGGGTTATGTTTTCTGTATTTTGGAATTCTTGGTTTTGATATTAGTTATGAGATTTGGTCGTTTGATGTTTGTATGTCAACGACGAGGGTTCTTTGGTTGTTTTTGCATGCGTAGGCTATAGGTTCTAACCTATGAGCGCACCGTGTGACGTATCGGTTTTCCGGATTTCGTTTTCATAACCTGGCGATATGTGTTGATTTGAAGGTACCTTCACGTGGATTCCGAGACGACGAAGCACATCGACTATGGCTGAACAAGGAGTTCCGCAGGTGAGTAGATTTATATCTATGGGGGAAGTCGGGTGGATGGCGTATAGCACCCCCGCAATTATAATAGAAACCAATATATATAGAATATGGTTAAGGAAACCATGTTATGAATTTATAGATATGGTTAAAGAATTAGAAGGAGACACGATATACCACGACTTAAGGTTATAGTGTATGGTTTAGTGTAACATGATATGATAGAAATGATGTCTCGAATTGATATATAAGGATGTGAAACGTGAATGTGAATCACGATATATATATATATAGAATGAAAGAGAATAAGTATGAGATTTAGAGTAGCATGATTGAGATCGATAATTACGAAATGAGATTAATAAGATAGAATGTATATGTGAGATGACTTGATGTGAGATATTGATGTGATGAAAAGAGTATACGATGAGATACGAAATGAGATGTATAAGGATATGACATGAGATCAAAGAATATGATAAGATTGGGATGGATGTGTTATGAGATCGGTAAAACAAGATATTTAGATATAATTATGATATTAATGAGTGATATGTCGTACGAGACTTAGATCCGTACCCTCGTTGTTGTATAGGATGATAGAATCCCTAATTGTTTAATGCCGTCATACAATGGATTACCGTACGTGATGAGTTTTACCTGATGATTGATCCATACCCTTGATTAGAGGATGTCGTACGATGGATTGTACCGTGCATGATGTTGTGATGCTGGATGACGATTGACAGATTCACCGACTCGGATAGGTTATAGATATTTAATCCATGTCTACACCGCTTAGTTTAGCCTTTACGTAGATGTTGGATTAGATACGTGTACCTATTAGCATTGCGCTTATGATTTACTTGCTGCTACGTTCATGATATTCTCATCTCATTATATATATACATGTGCTAGTACACCTACACCATTATCGATGATGCATTTGTTACACTTACACAGATTTGCTGGCTCACACACTCTCTTCATCGATAATTGCTATGTTACTTACACAGTAGAGTTGCTACATCATGCTATGATATATTGCTATGCTCACATCGCTATGCTATGATATATTGCTATGCTCACATCATTATACTATGTCGCATGATATACTTGATATGCTCACATTTCTGTTCTATGTTTGCATACATCATGCTTTATGATTATACGCATTGAGATGATGTTTTCATGAGATTCTGGATTTGGGAACCGTTGTTATATTTCAAAAGAAAGTCTGTATTGTTTTAAAAACCCGATTTCTCTTGATATGATATTTCGAGACGTCCACCATGAGTTTTCTCGGTTCTGAGACTTATGTTAGAAACCCGATTCGAGAAGCGGTTGGCACCGTCTGCGGGTACATGGTGGACCCGGTATGGTACCCCGGGGCAAGAAATGATTTTCGTGGTGTAGACGATGAGCCTGGCAGAGGGAGCACTACCTACTGGTGATAGTATTTGGACTCGTCGGTTATCCGGAGGATACCGACCAGAGTCATGAGATGGATGAGGGCCGATCAGTGTATGCGACGCCTGAGATGAGATAAATATGAGGGCCGATCTGAGGATGCGGCGCTTGAGGTATGAGGATTTACGTGTCGATGCTGGACACGGGTTTTCTTGATGTTTCGAGTGTCGGTGTTGGACACTCAGGTTCCATGATTTTGATGTGTTGTTGATAGACACACGTAGTTGATATCCTCATACATACAGATATATGTTTTCATGATATGGTTTGTGTCGTTGATAGACACACGTAGTTGATATCCCCATACATACAGATATATGTTTTCATGATATGGTTTGTGTCGTAGATAGACACACGTAGTTGATATCCCCATACATACAGATATACGTTTTCATGATATGGTTTGTGTCGTTGATAGACACACGTAGTTGATATCCTCATACATACAGATATACGTTTTCATGATATGGTTTGTGTCATTGATGGACACGTGGATGATATCCACATGCATACAGGCATTTATTATATTGTTGGCACATATGCAGATACGGTCACCCTAGATATCATAATATTACCTTTATGATATAGTTGACCTAGGAATCGTTGTTTTATTCGATTTCTACCTGATGATGTTTTCTACTCACGAGTTGGCAACTCACCCTCGTTGTGCTACAATTCTTGCAGGTTGACCGTATGGATCAGTAGCGGCATCTCTGGCACACAGCTTGCATTCGGGTGATTTGCTTTGGTAGGTGGTACATATTAGATCGTGCCACTCTTGTATTATTATTCCTATTGTATCTAGTAAACTCCATCAATCAGAAACTAGTATTTGTATAAGTAATAAGACTTAGAAGAGGCTTGTGGTTGCGAGACTTAGAGTGATGGGTTATATGTTCGCTTGGTGGGTTGATATCTTGCTTTATTCTTTATTCTTTGTGTTGATCATCGCCGTTGGGTGTCGTATACATATATTTTGACTTGCGTGGTTGTGATTCCGCCGATCGGCGAAGAGCTAGCTCCCGCTTGGGGATGCCTTTTATATTATCATGTATATGTGGTTTTGGATCAAAATATACAAAGAAGGTGCTGCCCAAATTTTTAAAAGACGAAACATGTTTTTTTTCAACTAGTATAATCCATTTGCATTTTCATGTTCCATTATCTATGCATTTAAGAAAACATTTGATTTCATCATACCTTTATTTCAAAACTTCACCTCTTTTATTTTCTTTAAAGGGTTTAGATTTCCGGGCTTTGGCTTACATAATTTACGTTACGCCTTTAGACGTGGTTTGATTTAAGTGCCGGTCACGAACTAAATTTCGGGTCGTGACAAAGTTGGTATCAGAGCATTAGGTTTAACCTTGGTTCGAGTCTTGGTTTGCCTATGTGGAGTCTGGGGCGTAATCTATTTCGGAACCTAGGCTTGACATTACGGAACATAGACTTGAACAGGCGGTATTAGACCCGAACTTTCGTTATATAGGTTGACCCTGATTGATGGAGTAGGTAGCTTAAGTAGAGTGACGTACCGTGCGTATGTTCAGCGGCATACTTACGATACGATACTCCGCTTAAGTGACCTTAGGGTGTACATATCTTGAGACTTGTGATTCTCTTCGTTCCCTTGATCATATATCCATTTGAGATCCTTGATTCTATTCATTTCCATGATCATACTCTCACTGATTCCGTTCCTCCTTATGATCATGTATCCATTCTGGATCTATTGATTCCTTTCATTCCTTTGATCTATTTCCATCGATACATATTTGAGGTTCCAGTCACCATGGTTTGAGCGCAGATTGAGCTGCTGCTAGTGATGCAGTCAGGGAGAGCTCGTCATGGACGAGGACTAACCATCGTGTTTTCTGGTGACATGGGAACGTATCGATTTAGTGTTTGTGTTGTGATCTCTCGTTTGAGGCGAGTGTTCGGTTTTGCACCGGATGATCGGGCCACTGATAGAGGCTACCTGTTGTGAGAGGACTATTGATGTACGGCCTACCTTACCTCAGAGTTGTGATGTTGTCTACCTTGCAGATAGACGACCCGGCTGTTGCTGAGATTGATGGGATGTCGCTTCCAGAGCTTACGAGATGAGATCACTGGAGCTTTCAGGAAGAGATGCAACAGTAGATAGCTAGTCTATATTGAGTTAAGTTGAGAGACGAAGGTGATTCGTCTGATTTGATGCGCCGACGCATGCCCAGTCGAGTTGAAGATTTCTAGTGCGGAGAATCTTACTTAGATCTAGAGTTGATCGATCTAGAGATGACGTTGTTCGTTGGATGCTCTGATAGGAGATTAGTAAGTTGACCAGCTTCGGATAGAGGACCTCATCCAGATGCATTATGAGTTGATCGAGAATGGACAAATATCGAGTATTCCTCCGATGGTTAGGACGAGTTCCCGAGGACGTGTTCGGCTAGATGTCTTCTACAGAGTGATGAAAATACCGAGTTCGTAGTTTTGAGTCCGTGTGGGAGACTCTGGATTGAATGTAGCCGAGAATAATTGCAGTACGCAGATAGCAGACGTGACGTCGAAGTGGACGATAATAAAAACGAGTGGAATAAGAGATTCGTGCGAGATGTTGATAAGCTGTTGTTACTCCCCGTTGAGATTAGAGATCTGATATGTATACAGAGGCGTTGGGATATGGCCAGTTCCCGAGGAAATGTTGTGCTGAGAACGCGGATGTCTAGAAAATGAGAAAAGATTATGCAAGAGTACCAGCCTCCATACAGTTCAGCATAGGCGAGATCGGAAGAGACCTTGAACAGTTGCCTTCCAGGACACTGCTGCGATAAGAGTTGCACCGAGGATTAGTTGTGTCACATGTATTCAGAGGGCCAGAGGCCGACGCCAGTAACGTGCTTCTTTACGAGTGGTCATGCTAATTGGCCGAGAGATGACCAGAGGAGTGCTAGGGCGGAATCGTTTCCGTTAGTACACCTGACCGGGCCGACAAGCCGATGGATTGCGAGATTGGTAATCCACAGAGAAAATAAGGACCCGGATACAGAGAACTCCAGACCGTGAGCAGGAGGCAAGCGGATGTTCTTGCTCTGCCAGTTTTGGGCGCACCGACATATTTTTCGACATTGTGGGAGGTGTACATCAATGTCATTTGTTGCAATTTGTATTTTGTGATCCGAGTATCACACTTTTATCGCTTGGATTGAGTTTCGATGATTGGGTTTCATGATTTATGGGTTCGTGCACCATGGCTGCACCTATTGGATATTTCTTTTGTGCACAGTTATTGCACTTGATTTATGTTTATACACCGCTACATCGGTTTGCGATTTGTGCATATCTATTGCACTTGATATCGATTTTGTGCCTTGGCTGCACGTGCTTATGATTTCGTGGATTTCATACGGTTGATTTGATTGTGTGCATGTGTTATGCACTCAATTTGATTTTTTCACTCGGTATAGCTCACATATGCTTGCAGTGCAATTATACGTGTTTTATGCACGCAGTTGTACACGTTTATGATTTTATATACCTTGGTACACTCGGTGTTTCTTTTTACACGCACTTGAGTTATTGATGAGTTTCCGTGCACTTGTTGCACCCGATTTGTATTTTGTGCATTTGTTGCACTAGATTTATACTCCGTGCATTT
Organism: Agapanthus africanus; assembly: GCA_030015575.1. Lineage (NCBI taxonomy): Eukaryota > Viridiplantae > Streptophyta > Magnoliopsida > Asparagales > Amaryllidaceae > Agapanthus > Agapanthus africanus. The sequence goes on from JASDDO010000004.1 coordinate 245,069,312, forward strand.
GCTGCACCAGATTTGTATTTCGTGCATTTGTTGCACTAGATTTATATTTTGTGCATTGGTTGCACTAGATTGGTATTTTGTGCATTGGTTGCACTAGATCTATACCCCGTACATTGGTTGCACCGATTTATGTCTTGAGCATTTATTTCACCAGATTTATGTTTTTGTGCGCGTTTGGGCTTGACGTTCGTTTTCGTGCATGCAACCGCACTAGATCCTTTATACGGACCTGACGCGCTTGGGTTGGATTTTTGCACATTTTAGGCGCTTGTTATTGGATTTTGTGCGCATCGGATACACTTGAGTGAGATTTTATTCGTGCATGTTGGATGCACTTGATTTTGATTTTATTCATGCATGTTGGATGCACTTGATTTCGATTTCATTCGTGCATGACGGATGCACTTGATTTGGATTTTCGCGCATGTTGGGCGCATGATATGAGATGTGATTTTGTGCACACCGGATACACTCGATTGGGATTTCATTCGTGCATGTTAGTTGCACTTGGTTGAGATTTTCATGCACTATAGATGCACTCGATATTGTTGTCGTGCACATCCGTTACACTGGACAGATGCTTTCGTGCACACCCGTTGCACTTAGTTTGGTTTTGTGCACATTCGTAGCACTTGTATTTGGCTTTGATTTCCATGTGCACCAGACGCACGTGATTGTTGGATACGCCTTTTGAGGCTGATTTTGCTCTTGAGTATCTTGTTTTCATGATAGGTACTATATTATGTAGTAGCCGAACATGACTGATCTGAGGACAGTACCTGAGTACTTTGCATGCATTAAAAGTTTAACAAGAGGTTTTTCAAAAACGGAGCTATAGTCTCGCTATTTCCTACGTGTCCGCAAGCAACACGAACGTTTACAAAGGGAAAACCTTTTGAGATATTTCAAAACGGCGGAACGTATATTTGAGCAAAATGTAAGACTACGTTAGCGCCCCGGCCATCTACAGACGCCAAATGCGGAACAAAAAACTTTTAACTGGCGCTATCGTATACTTTAACCCGGATCTGCCATTATTGCTAAACTAACAAACTGTAAAGAGTGTAGAAAGGTTATACCGAACGATCCGAGTCCTGCGTTCTTTAACCATCATCCCACGCTCCGTTGCGGCTGCTCCGATCTCGTCGATCTCCGATCTCCTCGTCGAGGTGGCACCACGTCGACGATTCTTTAAACGGGCTCCCGCCTCTGACTCGAGGCAACTCGGTCGTCAAGTTTGCTAAAAGAGACGACCAAGAATGATGTAGAGAATGAGTAGATGACTTCGTCTCACTTCGTCCAAATCCGTGGACGATCGGTTAATGAAGTTGCCGATGGAAATGAAATGGAACAAGAAATGAACTATGAAATTTCCATGCATCCAAAACTTTAGTCTTTTCTTTTTAGCAACCATAATTTCTCAAATGAGTGAGTGGAGGAGGAGAGAGAGGGCCGGCCACTTAAAAGGAAAGGGGGTGAGTGGAGGAGGGAAGTGGTGACCATAGCACAAAGCTTATCATGAAGAAAAGATCTTAACCAAAACAAAAAGCAATAAAGTAAACCATGACTCACTTAAACCTAGTCATCATGCAATTAAAGGTTCATGAACCTAGTCACCATCCTAGAAACTTCTAGAACCTTCTAGAAGCATGACTCACCCTCATCCAAGAAAAGATAAATCCGTCTTTAACCGAATGTTAAAAGACGGCTGATAGAAAACTGGAAACTGGCAACTTCTAAAAGTGATCCTGAAACGACTTTCAGGATAACCCCGTAACTGTATAAATATACCCGCATTTGTATTACGACCGAATACAAATGCAACTGAGACAAAGATATTATATCTACTCAATATAATACTCGGATCCGGCTTAAACCAAAGCCGACCAGTATCATCTGCCCGAAAAATAACACGTGCGTAAACGCACGTGCATTTTCCGAACCCTGCCATAAAACCATACGGCCTCTACAACGTTTCGCCCGAACTTGGGAAACTGTCTGTGGGGAACTCTAATGACTCGTCAGTACCCTGGCAGTGGGTTTAACCACAAACCGTCAGCGGCACTAGCAATGCGTAACGGCTGCCCATGGACTGACCTCAAGGGAGGCTGATGAGCGAACTCATCCAGAAACCCTACTGAGCCTAACAGTAACAATGTATATAAAGTCCGGTCCGTTCGTCAATGAGTATCGCATATCTGCCTAGGGGGCTAGTAACGTCAGACCCCCATTAGCAGTATAAGTCGTGTCGGAGTGAAGCCCAATAACACCCTGAGATACTACTGGAGTACCTACCAGTAAATCTCCTGCCACGGCCGTGGGCTTTGTGTAATGGCTCTCCTAGACACAGCACGATCTCGCCCCCAATACCGGGAGAGACGAATCCCCTGCCGATCTGCTCACGTGCCTCCATATGGCTCGGGACTGTACCCAAAAACTACCTGTTTGCACGACTCCTTTGAGCCGTGGTAGGGTAGAAATCAAAGCACAGTGGGAACTCACACGAGACAAATTACGACCTCAGGTCGATGAACTAACCTGTACACATGTCACCAGGGAACTGCTATCTGACGATAGGTATAGTACTAACTAGCAGATTCCCGGCGAGTCCTGTCCGGTGTACTCATAACCCAATGAGCACCTGTATACATCTTAGGTGATCCAACTGACACCAGTGGCTTGTGAGACCGGCCACTGCCCCTCTTCGGGGTCTCGACTGTACACACTAGTCTACTCCGGAGTATCGATGCCCTGTCTCGAAACTCCCACGACTAGGGACCACAATTAAGGATATGCATATAAACTATCCAACTCTCACGTATATGATCGCCATCATACTGTTGGTAGTAAAGCAAGATCCTAAGGGCTCTATCAAAGTGTAACATGTAATCAGTCACCTGAACATGTACACGACTGATAAAGACAAACCAGATAGCATACTATCATTTCGAGTAAGACTGTCCTACCGGTATAGGTCCTCCGCAATCATTGCAATCACGTACCTGCGATCCAATAATTGACTCTGAGGGCACTATCTCTAACAATCTCCCACTTGCACTCAAGGCTAATTATTGCGATGTCGACTACTCACAGCCCGTGTGAAACCGAACATCCAACTCCTCTACTAATCAGTTTCACAAAGCCCGTTTGTAAAACTATTGTGTTCGAGAAATAGCCTCAGTGAGTGGATTCGCCTAGATGTTTCTTTCTATATCTCTCTAAATCTCAAGTTCGCGGAGAAAGCCATCTCCCGAATTGAGTAATACCTGTCTTAGAATATGTCTGGATATCTGATGGGACCTAGTTCATAAATGAACTCCAAATCCAAACTTCTTAGACTGTATCGATCACTGAACCTAATCAGTATCCGGCACCATGCCTCCCACAGTATACTCTTGGACCACCTGTCCATAATACTGTCCCTCTTCGTCAGAGGGAAAAAACTATAACTCTGACAATCACTCTGTCAACCATGTCACCTTTGAAGCCTGGAATGATAACCGTCTCCCGAAGGAGGCTGCCGTCATCAAATCCGTAGAACATGTACTTATGTTCTAAAACTGCTTCCTTATGTTTCTCCAGGATTGGATTAATACAAACTTATTGCATCTAGTGCAAAAACAACATCTGGTGTGGTACTTGACATCTCATGATTGACTCAATAGCCTAAGCAAGCGATCTGCCAATCATGCACATCCCTCTCCACTTTAGTCTGTAAGACACCTTTAGAGAGGGTGACTCCATCACCTGCAGGTACACTACCATGCTAGGAGTCATCTATTCTAAAAACCATTAGAATACTGTCAAAGTACCCACATTGGGAAACTACCCAAATCCAGATCTAAAACCATAGATCTAGAAACCATAATGTCTGATATTATATCCATATCCTGTCTGGAGAAACAACTGTGTGACGACTAAAGTACAACCGATCGTAGTATTAGAATTTTACTTCCAACTCTGTGTATGTCATCCAGATACCATGACATCACATCCTACTACCTTCTTAACAGATCCATCCCCTATTCTGATTGAAGTCAAACCCATGACTGTCACATCAAAATTAGATGATCTATCTCCGCTATAACTGCTCAAGTCTATAAATAGACATAAGCTACTTGCCCACTAAACTTCCGCTGCTCCCACTGACTACGACAACCCTCCTACCGGGTCTCATATCCTGGAACAACAGTAGTGTCAAGTCTGGGTAGATAAGAACCTCCCTGTTACCGTCCTTGAGGCTACCGGAGTACCTCTCGGGTGTCTGAGGTTACCCATCATATCTGCGGAGTGGCTATTGGAATGTCAAACCTGATTGAATATATAGGTCCTATTAAATTTTCCGTAATCGTTCGTGGTTCTGGAATTACTTCCAGTTCTACCATACTCCCACTACTGTTTTCTGAAAAAATCCATTTTTACTAAAACTGTGGCGAGTCAAGAACAATATCACTATTGATCTTCCAAATGGTAGAATATCAACCCTCGTCATAGCCAGGGTCAACCCAAAAACAGCCATTACAGAAACGTGCCCTGAGTTATCCAGAGTCTGATTTTAAGCATAAGCTGGACAACTCCCCGTACCTTAATATCTTTTTAAGGTACGAACTATTCTATATCCAATATAAAAACTTTGGCACTTATTTAATTGGAACCATATTCAAATCATACAGCTGTCTCCAGTGCATATCAACTTAATGAAAAGAGGCTAATCAGCATTACTCAACTTAGGAATCCATCCAATTATGAGTAACCTGAAAGAGAAACACGTTTCTCAAAACCATTACTATCATCTGAATACCAATCACAAGAATCTACATCTTCGATCTCTTTGAAGAATCCCGATACTTGTGATGCCCGGTTCTCTACTTTATTCTTATACCCACAACTTCTCAAAACTTAGACCTTGTATTTCTACGAAACACTTGTCTAAATACTAGAGAAGTTATAAGTAAACAGAACATAGTACGAGGACCTACCCCTTTGTCCTGATGGACACTGGACAACATACAATACTCTGTATAAGTCCGCTGAGTTAACAACTCAAAACCTGTGCGTCGTAGGTTGAAAACTGTACCCTGGCGATTTCCTCAAATATCACCAATTACAACGAATTCCGATATAATGAGGATAATCACCTAATTCCCAATAACTTACTCCCACTCATCATCTGTAAAACCATACAAATATGAGAATGAAACCTGGTAAATACATACCCTTGGAGTAAGTGTCTAATCGGGAAAACAGTTTTTCTTTAACAATGCACTGAAACATGAAAATGTTTCGTAGGGGTATCCCGGTATTCATAGCAATGCCTCTTCCATAATCCAATTCATGACTTCAACCGTATATTTTATTGCCATCTCTCCAAATCCCTTTATTTGTCTTTAGTCGTTACCTTCTGTACACCATCGTTAGGCTAAATGGTTTTCTTCCTTCCCTACCGTTCGGCACCAGCCTATGGTTTGGAAGAAGACTATCCAGTAAGCATAATAGGTGTACCCTCCTAAACCAAGGAGTACTCGTATCTTGAGAGAAGGTGATGATAAAAGACATCTGAATAATACCTTATTCTTTTAAAGGTGAAATAGGAGTGGCGATAAAGTACGCGGTTTGGTCGTGAATGATAACAGTCGCAATTTACTTTGCCCTCTTTCTAATCCCTTTATTTTGTCTTTACATATTACCTTCTGCACACCCTACTTAGGCTAATTGGTTTTCTTCATTCCTGTCACGACCCGAAAGAGCACGTGACTGGCACTTGAACCATATGAAGCCTATAGGACTCCATCTGATCCAAGTAAGCCAAAAGCCCAGAAATCTAAAACCATTTTGAAGAAAAAGTAAAGAACTGGTTTAAAGAAGTGAAGAAATACAGGTTTGAAATCAAGGTTTTTAAATAACTAAGCCGAATGTGCATTTTAAAAACGGTACAGTCTTTTCTAGAAATTTCGGCAGAGTTTCCTTTGTAAAACTGGCCCCGAATGGGGTAAAACGATAATAACAAGATATAACATGATAAAGGCATCCCCAAGCGGGAGCTAGCTCTTCGTCAATCGACGGTCACAACCACGCAAAGATATGATAATATACAACGCCAAGTGGCGAGGATCAAAACCAAAAGAAAGCTCAAAAGTAGCAAGAAAACCGCAATACTACTAAGCGCGACTCTAGGTCGAATAATACAACAGTGTCTCTGAGTCTGAAAGAATATACAAGTTTTGGTTGATGGACATTTCTAGATACAATGAATAAATAAGTACAAAGGTGATTCCTGATACGAAAGAATCCACCTACCAAAGCAAATCACCCGCAAGAAGGAAGTATGCCAGAAATGCCGCAATAGAACCTGTACGGCAAAACCTGCAAGAACTGTGGCACAACGGGGGTGAGTTGCCAACTCGTGAATAGAAACATCTACAAGGATAAATCGAATGCAAGACATAATCCTAAGTCAACGATCAGTAACATATCCACAAGAGTACATCTGAGTGTAATAAGGTGGCAAGGTAACATCTAATCATGTATATAGTGCCAGGTACTCAGGTAATAACATGTCATCAGTGTGAGGTATGTCTGCATGGAGTATCAATGAAGAAATATCAATAATATCAATACACATATATTAGCGTCCCATACCACTAATATTGGTGTAAGATAAGTGTAAACCCAGTCTGTATATATGTGGAACCCGTCCACCTGTCACCCACTGACAGTAAGCATCATGCATGCAATGTGAGGATATAACCAAAATCATGGAAAACTCATCATGAAACCCGTGCCAAACACCGACACGTAAATCCTCATCCATATGGGGCTCCGTCTGCGGATATCGGCCCTCGGCCCCGGCAGTATGAGTCAACCCATGTCCATCTCTGGGCTCCGTCTGCGGATATCGGCCCGTCGGCCCCGGCAGTATGCCCATCTCTCGGCTCCAGGCGGTATCCCCCGGATATCCGCCGAGCTCAGGTAAAATCACCGGTAGGTACTCGCCCGCCTCCAGGCTCAATCGGCATAACCCATCGATCATCTCGCCGAGGGGAACCATACCGGGCCCACCACGAACCCGCAAACGGTACATCACCTCCTCGAATCGGGTTTCAAGCACACGTCTCAGCACCGAGAAAACGCGTGGTGGACGCACCGAAATATCATATCACGAGGTACCGGGTTTTCATAAAATGCCGCTTTTCTTAAATAACCCCACGGTCCTCAAAAACCAGAAATCACATAAAAATCCAACATCTAGCAGTAAATCCAATGCGATGTACTATGCTATCAATCCATGATATATGCGACATGTAAAGAGAGTAATCATATCGGAAATCATGCAACATGGAATAGGAATGCGCATATGTCAAAGGAAGCATCATATCACGAATGTAATAGTACTACTGTGTAGTGACATGGCAATTAACGATGATGAAGTGTGTGAGCCGGCAATTAGTGTACGTGAAACATACGCATCATCGATAATGGTGCTGGTGTCCTAACAGCATGATAATAACATGGTAATGAACATATGCCAGCAATGCGAATAGTATGAAAAATGCGGAAGCTAGTAATCAACAGCACCGTAAAGTATCTACTATGCAAACTACATCTAAGTATCCTGTCAATCAGGAGGGGTAGGTGTGGAAACCACCTAAAACTGAGTCTAAGTATATATGTAGATATATAGTCGGTGATCCCGCCTCAATGTCATATCGTAAGATATCCTCTAGCTATGAGTGCGGATCTATCATCAATATCAACTCGTACGGTAAATCATCGTACGGCATTCCCAAAAGCTGGGTAGGGATCAACATCTCATTGTCATCAGATCATCTAGTCTGGATGTACTACTCTATATCTAGTACAAACGGTAACATCGGTAAAGTATGCATGCGGGGGTAAACACCATCCCAAGCTCGCAAGAATCACAAGTCATATCCCACATATGAATCGTATCAAATCACCGATCCCAGGGCACCAAGCCCACAATATCGACTCATCTCCAAAGTCGTCACATATCATCAACCACAGTGTAAGTACATGTGAAAAGCAAGGGTATATGTATAGGTGTAATTCTATCCTAGGGTTCGCGACTATGAACTACACTAGTCACTTCTAACCCTACATAACCCAAATACACCTAATATCACAATACTATATAATAAGCTATCTACGGACTGCGGGGGTGCTATACGCCATCCACCCGACTTTCCCCCGTAGATATAATCTACTCACCTTGCATCATCATTTGCGGACATCACCATGTATTTGCTTGTCGTCCGAAGTCTTCATGGGTACCTACACATCAAAATATCGTATATGCGCATTAAAACCAAATCCAATCTAAAACGGCGCATAAACTCCAAAACGATACGATAAGGGGGGGCCTATAGGTGAGAACCTATGGCACGCCTTCAAAACCATCCATAATCCTCTATATCGTCGTATAAACGACAATAGTCGAGGCAAAACACATTCCACCATTTCAGAAACCAAAAATACGGAATACGGAAACACGAATCCAAAACGACAACATAGGATATATGTCCCAGATTTCACTCTAGATAGAATCTGTCAAAACTAGAAGTACCCAGGGCCAAGAATTGGGGAATTGGGGCTGTACACAGAAAACGAGGAAGTTCCTCACTGGTCTGGCCGCAAATTGCGGCCAGAAAGGAGTTTTTGGCGGCCAAAAGGTGGAGTGGGGAGCTAGGGTTTTGGGTGTTGCCTCTATGTTGCCTGCACATCTCAATTTCCACTCAATATTATTTTAGGGTTCTCGGGGTGTTAGCAGATTCCAATAACAGTGGCAGATTCCAGGTTTTTCCCCCGATATAGTTTTCTAAAATCCGCATTATGGGTTTAAACTTCAGGTTTGGGGTTCTAATTCATACACTAGGGTGTTGGTAAGATCAATACTGAGCCCAATTTCATAATGCAACACCAATTTACTCAAACCCTAACTAGGTTTCTCTCAAATCCATAATATCACACAATATCGATAAAATCTTGACATGGGGTTATAGGAAAGGCTATAATTAAGCAAATGGTTCAGAAATTACCTTCATTAGCAACTCAAGAAAATTCTTGAGTTGCCCTCTAGTGGCCAAATCCATGCTTCTTTAGCTCCATGTGTAGATCTAGGGATTTTGCACATTTTTAATGAAGTGAGTGTGATATTTTGGGGTGTTTTTAGAGATGATATGAGGAGTTGAAGAGGGGGAGAAAGGGGCTAGGCAGCAGCAGCAGCAACTATGGGAGAGAGGGGAAGAAATGAGAGTGAAGGAATGATGGAAGCATGGTGCAAAAAAGGTAGGGTTGACCTTGTCTCTCTCTCTCTCATCATTACCTACTCTTTCCTTTTCTTTTCCCTTTTCTTTTAATCCCTAAACCTTCTCACAAGAATAGTAAGCCCAAATGAAAACCATGGCAAGAAAAGTGCACAAGTGTAGAAAAAAGTGATATGTGCAAGTTTTGCACAAAATTGCCAAAAAACCCAATTAGCGATTTTAATCGCGATTAGCACTAAATTAGTGTCAAACTAATCACAAAAACTTTAAAATGTCATAATTTCAATAATTAACCCATTTTAGAATTTTCTATAATTTTTCATAATTTTTCTAACATTTTTCCTATTTATTTGCATTTAATATTAAAATAATCAATAAAATAATATTAAATTATAAGAATTCCCAAAATTAATATTTTATATTTTTGAAGATGTTACAATCTACCCCCCTTAAAGAAATTCGGTCCCCGAATTTAAATTTAAACCCCCACTACTAAAACAATCTCAGTAATAAACCAAAGTCGTCGGGGCTCCGAAATCATCAATACAAAGAACGTCACAGCGCAATGCATGCGCAAGGGTACTGAGCAGATAACTCAAAAACGAAACTCCGTCAAGCATCCCGCAATCATCGGAGTCGATGTAAAAACACAATGTCAAATCCAATACAAAACCGATATGATATGGATCGAAACTACACATGTAGACATCCAATCTATACACGTAAAAAGCTGATGTAAAAACATGCAAAAGTATATCCAGGTACCGTCTACTGACTAGTCCTGCTCAGCATGAAAGCAAAAACCCAACATCATAAAAGGTACTGCTCCAAAGGGAATAAATCTCAAAAATGTACATAACACAATCCTGTGCGTCTGGTGCGCACGGAAATCAAAATCCAATATGTGCTAAACAAGTGCACAAAACAACATCTAGGTGCAACGGTGTGCACGAAACCTCTGTCATGGGCAACGTATGTGCCTGACAGCCAAGGTCCGGTGCATCTAACATGCACGAAGAAATCTCGATTTAGTGCATCGGGTGCGCACCAAAATCGTATCTAAAGACATGCGCCCAACATGCGCGAAAATCCAAATCTGTGCATCCATCGTGCACGAATGAAAATCTAAACCCTGCGCACTCAACATGCACGAAATCACGAAATCCAATAGCAAACACCGAACAGGCGTAAAGCACATCAAAAGCACGGAGTGCAAAAGTCCACCATCCATATCAGGGTCAAAATCAACGACATAATGCGGCTCAAATCAAAATCAAGTGTACCGCAAAGAAAAATCCCATAACCGTGTACATCAGCGTGCACAAATCAAATCATAACACCAAAATGCATGAAAACCATGCTGGAAGCATAAATCAAATCACTGAATACTGTAGGCATGAAATCTCAATCAATACCTCAAATGTAATAACTCTGCGCAAAATATATAAATATCCAGTGGGTGTATGAAACCAAAATCATGAAACTCAGTCATCAAAACTAAATCATGCCAACAGAACGCCCAAGATACCGAAATCCCAAAATGACGGATACGTGATGATCGAATCACAAAATCACAAATCATAAATACCGTCTTCGGTAGTTCCTCCTTCAAGGTCGAGAAGGAGTCGGTGAATCCACTGCTAGCAGCGCAGGATATCCACCTGCCTCTTGCTCACGGTTTGGCGTCCTCTGACTCTCTGGGTCCTTATCTCTCTGTGGGTTACCAAACTCACAGTCTATCGGCTCATCGGCCCTGTCAGGGGTGCTAACGGGGACGATTCCGTTCTGGCACTTCTCTGGTCATCTCTCGGTCAAACCTCACAACTACTCGTAAGGCAGCAAATCACTGACGTCAGCCTCTGGCTCTCTGAATGCACGTCACACATCTGATCCTGGGTGCAAACATCGTTGCAGCAACGTCCTGGAAGAATCCTGCTCAAGGTCTCTTCCAAACATGCCTATGCCGAACCAAACGGAGGCTGGCTCTCCTGCACAACCTCTTCTCGCTCAAAGGGTATCCGTATCCTCAGCACAATATTTCTCCAGAAACTGGTCACATCGCAACGTCTCTGTAAGCATCTCAGGTCTCTAGTCTCGACGGGAAGCAATGACAGCTCGTCAGGGTCTCACACGAACCTCTTGTTCCAACTGTCTCTATCGTCGTCCACTATGACGTCACGCCAAGCTACTATGCACTGCACTGTCTCGGCCACGGTCAATCTGAAGTCTCTCACACGGACTCGAAATCTCGTACTCTGTAGCTTCATCACTCTGTAGCAGATGTCAGGCCGAACTGGTCCTCGGGAACACGTCCCAATCATCGGAGGATAACTCATCACTCGTCCGTCCTTGATCAATTCGCGACGCATCTGGGTAGGTTCCTTTACCCGAACCTGGCCAACTACCTCGTCGACAATGCCGAGCTCTGGTCTGCTGGGTGTGCGCAAAACGACCACTCCTGGTCTAGGTCTTCTCGTATCGTATTCCAGAAAGGTCCTGCCGAGATTCCTTTCTCAAATCTCAATCCTGCCGAATGCCCGGAAGTCGTCATCCAATGCTGAAGCTAAAGCTTATTCCGGAACGGCTGCATACTCATCGCGCTTCTTTCTGGAAGATATATCCATATACTACGCCTCGGGGTGCATATCACATCTCTAATGTCAGCGGAGTGGGACATTATCTCGTCGAAATCTCGTATGAACTCTTTTCTTCACTCTGCGTCAAATGTCGACTGATTCGGGCTCGTCTCATCATGGCTACACGAACTGCGCTCCGACGGCTACACTCGCATCTGGAGTCTCCCAAGCAGTGTCCCATCACGATATCCGAAAGATGTCGAACTATCCGATCGACTCGTCAGATCCTCATAATCCCCCAAGAACTCACATCTCGGGTACAGTTTAATAGTATCGAGTACATGCCACAGCGTCGGTGGTCCAGCCGTAGAAGGGCAAACCCAAGCCTCACTAATGGCGCCGCGGAACCGCCGTAAACCCTAAGGTTCAAAGGCTGTCACACGGTCATTAAGTCGAGTTAGGGTTTCATTCTTCTAGAGGGTCCATAGAATCACCTGCATGTCTTTCCGTATACTTTAAACTTGGAAAATGGCTCCTGACATTCGATCGTCTCTATCGACTCTCAACGAACCTGCGTGAAGTCGTCTCTATCTGGAAACAATCAATCTGATATCCACGCATCGGGGTAAGCGAACTCACCACACGTCCTAGTCATTCATCCTCGGTGACTAGCGACTCGCTATCATCTCTCTAAGTACATGCTCATGCTGCAGTAGCTCCAATCATCTGGGCGATATTTCATCATTTGCAGCAACAACTGGCTCATATACCTGTACGTCGAACAATGCCTCAATCCTCCAGGAAAGGCAATACATAAGCGGTCATCTCTGAATCAGCCTGCTTTAGGTCTGAGTAAGACTCTCCACACTGGAAATCTTCAACTCAACTGGGCCCGCTCTGGCGTAAAATCGGACGAATCACATTCGTCTCTCAAATCTGGTAGACTAGCTATCATCTGTCGCATATCTGCCTGAAAGCTCCGGCAAATCTCAGCTCGCAAGCTCCGAAAGCAACATTCTGTCAATCTCAGCAACAGCTGGTCCATCTGTCTGCACGATAGGCGACATCACAATCCCTGAGGTATACTGTACATCAACAGTCCTCTCTCAGCTGGCAGCTCTAACAAAGGCACGATCAACCGGTGCAAACCAAGCACTCGCCTCCACTAGAGGTCACAATCACCAACACTAACTCGAGACGTTCCCATGTCACCAGAGAACACAAAGGTCGGCCCTCGTACCACACGAGCTCACACCGGCCGAAACCCTAGCAGCAGCCCAAACTGCGCTCAAACACGGTGACAGGAATCCCAATCGAGTATCAAAAGAGTACACCAGAGGCAAGAAGGAAAACAACAGATCCAAAGTGGATACATGATCATAGGAAGGAACAGCATCAATGAAGGTATGATCATGAACTAATAGAATCGGGGATCTCAAATGGATGTATAATCCAGGATATGAAAAGAATCACTGATCTCAAAACAAATGTCTATCCTAAGGTTCCTTAAGCGGAGTGGCGTGTCGTAAGTATGCCGCGGAACATACCAACGGTACGTCACTCTACTTTAGTCACCTAATCCATCAACCAAGGGTCATCCTAAAACGACGAAAGTTCGGGTTTACACCCCCTCAACCAAGTCTAAGTTCCGTATGTAAGCAACTCCCTAGGCTCCACATAGTCAACTTAAACTCGAATCAAGGTCAACCTAGCGCTCTGATACCAACTTTGTCACGACCCGAAAGAGCACGTGACTGGCACTTGAACCATATGAAGCCTATAGGACTCCATCTGATCCAAGTAAGCCAAAAGCCCAGAAATCTAAAACCATTTTGAAGAAAAAGTAAAGAACTGGTTTAAAGAAGTGAAGAAATACAGGTTTGAAATCAAGGTTTTTAAATAACTAAGCCGAATGTGCATTTTAAAAACGGTACAGTCTTTTCTAGAAATTTCGGCAGAGTTTCCTTTGTAAAACTGGCCCCGAATGGGGTAAAACGATAATAACAAGATATAACATGATAAAGGCATCCCCAAGCGGGAGCTAGCTCTTCGTCAATCGACGGTCACAACCACGCAAAGATATGATAATATACAACGCCAAGTGGCGAGGATCAAAACCAAAAGAAAGCTCAAAAGTAGCAAGAAAACCGCAATATTACTAAGCGCGACTCTAGGTCGAATAATACAACAGTGTCTCTGAGTCTGAAAGAATATACAAGTTTTGGTTGATGGACATTTCTAGATACAATGAATAAATAAGTACAAAGGTGATTCCTGATACGAAAGAATCCACCTACCAAAGCAAATCACCCGCAAGAAGGAAGTGTGCCAGAAATGCCGCAATAGAACCTGTACGGCAAAACCTGCAAGAACTGTGGCACAACGGGGGTGAGTTGCCAACTCGTGAATAGAAACATCTACAAGGATAAATCGAATGCAAGACATAATCCTAAGTCAACGATCAGTAACATATCCACAAGAGTACATCTGAGTGTAATAAGGTGGCAAGGTAACATCTAATCATGTATATAGTGCCAGGTACTCAGGTAATAACATGTCATCAGTGTGAGGTATGTCTGCATGGAGTATCAATGAAGAAATATCAATAATATCAATACACATATATTAGCGTCCCATACCACTAATATTGGTGTAAGATAAGTGTAAACCCAGTCTGTATATATGTGGAACCCGTCCACCTGTCACCCACTGACAGTAAGCATCATGCATGCAATGTGAGGATATAACCAAAATCATGGAAAACTCATCATGAAACCCGTGCCAAACACCGACACGTAAATCCTCATCCATATGGGGCTCCGTCTGCGGATATCGGCCCTCGGCCCCGGCAGTATGAGTCAACCCATGTCCATCTCTGGGCTCCGTCTGCGGATATCGGCCCGTCGGCCCCGGCAGTATGCCCATCTCTCGGCTCCAGGCGGTATCCCCCGGATATCCGCCGAGCTCAGGTAAAATCACCGGTAGGTACTCGCCCGCCTCCAGGCTCAATCGGCATAACCCATCGATCATCTCGCCGAGGGGAACCATACCGGGCCCACCACGAACCCGCAAACGGTACATCACCTCCTCGAATCGGGTTTCAAGCACACGTCTCAGCACCGAGAAAACGCGTGGTGGACGCACCGAAATATCATATCACGAGGTACCGGGTTTTCATAAAATGCCGCTTTTCTTAAATAACCCCACGGTCCTCAAAAACCAGAAATCACATGAAAATCCAACATCTAGCAGTAAATCCAATGCGATGTACTATGCTATCAATCCATGATATATGCGACATGTAAAGAGAGTAATCATATCGGAAATCATGCAACATGGAATAGGAATGCGCATATGTCAAAGGAAGCATCATATCACGAATGTAATAGTACTACTGTGTAGTGACATGGCAATTATCGATGATGAAGTGTGTGAGCCGGCAATTAGTGTACGTGAAACATACGCATCATCGATAATGGTGCTGGTGTCCTAACAGCATGATAATAACATGGTAATGAACATATGCCAGCAATGCGAATAGTATGAAAAATGCGGAAGCTAGTAATCAACAGCACCGTAAAGTATCTACTATGCAAACTACATCTAAGTATCCTGTCAATCAGGAGGGGTAGGTGTGGAAACCACCTAAAACTGAGTCTAAGTATATATGTAGATATATAGTCGGTGATCCCGCCTCAATGTCATATCGTAAGATATCCTCTAGCTATGAGTGCGGATCTATCATCAATATCAACTCGTACGGTAAATCATCGTACGGCATTCCCAAAAGCTGGGTAGGGATCAACATCTCATTGTCATCAGATCATCTAGTCTGGATGTACTACTCTATATCTAGTACAAACGGTAACATCGGTAAAGTATGCATGCGGGGGTAAACACCATCCCAAGCTCGCAAGAATCACAAGTCATATCCCACATATGAATCGTATCAAATCACCGATCCCAGGGCACCAAGCCCACAATATCGACTCATCTCCAAAGTCGTCACATATCATCAACCACAGTGTAAGTACATGTGAAAAGCAAGGGTATATGTATAGGTGTAATTCTATCCTAGGGTTCGCGACTATGAACTACACTAGTCACTTCTAACCCTACATAACCCAAATACACCTAATATCACAATACTATATAATAAGCTATCTACGGACTGCGGGGGTGCTATACGCCATCCACCCGACTTTCCCCCGTAGATATAATCTACTCACCTTGCATCATCATTTGCGGACATCACCATGTATTTGCTTGTCGTCCGAAGTCTTCATGGGTACCTACACATCAAAATATCGTATATGCGCATTAAAACCAAATCCAATCTAAAACGGCGCATAAACTCCAAAACGATACGATAAGGGGGGGCCTATAGGTGAGAACCTATGGCACGCCTTCAAAACCATCCATAATCCTCTATATCGTCGTATAAACGACAATAGTCGAGGCAAAACACATTCCACCATTTCAGAAACCAAAAATACGGAATACGGAAACACGAATCCAAAACGACAACATAGGATATATGTCCCAGATTTCACTCTAGATAGAATCTGTCAAAACTAGAAGTACCCAGGGCCAAGAATTGGGGAATTGGGGCTGTGCACAGAAAATGAGGAAGTTCCTCACTGGTCTGGCCGCAAATTGCGGCCAGAAAGGAGTTTTTGGCGGCCAAAAGGTGGAGTGGGGAGCTAGGGTTTTGGGTGTTGCCTCTATGTTGCCTGCACATCTCAATTTCCACTCAATATTATTTTAGGGTTCTCGGGGTGTTAGCAGATTCCAATAACAGTGGCAGATTCCAGGTTTTTCCCCCGATATAGTTTTCTAAAATCCGCATTATGGGTTTAAACTTCAGGTTTGGGGTTCTAATTCATACACTAGGGTGTTGGTAAGATCAATACTGAGCCCAATTTCATAATGCAACACCAATTTACTCAAACCCTAACTAGGTTTCTCTCAAATCCATAATATCACACAATATCGATAAAATCTTGACATGGGGTTATAGGAAAAGCTATAATTAAGCAAATGGTTCAGAAATTACCTTCATTAGCAACTCAAGAAAATTCTTGAGTTGCCCTCTAGTGGCCAAATCCATGCTTCTTTAGCTCCATGTGTAGATCTAGGGATTTTGCACATTTTTAATGAAGTGAGTGTGATGTTTTGGGGTGTTTTTAGAGATGATATGAGGAGTTGAAGAGGGGGAGAAAGGGGCTAGGCAGCAGCAGCAGCAACTATGGGAGAGAGGGGAAGAAATGAGAGTGAAGGAATGATGGAAGCATGGTGCAAAAAAGGTAGGGTTGACCTTGTCTCTCTCTCTCTCATCATTACCTACTCTTTCCTTTTCTTTTCCCTTTTCTTTTAATCCCTAAACCTTCTCACAAGAATAGTAAGCCCAAATGAAAACCATGGCAAGAAAAGTGCACAAGTGTAGAAAAAAGTGATATGTGCAAGTTTTGCACAAAATTGCCAAAAAACCCAATTAGCGATTTTAATCGCGATTAGCACTAAATTAGTGTCAAACTAATCACAAAAACTTTAAAATGTCATAATTTCAATAATTAACCCATTTTAGAATTTTCTATAATTTTTCATAATTTTTCTAACATTTTTCCTATTTATTTGCATTTAATATTAAAATAATCAATAAAATAATATTAAATTATAAGAATTCCCAAAATTAATATTTTATATTTTTGAAGATGTTACAATTCCCTACCTTTCGGCACCAGCCTATGGTTTGGAAGAAGACTATCCAATAAGCGTAATAGGTGTACTCTCCTAAACCAAGGAGCCCTCGCAACTTGAGAGAAGGTGATAATAAAAGACAACTGAATAAACCAATTCTATTTCTCCTGAACCTGGATCCATCCTCGAAGAAGTCCCTTCGAGTTCGTATATAACCATACGATGGATCTATCCAATGGAAGTGGATATCCGTAGTAATACGGGTGTTCTGAGAAATACAAAGGGTAAAAGAAGGAGTGGCAATGACTTATGCAACTCAGACAATCCAAAAGCCAATATTTTAAGAAGGTTCGGTCAACTTGGTCACTGAGTCATAGTCTAGGGTCGGTCAAAGGTCGCTGCCAAAGAGAGAGAGAAAAGAAACACTCTGCGTGCACTCTAACCTAGATCAGAATGGTTATCACTTTATCTAATCCGGAAACCTCCCACTGTCCTGTCAAATTCTCCTCCAAATCTGAAAGAAGAATCAATCGGGATCACCCGAAGAGTAAACCAACTTATCAGTGGGAATTGGGATCCAACTCTCATCGCATAATAACGTGATGGAATGCATCCACGTTACTCATACTCCAGATGGTATGCGCATACTTGGCAAGTTTCAGTTTCTTTAGAAACTCCCGATATGATTTTTGCCCCATGCTCTTATAACCTTGGCGTTAGGTCAAAATTTCATAAGTCACATGCCAAGTTCTACCCGTCACTATCTTATTAATTTGAACCCACCCGCACATGCCCTTGGCGTTAGGTCAAAATGGCAGAACGGTTGTCCCAAACCAACTCATCTATCTATGCAACAATTGAATACCCAGCAGCTACCAAACACTATGCCTTGGCGTTAGGTCAAAATACATAACTTGAATACTACTGAATACCCAAAAGAAGTGACGGAGGGCTACGGCTGGTTTTTGGCGAAAAACCTTTAACGTAACGAACTTGATATCGCTGAAGGAACCTGATAGCTTTTTAAAATATAGTGACGAAAACCTTTTGCTAAAGAGGTCATTCCCGATGAAGGGATCTCGGCTCTTTCCTCGTGGAATGAGGTGCAGGATATTCCACTTAATACCACGATGCAAAGCAACTTGTAATCGACTATAGTGAAGTTATTACCCTGACGCAAACTTCTGTCCAAGGGGTCAGTCCCGGTGAAGGGATATCGGCCCTTGCCCCGTCGGATGAGGTGCAGGATATTCCACTGAATACCGCTATGCATAACAAAAGGAAACGTCTTTGCAATAACACTTTTTAAATTTGTTCCAACAACTGCAAACAGGTTTGTTTTACTTTGCATTGATCAGAATCAACGCAGTCCCATCAATAATCACACCAGAAAAGAACGAAAATAAAATGTACGTATATGCCATCCGCATTCGTCACTGGGTCCCGTCATCACCCGTTAGGTTACTTAACTAACGACAGAGCGGGGACTGGACTAGCGTGGGTGAAAAACATATACAACATCTAATAGTATATAAACCAATATACAATAATCGCTCCAGGCGTGATAATATGCAACATTACAGAAAAGTAATAAGCATCACAGAACAATACAGATAATCTGGGATCCCCGAGTTTCACAAAGCCGCTGCTGAAACTCGACGTTCCCCTGTCGTGTGGATAGCCTGTGCAATGAAACCTAGACCCCTACGGGTGCGGCAAGTTACCCGCCAAAACCTGAAGCGAGGCAGCCCCCTACAGCAAAGTGAATGGACCACCCAGCACTTCACGGAATCCGGTAATCTTGGGCACCCCTCCTTAGGTCAACCTGTACCCCCTACGAGTGCGGCGAATAGTCTGCCAATTCTAGAGTGGAGCCCCTCTGCCTCTCAAAGCCATGAGATGCGGACCCGTTGCCCCTCCAGAACCCGGCTATCCGTGCACTCGGTCGCGGGGCAAAACCTAGTACAGTAATGAAAAATAGTACAACAGGTATATCGACCGCAACCTGGTCGTGCCCCAAAAGAATATTATACAACAGGCAGTGACGGCAGTCCACAAGTTGGACGCTCGCCTCGCAACATCAAATGTACAAATAAACTCAAACTGTACTACCATTGCACACTGCTATCCACCACGACAAATCCGCAACATCACAGCACAACACAGAACATCAACGCGAATGTCACGTTCGCAAACCTGTCTAAAAGAACTATAGCAATCAGACGCGGTTTACCGATCAAATGACATTCCCGGTCGGAGATATAATGTAAGCACTGCAAACTAACATGTTTAAATTTCGATCGACCAAATATCAAGAAGTGGGCCCCACGCAAATCTGCTGAACAGTAATAAAATCTGGGCCCAAAAGATATATACCAAAAACCCCAAATTCCAGAGAAGAATACACTGTACAAATTTGGGGGCATGATCGCTCAGAACGGCCGCAACCATGGGTTTGGCCGCGTTTCCACGGCAGTCTTGTCGATTCACGTGCTCAAATTTGTACGGCGTTCTTATAAAACCCTGCACAGTTTTCTGAGATGTGTAGAATAATTTTAGGACATCATTTAAAATCAACAGAAACTGTGAAGCTAGAATTTTGCAGTTTTTGATTTTCGGTTCGATCGATGTTTTAAACGCGTTAGCACAAGTTAGTATAGCAAAATGGTGAGGCTCTGATACCACTGTAAATCTACGTTAGCGCCCCGGCCGTCTACAGACGCCAAATGCGGAACAAAAAACTTTTAATTGGCGCTATCGTATACTTTAACCCGGATCTGCCATTATTGCTAAACTAACAAACTGTAAAGAGTGTAGAAAGGTTATACCGAACGATCCGAGGCCTTCGTTCTTTAACCATCATCCCACGCTCCGTTGCGGTTGCTCCGATCTCGTCGATCTCCGATCTCCTCGTCGAGGTGGCACCACGTCGATGATTCTTTAAACGGGCTCCCGCCTCTGACTCGAGGCAACTCGGTCGTCAAGTTTGCTAAAAGAAACGACCAAGAATGGTGTAGAGAATGAGTAGATGACTTCGTCTCACTTCGTCCAAATCCGTGGACGATCGGTTAATGAAGTTGCCGATGGAAATGAAATGGAACAAGAAATGAACTATGAAATTTCCATGCATCCAAAACTTTAGTCTTTTCTTTTTAGCAACCATAATTTCTCAAATGAGTGAGTGGAGGAGGAGAGAGAGGGTCGGCCACTTAAAAGGAAAGGGGGTGAGTGTAGGAGGGAAGTGGTGACCATAGCACAAAGCTTATCATGAAGAAAAGATCTTAACCAAAACAAAAAGCAATAAAGTAAACCATGACTCACTTAAACCTAGTCATCATGCAATTAAAGGTTCATGAACCTAGTCACCATCCTAGAAACTTCTAGAACCATCTAGAAGCATGACTCACCCTCATCCAAGAAAAGATAAATCCGTCTTTAACCGAATGTTAAAAGACGGCTGATAGAAAACTGGAAACTGGCAACTTCCAAAAGTGATCCTGAAACGACTTTCAGGATAACCCCGTAACTGTATAAATATACCCGCATTTGTATTACGACCGAATAAAAATGCAACTGAGACAAAGATATTATATCTACTCAATATAATACTCGGATCCAGCTTAAACCAAAGCCGACCAGTATCATCTGCCCGAAAAATAACACGTGCGTAAACGCACGTGCATTTTCCGAACCCTGCCATAAAACCATACGGCCTCTACAGCGTTTCGCCCGAACTTGGGAAACTGTCTGTGGGGAACTCTAATGACTCGTCAGTACCCTGGCAGTGGGTTTAACCACAAACCGTCAGCGGCACTAGCAATGCGTAACGGCTGCCCATGGACTGACCTCAAGGGAGGCTGATGAGCGAACTCATCCAGAAACCCTACTGAGCCTAACAGTGACAATGTATATAAAGTCCGGTCCATTCTTCAATGAGTACCGCATATCTGCCTAGGGGGCTAGTAACGTCAGACCCCCATTAGCAGTATAAGTCGTGTCGGAGTGAAGCCCAATAACACCCTGAGATACTACTGGAGTACCTACCAGTAAATCTCCTGCCACGGCCGTGGGCTTTGTGTAATGGCTCTCCTAGACACAGCACGATCTCGCCCCCAATACCGGGAGAGACGAATCCCCTGCCGATCCGCTCACGTGCCTCCATATGGCTCGGGACTGTACCCAAAAACTACCTGTTTGCACGACTCCTTTGAGCCGTGGTAGGGTAGAAATCAAAGCACAGTGGGAACTCACACGAGACAAATGACGACCTCATGTCGATGAACTAACCTGTACACATGTCACCAGGGAACTGCTATCTGACGATAGGTATAGTACTAACTAGCAGATTCCCGGCGAGTCATGTCCAGTGTACTCATAACCCAATGAGCACCTGTATACATCTTAGGTGATCCAATTGACACCAGTGGCTTGTGAGACAGGCCACCGCCCCTCGTCGGGGTCTCGACTGTACACACTAGTCTACTCCGGAGTATCGATGCCCTGTCTCGAAACTCCCACGACTAGGGACCACAATTAAGGATATGCATATAAACTACCCAACTCTCACGTATATGATCGCCATCATACTGTTGGTAGTAAAGCAAGATCCTAAAGGCTCTATCAAAGTGTAACATGTAATCAGTCACCTGAACATGTACACGACTGATAAAGGCAAACCAGATAGCATACTATCATTTCAAGTAAGACTGTCCTACCGGTATAGGTCCTCCGCAATCATTGCAATCACGTACCTGCGATCCAATAATTGACTCTGAGGGCACTATCTCCAACACAAAACACATATGAATGTATATTTATTACTTTACAAATGATCGTCCGTCACTTGTGCCGTGAGTTACGCATCACACGGCTATTCAGAAAAGATTTTGCATGTATTTTATTCGGTTTTAGGAGATTTTTCCAAGGATGCATACTATATACGTATGATAGTATTCGACTAGTGTATATTGGATTTCAATAGTGGATTTCGAGATCTGTATCTCCATTGTAACTCCGATGATTGCGTTACGCTTGACGAAGTTCGATTTGAGTTTCATACTCGTTTTCAGGCGCACACGATGCGCTGTGGTATTTCTGTATCTTCCGTGATTTCGGAGCCCCGTGATTTGAACTGATTATTGAAATGTTTTAGTATTTGAGGGTTTAAATTTAAATTTAAATTCGGGGACCGAATTTATTTAAGGGGGGAAGATTGCAATATTTCAGAAAATATAAAATATTATTTTTGAAATTTAATATTAAAATAATATATTTCGCGAAAACTACCCAATTTGCGAATTTGGGGTTTTCGTAAAATGGTATAAATATATACCAATAATTGTGAAATAATTGGAGATTAAAATAATTTATTCATTTAAAAATATATTTATTGGATTTGGCATTTTTATAATTAATTATATGCAGTTTAAATAAAAATTGATTAGTGGACTACTAATCGCGATTAGGCCAAATCCGTGTTTCTACATTTTTCCTTGGTTAGTGCACCATGACATGTTGCATTTGGTTGCATGTTGTTTCATTGGTATTTGTTGATACTTGGTTTTAGAAAGAAAAGGAATTATTGGAGAGAAAGAGAGGGTGACATGGCATGTGATGAGAGAGAGAGAGAGTGAGGGTAAGAAAGAGAGTGAGAATATAAGAGAGAGAGAGAGAGAGAGAGAGGGCTGCCTCATTTCTTCCCCCATTGGTTTACTTCATCTCCTTCATCCTATTGCTTCCCTCCACCTCCACCTCCACCTCCATGCATCATCTCAATTTCTTTCTCAAAACCCTATACTCCCTTCATTAAAGTTGATCCACATCTCATCCTACACCCAATGGACCTTTCAAGCTTGGATTTTGAAGACTTTGAGCAACACAAGAAAATTCTTGAGTTGCCAAATGAAGTATATCTCCTTTCATTTAGTTTAGTTTTAATTTTCCTAGCATCCTAGTTTAGTTTAGAGTTAAACTTGTGTAGATTTGTGATCTTGGGAATTTCCAAGATGAGGGTTTGGGTGATTATGTGGAATTATGATCTGTAGTGGGTGTTTACTTAACCCTTAGTGATGTTTTATGGCCAAGAACACGGATTAGAAACCAAAATACGGACTTAGAAACTTCCCGTGTCGGTTTTGTGACATTTTTGGAGGTCTACAGGGAATCTGGAGTTACCCTGGACCTTTACAAAAAAATAAAAAATATACATTAACCTAGTTAGACTAATAGAAGACCACCACGAGAAGACGAGGCCCAAATTCCATGGTGGGGCCATCCCCGGCAGTTACTATAGCCATTAGGTCGGTTACTGTAGCAGATTTGGTGTTGGGGTTTTGGCTGTAGCTCACATACCTTATAACATAGCTACTGTATTTTTCTTTTTGTCCCGGGTTACATGAGCCAAAATCTGGGAGCATATTGGGATGGTTTTGGGTTATGTTTTCCGTATTTTGGAATTCTTGGTTTTGATATTAGTTATGAGATTTGGTCGTTTGATGTTTGTATGTCAACGACGAGGGTTGTTTGGTTGTTTTTGCATGCGTAGGCTATAGGTTCTAACCTATGAGCGCATCGTGTGCCGTATCGATTTTCCGGATTTGGTTTTCATAACGTGGCGATATGTGTTGATTTGTAGGTACCTTCACGTGGATTCCGAGACGACGAAGCACATCGACTGCGGCTGAACAAGGAGTTCCGCAGGTGAGTAGATTTATATCTACGGGGGAAGTCGGGTGGATGGCGTATAGCACCCCCACAATTATAATGGAAACCGATATATATAGAATATGGTTAAGGAAACCATGTTAGGAACTTATAGATATGGTTAAAGAATTAGTAGGATACAAGATATACCATGACTTAAGGTTATAGTGTATGGTTTAGTGTGACATGATATGATAGAAATGATGTCTCGAATTGATATATAAGGAGGTGAAACGTGAATGTGAATCACGATATATATATATATAGATATATATATATATAATGAAAGAGAATAAGTATGAGATTTAGAGTAGCATGATTGAGACCGATAATTACGACATGAGATTAATAAGATAGAATGTATATATAATATGACTTGATGTGACATATTGATGTGATGAAAAGAGTATATGATGAGATACGAAATGAGATGTATAAGGATATGACATGAGATCAATGAATATGATAAGATTTAGATGAATGTGTTATGAGATCGGTAAAACGAGATATTTATATATAGTTATGATAATAATGAGTGATATGCCGTACGAGACTTAGATCCGTACCCTCGTTGTTGTATAGGTTGATAGAATCCCTAATTGTTTAATGCCGTCGTACGATGGATTACCGTACGTTATGAGCTTTACCTGATGATTGATCCATACCCTTGATTAGAGGATGCCGTACGATGGATTGTACCGTACGTGATGTTGTGAGGCTGGATGACGATTGACAGATTCACCGACTCGGATAGGTTATAGATATTTAATCCATGTCTACACCGCTTAGTTTAGCCTTTACGTAGATGTTGGATTAGATACGTGTACCTATTAGCATTGCACTTACGATTTACTTGCTGCTACGTTCATGATATTCTCATTTCATTATATATATACCTGTGCTAGTACACATACACCATTATCGATAATGCGTATGTTACACTTACACAGATTTGCCGGCTCACACACTCTCTTCATCGATAATTGCTATGTTACTTACACAGTAGAGTTGCTACATCATGCTATGATATATTGCTATGCTCACATCACTATGTTATGATATATTGCTATGCTCACATTATTATACTATGTCGCATGATATACTTGATATGCTCACATTTCTGTTCTATGTTTGCATACATCATGCTTTATGATTATACGCATTGAGATGTTGTTTTTGTAAGTCCATGCTACCTCTCCCGGTTCTTACGGGCTTGCGGAATTTGATGAAAAAAGATTTTGTAAAGGCGGTAACATGGACTCAAAACTGGATCTTTGTTAAACATTTAACTAACAACATAACTAGGAGTTGTTAACTACTCGGTTAGGGGGTTATACCTTTCTTTCTTGAACTCCTTCGTCTTCAAACCTCGATGGTGTACGGATCGGCTTCACCCCGTCGTCTCCTTGCGCCGAAGATCGATCCACCCAAAAGCTTCTACCTTTGGTTTCTTCTTCGAACTTTGAAGAAACTAGTCCACTCGGTTTGCTAAACCTTGTGAACTAGAGTGAGTAGAGGAGATTGTGTTGGGATTTTTCTCTATGGTTCTTGCTTCTCAACTCATGAGACAAATGAACCATAGACTAGAGAGAGAGGGAGAGCAAGAGGAAGAGGGTGAGAGCTCAAGCCAAGAGAGAGAATGGAAATGATAGAATGAGCAAGACTTTTTTCTCTTGGCTCTCATAATCCAAAGCCATCATAACAAATCATAGCAATCAAGTATTATGTGATGGTTTAAGCTACAATAGCCAGATCATTTCATGCACTCATTTTGCACAAGAGAAACAAGCAAGCAAAAGACTTTACCATGAAATGATAGCCATTGTCATCATGATGGTCAACTAGTCCAACCTAGTCAACCGGTCAACAAAGTCAACAAGTCAACAAAGTCAACCCCTCAACAACCATGTCACCATAATACTTAATTAATATTATTGTTAATCATATATCATATTCTCATTAGGGTTGAGCAAAAAGTCAACAGTCAACAGTCAACAACCCTAATGAGAATCCTCTGCCTCTGTCTCTCCGTCAACTGTGCATACACACCCGCATCCGCGTTCCGAGGAACACGAATACATACTGGATAAAACCAATCCCAAAACGTACACTAGGATCTGGCTTAAACCAAAGCCCGCTAGTGTTAACTGTCCGGACACTAAACGTGCACAAGTGCACGGATGTGACCGAACCCTGTCGCAAAACCATGCGACCTGTCGCAAAACCATGCGACCTCTGCTCTTTTGCCTAAAGGCGAATAGCTTTCTGTGTGGGACTCTAAAGACTCGACACTACGCTGGCAGTGGGTTTAACCACAGACCGCAAGCGGCACTAGCTGTGCGTAACGGTCCCCAGGTAGATGCCGACAAGAAGACTGACGAGGTGAAACCCATCTGAACTCCTACTGAGCCTGAATGTGACAGTCGCCGTACAGTCTGGTCTGTTCATCTGATACATCGCATGGCGGGCCTAGGGGGCGGTAAACGTCAGTCCCCTAATAGCGGTACAAGTGGTGTCAGAGTGAAGCCCAGAACACCCTGAGATAATACTGGAAACCTACCAGTATATCTCGCTTGCCCTGGCCAGGGACTACTCACGTAATGGCTCTCCTAGACACAGCGCGATGTCAACCCCCAATACCGGAAGAGACGAATCCTGTCTAACCGTCACTGCCTCCAAGTGCTTCGGGACTGCACCCAACTACTACCTGTTTGCACGACTCCTTTGAGCCGTGGTAGGGTAGTAATCAAAGTACAGTGGGAACACACTCGAGGCGAAGTGACAGTGTCAAGTCAGCGGACTAAGCTGTACTCATGTCACCTGGGAACTGATAACTGACGATAAGTATAATACCAACCAACAGTTCCCGACGAGTCATGTCCAGTGTACTCGTAACCCAACGAGCACCCGCATAATATCTCAAGTACGACGTACTGACGGCTGTGGGACAGACCGTCTCCCACACTGGGATGAGAAGCGCATACGCTAGTCTACTCCGGAGTATCGATGCCCTGTCTCGATAGTCCTGCGATTAGGGACCTGTATAAGGATGTGCTTATAGATTACCCAGCCCCCACTAGTATGACTGCCATCACAACGCTGGTAATCAAGCAAAGATCCTAAAGGCTCCATTAATGTGTATAGGTGATATACTAAAATAAACACATGTACACATTGAAGTAGAAACAAACCAAGTAGCATACTACTATTTTGAGCAAGATTGTATATACAAGGTGAAAATCCCAAGCTTCTATTAAGTAATATACATACTAGTATGATACAGTAATGGCCTCTAGGGCATATACACTAACAATCTCCCACTTGCACTAAGGCCATGTACTGGCGTATCGAAGACCTATCATCTCGATCAGCCGCTCGAACTGAGTCTCGGGAAAGGCCTTGGTGAATGGATCTGCAGTGTTATATTCTGAAGCAACCCTCCGAACCTCGATCTCCTGGCGATCTACGATCTCCCTGATCAGGTGATACCGCCTCAAGATGTGTCTGGATTTCTGATGGGACCTGGGTTCCTTCGCTAAAGTTATAGCCCCGTTGTTGTCGCAATACAGAGGTATTGGATCAACAATGGACGGAACCACCTGAAGTTCTTTCAAGAACTTCCTCTTCCAGACGGCTTCTTTCGCGGCATCAGATGCAGCGATGTATTCCGCTTCCATCGTCGAGTCTGCAACGGTTTCCTGTTTGGAACTCTTCCACACACCGCCCCTCCATTGAGGGTAAAGACAAAACCCGACATAGACTTGGAATCATCCTTGACACTCTGGAAGCTGGACTCAGCAAAGGCCTTGATCTGGAGGTCTTTTCCGCCATACACCAAGAACATCTCCTTAGTCCTTCTCAGGTACTTGAGAATGTTCTTTACCGCTATCCAGTGTTTCTCCCCATGGTTTGACTGATACCGGCTTACCACACTCAGTGCATAAGCTACATCCGGTCTGGTACACAACATCGCATACATTATAGAGCCTACCGCAGAAGCGTAGGGTATAATAGACATGCGATCCCTCTCCAAATCAGTCTTGGGAGACATCTCTTTAGAGAGGGTGATCCCGTGACAAGCCGGTAGATTACCGCGCTTGGAATCTTCTATACTGAATCTTTTCAGTATGGTATCGATGTACCTGGACTGTGAAAGTCCTAATATCCTCTTGGATCTATCACGATGGATCCGGATCCCGAGGATGTATGAGGCATCACCCAGGTCTTTCATGGAGAACCTGTGTGACAAGAACCCCTTGACAGATTGTAGCATAGGAATGTCATTTCCTATTAAGAGAATGTCATCTACGTATAAAATGAGGAATACTACAGTTCTCGCTACAAATCTACTATAGATGCATGGTTCATCTGGATTTTTGATAAAGCCAAATTCCTTGACCTTCTCATCAAAACAGATGTTTCAACTCCGCGATGCCTTCTTTAGTCCATAAATGGACTTAAGCAACTTGCACACCTTTCCGCTGCTCCCACTCTGAATGAAACCCTCTGGCTGGTCCATATAGACACACTCCTCTAAATTTCCATTTAGAAAAGCGGTCTTTACGTCCATCTGCCAAATCTCATAATCGTGGAAGGCAGCAATGGCAAGAAGGATCCGAATGGATTTCAGCATAGCTATTGGAGAAAAGGTCTCGTCATAGTCCAAACCAGGTCTTTGACGAAAACCCTTTGCAACCAGTCTAGCTTTATAGGTCTCAACCTGTCCATCTACACCAATCTTCCTTTTGAAGATCCACTTGCATCCTACGGGTTTTACCCCGTCTGGAGCAACGTCCAACGTCCATACTTTGTTGGTGTACATGGACTCCATTTCGGTCCGCATTGCATCCAGCCATTTTACCAAGTCAACGCTCTGAACGGCCTGCTGGAAGCTAGTAGGCTCATCATAATCAATGATGCAATCCTCTCTATCCCCGTCTATAAGAAAACCGTAGTATCTCTCGGGCGGATGAGACTGCTTACTACTCCTGCGGAGGGGCGTAGGAATGTCCTGTTCTTTTGAACCCTCTGGTTCTACTAAGCTTTCAGTAATAGTCTATGGTTCTGGAATCTCTTCCAGTTCTATTTCGCTCCTACTTGTTTCCTTTTCTAAGAACTGGTGTTCCAGAAAATTGGCATTACGAGAAACAATGATCTTTTGTTCATCTGCGTAATAGAAGAGATACCCCCTGGAGTTCTTTGGGTATCCCACAAACTTGCACAGTACTGAGCATGCCTCGAGTTTGTCCGCATGCTGCTTTTTGACAAAAGCCGGACATCCCCAGATCTTCAGATATTGAAGATAGGGTTTCTTCCCACTCCATATCTCATATGGTGTGGTAGGCACAGTCTTAGTAGGAACTCGGTTCAAAAGGTATGCAGCTGATTCTAGCGCATACCCCCAGAATGATCGCGGTAACTCAGTGTTACTCATCATGGACCGTACCATATCCAATAGGGTTCGGTTCCGTCTCTCCGATACACCGTTATGTTGCGGAGTGTATGGAGGAGTAAGCTGAGAGAGAATTCTGTTCTCTTTTAAATAGTCCAGGAACTCGGCACTCAAGTATTCACCACCTCGATCCGATCTTAGAATCTTGATACTTTTGCCGGTTTGTTTTTCTACTTCATTCTTATATTCCTGGAATTTTCCAAAGGCTTCGGACTTATGTTTCATTAAGAAGACATAACCGTACCTTGAAAAGTCATCCGTAAAAGTAATGACGTAAGAATAACCGCTTCGTGCATGCGTAGACATTGGACCGCACACGTCGCTGTGCACGAGTCCCATGAGCTCGCTCGCTCTTACTCCGTGTCCAGTGAACGGAGTCTTTGTCATCTTTCCTTTGAGACAGGATTGACAAGTGGCATACGATTGATATTCGAACGGATTCAAATATCCTTCTGTATGTAACTTCGTCAACCTTCTCTCATTGATGTGACCCAGTCTACAATGCCATAAGAAAGTCTGATTTATTTCCGGAGACTTTCTTTTGTGTGTATTCTGTACATTGAAAATCTGTGGTTGGTTTAATACGTATATACCATTGCTTAATGTACCTGACCCAATCAGAACTTGATTAAGGTGAATGTTCACAACATTACTTACAAATGCAAATTCATAACCTTCTTTAGATAATAAAGATACAGAAATGATATTAGAAGTTGCATTGGGTACAAAATAGCAATTACGCAAAACCAAAACATGTCCATCTGACAAGCCCAGGTGATAGTCCCCCACGGACTCAGCATCCATGTCAGCTCCGTTTGCAACTCTGAAGGTCATATCACCTGCCTTCAAAACCCTACGTTTTCTCAGTGCCTGCAAAGAACTACAGATATAAGATCCTGATCCGGTATCCAATACCCAGGAAGTAGAGTTTATTGAAAGACAGTTTTCAATAACATACACACCTGAAGCTGAAGCCGCAACTTGCTTCAGATCCTGTGTTCTGGCCTTCCAAGCCCTGCAATCATTCTTCCAGTGTCCCTTCTTATGACAATAGAAGCATTCTTCTTTATCCACAAGCTGCCCCGCTTTCTTTGTTGCTTTTGCTTTTGCTTTTCCCTTCGTATCCACTTTACAAACACCGCCCCTTGGTTTGGCGGGGGCTTTCTTCTTCTTTCCCTTGGCTTTCTCCTTGGACCTAGAAGAGGAAGATCCTCCTACAAACAAAGTGGATGTTTCCCTACCTTTCTGTAGGGTGCCCTCTGCGCTCCTCAGCATGTTGAGGAGTTCTGAAAGTTCAACTTCCTTTTCTTGTAAGTTGAAGTTCAGGATAAACTGGGCGTAAGTGGAAGGAAGGGACTGGAGAATCAAGTCTGTATAGAGCTCATTCTCTAACGTGGTCCCAAGGTCCGCGAGCTCTTCTATGTAGCCAATCATCTTAAGCACGTGTTCCGCTACCGATGATCCGACAGCCAACCTTGCCGAAAATAACTTCTTCGACACTTCGTATCTTGCGATACGAGACTGCTCTCCATACAGTTCTTTTGTATGGAGAAATATGGATTCGAGGTCCATATTCTCGTGCCTCCTCTGATGTTCGTTGTCCATAGAGGCAAGCACGAGGCACCTGGCCTTCGCGCAATCGATCTCCCAAGTCTTACGGATTTCCTTATCTGCGACGCTGGAGGTGGGACCTGGGACAGGGGGAGCTTTGGTGGTAAGAAGATACCCCAGCTTGTCGTAAGTGATTGCCATCTTGACATTCATGAGCCAATCTTTGTAGTTTGGCCCTGTTAGTATGTTTTTATCTAGAAGTAACTTAAGTCCAGTCATGTCGATTGGTCGCTGCAATTAGGAGAGAGAGAAGAAACACTCAGCATGATGCTCTTGCAAGTTTAGAGTGGTTTTTAGTTTGTCTAAACAGGATGGCTCCCACTGTCTCTCGAATCCCTCCTCAAACCAAAAAGGTATAATTAGTCAGGGTCAATCTCACCGTACAATTCTTGCTTAACCGTTCGGCCAGGCTGGTGTCGGTACTTCGAGGGAGGTTTTCCAACGCTTTCGCGAAGTTCCTTAATTAAATAACCTCTTTTCCCTGTGGGCGTAGCCCCGCTAACACCTTTCTAGACACTTACTTGGTTTATAGCATTGATCGTTAAGTGAGAAATTTCCCGAGAAGTAGCATATACTCACAGTAGGATCGGGATCCAAATATCATCGCGTGACAAAACTGAAGGAATCCTACCAGAATCATCACACTCCAAATGGTATGCAGCGCTAGCAAGTTTCAGTACTTATGAAACTCCCGATGTGGATTTTTGCCCCATGCTCTTATGACCTTGGCGTAAGGTCAAAATGTCATAAAACACATGTCAAGTTCTACCCATCATTATCCAGGTTAATTTAAACCCACCCGTACCTACCCTTGACGTAGGCCAAAATGGCAGTACGGCTGTCCCAAACCAACGCATTCTATCTATGCAACAGATAAATATCCGGCAGCTACCAATCACTATGCCTTGGCGTGAGGTCAAAATACATAGCTTGAATACTACCGAATATTTAGCTGAAATGATGGAGGGCTACGGATGGTTTTGGCAAAACCGTGAACGTAGTGAACTTGATATAATCGATGGAACGAGATAGCTTTTAAAAGGAATGGCTCAAGCTCCGCATTTAAAAGTTGGTTTTGAAAAGAACCGAGTGGTTTTTCGAAAGTGTTCCAACGACTTTTACTTGGTTTATTTTCTTGCATTAGTTCTTTTAATGCGTGTTATTCTTGCATTAGTTCTTTTAATGCGTCCCATCATTTAATCCTACCATTGCAGAAAAAAACCAAAATATGACGTACGCTTATGCCATTCGCATTCGCCACGGGGCCCCGTCATTACCCGTTAGGTTACTTAACTAACGACAGAGCGGGGGCTGGGCTAGCGCGGCTGTAAAACATAAGCAACGCCTAAGTAATATCATATATAGATATATTGCAATGATAGCCATTTCAGATCACAGATGAACACACTGGATATACTAGGAACCCGCAATTCGTACGAGCCTGTAACGAAAAGCAGATTACACGGTCGCGGTGAATAGCCAATACCCCACCCAAGACCCCTACGGGTGCGGCAAACTACCCGCCAAGTACCCGAAGCGAAGCAACCTCCCTCAACTCCGTGAGTATGCCACTCGGCACTTCGGGATACCCGGTAGTTTGTGCACCCCCTCCATGGGTCTATCCTAGGAGCAAAAACAGTAAAAAGAAATTATACAATGACGGCTACAACCCCGACCCGGTTGTGCGGCCATACAAATAATATTACATCAATTTACAAATTTACATGAATTGAAAGAAAAGAAAACTCTCGTCTCACAACCCCCGGCTATTCACCCGCGACAATCCAATGAATTCATATACACATTCCAATGACATTACAGATCACAGATTTGTATAACCCCCACTAATCGACATATAGCGATTAGCAGACGTTCAATACAAATATCACATCACAGAAATAAACCCGTCAGCTTAAGTCATAAGAAACTCGATCAAAATACGGTTTTTAAAGCCCCAAAAACAAATTTTTCTTTCTGGAAAATCTGGGCTGAAAAAACATATACCAAAAATCCCAAAATACCCCACTAAGTACACTGCAGTGAAGAAAATTCACAGAGGAGTTAAAAGGGACGCGAAACCGCGGCACGAGCAAGCTCCTGCCGCGTTTCCGCGGCGCTTTGATGAGATCTCGTGATCGTTTTTCTTCAGTGCACTATAAAACCCCTGAGTCGATTTTTGAAGCATGATTTATTACTTTTACAGCACTTCGAAAATCGACAGCAAGTTAGATATCGGGGTGTAATTCGCGACTTTTTCTCCGATCGAATTTCTAGTTACTATGCTAACATGTTAGGTGGTGTTTAACTAGGCTCTGATACCACTGTAAGTCCATGTTACCTCTCTCGGTTCTTACGGGCTTGCGGAATTTGATGAAAAACGATTTTCTAGAGGCGGTAACATGGACTCAAAACCGGATCTTTGTTAAACATCTAACTAACAACCTAACTAGGAGTTGTTAACTACTCGGTTAGGGGGTTATACCTTTCTTTCTTGAACTCCTTCATCTTCAAACCTCGATGGTGTACGGATCGGCTTCACCCCGTCGTCTCCTTGCGCCGAAGATCGATCCACCCGAAAGCTTCTACCTTTGGCTTCTTCTTCGAACTTTAAAGAAACTAGTTCACTCGGTTTGCTAAACCTTGTGAACTAGAGTGAGTAGAGGAGATTGTGTTGGGATTTTTCTCTATGGTTCTTGCTTCTCAACTCATGAGACAAATGAACCATAGACTAGAGAGAGAGGGAGGGCAAGAGGAAGAGGGTGAGAGCTCAAGCCAAGAGAGAGAATGGAAATGATAGAATGAGCAAGACTTTTCTCTCTTGGCTCTCATAATCGAAAGCCATCATAACAAATCATAGCAATCAAGTATTATGTGATGGTTTAAGCTACAATAGCCATATCATTTCATGCACTCATTTTGCACAAGAGAAACAAGCAAGCAAAAGTCTTTTCCATGAAATGATAGCCATTGTCAACATGATGGTCAACTAGTCCAACCTAGTCAACCGGTCAACAAAGTCAACAAAGTCAACCCCTCAACAACCATGTCACCATAGTACTTAATTAATATTATTGTTAATCATATATCATATTCTCATTAGGGTTGAGCAAAAAGTCAACAGTCAACAGTCAACAGTCAACAACCCTAATGGGAATCCTCTGCCTCTGTCTCTCCGTCAACTGTGCATACACACCCGCATCCGAGTTCCGAAGAACACGAATACATACTGGATAAAACCAATCCCAAAACGTACACTAGGATCTGGCTTAAACCAAAGCCCGCTAGTGTTAACTGTCCGGACACTAAACGTGCATAAGTGCACGGATGTGACCGAACCCTGTCGCAAAACCATGCGACCTGTCGCAAAACCATGCGACCTCTACTCTTTTGCCTAAAGGCGAATAGCTTTCTGTGTGGGACTCTAAAGACTCGACACTACGCTGGCAGTGGGTTTAACCACAGACCGCAAGCGGCACTAGCTGTGCGTAACGGTCCCCAGGTAGATGCCGACAAGAAGACTGACGTGGTGAAACCCATCTGAACTCCTACCGAGCCTGAATGTGACAGTCGCCGTACAGTCCGGTCTGTTCGTCTGATACATCGCATGGCGGGCCTAGGGGGCGGTAAACGTCAGTCCCCTAATAGCGGTACAAGTCGTGTCGAAGTGAAGCCGAGAACACCCTGAGATAATACTGGAAACCTACCAGTATATCTCGCTTGCCCTGGCCAGGGACTACTCGTGTAATGGCTCTCCTAGACACAGCGCGATGTCAACCCCAAATACCAGGAGAGACGAATCATGTCTAACCGTCACTGCCTCCAAGTGCTTCGGGACTGCACCCAACTACTACCTGTTTGCACGACTCAATTGAGTCGTGGTAGGGTAGTAATCAAAGTACAGTGGGAACACACTCGAGGCGAAGTGACAGTGTCAAGTCAGCGGACTAAGCTGTACTCATGTCACCTGGGAACTGATAACTGACGATAGGTATAATACCAACCAACAGTTCTCGATGAGTCCTGTCCAGTGTACTCGTAACCCAACGAGCACCCACATACTATCTCAAGTACGACGTACTGACGGCTGTGGGACAGACCGTCTCCCACACTGGGATGAGAAGCGCATACGCTAGTCTACTCCGGAGTATCGATGCCCTGTCTCGATAGTCCTGCGACTAGGGACCTGCATAAGGATGTGCTTATAGATTACCCAGCCCCCACTAGTGTGACTGCCATCACAACGCTGGTAATCAAGCAAAGATCCTAAGGGCTCCACTAATATGTATAGGTGATATACTAAAATAAACACATGTACACATTGAAGTAGAAACAAACCAAGTAGCATACTACTATTTTGAGCAAGATTGTATATACAAGGTGAATATCCCAAGCTTCCATTAAGTAATATACAAACTAGTATGATACAGTAATGGCCTCTAGGGCATATACACTAACAGTTTTCATGAGATTCTGGATTTGGGAACCGTGGTTATATTTCAAAAGAAAATATGTATTGTTTTAAAAACCCGGTTTCTCTTGATATGATATTTCGGGACGTCCACCATGAGTTTTCTCGGTTCTGAGACTTGTGTTAGAAACCCGATTTGAAGAGCGGTGGGCACTGTCTAGGGATATATGGTGGACCCGGTCCCGGGGAAAGAAATGATTTTCGTGGTGTAGACGATGAGCCTGGCAGAGGGAGCACTACCTACCGGTGATAGTATTTGGACTCGTCGGTTATCCGGAGGATACCGACCAGAGTCATGAGATGGATGAGGGACGATCAGAGTATGCGGTGCCTGAGATGAGATAGATATGAGGGCCAATCTGAGGATGCGGTGCCTGAGGTATGAGGATTTACGTGTCGATGCTGGACACGGGTTTTCTTGATGTTTCGAGTGTCGGTGTTGGACACTCAGGTTCCATGATTTTGATGTGTCGTTGATAGACACACGTTGTTGATATCCTCTTACATACAGATATACGTTTTCATGATATGGTTTATGTCGTTGATAGACACACGTAGTTAATATCCTAATACATACAGATATACGTTTTCATGATATGGTTTGTGTCGTTGATAGACACACGTAGTTGATATCCTCATACATACAGATATATGATTTTAACGCCTTAGATTTCGATTAGTGTTAGTTTAGACGATAATGCGGATTTTTGGTAAAAAGTTTACCAATTTGGGTTCCTCACATTTTATAACATTTAATTAATAGTTTATTATTATTTATTATGGCTTGCACGCACGTGTGCACGTTAATGTAAGGGTCTGTTTGTGCTAATCTAGATTAGTGACCATGACACCTAACTTAATCTTATCCTTGCTTTAATCCATTCCTAATTCTTTGCTTTACCTTAACCCTAATCCTAGATATTTTTTTTGAGATAGATATTTTGCTTTGGGTATTGTTTGATGAGAGGTGGCATGGCGAGTGGTGTGAATGCATTAATGAGAAGTTAATTCAAATGGTGCACTTACCCTCTCACCTTAATCTCACCTCACTCTCTCTCTCTCTCTCTTTATCATTCTTTAACTCTCTTTCTCTCTCACTCTATCTCTTTCTCATATTTCTTCACCTCCCTTATTTCCTCAACTGAACACTTCATCATTCCTTCACAAAACCATCACAAACTTCACAAAATCTCATAAAAATCACATATTTTGCCTTGATTTGCCTCTTGGATGCCTTGGAGCTTGGGAAGCTAGGATCTTTGAGTTCTTTTGGTTAGGTAATGATCCCTTTCTGTTAGTTAAGTGTTTTTTGTGTTGCGTAGCTTGTTAGTTTCAGTTTAGAACGCGTATAGTTTCGTTTTGTGCAAATATCGTATTTTTAGTGTTGTTTTGGTTCTCGGATGATCTGCTATCAAACCAGGTATTTGTTGCAAAAGTTCCCATCACAGTGACCTAGTATAGTAACCTAGAACCTACCCTCAAAACACGAACCCATTTCCTCTTGAGCAGGCCGCAAATTAATTTCTTCTGGCCACAAATTGCGGCCAGACTAGGGAGTTTGGGTTTGGGTTTTGGTGTAGGGGTCTCTGGGGTTGTATGTGGTCTCATGGTACTTGCAACTTTTACAGATTGTTGGTATAGCAAAATCTGGGATCACTTGCTTGTTTTCTTGTGTTTCATTTTCACGCGTTACGTTATCTGATACGGTTCGTATTCTGTGTTGCTGTTGCTCTGAGTTGGTTTCGTTGTGTCGCTATGCACGTTAGCCACAATACGAACACTTGAGAGTAAGTTTTGTGTTGTCGCGTTGGTCAGCGTAGTTTGTATGTGTTTTGGGTCTATTGCTAATATATATACTGGTTATATTGTTTTATGCTTCAGGATCGCAGGCGGGGACTGTTAGTTATATATATGACCTAGAGGCCATTGTTGTACATATGATGTATATTATAGTGGATGCTTGGATATATATATAGAGGACTTTCTTGCTCGACATGATAGTATGCTATTTGGTTTCACTTTGTCTTAACATGTTGACTTGTATTGATTTACTGTCTTGCTCTCACATGTTGATAAAGCCTTTAGGATATGTACTCGACTACTAGGACTATGTTGCAGATCATACTAGTGGGGCCAGGGTAGTCCAAGAGTACATCCTATAACTGTTCCTAGTCGAGGGTGTATCGAGACAGGGCATCGATGCACCAGAGTAGACTAGCGTGTGCGCATCTTGACCTATATGATGGGCGATGAATGATCCCATATCAATCGGTGTTTAACATCAAAGATGGTGTACGGGTGCTCAGTGGAGACTGGGTACACTAAACGGACTCGCCGAGAACTCCTAGATGGTATTATACCTATCGTCAGATAGCAGTTCTCTGGTGACACTGGTACATGTTAGTATATAGATCCGAGATTATCATAGAGTCTTGTATGATTCCCACTGTGCTTTGATTTCCACCTTACCACGTCCATGAGGGCATGCAAAACGGTGGCTTTTGGGTACAGTCCCGAATCACATGGAGGCAATGAGCGATAGGAGGGGTTTCGTCTCTCCTGGTATAGGGAGTTGATGTTGTGCTGTGTTCGATTGGCTATAAATGGAAGTCCCTGGCCAGGGCTGATATGGAGTGCTACTGGTAAGAGTTATCAGTAGTTTCTCGACCTGTTATGAGCCTCACATCGACACGACTTATCGGTTACTGGGGTCTGACGTTCACCACCCCTAGACTGGATATGCGACATATTAGACGAAGAGACCGGACTGTACTGTAGTGTTACTGATTGGATTCACTGGAGTTTTGACAGCTTCGCTGGTTTTCTTCCGATCGCTCAATACCCGGGTGGCCGTTACGTTTAGATGACCGCTTGCGGCTTGTGGGTGTTTGATATGATCATCACTTACTGCCGGCGTATTGACGAGTCTTAGAGTCCCACACAGAAGTTTCCTAGCCCAGGCGAATAGATGTGGTACGTATATGAGATATGCGCGGGGACCCGATTGAATGCGAGTATGTGATACCGTATGTTAATCGGGCATTTTTCTATTAGTTGGGCCGTATGTGATATGACCGGATTGTTAAATCAATTGTTGATTTAACATTTAACTTTTAGTTTTATTCTTTATTCAAATCTTTTTACTTAAAGAAGATGTATGCATGTATGTATGCACATGTTGATGTGCATGTATGCACATGTTGATGTGCATGGACACATACATGCATAGTGTCATTATTGATGATACAACTTTGGTGGCAATATAAGACTTAAATGGTTCAATACACACACACACACACACACACACACACACACACACACACACACACACATTTTTATTTGGAAAATAAAAGGCAAATGGAAATTAAATCATTAATAGTTTTTTCCGCATACTTCTTTTATTTGACCTTGGTTAAACCCTTGGTTTAGTTTCCATTTGGACTTTAACCCAAATAGAAAAATATCTAGATATTTTTTTGAACCATGGTTTGTAATGACAAATAGAAAATATATATACTATCTTTTCAATTTTTCATTAAGCTTGATCATTATCATTTAAACAAAAGCTTTTGCCATCATCTTCTTCTTCCTCCTCTCTCTCTTGATATTTCATTTGAGTGAGTTAGTAAAAAAAGAAAGGGTTTTGATTAGAGAATAAAAACCATCTCATCATTCTACACACATATAGCCTATTTGTGTAGGGTGTTTTGCTACACTTCATCATGGATCAAGTAAAGCTAGGAGCTTTGGGCAAAGGGACTTCGGGTGGATCATCGTGGACTTGAAAGGTTGCTAGCGATGAGTTCCAAACTCTCAAAGGTCCAAGGAGTCACCAAAGAGAGATTACAAAGGTTGTAATCTCTACTCTTAGTGATTGATTATACTTTGTATGTGATACATATCTTGTTACCCTAAATATTCTAGTTTAAAGATTCATAGTTATTTGCTTTGCACCTCTCTAATTTTTAAAGTGGCATGAGTGATACTTCCAAACCCTAGACTAGGTGCAAGGGAAACCGAACAGGAACTTCGGGCGCTGCGAACAGGGGAAAGCGAGTAGTAGGCTTTACTTAGCCAGGAGCGTTGGTGAGTAGATTTAACATCTACAAAGGAATCGCCCGCATGACGTTATGCGTCTGAGCTAGAGATGTTATGATATTGTCGCATATTCGATTGCATATATAGAGTTGCGCATACACCTTATTGCTTAGTTATTTGTTGTGTTTGGACTTGTACCTTTAGGACACTGCACTATTATTGACGGCTCATGTTGCACGAGCACTGATTGTATGCCACACACACCGTCAATAATTGCCATGACACGCACAACACACATACATATCTGATATTGTTTTGTTAGGGACATTGACACATTGATTCATATTCCTTGTTGCATATGACATATAGCATACCTGTATACCTACATGCTTACACATATGCCTTGACATTCTTACATGCTAGTTACCTGTATACCTATATGGTATTGTACCATTAGTGATAGGTATATTTCACACATAATGACATATCTACATGTATACCTTACATACATACTTCACTTATACATGGAGGGTATATTACATCATTACTGATAGGCAGATACATATACCTTGCTATACCTTTATATTTACACATATATCTGGCTATAGCTACATGTTTACCTTTACTTGATGTTATATAGACTTGGAGAAATTAGGAACCGCATGATATATATTTTAACTTGTTGCAGTTAAATAGCGCCTTTTTCTTTATATGCTAACATTACAGTTTTATGTTGCATATATTATATTCATGGATTTTCGCATTGAGATATGGATTTTTCATGATGTTTTCTGGATTTGAGGACCGTGGTAGTTTCATGAAATTATGCATTATTTGAAAAATCCGGTTTCTCTTGATATGATATTTCAGCAGCCACCATGAGATTTATCGGTTCTGATATATATAGCTCATGCGATGAGGAGTCGGGGGCCGTGTGAGGGTACATGGTGGGGCCTGGAGGTACCCCGGGGCGAGAAAGGGATGTCGATGTAACATGCCGATGAGCCTGACAGGGGAACCATACCTACCGGTGACGGTACCTATGACTCGGCGGTTATCGTGGAGATACCGACGGGAGTCATGTACGTATGGATTCGTCGAAAGGTGAGGGTCAGAGCTAGGCACTCGAGTTTTCGGGATAGCGTATGATACGTACCTATCAGGGGGCCAGTCGTGGTGACAGCACCTGATAGATCAGCCTTTATGTGTCGATGCTTGACACTGGTTTTCATGATATTTTTACTCCTAAGTATATATAATAATGGAATGGGACGCTATTACATATATATATATATATATATATATTAGTGGAATGGGACGCTAATATATATGTATACATATCAATTCATATACATCATCATAATTATTCATGCAAATATACTTAGGATATACGAGGTTTACTTGATAGTTGGATACACGATATTTATGAGATTGACTTGATATTGGATACATGATATATGAGATTGAATTGATATTGTACATTCAGGATGTATGAGATTTATTTGATAATGTACGTTCAGAATATATGAGTCTTACTTGATATGAGAGCCAATTTATGGGGCTGATTTGAGCAAATTGGGATTTGGATTGTCTTGATGGACTTGGGTCCGACCACGAGGTCAGGATTCCGTGGGAATGACATGTTTTATCCCATACTCCGCATTTATTGTTTATGCACTGCTTCATATATTAGTAGTACCTGATAGAGTACCTTTCATGACTGTTGCATTTACATACTGTTATTTTATATGCATTGCTTCATGTATTGGTTGTATCTGCT
Organism: Agapanthus africanus; assembly: GCA_030015575.1. Taxonomy (NCBI): domain Eukaryota; kingdom Viridiplantae; phylum Streptophyta; class Magnoliopsida; order Asparagales; family Amaryllidaceae; genus Agapanthus; species Agapanthus africanus. The sequence continues at coordinate 245,110,923 of JASDDO010000004.1, forward strand.
AGAGTACCTTTCATGACTGCTGCATATATACATTATCATATCATTTCTTTATGTATTAGTAAAACCTGCTAGTGTACTTTTCATGACTGTTGTATACATATAACCATTTATTGCTATTAGTTGCATACGTTAGATTCGCGCTGTACGTGCATACTTGCGATTACCTGCATATGTTAATTACTATTCATGAGTTGGCAACTCACCCCCGTTGTGCCATGTTCATATCAGAATTTTGCATTATTATATCACCCATTCTTAATCATATTACATATAAATAGGTGCTTTTGATCCATGTCTGCTAAATAGTTGCAGGTTACAGGTTCTTAGATCGTTACAGTGAAATTCATGAAAAGTCACTACAAATATGAGACTACGACCAACAATAGATGAATCCGTATGATGTCGCCTACCAGTTCAAGGAACAAATGAAAATCATTAGACAGTTCAATGCAGAAAGTACAAGGGCAGCAAAAGATTCAAGACTTAAACGCGAAGCTCAAGGAAAAAGTCCACATCATTCTGCACTGTTGAAAATCTGGAAGGAAATAGAAGAAATTCTGAGAAACCAAGTAAAGAAAACAGAAGATAAAAGCAATACAGAGAAACCCTAAATAGATGGGCCCATGAGCCCACCAAATGGCCGCGGATCCACGGCCAAACAGGCCTTTCTGCCGTGATTCCGCGGCCGTGCAATGCACGTGTTGGTGGGGTATCGGTGCTTTGACTCGGTCTTTGGGATTGTTTTGTAATTTCATGTATGGATCAGAATGTAAATCTAGGGTTTTTCCTATCTATAAATAGGAGGGCTCAAAACCAAATAAAGTATGCCTCTTTAGGGTGCTTCTTTTAAGATGTCTCTTTTTAATTTCTAGATTAAATTTTAATTTCCTTGTAATCGTCAAGAGGTCATTAATAAAGGTATTATTATTTTTTTATCATGCATTCTTTTATCTGAATTTAATTCCTGAATTTTTATCTGTCTTTTATTGTCTGCAACTTAGATAGTCTTTTAAAATTATAAAAATGAATCTTATCATAACTTCCCTAATGAGTGAGTAATTCCTCACTTGTTAGGGTTAGGTTCGGGAAAGTTTGAGAGAAGGAAATCTCTCTCACTCCTTTCTTTGCCCCTATAATTTTAATAAATAGGACTCTATTTAAATTAACCACACACCGCTCACTACGGCACCCTATCCCACAAGATAGCGGTGATTCCTTAGTTAGACCGGTTGTGCTTGATTTAAATAGAGGTTAGGGCTAAGAGTTAAGAAAGAACGGACAAGGACCAAAAGGAAGAAACGAAGTTTCTTCCTGGTCGTGCTAATCCCCTTTGTTGACTATTACCCTAACACCTATATTCTTAACTAGGGCAATGAAAGCAGTGGGTAGAATCCCTTTTCCAAACTAACCTAATCCTAACCCTAGCAAGACTTTAAATCAAATTGAATCTCATTCTTAGATTTTAAAACAAAACCCACAATAATTGGACTTAACTCGTTAGAACATAAAGAATAGGAATCCATCTCCCTGTGGACCGACCCGTACTCAACCCGTTAACTACCAAGCGACAACGTCTTGATTGCGGTATATTCTTAATTTTGATTTCAAAACGCAAACGCAAAAACAACATCTCAATCAAATGGCGCCGTTGCCGGGAAGACGGTGGTCTCTTTCTTTATGTAATTTCGGTTTAATAAAAAAAATTAAAATTATAAAAATTTTAAAAAAAATTTAAAAAAAAATAATAATAAAACTTAAAATAAAAATCATCTTGTTATTTTTGAAGGGTTTTTGTGCGAATTGTGCAGGAAAGAAAGACGGACTGATTCAGATATGGAGCAAACACACCGAACAAAGAAACAGAAGATCTGAACAGACAGAGGAGAACCACAACAGAAAACAGAAAAATTTTGGAGATCTGAACCAATTGTTCCACCGCGGAACCGCGGCACAAGTGCAGGATTGACCGCGGAACCACGGTCAACCGCTGACGTCAGCAATCCATTTTGCTTTGTAAGCATTCCATTTCTCCTTTGTAGCCCCCTGAACTCCACTGAAAACTTTTCCTGCAGGGTTCTTTGCACAAAATTCTTTCTCCTATCCAATAAATTGTTTTTGTGCAGGATTCTTTGCGCTGCCAAATAAAAAAAAAATTGCAAGTGTTTCAGATTTTTGGTATGTTAACTGCTTTGCATAATTAATACGGATATCTAAAGGGCTATAACACCAATTCAGATTGGGTGGGGATTTCATTACCCTTCCTAAACCCCAGAAATCACTAAAAGCATATGCATCACTCTTGAGTTCATTAAAAAATATCTAGACTCAGCGAACTAAGGACTGTTGTGCTCATTAGGACAGAGGAAAGTTGTGGACAGTCAGTCGTTTATCTAAACCTGACTTTATGGTGCCTAGGCTAGACAAGTGAGAAAGGTAACTTTAAAAGGCCCGTCTCACGGTGATTCGTGAGCGGAACCCTCGTTTCTTCATTTATGCTTAGCTGGCCATAATTGGCGGTGAAGAGGCGATTTGAGGGATATCTCACAACTTGTCGCTTTGGAATAGTTAGGAGCAGTCTAGTTGACTTAGGAGACCCTAACTCTATGTTTGATTGTGCATATTTAAACTGTGATTGTTTGAAATTGTGCCGTAGTTCCGTACAAATTTTGCAAAAACTCTATCTAAAAAAACACTTTTAAAAATTTCAAAACTCCAAAAACAAACATTTTTTTTTAAAATATTAAAAAAGAAAGAAAAAAAAATTTGTCACGACCCGAAAGTACGGAATGTGACTAGCACTTAGATTACGAGACGTCTAAAGGCGTAACGTAACGTAAGTCAGCCAAAGCCCAGAAAAATCTAAACCAAAATCAAAAGAGTGAAGGAAAAGTTTTCATGAAAACAACTTGAAATCAATTAAGTTGCATTGAACCCCTTTTTAAAAACATCAAAAATTCCCGAAAATTTCGGCAGAGTCTCCTTTGTAAATTCTATCCCCCAAAATGGGTACAACAAGATATATAACCTGTAATCACAAAATGGCATCCCCAAGCGGGAGCTAGCTCTTCGCCCAAGGCGGATCACAACCACACGCAATATATATATGTCATAAAGAAATGCAAAATACAAGAAAACACAACGTCGGCTCAAGTGAGCTCGACCAAAAGAAACCACATATACACAAATCTCTCAGTCTCATCACTAGGTCGCATATACACATAAGAAGTGGTAGATGGAGAATACTAGATACAAAAATAGTACAAAAAGAGATAAAAGTGATCTCGCAACCCACCTACGAGCAATGTCGTGAGTCTGAGCAAAAGAACTCAATAATAAGATAAGCCGCCGCTACTAGGCTGATGAGTCCGACCTGCAAGACACTGTGGCACAACGGGGGTGAGTTGCCAGCTCGTGTGTAGAATATAACATCTAGTAAGGCTATCGTAAGAATGCACGCAAATGTGTCACAGCAAGTATGTCCAGATTTGATGTAATATCTCTAGTATGCATGCACATGTATGCAATATCAATACTAAATCCTTAAGTGTTTTAAATGCTATGAGTTTTGCATTCTTAACTTTAGAAAAAGAATATCTGTATAATAGCTAAATACCATCAAGAAATCATCTGAAAACCCGTGTCAAGCATCGACACCAAATATGAAAACACATCTGTCTCAATGTCTCACTGTATCAATGTCTCAATACATCGGGCTCCGTCAGTCCGGATCGGCCCATATCATCAAATCTCACGACAACGGTTGGTATCCTCCGGATATCCGCCGCGCCAGACATCACCGATAGGTAGTCTTCCCCTGCCAGGCTCATCATCTACAACTCGATCTTCTTGTCCTGAAGTACCATACCGAGCCCACCATGTACCCGAGACGGTTCATGCACTCCTCGAATCGGGTCTCGAAATCCAACAGAAAACATGAAAACTCATGGTGGACGACACCTACATCATGAGAAAACCGTAACTTTGTTTTTAAAAAAATGATAAATATAAGATTTTGTTAAATTCTTGCGGTTTTCCCTAAAATCCAGAAATCGCAGCAATACTGAAATCCTCAAGAAAATCATAATACCCAACATGTTGTATATGATAAATGTCTATGATATCAAGGTATGCGATATGATTTGTGGCTAGAAATCTATGTAAGTATGATGATGATGCAAGGTATATACATGCTATGCGGTTTCATATATCTTGTATGATGCAAGTGGCGATACTAAGCTAAACAGGTTCTATGGTACACGTGGCATGGCAATTACCAAAGGCGTGTGTGTCTCATGAATAGTGTGTGCGCAACAGGAGCCAATGGTATTGGTGTTCGTGTCCTACGAAGTGATATCGCACATGTGTATATGAATATCCATGCAATCAAGCAGACGATTAGCTATAAGGGTATGCAATGTGAATGAGGGGGGTTTAGCTAACTAACAATGCAAATCTTGCAAGAAATAAAGTAATCCTAATTAGGGGGCGCCTCGCGCCATCCAGACGATTTCCCCATAGATGTATACATCTACTCACCTGAATGCCTCGGCTAGTCTGGTCCAACTATAGCTTTGCCTTTGCGCGCCGCGTCCGATACCTCCGCAACCGATCAGATTATAACATGCCGAAATGCCCGATGAGTTCATGTTATTTGAGCATTGTGACAACTCCCAATTCCCTTCGAAAATCTCTTGGATAGATCAGAGGCAACAGAATACTGATCATTCTCATAACATCCAGTTATAAAAGCAATATAAGTGACTTTATCAGCACTTTGCCCTCCATCCAAAAGTTTGTTTAGAAACAAACCTGCAGCATTAACTTTTCCTTCATAACTCAACTTTCTAACCAAAATATTCGCGGTCCGAGCCAAATGTTTCTTCTCCAACCTCTCCAATAAAGAAAACGCAGCATCGATTTTATCTCTCTCGCAATACTCGAAGGCCAAGGTAACTTGACTTACTTCACATGGAACCAAATTTTTATCCAGCATTACCTCATACATAGCTCGAGCTTCGTTTAGTCTATTATCTTTACAAAGCCCGCTTACTAAAGCTCCATAAGTAACCGAATCGACTCCTATTCCAATTTTAATCATCTTATCAAGAAATCTTAAACCGGCATTAGCCATTCCATTTCTAAAGTACCCGCGTATCATCGATGTATATGTTTGTTTAGTTGGAGCTAATCCCAACTTGTTACACTCATGAAATAACTTCTCGCTCTCATCCATCCTTTTTTTGCTTGCAATAAGCAGCAATAAGCGTGGTGTAAGTGTGGATATCAGGGGCACAGCCAGAACTTACCATCCGTTTGAAAACCTCTTGAGCATGATCGATTTCTCCGTTCTTGCAATGCTCGCTGATGAGAATAGTGTAGGTCAACTTATCAAGGTCCAAGCCTTCTTGCAATGCATTACGAACGATTCTATAAGCTTCTCGAGCCCTTTTCTTCTTGAAAAGTCCATCAATGATCGAATTATATGTGCAAATGTTTGGAGAACAACCTTCATTTCTCATAAACTTCAACAATTCGAAAGCACGGTCTAAATTTCCTACTTTGCAATTCCCATCTATAAGAGTACTGTAAGTGTTGATATTTGGAGCAAACCCTTGTCCTTTCATTCGAGTAAACAACATCTCTGCTCGACTAATCTTACCTTCTTTGCAATATCCCGAAATCATTGAAGTATAAGTCTGAACATTGGGCTTGTACAAATTGCTTCTGACCAACTTAAGGAAAAGTCGAAATGCCCGCTCGGTCCATCCAATCTTTATCAACCCATCGATGAGTATAGTGTGGGTATAAACCTTCGGTTTTAATCCTTTCCCCACCATTTCTTCTAAAACTCGGAAAGCTTGCTACACGCTTCCCTTTCTCGCCAACCCATTAATCAAAGCCGTATAATTTATCACATTCGGAGCAACATTCATCTCCCGCATCCATCGAAACAACCAATGAACCTTTCCAAAGCAACCCTTCATGCAAAACAGATCGACAACCAACATGCATGTGACGTTATCCATACAAAATCTTCTCGCTTGCATCGACCTAAAAAAAAGCCCTCGACTTTACCGACATCTCGCTCTCTACAATAACCGATAACCCGAGTTTTAAAACTAGTCGAATCCGGCACAACTCCTCTATTTGTCATTTCATCAAACACGTTCTCTGCGAATTCAACCGGACCCAATTCAACACCAACCTTAAGAATCTGATTCATCGTATGAACACAGAGCGGCAGTCCTTGGTTGCCGATTTCAAGGACCATGTCGACAGCCTCTTTAAACCGCCCGGCCTCGGAGAATCTCTCGACCATAGACCTCAAGACTTGTTGGGCTCTGTTGAAATTGCCGTTAGATGTCAGGGAGTTGGCGGTTGTGATGTAGAATTGGAAGTTGAGTTCGAGTTCGGGTTGCGAGATCGCCCGATGGAAGAAGGAGAGAGCGGCCATTGAGCCTTGGGTGTTGGCGAGAGAGGCGACAGCAGCCATTGCTTGGTGAGGGGAGATGGGGGGAGCTGGAGAGACTTGAGGGAGCGGTCGCCGCCAATTGCTAAGGATTGGGAGATTAGGGAGCAGAGATTTGAGAGGGAGAGCTTGGTGGTGGTGAGATCTTGGGAGAAATGGCGGGAAAGGAGGAGATTTGGCGGGAAAGAGGAGGAAGACAGGAGGCGACGAGCGAGGAAGGGCATTTGTTTTTTTTTTGTGTGGGTATTTCTTGGATTTGTGATGAGTTAGAGATGATGAAATGAGTGGGGATTTTAGGGGGTTTCTGCAGGAGGCTCGGCCACTGGAAAATAGGTGTGTGAGTTGTGAAAATTGTGTAGATGTTTCCATGATAAAAGCTCATTTAATGCTTTCACATTGTTTTCAATTTATTTTATTTCAATTTTTTTTTTTACTTGACCATGGAACTCACTATAATTTTGGAGTTAACTTTGAAAAAAATTTATGTTACCCTTTGGTTTAAAGGTTATGGTGCATGAGTAACTAACTTAATCTCATTAAAAATTAACACTAATTAGATGTATTAGAGAAAGTTTATAATAAAAATAATTAATTATGGAAAAATATTTTAATAACTAGCAATTACATATCTAAATTAGGAATAATTAGTTCTATGTTGAAAAATGCTATAATTACGTTTTACAGAAAATATTGTTTATTTTACCGATTATCGGAAAGTTACCTAAACAATTTTCAAAGTGTTACAATTTCCCCCCCTTAAAGAAATTGGGTCCCCGAATTTAAAAATTTAACTACGCGTACCTTCAAAAAGATGGGGATATTTCATCCTCATTTCATCCTCTTCTCCCAGGTGATCTCCTCACTGTTCGGGCCACGCCAAAGAACCTTGACGGATGGTATAACCTTCGACCTAAATTTCTTCACCTGCCGATCCAATCAAAAGGAACCCCCTTCCGGGTCAATCCGATCAACGGTGTAGCAATACGGGAGAAAACCTGGACAAGACGTCGATAATAGCCGGCCAGACCCAGAAAGCTGCGAACCTTTGTAACTGATACCGGTCTAGGCCAACGCTGAACTACCTCGATCTTCTTCGGGTCCACACAATTACTATCTCTCATCACCACATGACCCAAGAAGTCGACACTGTCTAACCAGAATGCGCACTTGGAAAATTTGGCGAACAGTTGATGCTCTCTCAAAATCTGCAATGTGATACGCAAGTGCTGCTCATGCTCCTCCCGGCTCCGAGAATAAACCAAGATGTCGTCAATGAACATAATGATGAACTGATCGATATACGGCCTGAACACACGGTTCATCAAGTCCATAAATGCTGCCGGGGCATTGGTGAGCCCGAATGACATCACCAAAAACTCATAATGACCATATCGAGTTCGGAAAGCGGTCTTCGGAATATCCTCCTTCCGAACCCGCAACTGGTGATAACCTGACCGTAAATCAACATTCGAGAAAAACCCTGCACCCTGGAGCTGATAGAACAAGTCATCAATGCGGGGTGGGGATATATGTTCCATACAGTAACCCGGTTCAGCTGACGATAAGCAATGCATAAGCGCATACTGCAGTCTTTCTTCTTAACAAACAGGACGGGAGCACCCCAAAGTGACACTCGGTCGGATAAGCCATTTGTCCAGCAAGTCCTGTAACTGATCCTTCAGCTCTCTCAGCTCCGCCGGGGCCATCCGATAAGGCGGTATAGAGATAGGCCCCGTGCCGGAGATCAAGTCGATGCAGAACTCAATCTTATGCTCTGGCGGTAGACCAGGCAGCTCGTCGGGAAATATATCAGGGAACTCTCTCACAATAGGGACTTGGTCCGACGGAACCTCTATGGCGCTAGCATCACAAACATAGACTAAGAATCCCTGACACCCTTTCCACAAGAGCTGACCAGCGCGAAGGGAAGAAATCAAGCTGGGAAGGGTAGCGCTACGATCTCCCTGAATAACAAGAACCGGCTCACCAGGAAAACTGAATCTGACTGCTTTCTCACGGCAGTCCACGGATGCATAACAGGTGGCTAGCCAGTCCATACCAAGAAGAACGTCAAAGTCTAGCATATCGAGGAGATTCAAATCAACTGAAGAATCTCTCTCCCCGATACGAACGGAACATGATCGGTACACAAAACGAGCAACAAACGACTCACCTACCGGTGTAATAAGGACAAGCGGCTGATCTAACGGAGAAGACTCTCGGCCCAACCTCGGTGCAAAGTACGTGGATACACAGGAATGTGTGGAGCCTGGATCAAATAATACCCGGGCATCAAAAGAACATACTGGCAGAGTACCTGTCACGACGGCATTGGATGCCTGTGTATCCTGAGGAGTCAACGCGAACACTCGGGCCTGTCCACCACTAGTAGTTGGCTGTCCTCTGCCTTTACCTCGGCCTCTGCCTCTGTCGCCTCGTCCTCTCTGAACCGGACCGCCACGCCTACGACCTCTAGGAGCATCTGGCTGGCGTGGAGCATCATCAGGAGTAGGAAGTAGAGCTCTCTGAGGAGGTGGTGAGGGTGGTAAGGTCACATGCGGGACTGTCGCCGCGCCCTGGTGTCCCATGGTACAGTCACTGACACGGTGGTACTGACTCCCACACCGAAAACATCCTGGCGACGACTGCTGGGTCTGTGGATATGAACCAAATAACTGACCTCGTTTCAATCCTCTATCGCCACCATCTCCCGGAAATAATCTATCGCGGTGTCTACCCATCTGCCGCTGAGCTGGCGTATCAGTACGGATCATCTTCGGCCCAGAAACGACCGGAGTCTCAGAAATACGCTCCTCCAAAAGTAAAGCTACGTCCATCGCGGCTACGTATGTATCAAAGTGCTGGGTGCCGATGGCAAGGAATAGATGTGTATCAAGCCCTCGCACAACCCTCTTTATTCTCTTCTCTTCCGTGTCTACCAAGTACGGAGCATATCGAGACAACTAGGTAAACTGTATATCATACTCCGACACCGTCATCATAGGAATCTTGCGTAGAGACTCAAAACTATGGGCTCGAGCATCTCGGACACTCCCCGGAAGAAAACGGGAAAGAAATGCAACTGTAAACTAGTCCCAGGTCATAGAAGGTAGACCTGCAGCTCGGCCTCTCTTTACTGAATCGTACCATGTCTGGGCAAGACTCTCCAGACGAAAACTCGTAACTCCACCAACCTATCATCAGAACACCTCAACGAACGGCAAATCCGAGCCATCCAATCAAGAAATGCATGTGGGTCCTCTGTCGAATCCGTACTGGTAAAAGCTGGAGGTCTCAATCTCATAAACACCTGTAGTGAAACAGGGATAGTCGCAGTAGCAGCAGGAGTGACCATCGGTGCAGCAGGTACAATCATGGTCTGTGCGGTGGAAGGAACGTCCTCGGACCTCTGTGCCCGACTGGACTCAACTAAACATCCCATCATCTGTCGCAATTCCTGCATGCCGGCCTCTAATCTGGCAATACGGTCTGGATAAGGCGGATCAATATGACCCTGAGGGGTAGGCGTATCATCCCGCTCGATCCTCACCTCAAACGAGCCCGCTCGAAGCTCATCCCTAGCGGCAGCCCGCTGAGCTCTCGTAGTCTTTGGCGGCATCGAAGCTAGAATAAGAAACAGGACCAATAAGAACATTGCAGTTGAATCAAGGAATGCAAGGAATCAAGAAAGGAAATACAAGCAATTATTTCCTAAGGTCACATAGGCGGAGTACCGTATCGTAAGTATGCCGCGGATCATACCCACGCTACGCCACTCTTCTTAAGTCACATACTCCATCTACCAAGGTCGTCCTACACTCAGAAAGGTAAAACCTACGCTCTGATACCAACTTTGTCACGACCCGAAAGTACGGAATGTGACTGGCAATTAGATTACGAGACGTCTAAAGGCGTAACGTAACGTAAGTCAGCCAAAGCCCAGAAAAATCTAAACCAAAATCAAAAGAGTGAAGGAAAAGCTTTCATGAAAACAACTTGAAATCAATTAAGTTGCATTGAACCCCTTTTTAAAAACATCAAAAATTCCCGAAAATTTCGGCAGAGTCTCCTTTGTAAATTCTATCCCCCAAAATGGGTACAACAAGATATATAACCTGTAATCACAAAATAGCATCCCCAAGCGGGAGCTAGCACTTCGCCCAAGGCGGATCACAACCACACGCAATATATATATGTCATAAAGAAATGCAAAATACAAGAAAACACAACGTCGGCTCAAGTGAGCTCGACCAAAAGAAACCATATATACACAAATCTCTCAGTCTCATCACTAGGTCGCATATACACATAAGAAGTGGTAGATGGAGAATACTAGATACAAAAATAGTACAAAAAGAGATAAAAGTGATCTCGCAACCCACCTACGAGCAATGTCGCGAGTCTGAGCAAAAGAACTCAATAATAAGATAAGCCGCCGCTACTAGGCTGATGAGTCCGACCTGCAAGACACTGTGGCACAACGGGGGTGAGTTGCCAGCTCGTGAGTAGAATATAACATCTAGTAAGGCTATCGTAAGAATGCACGCAAATGTGTCACAGCAAGTATGTCCAGATTTGATGTAATATCTCTAGTATGCATGCACATGTATGCAATATCAATACTAAATCCTTAAGTGTTTTAAATGCTATGAGTTTTGCATTCTAAACTTTAGAAAAAGAATATCTGTATAATAGCTAAATACCATCAAGAAATCATCTGAAAACCCATGTCAAGCATCGACACCAAATATGAAAACACATCTGTCTCAATGTCTCACTGTATCAATGTCTCAATACATCGGGCTCCGTCGGTCCGGATCGGCCAATATCATCAAATCTCACGACAACGGTCGGTATCCTCCGGATATCCGCCGCGCCAGACATCACCGGTAGGTAGTCTTCCCCTGCCAGGCTCATCGTCTACAACTCGATCTTCTTGCCCCGGGGTACCATACCGGGCCCACCATGTACCCGAGACGGTTCATCCACTCCTCGAATCGGGTCTCGAAATCCAACAGAAAACATGAAAACTCATGGTGGACGACACATACATCACGAGAAAACCGTAACTTTGTTTTTAAAAAAATGATAAATATAAGATTTTGTTAAATTCTTGCGGTTTTCCCTAAAATCCAGAAATCGCAGCAATACTGAAATCCTCAAGAAAATCATAATACCCAACATGTTATATATGATAAATGTCTATGATATCAAGGTATGCGATGTGATTTGTGGCTAGAAATCTATGTAAGTATGATGATGATGCAAGGTATATACATGCTATGCGGTTTCATATATTATGTATGATGCAAGTGGCGATACTAAGCTAAACAGGTTCTATGGTGCACGTGGTATGGCAATTACCAAAGGCGTGTGTGTCTCATGAATAGTGCGTGTGCAACAGGAGCCAATGGTAATGGTGTTCGTGTCCTACGAAGTGATATCGCACATGTGTATATGAATATCCATGCAATCTAGCAGACGATTAGCTATAAGGGTATGCAATGTGAATGAGGGGGGTTTAGCTAACTAACAATGCAAATCTTGCAAGAAATAAAGTAATCCTAATTAAGTGGCGCCTCGCGCCATCCAGACGATTTTCCCATAGATGTATACATCTACTCACCTGAATGCCTCGGCTAGTCTGGTCCAACTATAGCTTTGCCTTTGCGCGCCGCGTCCGATACCTCCGCAACCGATCAGATTATAACATGCCGAAATGCCCGATGAGTTCATGTTATTTGAGCATTGTGACAACTCCCAATTCCCTTCGAAAATCTCTTGGTTAGATCAGAGGCAACAGAATACTGATCATTCTCATAACATCCAGTTATAAAAGCAATATAAGTGACTTTATCAGCACTTTTCCCTCCATCCAAAAGTTTGTTTAGAAACAAACCTGCAGCATTAACTTTTCCTTCATAACTCAACTTTCTAACCAAATTATTCGCGGTCCGAGCCAAATGTTTCTTCTCCAACCTCTCCAATAAAGAAAACGCAGCATCGATTTTATCTCTCTTGCAATACTCGAAGGCCAAGGTAACTTGACTTACTTCACATGGAACCAAATTTTTATCCAGCATTACCTCATACATAGCTCGAGCTTCGTCTAGTCTATTATCTTTACAAAGCCCGCTTACTAAAGCTCCATAAGTAACCGAATCGACTCCTATCCCAATTTTAATCATCTTATCAAGAAATCTTAAACCGGCATTAGCCATTCCATTTCTAAAGTACCCGCGTATCATCGATGTATATGTTTGTTTAGTTGGAGCTAATCCCAACTTGTTACACTCATGAAATAACTTCTCGCTCTCATCCATCCTTTTTTTGCTTGCAATAAGCAGCAATAAGCGTGGTGTAAGTGTGGATATCAGGGGCACAGCCAGAACTTACCATCCGTTTGAAAACCTCTTGAGCTTGATCGATTTCTCCGTTCTTGCAATGCTCGCTGATGAGAATAGTGTAAGTCAACTTATCAAGGTCCAAGCCTTCTTGCAATGCATTACGAACGATTCTGTAAGCTTCTCGAGCCCTTTTCTTCTTGAAAAGTCCATCAATGATCGAATTATATGTGCAAATGTTTGGAGAACAACCTTCATTTCTCATAAACTTCAACAATTCGAAAGCACGGTCTAAATTTCCTACTTTGCAATTCCCATCTATAAGAGTACTGTAAGTGTTGATATTTGGAGCAAACCCTTGTCCTTTCATTCGAGTAAACAACATCTCTGCTCGACTAATCTTACCTTCTTTGCAATATCCCGAAATCATTGAAGTATCAGTCTGAACATTGGGCTTGTACAAATTGCTTCTGACCAACTTAAGGAAAAGTCGAAATGCCCGCTCGGTCCATCCAATCTTTATCAACCCATCGATGAGTATAGTGTGGGTATAAACCTTCGGTTTTAATCCTTTCCCCACCATTTCTTCTAAAACTTGGAAAGCTTGCTTCACGCTTCCCTTTCTCGCCAACCCATTAATCAAAGCCGTATAATTTATCACATTCGGAGCAACATTCATCTCCCGCATCCATCGAAACAACCAATGAACCTTTCCAAAGCAACCCTTCTTGCAAAACAGATCGACAACCAACATGCATGTGACGTTATCCATACAAAATCTTCTCGCTTGCATCGACCTAAAAAAAAGCCCTCGACTTTACCGACATCTCCCTCTCTACAATAACCGATAACCCGAGTTTTAAAACTAGTCGAATCCGGCACAACTCCTCTATTTGTCATTTCATCAAACACGTTCTCTGCGAATTCAACCGGACCCAATTCAACACCAACCTTAAGAATCTGATTCATCGTATAAACACAGAGCGGCAGTCCTTGGTTGCCGATTTCAAGGACCATGTCGACAGCCTCTTTAAACCGCCCGGCCTCGGAGAATCTCTCGACCATAGACCTCAAGACTTGTTGGGCTCTGTTGAAATTGCCGTTAGATGTCAGGGAGTTGGCGGTTGTGATGTAGAATTGGAAGTTGAGTTCGAGTTCGGGTTGCGAGATCGCCCGATGGAAGAAGGAGAGAGCGGCCATTGAGCCTTGGGTGTTGGCGAGAGAGGCGACAGCAGCCATTGCTTGGTGAGGGGAGATGGGGGGGAGCTGGAGAGACTTGAGGGAGCTTTCGCCGCCACTTTCTAAGGATTGGGAGATTAGGGAGTAGAGATTTGAGAGGGAGAGCTTGGTGGTGGTGAGATCTTGGGAGAAATGGCGGGAAAGGAGGAGATTTGGCGGGAAAGAGGAGGAAGACAGGAGGCGACGAGCGAGGAAGGGCATTTTTTTTTGTGTGGGTATTTCTTGGATTTGTGATGAGTTAGAGATGATGAAATGAGTGGGGATTTTGGGGGGTTTCTGCAGGAGGCTCGGCCACTGGAAAATGGGTGTGTGAGTTGTGAAAATTGTGTAGATGTTTCCATGATAAAAGCTCATTTAATGCTTTCACATTGTTTTCAATTTATTTTATTTCAATTTTCTTTTCTTGAAAGCTTTTCCTTCACTCTTTTGATTTTGGTTTAGATTTTTCTGGGCTTTGGCTGACTTAGGTTACGTTACGCCTTTAGACGTCTCGTAATCTAAGTGTCAGTCACATTCCGTACTTTCGGGTCGTGACAAAATTCACATTCTTTTCCTTTCTTTCCTCACATCATGGGTACCCCACCTCGCAAAACTCTTGCCGAACTTTGGTACCCTCAACCAAACATTACTTCCTACGCTCATTGTTTTGGTCGAATTTCAGACGACCCCTCCATGCCCAAAATTTCTTTGAAAGATCGAATAGACGCATCTAGGGCATCCAGTTGGACTTCGCAATCCAACTTGTATCAACCATTTCAACCTTCACCACCTTCTCACATTGATACTCCTTTTTCGAGTCATGTTGTAACCCCGAAACCCATGTCTATTGCTGAACATATTGCACAATCTCGTAACCGATCTTTCACTCCTTTCACCACTGCGAATTTTTTGGATCAACAATTTCATTCACCTTCTTATCCAAATGTTGATTCTACTCCTGTCCAACCATTCAATTCCTACCAGTCCTACCCGACTTTCGCACCTTCCTTAGACATTGCTACTACACGGCCATTTGGGAGTTTCCAGTATCCAAACAACTTTGAATCTTTTACTGAAACCCCTTCACAACCCATGTCTAGTCTGGAACAGTCGTTGGAAGATTTTATGGTAGTGTCAAGACAACATATAATGGATTTGAATGCGTCCACGGCCGCCCTTATACAACCTAGTGACCCGGTAGCAAGTTTCCAACTAGCTCCAAATTTTCCAATGTACGATGAGGCGGTTGGACAGCTTGAGAATTTGAGTGGTGAGAGTGAGCTGTACAATCTACCCATCACCAATTGAATCCCACAACTCCGGTTTTGAATGTCTATCAAGTGTTCCAAATGATTCACCAGTTGAAGATAAAAAGTTTACTGAGTTGTGCGACTTTGTAGTGTTTGATTTGCCAGATTGTGAAGGGTCCCTTTCGAGTGAACCCACACCTAATCCTTTTGACCTCTACACCTCCACTCTAGAACCTGAATTAATAAATATCCATGCTTGTGATGAGGTGTCTGAAAAAATTGATTTTCACTTGATTGAGGATATCGACGCTGGGAATATTTTGGATGATGAACCCACAGATTTGGATGAGTTTCTCTCTCCAATTCATCATCCCGAGTCATTAACTGTTTTTCCCGAACTTCATATGCGTCTGGATTTTGATGATAAATGCATGGATGAGATAACTTTTGAAGAGAATTTTAAGGATAGTATTGAGGATGAACCAGTTTTTCTTGATGAGTCGGATTTTCCAATTCATCATGTCCCTTCCACTGACTGTGTACACTCTCCTGAACCTTTAACTATTACCCTTCCTAAATCATTCCCCTTCATCCTTTCCATCGTTCCAACCGCTCAAGAAACCGTATCACTTTCATTTTTTATGTCTGGTTTACCAAGTTCGACGTACCCATGTTTTCTCACGAATCTTGAGGGATTTGATCTCATTTCTCCGTGGGTTGATAGATTAGCACAATCGCTTTTTACACATCGGTCATTACAAATTGTGCTAATTTATACACTCTATCTCCACCATCAAGTTCGTATTCAACTTGTTTCTCCCACTTTCTCAGGTTCCTCTTCTATTCTTCCTATAATTTCAGTGATTGTTGGTGAATCACAATCCGATAATTCAAGTTTGATCATTCCAGAAAGCCAACTTGATTTGGATACTTTTGAAAATGAGGTAGATGAGTTTTTCGAGTCTCCTACCTCCATAATTTTTGACAAATCATGTATGATAAATTCTGGCATAAAACTTACTGACAGCAAAATGTTCAATTACATCGATGAGAGTTTTGAAGAACTTTTTGCCGACGAACTTGCATTCCTAAACAACATGGATTTTGTGATTAATCAACCTCCACATATAGAAGTTGAACCACCACCCTTTCTTCTTATAAAATACGAGAATGCCAATATTCCACTCATTTCTGATCATTCACATTCTCGTTTTTATTTATCATCACCTCTTATCTCCTCACATTCACGTTCCCGCAAACCCTTTCCATACCACCACTTATCTCTTCCCCACTTCTTCTTGGCTCTATATAACATGTTCTTCCACCAACCTATACGTTACATTGATAAATTCTTCAAATTGTTGGTGTTGACTTTTGGTCTTTGCAAAGCTTGGCATTGACCAATAACTTTGAACCTCCTCTATAAAAGCTTAACATTGTTTAACTCAAGTTTGAGGGGGGGTATAATTTGGCTCTTGAAAATATTTTTTTCTAACTCAAAGTGGTGAGCCAAAAATAAGTTTGGGGGAGATTTTCACAATCACATTCCATGTCCCCGTTAATAAATTTTTTCTCCCAAGTTTACAGGTTTCTGAGATTTAACAGATGGCAACAGTGGAAACACTGTTTCACTTAAGTTTGGGGGGGGGGGGGACATTTTTGTGTATATATATTTTGTTTTCTTTTTCTGTTAATAAAAAAAATTTAAATAAACAAACAGGGGAGTACCGGCAATTTTGACCCTCTTGGTGTAGCCTGACAGTGAGGGCACTATCAAGTTTAAGTTTTGGGGTATGCTCGGTAAGCTTTCTTCCTTCGCATCCATGTGTATATTTTTGCATTTGCATACTTATTTTAAAATCTATAAAAATCAAAAAAAAATTATAAATTATAAAAATTGAAAAGTTCAATTTTGGCCATATTTGACTTAACTTCAACATGACGGTTGAATAGTTAGGAAAAACTAGATCCTAAACTTAGTAAATTAAAAACCCTAAAAATAACATTTCTTAAAATTTAACTATAGAAAATATATGTTATTGTAGTTTATTTAGAAATAGGCAAATTTTGAGTTCAGTTCTTGGGCTAAGTCAAAATAAGGGAAAAGTATTGAAATTTTTATTTGAAGTGTTAGTCTGAAAAATAAATTCTGAAACATTAGTCTAAATCCTGAAAGTATATACCCTACTACATGCACTAACACACATCTTGAAACTTGGAATAGTAGAGGATACCTTAAAATACTCTTGTTTAAAATCCTTAGTATGAATGGAAATAAAATAAAGTATAAAAGGTGAATAAAGAGACATAAAAAAAATGAACACTGGTTTTGTAATTACTTAAGGCTGCATAAATAAAAAAATATATAGCAAGGGTGCTTTATCACCTAGTGCCTTAGACCAACTGGTTTGGGAGTCACTGCTAAGCCTTAGGTATCGCAAGACGAGGATTTACGCCTAAATGCGCAAACACATTTTTTAATCGGTCGTTCAGTACCTCAAGAAGTATTAACGGTCGCATGAAGGATGTATGAGCGATTTCATCTAAAATTCACCAACTAAAAGTATTTTGGAAGATGGACAAGAGTATGATAGCTTGAATTGAATTTTCCAAGTGTAGGGGTGATACATACACACACGTAGGGGTATATGATTGGGGTTTGGATGAGAGATAGGAATGAAAGATAGGGCTTACACCTTCAGTAGAGATGAGAAAAATTCCTAAGTTGAGATGGAAACTTAGAAGGAAAATTCAAATGATACTGAAAGCTTAATAAATTTGTAAAACATATACGATCTTAAGTTAAATGAAGAGGGAGTGTGAAAAATATGGGTTGATGATTTATAAGTTGAAGATAATAGATTTTCATGCTATAATACCAAATTGAAGAATGAAAGTCAACAGGCCAAATTGATCGGATTTTGTGGGTAGTATCCGGTGAAAACCCTCAGGAGACAACACTCCTCCTACTAGGGACACCTAAAGGTTTAACAGCTTGTTGCACGAGCTCAGTGCAATCGCGATTCCCTGCGAAAGTGAGGTTAGAATTTTTCGAGAATAAATTGGCTTTGCTCGGGACGAGCAAAAGATAAGTTTGGGGGTATTTGTTCATATCAGAATTTTGCATTATTATATCGCCCATTCTTAATCATATTACATATAAATAGGTGATTTTGATCGATGTCTTCTAAATAGTTGCAGGTTACAGGTTCTCAGATCGTTACAGTGAAATTCATGAAAAGTCGCTACAAATGTGAGACTATGACCAACAATAGATGAATCCGTATGATGCCGCCTACCAGTTCAAGGAACAAATGAAAATCATTAGACAGTTCAATGCACAAAGTACAAGGGCGGCACAAGATTCAAGACTTCAACGCGAAGCTCAAGGCAAAAGTCCACATCATTCTACACTGTTGAAAATCAGGAAGGAAATAGAAGAAATTCTGAGAAACCAAGTAAAGAAAACAGAAGATAAAAGCAACACAGAGAAACCAAGTAAAGAAAACAGAAGATAAAAGCAACACAGAGAAACCCTAAAGAGATGGGCCCATGAGCCCACCAAATGGCCGCGGATCCGCGGCCAAACAGGCCTTTCTGCCGCGGTTCCGCGGCCGTGCAATGCACGTGTCGGTGGGGTGTCGGTGCTTTGACTCGGTTTTTGGGGTTGTTTTGTAATTTCATGTATGGATCAGAATGTAAACCTAGGGTTTTTCCTATCTATAAATATGAGTGCTCAAAGCCAAATAAAGTGTGCCTATTTTTAATTTCTAGATTAAATTTTAATTTCCTTGTAATCGTCAAGAGGTCATTAATAAAGGTATTATTATTTTTTTATCATGCATTCTTTTATCTGAATTTAATTCCTGAATTTTTATTTGTCTTTTATTATCTGAAACTTAGATAGTCTTTTAAAATTATAAAAATGAATTTTATCATAACTTCCCTAATGAGTGAGTAATTCCTCACTTGTTAGGGTTAGGATCGGGAAAGTTTGAGAGAAGGAAATCTCTCTCACTCCTTTTCTTGCCCCTATAATTTTAATTAATAGGACTCTATTTAAATTAACCACACACCGCTCACTACGGCACCCTATCCCACAAGATAGCGGTGATTCCCTAGTTAGACCGGTTGTGGTTGATTTAAATAGATGTTAGGGCTAAGAGTTAAGAAAGGACGGACAAGGACCAAAAGGAAGAAATGAAATTTCTTCCTGGTCATGCTAATCCCCTTTGTTGACTATTACCCTAACACCTATATTCTTAACTAGGGAAATGAAAGCAGTGGGTAGAATCCCTTTTCCAAACTAACCTAATCCTAACCCTAGCAAGACTTTAAATCAAATTGAATCTCATTCTTAGATTTTAAAACAAAACCCACAATAATTGGACTTAACTCGTTAGAACATAAAGAATAGGAATCCATCTCCCTGTGGATCGACCCGTACTCAACCTGCTAGCTACCAAGCGACACCGTCTTGATTGCGGTATATTCTTAATTTTGATTTCAAAACGCACACGCAAAAACAGAATCTCAATCATGCTACAGTGTTTTCCAGGTTGTTCCTCAGAGTAGTCAGAGGCAGGGTTATTCTCATCTATAGTATCATCTTTTGCTGCGGATACCGCTTTGGCTCACAGTGTGCAGTTTTGCTTTAGGTGGGTTGTGGTTATCCGTTTATGTTCTTATATATTCGTTGTATTCTGTACTCTCCATCTACCACTTTAATGTGTATGACTTAGAGACTTGATGTGAGGACGATATTGTATATTTTGGTGACTTGAATGTCTTTTATACAGTTTCTTTTTATCGTCTTTTATTTCTTTGCTATGGCGTCGTATATCTGTTGTGGTGGTTGTTTTCCGCCTTTGGGCGTGTATTTGCTCCCGTTTGGAGATGCTTTACTTATATTTATGTTGTAACTATTTTTTAGGCTAGTTTTTATAAAGGAGGTGCTGCCAAAATTTTAAAGGGAATAAAGTTGGACTTTAAAGAATTTGGGTTGAGATTTCAAAAGTTTTAAAATTGTTGTTATCACTTACTACTTTTGATGGTTTAGATTACTGGGTTTTCGGCTTACTTAAATTACGTTACGCCTGTAGACGTTGTGTAGTTAAGAGCCGTCATGTGCCAATTTCGGGTCGTGACAAAATTGGTATCAGAGCGCTAGGTTTTACCTTTCGGAGAATAGGATGACCTTGGTATGATGGAGTAGGTAGCTTAAGCAGAGTAACGTAGTTTTTGTATGTCCACGGCATACTCACGACACGGTACTCCGCCTAAAGTGACCTATGTACTAATTGCTTGAAATTCCTTCCTTGATGATACATATCCTTGTGATTCGATTTCCGTGTTTTTATCAATCCTATTTCCATTTATAGCCTTTGCCGCCGATGATTATGGGGACTCAGAGTGATGCAGCGAGAGCTGAGGTCAGAGTTGGCTCGTTTGGGACGAGGACTGGCCAGGATGGCACGCTCGTTGCACAGGAGCAGATGGATCCGCCTTCGACAGATCGTATCGATAGGCTTGTGGCAGAGATGCAGGACTTGCGCCAGATGATGAGGTCTTTGGTTGAGGCCAGCAGAGCGCAGCGACAGGAGGTTGTCACCCCTGTTACCCAGTTGTTCCTTGCGATCGGCACATAGTATAGTGTTACGTATACAGCACCAGTGGACGCAGCCCTAGTTGACGAGGCACGTCTTCCAGAGAATTTGGGAGTTCCGGAGCAGAGGAGGGCTCGTGCAGGTGTACCAGCCCAGAGACAGAGATTCAGTCGTCGAGACAGATTTCGTGACCGTCGCGGGAGTAGCAGAGGCTTAGGACGAGGTGAGTCAGTTAGCTAGATCAGCCGTTTGTTGTGTTAACTTCTGTCGGCGATTCTTTTGTTGCGTGACACATGTTTCGGTCGTGTGCCAATCGGATAGGAGATAGAGATTCGTCCATCATTTTGATCCTTTTAGAGATGTTGGATTTGACGTTCTCCTGGGCACGGATTGGTTAGCTACGTGCTAGGCGTCTGTAGACTGCCGTGAGGAAACAGTCAGGTTTTGTTTTCCCGGCGAGTCAGTTCTTGTTGTGCAGGGGGGACAGTGGTGCCGCCTCTCACAGCTTAAATTCAGCCTTTTTCGCTAGTCGGCTTTTGAGGAGAGGATGTCGAGGATTCTTGGCATTCATTCGTGATACCGGAGCCACAGTGTGTTTGTTGGACCGGGTTCCTATCATGCAAGAGTTTTCCGACGTTGTTCCAGATGAGCCGGCGGACCTTAGGGATCTTAAGGATCAGCTGCAGAGTTGCTAGATAGAGGGGCTTGTATGTCTAAGGGTTTCGCTTTGGGGAGCTCCTATTCTGTTCATCAGGGAGAAAGACGACAGTTTGAGGTTGTGTGTTGATTGATCGTCAATTGAACCAGCTTACGGTGTGGATAGGTATCCTTTACCTCGCATTGACGATTTCTTGATCAGCTCCAGTGTGCGAGACATTTTTCTAAGTTTGTTTGGGATCAGGTCATCATTGTTGCGGGTTCGGAGTGATGTCATTCTGAAGACTGCTTTTGTGCGCGCTATGGGCAGTATAAGTTTTGGTGGTTTCGTTGGACTCACCAATGCCCTAGCAGCATTCGTGGATATGATGAACCAGATTTCTTCAGGTCGTTCCTCGACCAGTTTATTATTGTGTTATTGATGACATTCTGGTCTTTTCTAAGAGTCGTGAGGAACGTGAGAAGCACTTGAGGATTTGTTTTGCGGATACTGGGAGAGCACCAGCTGTTTGCTAAATTCTCGAAGTGTTCCTTCAGTTTTGATTGTGTTGACTCCTAGGTCACAGGAGACGGTTTCGTATGGTCCCGAGGAAGATCGAGGCCGTACAGCTTTGGCCCAGACTTGTAACGAAACGGAGGTCCGTAGATTTTTAGGCTTAGCAGGTTTTTACCGTCGTTTCATGCAGGATTACTAGTGTATCGCTGCACCGATGACTGGACTGACAGGAAAGGAGGTCCCTTTTCCTTGGACTGAGGTATGTGTGCGGAGTTTTCAGCAGTTGAAGACTCGGTTGACAACTGCACCAGTTCTTTCTTTGCTTTCTGGTTCGGGCGACTTTGTTGTTTTACTGTGATGTTTCGCGAGTGGGGCTCGATTTTGCGTTGATGTGGCATTTTAGAGTCATCGCTTTTACTTCCCGACAGTTGGAGGAAGTACGAGCAGGATATCCCACTCATGATCTGGAGATGGCCGCGGTGGTCGTGCGTTGGAGATTTGGAGACACTACTTGTGTGGAGAGTCGTGTCAGATTTTCACGGACCACCAAAGCTAAATGTACATCTTCCTGCAGCGGGTTTTGATTATTAAGACAGCGCCGTTGGATGGAGCTTGTGGAGGATTGTGTTGTGAGATCCTCGTTACCCGTGGCAAGGCGATTGTGGTAGCTGATGCTGGAGTCGTAGGCCCGGGGTTAGCTTTTCCCAGTTGTGCGCAGTTCTGAGACAGTCTTCTGCAGATTTACAGTCCTTGTGCGATTGTTGAGTACAGCTTATGTTCGCCTCTACTGAGGGGACAGCTTGCTCATGTCCACGCCCGTCCATTTTTCCTTAATCGTTTTCTCGAGGCACAGCCCGCCGATGCTCGTTTGTCAGAGATTCTTGAGCATACTCGGCTGGGTAAAGATTCAGAGTCCTTGATTTATGACCATGGTGTGCTACGTTTAGGGATGCGTTTGTGTGTACCTGATACTGTTGGGTAGAGACGTGAAATCCTAGAGCAGGCACATCAGTCAGCTTTCTGTGTTCATTCAAGTTCCACCATCATGTGACGTGACTTGTGAGATAGTTACGGGTGGGAAGGGATGAAGAGTGAAGTTTCGGATTTCGTTTTGAGATGTCTGTCTTGTTGCGAGCTAAGGTTGAGCATTTGAGACCGGCTGGAAAGTTGCAACCTTTAACCGTTCCGGGGTGGGAATGGGAGCAGATCTCCATGAATTTTCGTTGTGGTGTCTACCCAGATCTAGACAGGGTGTGACTCCATTTAGGTGTTTGTTGTCCGGTTATGCTCAGTTTGCTCAGGTTTTCTTCGTTAAGTTTGTGCGTTTGCACGGAGTTCCTTCATGTGTTGTATCCAATGGAGGCACCCTGTTCGCTTGCCGTCTTGGGCAGAAGTTTCAGGAAGTCTTGGGTACTGGTTGAGCTTTAGCTCCGCTTTTTCCATCCGCAGGACGACGGTTTGTGAGAGCGGGCTATACAGACTCTGGAGGATATGCTTGTGCGTGCATACTAATTGTTGTTGGCAGTTAGGATCGTCACTTGCCATTGTTAGGATTCTCCTTCGATAGCAGTTATCAGGAGACATTCCAATTGGCAACCTTTAGGTTTTGTTGGTAGGTCGTGTCGATGCCAGTCTGTTTTTCTGACTCTGCGAGAGTAGGATTTTTGGACCCCAGCTTGTCGAGAGGCTTCAGAGATGATCCAGTTGATTCAGGTCAGGATGAGAGCAGCCCAGTGCAGACAGAGGTCTTATGCTGACCGTGGTGGTCGCAGACTTGAGTTCGCAGTGGGAGATCATGTATTCCTACGGATTTTTCCGATGAATGACGTGTTGAGAATTTGGGGAGCTTATCCCAGAATTGTAGGTCCTTTTGAGATCCTTAAAGCGAGTTAGTTCCGTTGCCTATAATTTGGCACTTCCACCCAGATTATTGAGTATTCACCCCGTATTCCTAGTGTCGATACTTTGCAAATACCTTCTTGACCTTTCTCACATGATTCAGTACCAGACCATTTTAATTCGGATGCGATCTTTTCGTTCACGGGCAGCCAATTGTGTTAGAGGTTCGGCAGGTGGAGAAACTTCGGTCAAAGCTCTTGCTATCTGTGGAGGGTTTTCTTGGGCGTAGCCGTATAGTGAGGTGATCACTTGGAAGGCTGCGAGCGAGATTTGGGAGTTTTGTACTCATCTCTTTGAAGGTATGCATAGTAAGAATTTTAAATTCGGGAACGAATTTTTATAAGGAGGGGAGATTGTAACGCCTTAGATTTCGATTATTGTTAGTTTAGACGATAGTACGGGTTTTTGGTAAAAAGTTTACCAATTTGGGTTCCTCACATTTTATAACATTTAATTAATAGTTTATTATTATTTGTTATGGCTTGCACGCACGTGTCCACGTTAAGGTGAGGGTTTGTTTGTGCTAATCTAGATTAGTGACCATGACACTTAACCTAATCTTATCCTTGCTTTAATCCATTCCTAATTCTTTGCTTTACCTTAACCCTAATCCGAGATTTTTTTTTGAGAGAGATATTTTGCTTTGGGTTTTGTTTGATGAGAGGTGGCATGGTAAGTGGTGTGAATGCATTAATGAGAAGTTAATGCAAAGGGTGCACTTACCCTCTCACCTTAATCTCATATCACTCTCTCTCTTTATCATTCTTTCACTCTCTTTCTCTCTCACTCTATCTCTTTCTCATATTTCTTCACCTCCCTCATTTCCTCAACTGAACACTTCATCATTCCTCCACAAAACCATCACAAACTTCACAAAATCTCACAAAAATCACATCGTTTGCCTTGATTTGCCTCTTGGATGCCTTGGAGCTTGGGAAGCTAGGATATTTGAGTTCTTTTGGTTAAGTAATGATCTTTTTCTGTTAGTTAAGTGTTTTTTTGTGTTGCGTAGCTTGTTAGTTTCAGTTTAGAACGCGTATAGTTTCGTTTCGTGCAAATATCGAATTTTTAGTGTTGTTTTGGGTCTCGGATGATCTGCTATCAAACCAGGTATTTGTTGCAAAAGTTCCCATCACAGTGACCTAGTATAGTGACCTAGAACCTACCCTCAAAATACGAACTCATTTCCTCTTGAGCAGGCCACAAATTAATTGCTTCTGGCCGCAAATTGAAGCCAGACTAGGGAGTTGGGGTTTGGGTTTTGGTGTAGGGGTCTCTGGGGTTGTATGTGGTCTCATGGTACTTGCAACTTTTACAGATTGTTGGTATAGCAAAATTTGGGATCACTTTATTGTTTTCTTGTGTTTCGTTTTCACGCGTTACGTTATCCGACACGGTTCGTGTTCTGTGTTGTTGTTGCTCTGAGTTGGTTTCGTTGTGTCGCTATGCACGTTAGCCATAATACGAACACTTGAGAGTAAATTTTGTGTTGTCGTGTTGGTCAGCGTAGTTTGTACGTGTTTTGGGTCTATTGCTAATATATACTGGTTATATTGTTTTAAGCTTCAGGATCGCAGGCGGGGACTTCGGGCACTGCGAACAGAGGAAAGCGAGTAGTAGGCTTTACTTAGCCAAGAGCGTTGGTGAGTAGATTTAACATCTACAGGGGAATCGCTCGCATGGCGTTATGCGTCTGAGCTAGAGATGTTATGATATTGTCGCATATTTGATTGCATATATAGAGTTGCGCATACACCTTATTGCTTAGTTATTTGTTGTGCTTGGACTTGTACCCTTAGGACACTGCACTATTATTGACGGCTCATGTTGCACGAGCACTGATTATATGACACACACCGTCAATAATTGCCATGACACGCACAACACACATACATATCTGATATCGTTTGGTTAGGGACATTGAGACATTGATTCATATTCCTTGTTGCATATGACATATAGCATACCTGTATACCTACATGCTTACACATATATCTTGACATGCTTACATGCTAGTTACCAATATACCTATATGGTATTGTACCTTTAGTGATAGGTATATTTCCATAAATAATGACATAGCTACATGTATACCTTGCATACATACTTCACTTATACCTGGAGGGTATATTACATCATTACTGATAGGCAGATACATATACCTTGCTATACCTTTATGTTTACACATATATCTGGCTATACCTACATGTTTACCTTTACTTGATGTTATACAAACTTGGAGAAATTAGGAACCGCATGATATATATTTTAACTTGTTGCAGTTAAATAGCGGTTTTTCCTTTATATGCTCACATTACAGTTTTATGTTGCATATATTATATTCATGGATTTTCGTATTGAGATATGGATTTTTCATGATGTTTTCTGGATTTGAGGACCGTGGTAGTTTCATGAAATTATGCATTATTTGAAAAACCTGGTTTCTCTTGATATGATATTTCAGCAGCCACCATGAGATTTATCGGTTCTGATATATATACCCCATGCGAGGAGGAGTCGGGGGCCGTGTAAGGGTACATGGTGGGGCCTGGAGGTACCCCGGGGCGAGAAAGGGATGTCGATGTAACATGCCTTTGAGCCTAACATGGGAACCATACCTACCGGTGACAGTACCTATGACTTGGCGGTTATTATGGGGATACCGTTGGGAGTCATGTACGTATGGATACGTTGAAAGGCGAGGGTCAGAGCTAGGCACTTGAGTTTTCGGGATAGCTTATGATACGTGCCTATCTGAGGGCCAGTCGTAGTGACAGCACCTGATAGATCAGCCTTCGTGTGTTGATGCTTGACACAGGTTTTCATGATATTTTTACTCCTAAGTATATATAACAGTGGAATGGGACGCTATTATGTGTGTGTGTGTGTGTGTGTGTGTGTATTTGTGGAATGGGGCGCTAATATATATGTATACATATCAATTTATATACATCATCATAATTATTCATGCAAATATACTTAGGATATACGAGGTTTACTTGATAGTTGGATACAGGATATTTATGAGATTGACTTGATATTGGATACAAGATATAAGAGATTGACTTGATATTGTACATTCAGGATGTATGAGATTTATTTGATATTATACGTTCAGGATATATAAGACTTACTTGATATGAGAGCCAACTTGGGGGCTGATTTGAGCAAATTGGGATTTGGATTGTCTTGATGGACTTGGGTCCTACCACGAGGTCATGATTCCGTGGGTGTAGGGTGTTTTTCGTCACCCCATTGAGATGGGAATACGCGCGCGCTTGTCAGGCGTACTACAGATTCCTCCTGCCTAAGGTAGGCCGGGGTTTAATGATTGTGGGGATCCGAATCTCCGGCAGCCGCGAACTAAGCTGCCGTTAATTACCCCTCGTCTTTGGAGCAAGGGAACCTCCGATTGACGGGTTAAACTGGTCATGCGAACTCAATGTGGGGTGTACGTGTGTTTTGTTTTGAAAGGGGGGGTTTTGGATATATCGGGAGCCACGCAGAGTTTTTACGGGGGTCCCGCTACCCGGATAGCGGGCTGGGGGTCAAGAGGGCTAGCAGCCCCCTTGCGGGGTGCGGGGCAGCGCCCCGTTAGAAATTTTTTTTCTAACAGGGACAGTGTCGTGGAGTATGTGTATGCGTACATTTGTATCCATATGTATATATATACATGTATATATAAATAAAGGGGAAAAAGACATCCAAAGGATGCGTGGGGACAGCGCCTAGGCGCTGGAGCGCAAGCGCGCCACGTGTCGGCACGTGGGCGCTTTGCGCTCGAGCGCAGAGCGCTGGAGCTCAACGCGCCACGTGTCGGCACGAGGGCGCTTTGCGCTCAAGCGCAGAGCGCTTGGGTGCAAGCACGCCACGTGTCGGCACGTGGGCGACTTGCGCTCGAGCGCTTGCGCTGGAGCGCAAGAGCACCACGTGTCGGCACGGGGGCGACTTGCGCTCGAACGCTTGCGCTAGAGCGCAAGCGCGCCACGTGTCGGCACCGGGGGGACTTGCGCTTGAGCGCAAGAGTGCCACGTGTAGGCACGAGGGCAACTTCCGCTCGAGCGCTTGCGCTGGAGCGCAAGCGCGCCACGTGTCGGCACCGGGGTGACTTGCGCTCGGGCGCTTGCGCTTGAGCGCAAGAGCGCCACGTGTCGGCATGAGGGAGACTTGCGCTCGAGCGCTTGCGCTTGAGCGCAAGCGCGCCTCGTGTCGGCATGTGGGCGCTTTGCGCTCGAGCGCGAGCGCTTGAGCGCTCGAGCGCGAGCGCTTGAGCGCAAGTGCGCCACGTGTCAGCACGTGGGTGCTCTGCGCTTAGCGACGGCGAGGAAAAGAGGCTTTTAGCCTGAAAAAAATTCTCGGAAGAGAAATCAGAGAGGAGTTGGACTCCTGAGTATGTTTTTCTTCTTTTTTGGGGGGGGTTTAGTGAAAGATGTTCTTCTTCTTCTTCCTCTGTTAGCTGGATCTTGAAGATCAAGAGCTGTGGGATTTTTTTAAAAAATCTCTTCTTTTTGAGATCTAATGGAAGATCTGAGTTCCCCTTAATGGGTTTTGTGGTGGAAAACTATTTAGTTTTGAAAAAGGAAGAGTAAAACTCTTGATTTAATTCAAAAGAAAGAAGAAGGTTTTGGAACCTTGAAGGAGGAAGAAAAGATCTCAGATCTCAAACTTTTTTGGAGAGAAAAAGTTGTTGGGATATTTCATTATCCTTGCCTTTATAGGCCATACATTTTACACATAGCCCTTGGGCTTCACAAAATGGCATTTTGCCTATCCCATGGCTCATGTGCCATTTCTTTTTGCACATAAGCCATGGGCTTTACAAAAATTTGGCTTTATGCCTATTTTTTCTTACATTTATCCAAAAATAAAATAAAAGAAATACAACAAAATTATTTATTACAAAATTTTTATCTTGGCATGGGGGGAGGCCGGCCGCTTCATGTTCGGGCCCACTGGACCTGGGCTTGGGCCCACTTGGCTTGGGGTTGACTTTGATTTTGACTCGGTCAACCGGGGTGTAAATTTTTACCCCAACAAATTGCCCCCCATCAATAAATGCACACCACATATGTGGGTCGTGTGCATGAAATTGATGGATCTTCTTTCACGTGGAAGCGACTTGATTTGGTTCCCGCTTTTTGGGAAGCTGGCACTGCCCTTTTTACGACATGGACGGTCGTTGCTTGACATGTCTCCGAGACGGAGTGTCTGTGATAGACGTTTTCCCTGGCCCGGAGTCATCTGGTTCCCGCTTTGTAGGAATCCTGCGCTGCCCTTTTTGCGACTTGGACGGTCGGTGCTGCCCTTTTAGCGACGTGGACGGTCGATACTGCCATTTTAGCGACGTGGACGGTCGACGCTGCCCTTTTTGCGACTTGGACGGTCGGTTCTGCCCTTTTTGCGACATGGACGGTCGGTGCTGCCCTTTTTGCGACGTGGACGGTCGGTTCTTCTATTTTAGCGACGTGGACGGTCGATGCTGCCATTTTAGCGACGTGGACGGTCGATGCTGCCCTTTTTGCGACTTGGACGGTCGATGCTGGCATTTTAGCGACTTGGACAGTCGGTGCTGCCCTTTTAGTGACGTGGACGGTCGGTGCTAGCCATTTTAGCGACGTGGACGGTCGGTGCTGCCATTTTAGCGACGTAGACGGTCGATTCTGGATTTCACATGCCCCGCTTCTTGCGGCGTCAGGGATGAAGTTGACTTATTTCCGAGGTGGAATTTGATTCTGCCAGGGAAGTCATTGGTTGTTTGACTTGATGTGATTTTGGTTGACATCAGCATCGCTACGCTGGAATATGGTACCGGGAGCGAATCATCATCTGTCCTTGAGAGGATTTGGGGATTGGTTTTTTTTTTGTTTGGCATCTGCATTGCTGCACTGGAATAATGCCAGGAGCAACTCATCATTTGCCCCGAGAGGATTTGAGAATTGATGGCTTAGGAGGCAGGTTTAGATCCCTATCACCTAAGACTTTTCAATTTTATGGGCCGTGAGGGTCCCATAAAAGCATTTTCTCCCTACGAGTCGAAAGGATCTCGTAGGTGTATTTTGTCCATAGGAGTCGTGGGGACTCCTAAGTGTGTTGCTCCTTTGTGAGTCGTAAGGATCTCATGCGGGAATTTTCTCCTCTCAAAGTCGAGAGGACTTTGAGAGTGCATTTCATCTCCTTTTCACGAGTTTGCGCCCTTTCAGGTTTTCACAAACTCGCCGGCAGTCCTGCTGTTTTTACTCACGGAGCCCTTTCGGGTTTTCCTCCGTGCCCATTTTGCTTGTGGACATACCCTTTTTTTTATATTATTTTTATTTTATTTTATTTTATTTTATTATATATTTTTTTTAGTGGGACTTTGAATGTGGTCTCACCGGTAGGACTTAGGAGAGATTGAGATTGTTTTACGCCCGTGGATTGTTTACGGTTTTGCAGGATGTATGATCCAGACCGTAGGGCCGGAAAGATTTCAGGGATTCGTTGGCGTCTGCATCGCTGCACTGGAATGTGGTACCAGGAGCGACTCATCATTCGCCGTTGGGGTATGGGATTTGGTTGGCGTCTGCATCGCTACACTGGAATATGATACCAGGAGCGACTCATCATTTGCCTTGGGAGGACTTGGGATTTGGGTTTTTGGTCGGCATCAGCACCGCTAACACTGAAGCAAAATGCCAGGAGCGACTCATCATTTGCCGTTGCCCGTTGGGGAACGATGGCTTAGGAGATAGGTTTGGGTCCTTACCACCTAAGGCTTTTCAATTTTATGGGCCGTGAGGGTCCCATAAAAGCATTTTCTCCCTACGAGTCGTAAGGATCCCGCAGGTGTATTTTCTCCTTAGGAATCATGAGGATTCCTAAGTGTGTTGCTCCTTTGTGAGTCGTAAGGATCTCACGCAGGGGTTTTCTCCTCACAAGGTCGAGAGGACTTTGCGAGTGTATTTCATCTCTTTTCACGAGTTTGCGCCCCTTTCGGGTTTTCACAGACTCGCCGGTAGTCCGGCTGTTTTTACTCACTGAGCCCTTTCGGGTTTTCATCCGTGCCCGTTTTGCTTGTGGACATACCGTTTATATTTTTATTTCTTTTATTATATTTTTTTTCTTTTTTTTTTGCCGCTGATGGGACTTTAAAAGTAGTCTCACCGCAGGATTTGGAGAGATAGGGTCATTTATGCCCGTGGATTGTATACGGTTTTGCAGGATGTATGATCCAGACCGTAGGGCTGATGTGCTCAATTCCCCTGCGACTTGGAGCATTCACGTGTAGTATTTCTTGAGATATCGGTCATTGATGGGCGGCATGGGCCTTTCTCCCTCAGCACTTATTAGTTGGTAGGATCCTCGTCAAACACTTTCTCGATGACGTATGGTCCTTCCCAGTTTGGTTCGAATTTTCCCTTGGCATGTCGATTGGGGATGATCGGTCTTTTGAGGACCAACACCAATTCACCTTTCTGAAAGCGCGGAGACGGGTTATCTTGTCATAGGCCCGTGACATTTGGGCTCGGTATAGCTCCAGACTTTGCTTCACCGTGAAATCTCTTTTCTTCGAGGGCATCGAGTTCTTCAAGTCGAAGGAGCACTGTTTCGCCCAATCAGAGCAAAGCTCTGTTGAATTCAAATTCAAATTTTGAAGCAAAGCTTCAAGTCGCGGGCGCAACGCGCCGCGTGTCTTGCGCTAATACGTTAGCGCAGCGCCCCAAAAGCGCACCCAATCAGAGCAAAGCTCTGTTTAAAGGAAGCAACGCTTCAGCTGCGCTGCGCTCTGCGCTGCGTGACACGTGTCAGCGCAGATGCGCTAGCGCAGATGCGCTAGCGCAGGTGCGCTGCGCTCTGCGTTGCCGACACGTGTCAGCGCGGATGCGCTAGCGCATTTGCGCTGCGCTGCACGACACGTGTCAGCGCAGACGCGCTAGCGCACTTGCGCTGCGCTCTGCGCTGCGCGACACGTGTCATGCGCTGGGGCATCTGCGCCAAACTAAATTAAGATTTCATGAAATCTTTTCTGTTCTTTCCAGAACCAGAAGATTTTCTTCTGCCTTTGGATCGAAGATCCAGCGGTGGGAGAATTCCCAAAATCATTCAGAAAAGATCCTGTTAACAAATTCAACAAATTTGTGGGCACTATAAAAAGGACCCTAAGCCTCAATTCAAAGGCATCAACATTTTTCTTGAGAACTCAAGAACTTTAAACAGAGAGAGCTCTGAAGATTTCAAAAAAAAAGGTAAAGAACCTTCATGGATTAGAAGAAACTCCTTCTAATAGACCATTAGTCTAAAAAATATAAGATCAATGATCCTTATATAAAAAAGAAAACAGTGCTTTGCACTTCTTGTGAACCTTCGGTTCTTTAAAAACAATAAAAATAATAAAATAATAAAAGAATAGTGCTTTGCACTTTTATGAACCTCTGGTTCTTCGAATAAAGAAGAAATTTATTTTTCTTTGATCTAATTTAGATCAAGAACTTAAACAGTGCTTTGCACTTCCAAACTGCGCCGTTGCGCTCTTAAGAGAGCGCCACGTGTCGGCTATAGAACCATTTGCGCTAAGCGCCCTTAAGATAGAGCTTTGCTCTCTGGAATTGGCGCAACTCGCCGAAAGCGCGCCACGTGTCAGCAGCGCAACAACGCATCGCACTGTGCTAGGGCGCTTACGCTCACCAGAGCACGACACGTGTCATCACCATATGAGCTTGCGCTCATCACTTAGCGCAAAGCGCAGATGCATTAAAAAGGGCCAAGCCCAATTAAGAGAAGGCCTAACAGGCTTAATAAAGCGCAAATGCATTATTTTAAGGGGCAGAGCCCAAACCAGAACAGATGCTTTGCATCATTTATAAATGGGCAGAGCCCAAACAAAATATTCAGAATGCTATGCATTTTAAAAGGGGCAAAGCCCAAACAAAGTAGATACTTTGCATTATCTGCATATGGGCAGAGCCCAAAATAAACTGATACTCTGTATCTTTTGTGGGTAGAGCCTAAATAAAAAAATGCAATGCAAATAAAGTGTTGAACTGGACTTAGCCCAATCGTGGCCATAAGTCCTTAAATTAAATTGACTGAGCAAAATGGCTCTCCTAAATCAATCCACGTCCGGTTTGAGGGTACATCTCCGAACTCCTTTGACATCCATCGTTGTAATTCCTCAACGACGTCAAAGAGGTGACGGGTCCCAACAACCACAAACTAATATCGGACCGGAACGTCCCTAAACTAATATCGGACCGGAACGTCCCTAAACTAATATCGGACCGGAACGTCCCTAAACTAATAACGGATCGAAACGTCCCTAAACTAATATCGGACCGAAACGTCCCTAAACTAATATTGGACCACCACGTCCCTAAACTGGAATATGGACCACTACGTCCTTAAACTGGCGACGGACCGAAACGTCCCTAAACTAATAATGGACCACCACGTCCCTAAAACTGGCGATGGACCACCACGTCCTTAAACTGGCATAATAGAGTCCGAATGCTCTTTTGCCGGATCTAAACGGTCCCGTCTAAGTTGATCTTAACCCCAAATACGGTTAATGTGTCCTTAGATCTTTAAATAAACAATAAAACTTCAAATCAACTTTGGTTCAAGGGTACATCTCTGAACTCCTTTGACACCTGTCGTTGTAATCCCTCAGCGACGTCAGAGAGGTGACGAGTCCCGACGACCAGATAATTAAATCAATTACTACGTTAAGTTGATCTTAGTCTAAAACAGGACTAATGTATCCTTAACGAATGTTTAAGTTGATCTTAGCCGCAACGCGACTAATGCATCCTTAAACCAAAAAACACCAAACCCAAATCTAAGTAAATACGGATTTGGACTAATCCACGTCCTACGGGCGACGGCATTACTCAGTCTCCGTATACAATCCACGGGCAACCACAAACAAAACAAACACACACGACACGAAGTGAAATTCTGGAGAAGGAGAAAGTTTCTACCGTGAGGCGGTAGCGTAATTAACTGCAGGGGCTTGCGCCTGCAGGGAAGAGCGTCCCCACAATCAAAAACCCCTCACCCTGAGGGGGAATCTGACGAAGTCTGCTACATCGGCCGCATCCGTCTAAACCTCCGATGCACGGTGCCATAAGTCAACTTGGCATCTTCGGAGAGGTAGACGGATAAAACCAAATAGCATCTGCCCCGAACCTCAGACACAGACGTCCTAACGTCTCGGCCTCCGTTCGGAGAGAAACAGATTCTGGCACGCCCGGTGGGACCTCTTCCTCTTTCCACTCCACACTTCGTGTGTCGTCTTCGAGAACCAATCGCGGTTTGTTAAATGGTTGCCTTCGGATTTCAAGTTGCTAAGATTTGGTCTTTTGTCTGGTACAGAACTCAAGCATTCAATGGCCACCAACTGCACCAACTGCTCGAAATGCCACTGCAACGGACGCTCCACCTCACCAGGAGGGGTGACGTATGGGCCCCAAGCGGCTTCTTTCCTTACTCTGCCGGTAGGCCAGGTGACCCAGGCCACCACCGGCCTGTTTTTCGGGACAATGGTCCCACCTACAAGCTTCTCTATGCCGATATCCGTACCGGAAGCTAACAAGAAGACGGTGTTCGACCGGCTCACTGCTACCACGACCCCTATCAACGGGTCGCCTGCTACTGAACCAACAGCCTCCGTTTTCACCAGGCTAGGTCAGAGCTATAAGGTGGCTGTCCCAAAGAGGGCAACGGCCGCTGCTTTGGAAGTCGTTAAAGCGGCTTCTCCTATCAGAGGGTCGGTCTTCACAAGATTGACGGTTCCCACTCCTCCCCCAGCTGGTCAAAAAGCATCAGTCTTCGATAGGCTGACATCGGCATTTACCCCACACCCAAACAGGGGGCAACAAGAAACTATCTCGATTTCCGAGCCAGTCCCGACGGCTCGCCGTGCGCGACGTCGCCATTGGCAACGAGTAAGGAAAACAGGGGGCAACTCCCCCTCAGGGCTAAACCCACCTGCTCCAGTGGTGGAGGTCAATGCTGCTGTTTCAACTGGGAACAGCTTTGAATTGCTGAGGAAGGTGAGAAAGAACTCCCCGGTTGCTACATTGAAAAGGTCTCCTCCACCCATGGAAAAGGCTCCGGAGACGAAACAGGAACAGCCCCCTCAACGGCTGTCGTCAAAAATTTATAAAGTTTGGCGGAGGGTTCAAGACTCCATGATTGACTCAGACCACTTCCGTCGCCAGAAAAGGGCAAAGGTGGAAAAAGACAAGAACCGCCCCATTAAACAGCAGGGGGCAACAAATGCTAGAATGCCCGCTTCAACGGCTCCTTCAACCTCAAAGGTCCATAAAAGGAAGAGGCCAGAAAAAGCTCCCGTGATACTGACAAAGTTTAAAAGCGGTGAACCAAAACGCCCCAAGTCAGGGGGCATAACAGTTCATACGGTCTATATGGCTTCGGGGAAGGAAGAAAGTCGTACTTCTACGGGTCACCGACCACTTACCCGGTCAGTGACCAAGTCTCAGGAGCAGCAACAAAAGCTCCAGGAGATGATGACTACAATGGCTGCACTCACGGGGCCAAAAGAGAATCCTGAGACGTCCTTAGATGAACGCCAAGAGGAAGAGACCGACGCTGAGTTCCTCCGCCGAGTACTGGAAAAGAGAGACAAAGAGGCTGCTGAACAAGCAGCCAATATACAGCGTATGGGCCTCCTCTTCCAGGACATGATAGGGATGATGATACAACCAGAGCCCCCGACTGAAGAACCCCCGATCGTCCTTGGGGATGATAGGGGAGAAACATCAAACCCTCAGCCCGTTCTATCGACGGCTAAAGAAGACACAATCTCTAAAACTGATCTAGACGAATATATAGCCCAGCAAATAAAGGTTCATCACGCGGCCGAAGCAGCCGGCCACGTCGTAAAAACGGGGCGACCGTATCCGGGCTGGTATGACCAAATCAAGTACCCGCCGGGTTATACAATTCCCAAGTTTCATGTCTACAAAGGGACCGGCAATCCCCATCAACATGTCGCCCAGTTCAGGGCGCTTTGTGGTAACACCGGCGGCGACGACAAGCTTCTGCTTCGCCAGTTCGTTGGAAGCCTATCAGATACGGCGTTCGAGTGGTATTCCGAGCTCCCCAACGACTCTATTAAAACCTTTGCGGAGATGGAGCTGCTCTTCACCCAACGCTTTGCATGTGCCAGTGAGCGTACTCCGATGACGGCGCTGATTAACGCCAGGGTAAAGCCCGGCGAGACGTGGGTCTAGTACGCTATACGGTGGCGTAATCTATGGTCTAAGTGTGAACAGCGCATAGAAGAAGCCCCTGCGGTGGGAATGTTTGTTGGAACCCTTGATCCACAAGCAACCATTTCACAGTTTATGATGTTCTTCAAGCCGACTTCCTTTCAGGCTTTGATCGACAAATTGGCGCAGATGGACCAGATGGGCCATAAACCCCCTCTCCCGAAGCCGGACTCCCGAAACGATAAAGGAAAGGGAAAAGCGATCATCGTCGCTAATGCCCAACAACAACCGAACGATTCGAAGCCGGTTGCTCGTCCAAACAATACGCGCCCATACGTACCCCTTGAGGACAGGATGGGACGTGCTTACTCCTTCCCCCGTGATAAAACGAGGAGGCTATTCGAGCTGGCATTGCGCAACAGGCTCATAAATCTGCCAGATCCAAAACGCCCGTCGCAACCAAGTGACGTCAACGAGCCTAATTACTGCCCTTATCATCGAGTGCTAGGACATCCGATCGAAGACTGTTACGTTTTCAAAAATTGGCTTGAAAACCAGTACCGCCAAGGTAAGTTTGCGCTATCCGACAAATGGAAGGTGAATCCCCCGCAGCCCCACACCTCTAAAGGGACAAATACGCCGGGGGCAACATGCTCCGTCATTGAGGAAGCTCCTTGGGAGGTTGTATTATCGGCCAAAACGAGGAGAATGCTAAATGATCTTCAGACCTGTCCAGCGGTCAAGTGGAAGAACCCCTTGGAACCGCAGGTTATAGAAGGGATGTTGAAGCCACGTCCGACTCCGAAGACCGATGGCGGTAGTTCAAGCGTTCATAACCAGCCGTCAAAATCTTCGAAAAAGAAGAAGAAGAAATCTAAGAAGCCCGTGAAGCCTGGCGACAAGCGCACGGACTTACAAAAGCAAATCGACCCACTAGATGAATACAACCAAAAGGCGCGGACTCCCATTACGCTCCAAGATTTCCTTGATCACGTCTTTCAAAAAGAAGATGAGGAGGAAAGTTCATCAGATGAATCCGAGGATTATGTGGCGAGCTGTCATATGATCTCCCACTCGACCTCGAACGATGAAGGGACTTCTGGCACCAAAACGCCGGGGGCAAATACTGAGTCAAGGGTTCCGGAATTATCAATCGAAATGATTGACGCGTTTCTTAGTGAAGCTCGATTGAAAGGCAAAGCTGATCGAGAGCGCGAGACGGCTGTATTCGAAAAGTCCAAGCGCCAGAGATTTGAAAGAAGAGCTGAGATGATCCCGCTGGAACAAAATGCCTTCACCGCTGACAAAAGCCAATTCAAGATAAAAAAGAAGTTTGCTAAGGCCATATCGATGGGCATGAAGCTACCACCCTCTGAAGAAAAAGTTACTGGCGTGGTAGAAATGCACCCCTCTTTTTGCTTATATCATCAGAAGGTCTCGCATTCAACCCAAGATTGCAAAGCTTTCAATGGATGGTGGCAAGGATACGTCGCTAATCAACAGCGCTTTAAACGGGAAAAGCGTAAGATTCGCCGGGAGCAAAGAAGCACAACCAAAGAGTTTGAAAGAACTGCCGGCCATTGTTGCATGGTTAACACTGGCGGGTCGCAAGTGCCTACATTTGGGAGCGACTCTGATGAGGAGTTGGAACTTGCCCCTCTCTTTAAAGAGTCAACTTCGGGAAAAGAAGAAGAACCGAAGTCTTGCGAAAATATACAGCTGCGAAATCGGACACTGCCTGAAAAGAATCTCGGACCCTTAAACAAGAAAGACAAAGGGAAAGAGAAGGTCTCTGAAGACATCGCTTTGGATGACCAAGTCGCGGAAGAGTTAACCGCCAAAAATCCGCCAAAGAGGAGTAAAGTGGATTACAATGTCTTGGCGCATCTGAGGAAGCTACCCTCACAACTCAGCATTCTCGATGCCTTGTTACTATCAAAGGAGGCGAGAGACTCTTTGATTAAGGCGCTACAAGATCCGGACCAGTTCCAAGCCTTCTTAGCCGAAGAAAGATGAAAGACGAATTAGAAGAAGTGCACACAGCCGACGTTGCTTTTGTTGATGAAGACCTTCTTCTCGGGACGTGTGAACACAATCGCCCTCTTTATGTCTCAGGATACTGCCAATGACATAAAGATAGGCAAAATCTTGGTTGATAACGGATCGTCTGTCAATTTACTCAATGTACGAGTGTTAAAGGAGATTTGCATGAGTGTCCAACACCTCGCCCGAGACAAGATCATTATCTCCGGTTTCGACTCTCAATCCTCAAAGACTCTCGGATCTGTGATATTGACGCTACGCTTCGGGTTGCTCGTCACAGACATCAAATTCCATGTTATAGATGCCAAGACGTGCTATAATGCTCTGCTCGGCCGACCATGGCTACACGAGTACAATATCATCCCTTCTACACAGCATCAGTGCATGAAGTATTGTAGGGATGGCCTCGAGTACACAGTGGCGGGAGAACTGAATCCGTTTTCCGTAAACGAAGTTCGCAAGTATGAAGATGCCAAATACTTTTTACCGAGTTTCGAAGACACGGAAAGGTGTCACAAGTCGGAGAACAAAACCAACGCCACCATACCCGTCTTCGGTAGTGACACTGAAGAGGAGGAGGATATAATTTATTCGGGTCCATCCCAATCCACCAGGCCGGGACCATCCGTTCCTTCATTGATCTTCGGCAGTGATTCAGAAGATGAAGTTCACGCTGTATTCCCCGCTCGGCCTTCAATACAGGTTTCCGCTGATGAAGATCGAAGTCTGCAGATAACCATGGTGCCGCTAGAGCATTACAAAGAACTGGATGCACTCGACACCAACAGCGTAGAAGAATTGCAGACATTCTATATCCCTCTCGGACGAAAAAGCGAGAAGGCAATCCTATTCTACCGTTCTGAAGAAAACAAGGTGGAAAAAGAAGTTTGGCATGGCGCGGATCCCACGCTCGACAGGCTTCAACCTATTCGTCTTCCCAGATATTAGACCGAAGGTTTGAAGAAACTGTTGAAAACGCCAAGGGATGTCCTTCACACAGACCGCTAGAAAAGCCAAATTCTATGACAAGGTCTGGAACGTTCCGGGACTCAATGCAAACTGCCTAACGGGAGAGTAGAAACAAAAGGCTTGGGTACATCCGGTCAAAGAAACGGGAGCTAGTAAATAGCTGTTATGTTATGTATGACTTCGACGAAGAGGCGGACGCTCAATGGGAGGTACGCTAATCCTGAGCCAGCAAAAGTTCCTGATACAAAACCGCCCAGTCCATCATTTGAAGACCAGATGAGCAAACTTATAAGGGATGCGAGTCAAAAAGCCCGAGACGATCACAATCGTGAAATGGCAATCTATGAGAAAGCCAAGACACAGACGCCTCCTTCAACAGGCGGTGAAGGAAGAAAATGCCGCTCCTTGTCAACCTGCTATAAAAAAGGTTCAACGCGAAAACAAAAACAAGTCGAAAGGCAAGAGAGGCGCTCGACAGCCACAAAGCAGAGCTAAGAAGCCACGCATCCGAGAGTCGAGCGTTATTGACCTAGCCCTCATGAAGAAAATGGGTCGAGCATACTCATTTTCCTCGGAACAAAACAAGGAAAATACTTGATCTGGCTCTAAAACATCAAATGCTCACTCTGCTAGAGTCTAAACACCCTGAACAAGCAGGCGAAGTCTCCAACCTAAAGTATTGCTTTTACCATCGAGTAGTAGGGCATCCGCTTGAAGATTGCTTCACCTTTAAGAATTGGGTTGAGGACCAATATCAGCTTGGTAAATTCGCGTTTTCTGACAGTTGGAGGGTAGCGCCGCCGCAAAAGCACGAACCCGAAAACACAAGAATAAAACCAACTCCGCATTGGATTGGCAGAAAATTCGCACCTGCCATGTGATAACAATATTAAAAGAAGGGTCCGAGGACATGAACAACCTCCCTTGGTGCTTTGAAAGCGGCAGCGATGAGGTAATCTCAGAATTTCCCCCAGCTCCGAAAGAACTGGAGGATGGAATCCATACCACTGCAGATAATCTCAAGAAATCGAGTTGGGAACGGCAAATGACCCTCGACCGACATTCATCAGCGAGCTGCTATCTGAAGAAAGGGTGGCTGCGTTAAAGGATGTGCTTTTACAGCACAAAGATTGCTTTCGCGTGGAACTATTCCGAAATGCCGGACTAGATCCAGAATTGCTGTATACAAATTGGCGATATCCCCGGACATCAAGCCAGTCAAACAAGCGCCGAGAAGAATGCGACTCGAGCTTGAGATGAGCATCAACACCGAAGTCAAAAAGCTGATAGACTCTGGCTTCATCCAGAAGTTCAATACCCTGAATGGATCGCCAACATCGTCCCAGTGATGAAGAAAAATGGGACAGTGCGCATATGCGTAGACTTTCGGGATCATAATAAAGCCTGCCCAAAAGATGATTTCCCAGTGCCAGTCACCGAACTGATGATAGACAACACATCCACTCATGAGGTTTTCTCCTTCATGGACGGCTCATCGGGGTATAATCAAATAAAAATGCATCCTGAAGATCAGAAGCACACAGCCTTCAGGACTCCTCTTGGTATATTTTGTTATAAAAGTGATGCCTTCGGTTTGAAGAACGCCGGTGCTACTTATCAGAGGGCCATGACGAAGATCTTCGACGAACTTATACACGAAATCGTCGAATGCTATATCGACGATCTCGTGGTTAAGAGCAAATCATACGAAGAACACCTCGAGCATTTGAAGACCGTGTTTCAACGCCTTCGGCAATACAACTTGAAGATGAATCCTCTTAAATGTGCGTTCGGGGTTTCCTCGGGCAAATTCCTGGGATTCGTTGTTCGACACCGAGGTATTGAAATAGATCCGTCAAAGATTAAAGCGATCATGAAATGCCTCCGCCGAGGACTCTCAAACAGCTGCGGTCTCTCCAAGGGAAACTCGCATACATACGGCGATTTATAGCCAACCTTTCAGCAAAGTGCCGTCCTTATAGTCACCTGATGAAGAAGGGAACCCCATTCGTTTGGGACCAAAAATGCCAAGGCGCACTGGATGAGATCAAGAAATACCTGCAGAACCCGCCGGTGTTGGCTGCTCCGGTTAAGGGGAAGCCTCTCATTCTTTATACAACCGCCCTCGAAGGCTCTTAGGCGCATTATGGGCACAAGAGAACGATCAAGGGAAAGAAAGAGCACTCTACTACTTAAGTCGAGTCCTGCTAGGGGCAGAAAGCAACTACTCTCCCATTGAAAAACACTGCCTGGCGTTGATCTTCGCAATAACAAAGCTTAGGCACTATGCGTTGGCGCACGAGGTCCGCCTTATTTCAAAAGTGGACCCTCTTAAATATCTAATGTCAAAAGCCATATTGACAAGGCGACTCGCTAAATGGGCCCTGCTCTTAATGGAATTTTCGATAACATATCAACCTCTCAAGGCAGTGAAAGGCCAGGCCATCGCCGAATTCCTCGCTGAGCATCCGATACCCACCGGTTCTCCTCTGAATTGCGATCTTCCAGACGAACATGCGTTCGATGCGATCGACGGTGATAATATCCGATGGGAGCTTTATTTCGATGGAGCATCTTCCGTGAAGAAACGCAAACAAAGTACCCCTATAATCAAATCAGGGGTAGGACTCATTTTTGTAACTCCACAAGGAGGGATAATGCGCTACGCGTTTTCCCTGACGGAGCCGAGAACAAACAATGAAGCCGAATACGAAGCTCTGATAGCAGGCCTCGAGATCGCCATTGACATGGGAATTGAAGACCTCCTCATATACGGTGATTCTCAACTGGTCGTTAGTCAAGTAAATGGTGACTACCAAACGTGCAAACCGATTGGTAAAATACGGTGAAAAAGTGCAGCAACTGCTAACCCAAATTCCCTCCTATACTTTGGAAAGCATACCGCGCGCGGAAAACAGCAAAGCGGACGCACTGGCCAAGCTTGCTAAAGAATTGGCCGACGCGAACCTCGATGACGTTAGAATCGTGATACAAAGCCGTCGAGTGCTCGCCCCAGCAGAAATACCTCCAGAATCATATAAAGAAAATGGAGCAACTGAGCAGGAGACCCTACAAATAAAAGATCATGAGAAAACCGTAGACTGGAGAGAAGTTTTCACAGATTACTTCAAATTCCACCGAATACCTGAAGAAGCGTCCATAAGGCATCAACTTGTGAAACGAGCTCTGTCTTTCGCCTTCGTCAACGATACTCTATACAAGAGGTCATTCGATTCTCTGTGGCTAAGATGCTTAGGACCTGACGAAGCGAGAAGGGTCATCCAAGAAGTTCACGACGGACTCTGCGGTTCCCACCAAGCAGGCCCTAAGATGAAGTTGAAAATAAAACGGATGGGCTACTACTGGCCCACGATGATGCAGGATTGCCTGGAATACGCGAGGCAGT
Source organism: Agapanthus africanus (assembly GCA_030015575.1). Classification (NCBI taxonomy): domain Eukaryota; kingdom Viridiplantae; phylum Streptophyta; class Magnoliopsida; order Asparagales; family Amaryllidaceae; genus Agapanthus; species Agapanthus africanus. The sequence continues at coordinate 245,153,489 of JASDDO010000004.1, forward strand.
GTCATTCATGCCAAATTCATGGGGACTTTATCCATCAGCATCCCAATCCGCTGCATCCAATAGTGGCTAGTTGGCCATTCGAAATGTGGGGAACTGACATAGTCGGCCCCATCGAACCAGCATCGTCAAAGGGACATCGTTTCATCTTGGCGACGACTGATTACTTCTCCAAATGGGCAGAGGCGGTACCGTTAAGGGAAGTGAAGACGGAGAACATCCTCCATTTCTTCAAAACGCATGTCATATACCGGTTTGGAACCCCGAGAAGGATCATATCTGATAATGGGCCAGCCTACCGAAGTCATAAAATTAGCCGCTTCGCACAGCAGCACAATATAGACTGGAGATATTCCTCAGTTTATAATCCGCGAGCTAACGGTCTAGCTGAGGCCTTCAACAAGACCTTGACGAAAATCATGAAAAAGACGGTGTCACGAAATAAGAGAGATTGGCACGAAAGATTGCAAGAGGCTCTTTGGGCGTATCGAACTACGTTTAAAACGGCCACAAACACAACGCCATACGCGTTGGTATTTGGGACGGAAGCAGTACTCCCTCTCGAGATAGAACTACCCTCTCTACGAGTGGCAGTCCACTACGAGCTGACGGATGAAGAAAATGCTCACCTCCGGTTTGAGGAGCTTGACGCCCTTGATGAAACCCGGCTCATAGCACAGCAAAATCTGGAGGCCTATAAAGCAAAGATGACGCGCTCATATGAAAGACTGACCCGACCGAGGACATTTCGCCAAGGCGAGCTCGTGCTAGTGGTCAAAAGGCCTATGATCCCCAATCGCGCCAAGCGAGGAAAATTCGAGCCAAACTATGAAGGCCCGTACATCATAGATAAGGTCTACCAAAGTGGAGCCTATCTACTCATGGACATGCACGGTGAAAGGCCTTTCAGGCCGATAAACGGTCGCTTCCTAAAGAAATACTACGCTTAATGAGCCACAGCCTAGGTCAATGGTAGATGACGACGACTATGTCCGCTCGCTATCTTCCTAAGCTCAAGCTTTATAAGCAGTAGCCAGCCCTCTCAATGCTGGACCGAAATGTCCTTAAACTAATAGCAGACCGAAACGTCTTTAAACTACTACCACAGCATCCTTAGGCTGACGAGATGAGTAAAAATAAAAAATATATATATAAAAAAAATATATAAAAAAAAACGGTAAGTCCATAAGCAAAATGGGCACGGATGAAAACCCGAAAGGGCTCCGTGAGTAAAAACAGCAGGGCTACCGGCGAGTGTTTGTGAAAACCTGAAAGGGCGCAACCTCGTTAAGAAACACTTATAGGGTCCTCTCGACCCTGTAAGGAGAAACCACCTGCGTGAGATCCTTACGACTCACAAAGGAGCAACACACTTAGGGATCCCCACGATTCCTAAGGAGAAAATACACTTGCGAGATCCTCACGACTCGTAAGGAGAACTCTCTTATGGGACCCTCACGGCTCATAGGATTTGAAAGTCTTAAGTCACAGAGACCTAAACCTGTGCTTAAGCAAACCCCCACAAACTTCCAATATTGCCCTACAAGTGGTCCAATATTGACCCTTGTATACAATCCACGGGCGCGAATAAACATTTCCCTAGCCAAATTTCATCCATGACTGGGAATACGTTCGCATGATAAGCAACCCTTATAAATCCCCTCGATTTATGAGGAGAAAACCTTCCTGTAGGATCCTTACGACTTACAGAAGAACAAAATACTTAGGAACCCTCACGGTTCCTAAGGAGAAAATACACCTACAAGATCCTCACGACTTGTAGGGAGAAATACCTTCACGAGACCTTTACGGCTCATGAGGTCAAAAGTCTTAGCCGACAGGACCCTAACCCTGGTCGCTAAGCCTCCTTTGTTCGACAACGACAGAGGCAAATGATGATTCGCTCCTGGTAATATCCCAGTTGCAGCGGTGCTGATGCCAAAATCGGTGTCCAATTTCAGGTTTACGGCGAAAAGCCAGTAGGCCGCACATGCATACGAAATAGCCGAAATGATAGGGCAACTTGCAATAAAAAGCAACAAGTAAAATGTATGCATGCAAAATAGCCGAAATGATTGGGCAACTCGTAATAAAAAGCAACGAGTAAAAATAAAATAAATAGCCGAAATGATTGGGCACCGCGAAAAATAGCCGAAATGATTGGGCAATCGCGACCTTCGCGATATAAAAGCTGAAATGATAGAGCATCGCGGAAATAAAATAAAATAAAAAGAAGAAATGATAAAACTTCGGCCCTACAGTTAAGATCACATCGATCCTTGTATACAATCCAAGGGCGTAAACAAAGAAGGGACCATACTTCCCCAGCGGATTCCATCAAACGACGAAGCCAAACCTCAACGGTTCATTTCAACCGAAGAAGCCAGTGACTTCAACAAAAATCCTCGACTCACGGATACAAACACTCCTTGACGAGAGCTTCCCGATCCGCGTCGACCCGCAGAGCCACCAGTGCCTCCGTAGGAACCCTCGACTCGTTTCAAACCCCCAAGGAAACAAATAATCCTTGGCGCTTGGGAAACAAATAATCCCAGCAAACTCCTCGACTCACGGATACAAACACTCCTTGACGAGAGCTTCCTGATCCGCGTCGACCCGCAGAGCCACCAGCGCCTCCGTGGGAACCCTCGACTCGTTTCAAACCCCAAGGAAACAAATAATCCTTGGCGCTTGGGAAACAAATAATCCCAGCAAACTCCTCGACTCACGGATACAAACACTCCTTGACGAGAGCTTCCTGATCCGCGTCGACCCGCAGAGCCACCAGTGCCTCCGTAGGAACCCTCGACTCGTTTCAAACCCCAAGGAAACAAATAATCCTTGGCGCTTGGGAAACAAATAATCCCAGCAAACTCCTTGACTCACGGATACAAACACTCCTTGACGAGAGCTTCCTGATCCGCGTCGACCCGCAGAGCCACCAGTGCCTCCGTAGGAACCCCGACTCGTTTCAAACCCCAAGGACACAAATAATCCTTGGCGCTTGGGAAACAAATAATCCCAGCAAACTCCTCGACTCACGGATACAAACACTCCTTGACGAGAGCTTCCTGATCCGCGTCGACCCGCATAGCCACCAGTGCCTCCGTAGGAACCCCCGACTCGTTTCAAACCCCAAGGACACAAATAATCCTTGGCGCTTGGGAAACAAATAATCCCAGCAAAATCCTCGACTCACGGATACAAACACTCCTTGACGAGAGCCTCCTGATCCGCGTCGACCCGCAGAGCCACCAGTGCCTCCGTAGGAACCCTCGACTCGTTTCGAACCCCAAGGAAACAAATAATCTTTGGCGCTTGGGAAACAAATAATCCCTCGCAAAACTTCTCAACTCACGGATACAAACACTCCGTGACGAGAGCTTCTTTGACTCACATCTCGGGCAGTAAGGATTCAAAAACTTGCTTCCTGAACAATGGGACCCTGCAAGTTAATCCTAAATGGTCTCTTGCATACTATTCACGGGTCTCACTCTCTGAAGTCGATTCTCGACAAGGAGGGAAACAACCACTTACGAATCCTCTCGACTCGTAAGAGGGAAAATTCTCTTATAGGATCCTTTCGACTTATGAGAGAAAACCACACTTGGGAATCCTCACGACTCCTAAGGAGAAAATCCACCTGCGAGATCCTCTCGATCCGTAGGGAGAAAAGCCTCTATGAGACCCTCACGGCTCATAGAGTTGAAAAGCCCTGGGCGGCAGATCTGAACCTGCAGTCTAGGCCATCGTTATTTCTGGGAGAAATGAATTTACTCGCCAATAATTTGCATTAAAGATATCATGCTAAAAAGAAAGAAAAAGCGAAGAAGTGACACAAGACATTACAAAAAGGTGTATCTTTTATTCATAAACTCGATCAAATACAGGATACATTATGTCAAAGGATAAAAAAAAATATATACATATACATTCTTTTATCTACAAGTACGAACGATACAAAAATGGATAGCTACTGAGTCTGAGGAGGAAGTGTCTTTAGTAAGGTCACAAGCTGCTCTCGCACTTCCTTGAGCACTTCCTCTCGAGTGACAGCCGCGGCCACCTCCGCCTCCACCTGAGCCCGCTGTTGCAAGAAAGATGAAAGTCGCTCCTCTACCGCCTCCTGGGCTGCTTCCTGGCTGGCTGCAGCTCGCTCGACAACGTTAAGTTTATGCCTCAATGATAATCCTTCGGAGAGGCATTGCAGGAGGCCCTCAAAGATCACTTTCAGCCGTGCGGCATTGGCCTCCACCCGAGCATGCAATTGAGCAGACCTGCTCGAAGCATCATCACACTCTTTGCGCCTTGAAATAACTTCTTGTTCGAGATGGCGGAAGTAAGAAGCGCTCTGCTCAATCCACACAGTCCTCTGATTATTGGCAGCCACAGTCTCGGGAGTGGGACGCAGCGACTCCAATTGAAATAGGCAACCCTCGATCTCCTTACAATGGTTAACCCAGGATGCAATGATGCTCTCATTATGAAAGTTCACGAGTATTGCTAGCATCGGGTTAACCACCATAGCGAAGTCTGCGGCAGATGTAGGAGCTTCAACATCGAGTTCCTCGACATAGTCACTCAACATTCGCAGACTGTTTGCAGCGCCTTTTGAAGACTGACTCCTCAGATAAGGACCCGCCGGCATTGTGACGCGAGGTTCGAAGGACGCCGAAGCCAGAACGACAGCTGAAAGAAACAGGATGCGATCAGATAACAGTACAGAAAATAGAGAGAGGAAAGTTACCAATATGATGGTCATTGTACCAGTTAGGGCAGATGGCAAGGTCGGAAGGGCTGGTGGCACAGCTGATCTTTTATCCCCTCCTTCAATTTGTAGCACTGCAGTTGAGATGAGGAAAAGAGGTTAAAGACAATTCCATCAATAAAAAAGAGAGAGGAAGGATGTTAATAGAAATTATACTCACCAACGCCACCAGAGGAAGAAGCAAGCTTAGATGGGAAGGAGAAGTATGGGAGCAACATCTGGTGTACATGATCAAAAAGCGCTCCTGAGAACACAACAGTATGACTTTAGTACACGAATTAGATGTCTGGAAAACAAGATTAATAAACCGTAGACATATACCTTCCAACATCGTCGAGGGTATGAGAGAAGGTTGAGTGGTGACCACCGCCAAAGCAGTCATCGAAGGCGCTCCCTCGAGCGGTGGGGCATCAGCACTAGCTGCACCTGCATTACGAAAAGGTGAACTTGTCAGAAATGGTTGTAAAGTAAAGAAAAGCAGCCACTTAGGGTTTACCTGAAGAGCTCCCGGCTGAAACGGAGGCGGCTTCCTCCTCTATTGACATAAGACCACCGCCTGTAGCCTCATCGCCCGACTCGATGGGGACCGTTGTCGTGCTCGCGAAACCTGGAGACGGCGGAGGACCATAGATGGGGAGGGCAATGACTGGAGTATTGCCAGATTCCAGAGAAGGAGCGGTTGGTTCGTCTTCGGGAATCATGGCCACCTCACCCACTACTCTCTCAGGTTCAATAGTGGCGGTCATATCGTCCACCATCGCCAGGGGATCGCCGGCCTCGAGCGCTTCATTCGCCACCACCCTGGACTCAGCTATAATGATCATATCATCTGCCCCCGCATCAGGTTCGGCATCAATGACCTTCTCAGCGGTAGACCCCTCGACCTCCACTCCAGGCTCCATGGCCTCAACAATATTACCTACTGTCGGCTCGAGTTCGGCAGGCATCGCCTCCTCCGTTCCCCTCGGATCAACGGCTTCCGCCTCTCCCTCGATCGGACTTGGCCCTGCAAAGATAAGAGATATAAGGACCAATGACATTAAAATCCTTATAACAAAAACTCTGAGAGAAATATTACCTGAAGCGGATTTGCCGTTTGCGCTCCGAACTGCTCGCGCCACCTCTCTGTGGACAGTGGATAGGGCGACAGGGGCCTCTCTGGAGGGAGTATCAGCGCGAGGGGCGGTGCTAGGTCCCGCTCCCATGGCCAAGGCAGCCCTGCGCGCCTTCGCCTCACGCCTCAACCGCTTCCTCTCCTCCCGAGCAGTTGTGAGGGACCTCTGTGACGCCTCCTTCAAGGCGTCATCATCTTCATTCAGGGATGCCTTCAGAGCCTTTAAGGCATCTCTCATCGGCTCTTCAAGACGAACCTCCTGTGGTGGCCCAAAAGAAGCGGGAACGTCGGCAGCTGGTAGGACGTCTGCGTCGCTAGGAGGGAGCGGCATTGAGGTCCCTGCAATTAAAAGGGAAAGGTTAGATCGACCATAACACAAGGAAAACAGAAAAAACTTGATGAGTCGAAACTTACTAAGGCCCACAGATGCCCTGGCATGTTCCTCCTCCTGAAAGGTCTTCAGAGAAGCGGCAATGGCTTCTTCATCGGTGATGCCTTTTGAAAGAAAAGAAAGAAAAGCGTTAGTCAAAAATAATGAAATAAGGAAGAAAATACGTTACAGTAAAGAAAAAGTGACTAGTAGTTACCTGATTGCGCAAGCTTAGCCAGCCACGCATCACGCTTCACCAGCCATGCTGAAGCTCTGAGAGCAGCTTCCAAGTCTGTATCGTCCGGCGGCGGCATCACTAATCCCGCGTTAGTCCCATATTCGAGCAGACCCTCGGAATAAGGAGCGTGGGGTTCCTGGCCGAACGCAACGTCCGCGGCAAAGAGCGACTTCTTTTTCTTTTGCCCTCCAACCCTAGGCTCACGGGGAAGCGACTTACGCTTGGCAGCCGCTTTGGGACGACGGGTCCCGATGTCCGCACCCACGCCAGACTCCGGCGAGGGTACAACCACTGTTTCCGCCTGAGCGCGGGGTGCAGGAGGTGCATCCGCGATATCGGGGAGCGGCAATTCACATGGAGGACTTTGCGCACGTGATGGTCTGCTCCCAGCATCTTTTAAGGGAGCGACTATTGGAGTCCTTGGCACCAGAGGAGCGTTGCGATCGCTACCTGGAGGTGCACCCTTACGGTCGATCAGCAACCGCCTTTCCTCCTTTATGACCGCTCCCGTCGAATGACTATACCATTCTGTGTATACCCTAAGAAGTCGGGGGGCGCAAGCCGGCTCACTGATAAAAAAGTGAGAGCCCGTGTTTAGACGCATGAAGTGATGCAGCGCTCTCTCCGTCCCTTCTTCGGTCGCGGCAGGTTCCGATAAAAAGGCCTCCAGCGGTACCCCTTGGTTATAGCTCAGCTGTTGGGCGAAACGATGCGGGTTATATCTCATGAAGATCGCTCCCCCGTCCTGCCTAAACACCAAAAAGTCCGGTCTGATAGAATATAAGTGAAGGGTCTCCCGAGCCGTTAAAATCGAAGCGCCATCCCTAAAAGTGTCTTGCAATGGCCGCACTGCAGTGGTGGACGTTTTTCCAATGGTCAACACCTTGTCAATAAAAGACACACCGGTTCCAACGGTGTGGGAACGAAGGAGTAAACTCCTAGCATCTCGCGGCGATGGATTTACAATTGATGCGCCGATCAACTGTAGAAGGCGAGGAAAAATGCACCTTTCGTAGAATGAGGGCCTTTTATGCATGCCGAAAACACCCGCTGTATGTAGTTCGAGCCACGACATGAAGTAGTGCATTGGGAAAACCACGTGCAACGCCCCAGGCTCATTAGCATCTGCCGCTCGGCTAAGGCCGTGATATAAATGCGCCAAGCCGGCGATCCCAACGGCCACCTTTACCCCGATAGTCATTCGGTGGGCCGGATAAAAAACAGAGGGCCGCATGCGGTGAGAGTGCATTGGAAGTGCAAACCAACTCAGCCAAAGCCCAAGAAATCCCAAAAAGAAGGCCTCCTCGTCCATCTCGGGGGCTGCGACTTCTGCAAAAGACATGGTTGAGGAGTTGGGAAGAAAAAAGTTCTTTTGATCTATGTCTTTCGCTGGCAGGTTATCCAAACCTAAGCCGAAAGGATCCTCAAGGTTGGCAAACTTGGCAGTCTTCGCCGAGAGGACGTTTGGATGAAGGAACCGAGCAATAAAATCCTCAAAATTAACTCCACGGCTCCCATGCTCAACGAAAAGGGCCTCATAGATGTTCAACACCTTGATCAGACTTGGAAACTGATGTTGAACAGCGTTCTCCGGCGTGAGCTCCCTTATCGTCGGCTTGGCACCAAAGATGTACTCATCCGGCGGGAGCAACTCTTCATAATGTTCCCCCATAGCCGGTAGGCCAGACACCTCCGTAAACTCTTCCAACGAGATGGACACTTCCTGATCCATGGCAAGGAAAGTATGAGTAGGTATGTTCCACTGCTCCAGGAAGGCCTTGAACCACCAAGTGGGAAGCGTAGGATACTGGAAGAGAGAGACGTAGACTACGGTGTACAGTCCTAGTCTTATCAACTGCGACTTCCTCGTCGACAGGATATACCGGGCCCACAGCAGATAGCTAACCGGGTGGCGGGGGATCAGACCAATGTTATATGATTGCCCCCAAGGTCTCGCTTCGCCCTGACAGATACGGCGTCCTAGGATATCTAAAACCATAGGACGCTGGACCGGGATGGCATCTATGGCCGGATGAAGAAAACCCTTCGATGTCCAATCCGTCATCTCCGCGGCATACTGCACCGGGGGTGGGCTGGCGTAATGAATCGCCGTTATGGGCTCTGACGGCACCGCACATGTAAAGCTGCGTCGACCCATAATAATCTGATTGTACCACGACCCCCAAAGGTGGAGACTCTTATACTCCGGGTCGTATGCCTTGATCATGGCCAGGACCTCGCGATCCAAAGGCGCCTCTGGAAATCCCTCCTCTGAGCGGACAAACGGAAATGAAGTGTCTTCAGACATAATCGCTGCAAAAAGAGCAATGTAGCTGTCAGTGTTGTAATCCTAACGCTTGACATTGAAAAAAGAAAATGCATTAATTAAATTAAAATCAAAATTAATTAATTACACCGCACTACAGTGCAGTGAATAGGAGACCAAAGAGGGACCCATGAAATCTAAATGACAATACGTCAGTTAATAGGACAAACTCATCATTGGATGAGATTGTCAGCTGGTCCCTAGGGGGGAACATTCCCATAATAAAAAAGAGGGGGAAAGAATCACTAGAGACAAGGAGAAAATCTCCTCTTTTAGAGCAAAGCTCTATCACAGAATGACACTTGTCAAGTTCTGGTCTCAAAAGAATAAAATTCCTTAAAAAAGAGCTTAGCTCTATAATACCCCACCAAAGAGAAAGTTTTGAAAAAAGAAATTTAAAATTAAAATTTCTGGAATCCTGACAAAGGATCCATAAAAGCTTACAGAATAAAATTCTTCATTTTTTTTAAGTCTAAAAGATCTACATTTAATTCAAGAGCAAAGCTCTGTTCATGGGTTAGAACCCATGAACAAGATCTCTGTAGATCTATGAATTTGTGAGAGCAAAGCTCTGTGGATGAAACCCCAAAGGGAATTTCTTTAGATCAAAAGATCTATGAGAGCAAAGCTCTGTGGGTTAAAATTGACTTAAATTAATTTAACTTGGTTTTAAATTAAACATTACCTAAAGTTTTCTAAAAAACTTTGGGAAATGAGAGCAAAGCTCTAAAGTTCTGAAAGCAAGAGCAAAGCTCTGAAGTTCTTAGGCAAGAGCAGAGCTCTGAAAATCTAAATTTAGAAAAATGGTGGAGAGTTTCTAAGGGCCATAGGCTCTATTTATAAGGCGCTGCGCCTCTTGAGATTCCCCCTTGATCTAACGGTCAAGGGGGGTTGCCACCGTTGCACTCACGTGTGCGCCACGTGAGCGCAACGGTGGGGGGGCATTTGTTTCGCCCAATCAGAGCAAAGCTCTGTTTGAATTCAAAATTCAAATTTTGAAGCAAAGCTTCAAGTCGCGGGCGCAACGCGCCGCGTGTCTTGCGCTAATACGTCAGCGCAGCGCCCCAGAAAGCGCACCCAATCAGAGCAAAGCTCTGTTTAAAGGAAGCAACGCTTCAGCTGCGCTGCGCTCTGCGTTGCGTGACACGTGTCAGCGCGGATGCGCTAGCGCAGTTGCGCTGCGCTCTGCGCTGCGCGACACGTGTCAGCGCAGACGCGCTAGCGCACTTGCGCTGCGCTCTGCGCTGCGCGACACGTGTCATGCGCTGGGGCATCTGCGCCAAACTAAATTAAGATTTCATGAAATATTTTCTGTTCTTTCCAGAACCAGAAGATTTTCTTCTGCCTTTGGATCAAAGATCCAGCGGTGGGAGAATTCCCAAAATCATTCAGAAAAGATCCCGTTAACAAATTCAACAAATTTGTGGGCACTATAAAAAGGACCCTAAGCCTCAATTCAAAGGCATCAACATTTTTCTTGAGAACTCAAGAACTTTAAACAGAGAGAGCTCTGAAGATTTCAAAAAAAAAAGGTAAAGAACCTTCATGGATTAGAAGAAACTCCTTCTAATAGACCATTAGTCTAAAAAATATAAGATCAATGATCTTTATATAAAAAAGAAAACAGTGCTTTGCACTTCTTGTGAACCTTCGGTTCTTTAAAAACAATAAAAATAATAAAATAATAAAAGAATAGTGCTTTGCACTTTTATGAACCTCTGGTTCTTCGAATAAAGAAGAAATTTATTTTTCTTTGATCTAATTTAGATCAAGAACTTAAACAGTGCTTTGCACTTCCAAACTGCGCCGTTGCGCTCTTAAGAGAGCGCCACGTGTCGGCTATAGAACCATTTGCGCTAAGCGCCCTTAAGATAGAGCTTTGCTCTTTGGAATTGGCGCAACTCGCCGAGAGCGCGCCACGTGTCAGTAGCGCAACAGCGCAGCGCAACAGCGCATCGCACTGCGCTAGGGCGCTTACGCTCACCAGAGCACGATACGTGTCATCACCATATGAGCTTGCGCTCATCACTTAGCGCAAAGCGCAGATGCATTAAAAAGGGCCAAGCTCAATTAAGAGAAGGCCTAACAGGCTTAATAAAGCGCAAATGCATTATTTTAAGGGGCAGAGCCCAAACCAGAACAGATGCTTTGCATCATTTATAAATGGGCAGAGCCCAAACAAAATATTCAGAATGCTATGCATTTTAAAAGGGGCAAAGCCCAAACAAAGTAGATACTTTGCATTATCTGCATATGGGCAGAGCCCAAAATAAAATGATACTCTGTATCTTTTGTGGGTAGAGCCTAAATAAAAAAATGCAATGCAAATAAAGTGTTGAACTGGACTTAGCCCAATCGTGGCCATAAGTCCTTAAATTAAATTGACTGAGCAAAATGGCTCTCCTAAATCAATCCACGTCCGGTTTGAGGGTACATCTCCGAACTCCTTTGACATCCATCGTTGTAATTCCTCAACGACGTCAAAGAGGTGACGGGTCCCAACAACCACAAACTAATATCGGACCGGAACGTCCCTAAACTAATATCGGACCGGAACGTCCCTAAACTAATAACGGACCGAAACGTCCCTAATCTAATATCGGACCGGAACGTCCCTAAACTAATATCGGAACGGAACGTCCCTAAACTAATATCGGACCGGAACGTCCCTAAACTAATAACGGACCAAAACGTCCCTAAACTAATATCGGACCGAAACGTCCCTAAACTAATATCGGACCGAAACGTCCCTAAACTAATATCGGACCGAAACGTCCCTAAACTAATATCGGACCACCACGTCCCTAAACTGGAATATGGACCACTACGTCCTTAAACTGGCGACGGACCGAAACGTCCCTAAACTAATAATGGACCACCACGTCCCTAAAACTGGCGATGGACCACCACGTCCTTAAACTGGCATAATAGAGTCTGAATGCTCTTTTGCCGGATCTAAACGGTCCCGTCTAAGTTGATCTTAACCCCAAATACGGTTAATGTGTCCTTAGATCTTTAAATAAACAATAAAACTTCAAATCCACTTTGGTTCAAGGGTACATCTCTGAACTCCTTTGACACCTGTCATTGTAATCCCTCAGCGACGTCAGAGAGGTGACGAGTCCCGACGACCAGATAATTAAATCAATTACTACGTTAAGTTGATCTTAGTCTAAAACAGGACTAATGTATCCTTAACGAATGTTTAAGTTGATCTTAGCCGCAACGCGACTAATGCATCCTTAAACCAAAAAACACCAAACCCAAATCTAAGTAAATACGGATTTGGACAAATCCACGTCCTACGGGCGACGGCATTACTCAGTCTCCGTATACAATCCACGGGCAACCACAAACAAAACAAACACACACGACACGAAGTGAAATTCTGGAGAAGGAGAAAGTTGCTACCGCGAGGCGGTAGCATAATTAACTGTAGGGGCTTGCGCCTGCAGGGAAGAGCGTCCCCACAATCAAAAACCCCTCACCCTGAGGGGGAATCTGACGAAGTCTGCTACATCGGCCGCATCCGTCTAAACCTCCGATGCACGGTGCCATAAGTCAACTTGGCATCTTCGGAGAGGTAGACGGATAAAACCAAATAGCATCTGCCCCGAACCTCAGGCACAGACGTCCTAACGTCTCGGCCGCCGTTCGAAGGGGAACAAGCACGTTTTCCTCCTCCGTCAACTCATGCTGAACGGCCATTCTTAAGCTTGGAACTTCGACTTCGAGGGGGAGGACCGCTTCCACTCCGAAGAGCAATGAGTATGGAGTGGACTGAGTTAGAGTACGGTGCGTGGTACGATATGCCCACAATGCCTCGTGAAGCTTAAGATTCCAGTCTCTCTTGTTGGCTGAAGTATTTTTCCTCAGGAGCTTGCATAGAGTCTTATTGAAGCCTTCGGCTAGCCCATTGGCTCTTGGATTATAGATGGAGGAATATCTCGAGTCTATCTTGTGCTGAGTAGCGAACCTTGAGACATTGAAGCTCTTGAAAGAAGGCCCGTTGTCAGAAATGATTCTTCTTGGTGTACCGAAGCGGTATAGAATATTATGCTGGAAGAATGTCAGAATATCCTTTGTCTTGACTTCTTTTAGCGGGACAGCTTTAGCCCACCTGGAAAAGTAGTCTGTCGCGGCCAGTATGAACCGGTGACCATTAGATGACGGAGGATCAATTGGGCCAACAATGTCGGTGCCCCAAACTTCGAAGGGCCACGACGCCACTGTAGGATGCAATGGGTTGGGATGCTTGTGAATAAAATCACCGTGAATTTGGCAGATATAACATTTCTTTGCATGCTCTCCGCAATCCCGTATCATGGTGGGCCAGTAATACCCAAGCCGTTTGATTTGAAGTCGCATCTTGGGGCCAGATTGGTGAGCACCGCAAACGCCCGAGTGGACATCTTTCATGACCTTTTGGGCTTCGGCCAATGACAGACACCTGAGCCAGAGTTGGTCATATGACCTGCGGTATAACGTGTCATTTACAAACACGTATCGGAGAGATCTTTTCTTCAGCTGAATCCTCGCAGATTTTTCTTCGGGCAGCTTGTCGTATCGGAGGTACTCTATGAAGGGTTCTCTCCAATCGGGCTTGTCTTGGATGATCGAAGCTTCTTCCGCAGGACTGCTCTTCTGTTCCGCGCTTTCCTCTTCTCGTAGAGAGACTGGGGGTAGAATTTGCCGGCTCCTGACTGTGATCAGAATTTCGTCCATGTCAGGATCAGCCAGCTCTTTGGCCAAGCGAGCGAGTACATCAGCCTTTCTGTTCAATGCTCTAGGGACTCTCGTTAGTTCAATATGAGTGAACCGTTTCATGAGTTCCACCACTCGACCTCTGTACCGAGCTAACTCGGGTTTGTATATCTTATAATCGCCGCTTACTTGGTTGACGACGAGCTGGGAGTCACCGTAAACTCGTAGCCGACGGATTTCCATTTCTATGGCGAGCTCCAAACCAGCTATCAGAGCTTCATACTCAGCTTCATTGTTTGTCCGAGGCTCGGTGAGAGCAAAAGAACGCCGTAGGGTTCCCATTGATGGTGTGATGAACACCAATCCTATCCCCGCTTTTACCTCCGGGACGCTTGATCTGCCGGAGCTCCTTATTGACGAGGCTCCATCGAAGTAGAGCTCCCAACATGGCTCATCTTCCTCGAGGTGCAGCACTTGTTCATCGGGTAACTCACAATTTAGCGGCGACCCTTCTGGTATGGGATGAGCAGCGAGAAAGTCTGCAAGAGCTTGACCTTTTACTGCTTTCTGAGGGGTATAAACTATGTCAAACTCAAGTAGCATGACAGCCCATCTTGCCATTCTGCCGGCTAGGCTCGCTCTGGTCATCAAGTGTTTGAGCGGGTCGACCTTGGAGATTAGCATAACCCGATGAGCGAGCAGATAGTGCCTCAGCTTCTTCACAGCAAATATCAGAGCCAGGCATTGCTTTTCGATTGGGGAGTAGTTGTGTTCCACCCCGACTAGAGTTCGACTGAGGTAGTAGAGGGCATTTTCTTTTCCCTCCTCGTTGTTCTGGGCAAGGAGCGCACCGAGTGACTCGTCCAGCGCGGCAGTGTAGAGAATCAGCGGTTTATTTGGAATGGGAGCGGCCAGCACTGGAGGGTGCAACAAGTATTGTTTGATGCTTTCGAATGCTGCTTGACATTCGGCATCCTAAATAAAAGGAGCTCCTTTCTTCATAAGCTTTGAGAAGGGCCTACATCTCCCTGATAAATTTGAGATAAACCTCCGTATATAAGCAAGCTTGCCTTGAAAAGATCTTAGCTGCGTCAGACTCTTCGGAGGGGGCATCTCCATGATGGCCTTTATCTTTGATGGGTCAACTTCGATCCCTCGATGTCGGACTATGAAGCCCAGGAATTTTCCCGATGACACGCCAAAAGCGCACTTCAGAGGATTCATCTTCAGATCGTATTCCCTCAGTCTGGTGAGAACGGTCCTGAGATCTTGGATATGATCGGCCTTGGCTTTAGTCTTGACGACCAGATCATCAACATAACATTCGACGACTTTATGGATTAGGTCATCAAAGATATTAGTCATTGCCCTTTGATATGTAGCACCTGCGTTCTTCAGTCCGAATGGCATTACTTTGTAACAATATATTCCGATCGGTGTTCGAAATGATGTGTGCTTCTCATCCTCAGGCGACATCTTGATCTGATTATATCCAGACAAGCCATCCATAAAGGTGAACAGTTCTTAATTTGAGGTGTCATCAACCATCATTTCCATGACCGGTAGCGGGAAGTCGTCTTTAGGACATGCCTTGTTGAGGTCCCTGAAATCGACACAAACTCGGATCTGCCCATTTTTCTTCTTCACTGGGACTATGCATGCGATCCAGTCTGCATATTTCTCTTCCCTGATGAAGCCGACATCGATGAGTTTCTTGGTTTTCTTGATGACCTTTTCTTCCAACTCCCTTCTCATTCTTCGAGGAGCTTGTTTGACTGGCTTAGCATCAGGAGATATAGCCAGCTTATGCACGGCTACCTCAGGAGAAAGGCCAGGCATTTCTTTGTAGGTCCACGCAAAGCAGTCGACGAACTCACGCAGCAGGGCAATTATCTGCTCTTTCATTTCCTCCGACAAGAGTGAGCTGATGTAGGTCGGCCTTGGATTATCGGGCGTTCCTAAGTCAATCTCGGCTAGCTCATCAAAGGTTGCTTGTCCGCCATCTTCGAGCTCTTGAGGAGCTTCTTCTGGCTCGGCTATCTCGTCATCATCATTTGATCTTTCGCTGGCCTCACCAACATGGATCATGTAGCACGCTTTGGAATCAGGTTGAATGTAGCCTATGCCCCGTCTATCTGGAATTCGTCCATCGATGAGTGCTCGGACCTGGGGCGGATACCATAGCCCTTCGTAAAACATTGCTTCGGACTCCGTTTGATATAACCGGCATCCGCACTTCTTAAAGTATTCCCGCATCTCGGGCGCATAGTATCTGGGATTGAGGACGGCTTTTATGCCTCTCTCATAGGGAAGGCACACGACAGAAAGGTCGTCCGGGTGCACAACGGGGTTTGACCTGTAAAACAGGATGCCCTTTTGTCCATTTTTCCTCCCGGACACGTAGAAAGTTTTCAGCTGGTCCACGGTAGAGACTGACAATACGTCGAGCTCTTTGCACATCCGTTCCGGCACCCTTGTGATGGCCAGGGACCCTTCTGTGACTTCGAAGGTCTCTCGTAGTTTCGCTTGCTGCATGGGGGGCCGATCTGCACAGCTGTTGCACGGCAGGTCCTCTTCTTCTGACTCTTCAGTGTCACTGCCAAGATGAGGGCGGACTTAGCTGCTAGATGGGCCTTCAGTAACAGATTCGTCCGTATCGCTGCCGAAATGAGGGCGAGTTTTGCGGAAGGACGGGCTTCCAGCGTCGGACTCATCAGTGTCGCTGCCGAAATGCGGGCGCACTTGGGTATTTTTGCTTTTGAAAGTGATAGCCGGCGCAGATTTGATTTTGAGTCTTGGGGCCGTTCTATCCTCAGTCAGTTGTGGCTTAGCATTTTGGTAGTTCGTAAAGTACCGAAAATCTTCATATCGGACTTCATGCACACCGAACGGCTGGATGTCTCCGTCAATGCGTCTTTCTTCGCCATTTTTAGTATACTTCATGCATTGATGGAGAGTTGACGGAATGATGCCATAATCGTAGAGCCACGGCCGCCCCAAGAGAATCTTATAAGACGTGTTGGCGTCGATCACGTATATCTTAGCTTCAGTTTGCAGATCCCTAAATTTGATTGGCAAAGCTATAGACCCCAGAACTTGCTGGCAATTTTGGTTGAAGCCTTGAATGACAATCCTTTCCCTTGACAGGTGTCGGACGTCCATTGACAAACTCTTCAGAGTTCGCAAGTTCAAGATGTTCACTGAGGACCCCGGATCAATCAATATGCGATTAATTCGATCTCCGTCGCTGTACCCGGTCACATAAAGCGGCCGATTATGCTCAGCCGTTCCCAGTAGCAAGTCTTCATCCTTAAATGTGACTGCGGCGGCATGCAAAGCGTGCTGGGCTTCTTTCATATTAATTTCCGCAAAGTGAGCCTGATACCGCTCGGGGTTTTGTAGAGCGTGAATGAGAACATCTCTAAGCTCCTTAGATAGGACCAAGGCGTCGTAGATGCTCAGGAGAGACGGAAGCTTCCGGAGATGCGCCAAGACATTATAGTCCACCGAGGAAGGACTTATGTTTTCATCAGCCGGTTCTCTGCCATCTTCTTCATTAGCGACTTGTTTTTCCTTCCCTTTTGGGGCATTGCCCTGATTTTGCGGTAGAGCCCTGCCGCTTCTGAGCTGGATTTGATTGGCCTTTGTGGTGAGCTCCTCGTCCTCTCCCGGAAAACAGAGATCATCCTCGGAGTCGCTGCCAAGATGGATAGCGTAGCAGGTCGCTACTGGGATCTCTTCATTGGAGTCTTCTTCTAACTCCTCCAGAATTTCAGCCGCTTGTACAGGGAAGAACTCCTTCAATTGAATCAATGTTCTTTCCTTTTGTTCATATTCTTCGAGGGAATCGATATATTTTTGAATGGTCGATCACCCTGCAGACACTTTTTCGCACCGAGCTGCACTTTTCTTCTTCTTGAGCTTCTTGGATTTTGAGCCTGATGGAGCCGCATTGGCAGCTGGACTGGTAGGCTTCTTCTGTCCTTCCCATTCCATCCTGGGCTCTTTCTGAAGTAGCTTTAGCATCTTCTTCGTCTTATTAGATATGTGCGTACTCCACGGAGGCCGCGGTGAGTCAGTTTCTTTTTTCAGGGCAGCAGGTTCAGCTGTCTGCTCCCAGAAGGCTTCAACTTCTGTCTGTATAAAGTTGGCGGTTGCAACTTGATTGTTCACCAACACGCTTTTGGACAGCTCGATCTCTCCAGCCTTGTACTGCTTCTCGACCTAGTCTTTGAAGATATAGCAATCCTCGATCGCATGGCTCACTACTCGGTGGTACGGGCAATACAGAGGATTGTCGGTCATTTTTGCTTCTTGGGGTCTTTTCGACTCCGGCAATTGTAGGCCATTGTTCAAGGCATCTTTAAATATCTTGCGGACCTTGTCCCTTCTGAAAGAGTAAACCTTGTTCTTTTTCTCCTCTAGGGAAGGCCCCTCTCCTCCCAGCAATGGCTTTCGAGACCGGTTGGTTTTGGATTCGCCCGCCCTTCGCTTTTCTTCATTGTCGGAGGCATTGAAGACATTGGTACTGCTGGAACTCCCGCTTCTACGGTTGTCGTCCCGCTTGCTTTTCCAGGTTTTGTCTCTCTGAGAGTCCGGCGGGGACTCTTGCTTCGAGCGTTCCAGCATTTGGACTTTCTTGGTTAGCTCCTGAAATGTCTTGAGGCCCGCTGTACACAAGAATGGGACCATCCAATTGCTGAGGTTCCCAATGAGAAGGCTGACGGACTGGTCCTGCTCCAGCGGCGGTTCGCACTTGACTGTGAGATTACGCCATCGGGCGATAAAGTCGGTGTTGCTTTCATTCTTCCCCGGCTTGGTCCTCACAAGGTCGGCAATGGAGATTTTATCACTGACACTCATGAACCTTTGCCGGAATAGAGACTCCATTTGGGCAAAGGTAATGACGGACCCGTCTGGTATGCTCGCGTACCAGTCAAAAGCGACACCGGTCAGGCTGTTGACAAACTGACGAAGAAGGAGCGCGTCATTGCCCCCTGTATTTCCGCACGATGCTTTGAAGTGGGCGACTTGCTGGTTTGCATTCCCCGATCCATCAAATCTTCCAAACTTAGGAATGACGTAGCCGCTTGGGAACTCAATCAGATCGTACTGCGCGGGATATGGCCGTCCACAACTGCCGATTTCTTTCTGAGCTTCAGTTTCGGCCACCAATGTTTTAACCTTGCTGGTGACCAAATCCATTATCCGATCCTGTGTTAGCGGGATAGTGCTATCTGGGGCCAAGGCATCCCCAGAAGCGGAATGCGGCCGGCTTTCATGCGGCTCGACCAGTCTTGGTCCGAAAGGAACAGGCATTGGCTGCCTCGGATTGTCATCACCCGGCTGATTAGTAGCAGTTTGTGTCTGATTGGGAGGCGCTCGAGCAATTTGAGCCGTAAGCTGCATCACCACGTTCGTTAAGTCGTCAATCTTCGAATAGAGCTTGGCCATCTCTTTATCTTTGCTTCTGAGCTGTTTTCGAAGCTCTTGAAGCAGCTCTTGCTCCGCAGTCCTGGGGCGGAAAGTCGGCTCTTCCTCGCTGTCCGAGCTTGACTCTACATGGACCGAGGGGTCTATCTACCTATCATCCTCATCGAGAGGGTTTTCTTCATCCAGCGGGGGCGGCTGTTCTTGGGTTGCGGCAGCCACATTCAGGCTAGATTGGGCTTGGGATGCGGTGGCCCCATCCTTGCTTTTGCTGCGAAGGTTGTCGCTGGGGCGCCCGCCCTATAGACCGTATGGATGGTATATCCGGAAGTCTTTCTATCATTGACAGCTGATTTCACGGATCGCTGTCTTGACCCCCTTGTTTCGGTAGCTGGTAGTCGATTGAAGGCGGCTGGACTAACCAGGTTCTTGAATGGTGCTGGCGCTTCTTTTCTGGGTTTTCCCCGCTGTTTTCGTGCGACACAGAGTGCTTGATAGACTCTTGAAGAGATAGTGTCGTACTTTTTCTGTTGGGGCGGGGACACGTCTCTTTGTGGCACTGTTCGGACCGCTGTCTTCTTGATTCTGGCGGTCATGGCGTTTTTCTGAACCCACTTCAGAGGCTCGAAGGAATTGCTGATTCTTACGTTCGACTCAGCCGTCGTCGCGGGGCAACCCAGCACTTGGAACTTCACACGACTCCATTTGGCCGAAGCCTTGGCCCTCTTGTTGGCTTGATACCTGAGCCGCTTCTGCCTTAACTTTTCCGTTTTAAGCACCTGGCAGACTTCGGCTCTTTGGGAAGACGCCGTAGACCGGTTGATGGAGGGCCTTGGAGATACGCTCGATTGTGCATTTGTTGGAGTCATCGCCTGAGCTCGTCCGCAACATTTGATGTTGCCCTTCGCATTGGAAGTCTTGCCCCCAGCTAGAGCGCCATGGAGTCGTTCAGACACCATCTTAAGTTTCGGTTGTGGTGCCTGTTAGTGTTTATGCCCTAGAAGGCCATTACTGTATCATACTAGCTTGTATATTACTTAATGGAAGCTTGGGATATTCACATATATATAACAGTCTTGCTAAACATGGTAGTATGCTACTTGGTTTTTCTATCTTAATATGTGAGTGTACGTATTGATAGAGCTCTTAGGATCTTGCTTGTCTACCAGCGTTATGATGGCAGTCACACTAGTGGGGGCTGGGTAGTCTACAAGCACATCCTTATTCAGGTCCCCGGTGGTTGGATTATCGAGACAGAGCATCGATACTCCGGAGTAGACTGGTGTGTACGCTTCTCATCCCAGTTGGGGAGATGGTCTGTCCCACAGCCGTCAGTACGTCGTACGGGAGATAGTATACAGGTGCTCGTTAGGTTACGGGTACACCGGACAGGACTCACAGGGAACTGTTGGTTGGTTTGATACCAGTCGTCAGTGAACAGTTCCCAGGTGACATGAGTACAGCGTAGTCCGCAGACTTGACACTGCTACTTCGCCTCGAGTGTGTCCCACTGTTCTTAGATTGCTACCCTACCGCGGCTCAAAGGAGTCGTGCAAACAGGTAGCAGTTGGGTGCAGTCCCGAGCACTTGGAGGCAGTGGCGGTTAGACAGGATTCGTCACTCCCGGTATTGGGAGTAGATATCGTGCTGTGTCAGAGAGCCATTACGCAAAGTCCCTGGCCAGGGCAAGCGAGATTTGCTGGTAGGTTCCAGTAGTTTCTCAGGGTGTAATGGGCTTCACTCCGACACGACTTATACCGCTATTAGGGGACTGACGCTTGCCGCCCCCCTAGGCCCGATATGCGATAGTCTTGGACGAACGGACCGGACTGTATGGAGATTGTCACATCAGACTCAGTAGGAGTTCGGATGGGTTTACTCATCGGCCTTCTTATCGACAACTACCTGGGGACCGTTACGTACAGCTAGTGCCGCTTGCGGTCTGTGGTTAAACCCACTGCCAGCGTAGTAGTCGAGTCTCTAGAGTCCCACACAGAGAGTTTCCTACTCCAGGCGAAACGATATAGAGGTTGCATGGTTTTGCGACAAAGGGTTCGGACGCATACGTGCGTTTACGCGCGTACGACTTTCGGACAGTTTTTACCAGTCGGCTTTGGTTTAAGCCAGTTACTGGTATCCGGTTATTGGATTTTTACAGTCTAAAGTTTTTCCGTATTTTTGCGGATTGGAGGGGCGTTCTCGTAATTGTACGAGAAGCTTCTAGAAGATGTGACTAAGGAGGTTTCTTTTGGAAAGAAAGTGAGTCATGGTGGTGATTCATTCATTTCATTAATGCACATTTATTGCTTAATGACTCATGCTAATGAATCACCACTAGATATTTTATGAAGCATGCTTATTCATTTCCTTTATTCATTATTCTTAAAAAGAAATGCTTCATAATATATTATGATACACTCTCTCTCTTCTCATTATCTTATCACACATTCTCTCTCCTCAAGCTCTCATTTTCAAACCCTAATGCTTAATCCTCATGTGTTGAGATCAAAGGATTAGTTAGACTAAACAATCCATAACCTTCACTCTACATCATCCTTTCATCTTTGATTAGCAATCAAAGTTGATTAGTTACCTCAAGTGAGAGGTTTAGCTTGGAGTTTCGCTCTCGGGTGGATCGTCTACTACCTAGAGAAGGTCGAGGAGAACTAAGGAGGACACAAAGACGAAGGACTAGTTTCGATCGGTATAATCCCTTAACACTACAGTTTAGTATAGCTATGTGTTTGGTTATTATTTGTTTAGCTTCGATTTAAGCAGTTAGTCGATGTTCGTTGTTTAAACTTGATCGTTTTTGAAAATTCCGCCTCCCCATAAGTACTGGGGTGTACTACATCGACTTACAGTGGTATCAGAGCCTCGCTAAACAATAAATAACTTAATTGCAAATTTGTACGAATTTCGAACGGAAAAACAAAGCCGCAAAACCCTAATTCTGTCAAGTTTCTGTCGAAGTTAAAATCAAGTCAAAAAATTTTTCAGGTGTGTTCAGAGAGCTTGACATGACCACAGGAGAACACCCAAAAAATTTGGGCTTCTGATTCGTCTAAAGTGCCGCGGAAGGGCGGCGGATCCCACCGATCCGCCACGCAACCGCGGCCGAGTTGACGAGTCAGGAACTCGTTTTTTTTGGGTGGGTCCCCTGTGGTGTTTTGGGTTTTCTGGAATATTTAATTATTGCTCAGGTTACTGTTTAACAGAGCAGATTTTGGAGCAATATTGATGTTGTTTATTCGATCGAATTGTACAGTATTTGCGTATTGGATTATATCTGTGATTGTTTGATGTGTTCGTAAACCTCCCCTAACTGCTAGTATGTCGGTTGGCAGGGGGTTGCACATTTCTGAAATGGTTATATCTGTTTGTGCATATAAACTGTATTGGACTGTTGTGGTGTATAGCCGGGGTTCGCAATGGGTTATTGATTAATTCATTTGTTGTAAATGTAATTTGTTGTAATATTATTTTCGCGGGGCACTTCCAGGTTGCGGTCGTAGCCACCGTTGTATTATTTCATTTTACTGTTTTTGCTCCTAGGACTGACCCAAGGTGGGGTACACAGACTGCCGGGTGGGTAGTTTGCCGTACCCGTAGGGGTCGAGGGTGGGGTAACGGCTATTCATCACAACTGTGTAATCTGTCTTTTCTTGCAGGCTCAAAAGAAATACAGATTGCTTGCAAATCCAATATTGTTTATCTGTGTTCTGGAATGAATATCATTGCGTCAGACGAATGTAAAATATCTATATTTATGATAGCTATTTAGACGCCACTTATGTTTTACACCCGCGCTAGCCCAGCCCCCGCTCTGTCGTTAGTTAAGTAACCTAACGGGTGATGACGGGACCCCGTGGCGAATGCGGATGGCATAAGAGGACGTTGTATTTTCGTTGTTTTCTGCAATGATAGGTTAATGATGGGACGCATTATCTATAATGCAAAGTAAAACAAACCAAAGTTTAAACCGTTGGAACAATTTAAAAGAAACCACTCGGTTATTTTTAAAACAGATATTTTTAAATGCGGAGCTTTAACCACTCCTTTTAAAAGCTATCAGGTTCCTTCGGTTATATCAAGTTCACTGCGTTCACGGTTTCGCCAAAACCAGTCGTAGCCCTCCGTCATTTCTTATGAATGGTCAGTAGTATTCAAGCTATGTTTGTTTGGCCCTTAGTCAAGACATAGTGATTGGTAGCTGCTGGGGTATTCATTTGTTGCATAGATAGATGAGTTGGTTTGGGACAGTCGTATTACTTTGTTTGGCCCTTAGTCAAGAGTATACGGATGGGTTCAAATCAACAGGATAATGATGGGCAGAACTTGACATGTGACTTATGATTTGTTGGCCCTTAGTCAAGATCATAAGAGCATGGGGCAAAAATCCATATCGGGAATTTCTAAAGAAACTGAAATTTGCAAAGAGATGCATACCATTTGGAGTTTGATGAATGTTGGTAGGATTCCTTCAACATTATCATACGATGATATTTGGATCCCGATCCTACTGTGAGTATATGCTACTTATCAGGATATTCGTCGCTTAACGATCAATGCTATAAACCTAGTAGGTGTCCAGAAAAGTGTCAGCGGGGTTACGCCCCCAGAGAAAAGAGGTTATTTAATTAAGGAACTTCGCGAAAGCGTTGGAAAACCTCCCTCGAAGTATCGACACCGGCCTGGCTGAACGGTTAAGCAAGTATTGTACAGTGAGAATAGTCTTGGCTAATTCTTCTTTTATGGTTTGAGGAAGGATTCGAGAAACAGTGGGAGCCATCCAGTTTAGATAAACTAAAAACCATTCTAAACTTGCAAGAGCATCATGCTAAAGAGTTTTCTTCTCTCTCTCCTAATTGCAGCGACCCTGAAAATGACTGGACTTAAGTTACTTTTAGAGAAAAATATACTGACAGGGCCAAACTATAAAGATTGGCTGCGGAATGTCAAGATGGCTTTGACCTATGACAAACTGGGGTACGTCCTCACCGCTACAGCACCTGCTGTCCTTGGTCCCAAATCCAGCAATGCGGATAAGGAAATCCGCAAAACCTGGGATTTAGATTGCGCGAGAGCCAAGTGCATCGTGCTTGCCTCGATGAACAATGAACATCAGAGGAGGCACGAGGATATGTCCCTAGATGGCATATTTCTCCATACAAAGGAACTTTATGGAGAGCAATCTCGTATAGCAAGATACGAGACCTCTAAGAAATTGTTTCGAGCGAGGTTGGCTGTCGGGTCATCAGTAGGTGAACATGTCCTACAGATGATCGGCTATATTGAAGAGCTCGCGGACCTTGGGATGACTTTGGATAATGAGCTCTATACAGACCTTGTTCTCCAGTCCCTTCCTCCCACCTACGCCCAGTTTATCCTCAACTTCAATCTTCAAGGAAAAGAAGTTGAACTTGCGGAACTCCTGAACATGTTAAGGAGTGCAGAGGGCACCTTGCAGAAGGCAAGGGAAACACCCGCTATGTTTGTTGGCGGTTCATCTTCTTCCGGGTCCAAGGCTAGGGCCAAAGGAAGGAAGAAGAAGGCCGCACCCAGACCTAGAGGAGGTGTTAGTAAGGTGGGAAAGAAGGGAAAGAAAAAGTTTACAGCACCGGTAGTTGGCCTGGATGAGTGCTTCCATTGTCACAGGAAAGGGCACTGGAAGAAGGATTGCAAGGCGTGGAACGCCAAGAACCAGGAACCGAAGCTGGCTGTGGCTTCGACTTCAGGTGTGTTTGTAATTGAGAATTGTCTGTCGATCAACTCTACTTCCTGGGTATTGGATACCGGGTCAGGATCTCATATTTGCAATTCATTGCAGGCACTGAGAAACCGTAGAGTGCTGAAGGAAGGTGATATGATCCTCAGGGTTGCTAACGGAGCTAGCGTGGGAGCTGCGTCCGTCGGGGATTATCACCTAGGATTGACGAGTGGACACATTTTGGTTTTACATAACTGTTATTTTGTACCCAGCTTAACGTGTAATATCATATCAGTTTCCTTGTTATCAAATAAAGGTTATGATTTCACGTTTGTAAGAGATGTTGTCAACATCCACCTTAATCATGGTTTGATTGGGTCCGGTACTCTAAATAACGGCATATATGTGTTAAACCAACTCCAAATTTTCAATGTCCAGAACACACTAAAAAGAAAGTCTCCAGATTTAAATAAAGCTTTCTTATGGCATTGTAGACTGGGTCACATCAATGAAAGAAGGTTGACTAAGTTGCATAGAGAAGGATATTTGGACACGTTCGAATATCAAACTTATGACACTTGTCAATCTTGTCTCAAAGGAAAGATGACAAAGACTCCATTCACTGGACAAGGAGTAAGAGCGAGCGAGCTCTTAGGACTCATACACAGTGATGTATGCGGTCCAATGTCTACACATGCGAGAGGTGGTTATTCCTACTTCATTACTTTTACAGATGATTTCTCTAGGTATGGATATGTTTTCTTAATGAAGCATAAATCAGAGGCCTTTGAGAAATTCCTGGAATTCAAGAATGAAGCGGAAAACCAAACAGGCAAAAGTATTAAGACACTAAGATCTGATCGAGGTGGAGAATACTTAAGTGCCGAGTTCCTAGGTTACCTAAAAGAGAAAGGAATTCTCTCTCAGCTTACTCCTCCATACACTCCACAGCACAACGGTGTATCGGAGAGACGGAATCAAACCCTATTGGATATGGTACGATCCATGATGAGTAATGCTGAGTTACCGCGATCTTTCTGGGGTTATGCGCTAGAATCAGCGGCATATCTTTTGAACCAGGTTCCAACCAAGACTGTGCCTACCACACCATATCAGATGTGGAGTGGGAAGAAACCCTGTCTAAAACATTTTAGGACATGGGGGTGTCCAGCTTTTGTAAAAAAGCAGCATGTGGACAAGCTCGAGGCACGCTCAGTACTGTGTAAGCTTGTGGGATATCCAAAGAACTCCAAGGGATATTATTTCTATTACGCAGAGGAACAAAAGGTTTTTGTTTCTCGTCATGCCCACTTCTTAGAAACTGAATTTTTAGAAAATCAGAAGAGTGGGAGCGAAATAGAACTGGAAGAAATTCCAGAACCACAAGCTGCTACTGAAAGTTTGGTAGAACCAGAGGTTCAAGAAGAACAGAACATTCCCGCACCCCTCCGCAGGAGTAGTAGGCCGTCTCATCCGCCTGAGAGATACTACGGTTTTCTCATAGACGGGGATAGAGAGGATTGCATCATAGATGATGATGAACCTACTGACTTCCAGCAGGCCATCCAGAGCGGCGACTCGGTACGATGGCTAGATGCAATGCGGACCGAAATGGAGTTCATGTACACCAACAAAGTATGGACTTTGGACTTTGCTCCAGATGGGGTAAAACCCATAGGATGCAAATGGATCTTCAAGAAAAAGATTGGTGTAGATGGACAGGTGGAAACCTATAAGGCTAGACTTGTTGCAAAGGGTTTTCGTCAAAGACCTGGTTTGGACTATGACGAAACTTTTTCTCCAGTGGCTATGCTCAAATCCATTCGGGTCCTTCTTGCTATTGCTGCCTTCCATGATTATGAAATCTGGCAGATGGACGTAAAGACGGCTTTTCTGAATGGAAATTTAGAAGAGAGCGTCTATATGGATCAGCCAGAGGGTTTCAATCAGAGTGGGAGCAGCGGGAAAGTATGCAAGCTGCTTAAGTCTATTTATGGACTAAAGCAGGCATCGCGGAGTTGGAACATCTGTTTTGATGAGACAGTCAAAGAATATGACTTTATCAAAAATCCAGATGAACCGTGCATATATAGTAAAGTTGTGGCCAGAAGTGTCGTATTCCTCGTCTTGTACGTGGATGACATTCTATTGATAGGAAATGACATTCCTATGCTACAATCTGTCAAAGGATTCTTGTCACACAGGTTCTCCATGAAAGACCTGGGTGATGCCTCTTACATTCTGGGGATCCGGATCTATCGTGATAGATCCAAGAGGATGTTGGGACTTTCGCAGTCCAGGTATATCGACACTGTACTGAAAAGATTCAGTATGGAAGATTCTAAGCGCGGTAATCTACCGGCTTGTCACGGAATCACCCTCTCCAAAGAGATGTCTCCCAAGACTGATTTGGAAAGGGAACGCATGTCTATTATACCCTACGCTTCTGCGGTAGGCTCTATAATGTATGCGATGTTGTGTACCAGACCAGATGTAGCTTACGCACTAAGCGTGGTAAGCCGGTATCAGTCAGACCCAGGGGAGAAACACTGGATAGCAGTAAAGAACATTCTCAAGTACCTGAGGAGGACTAAGGAGATGTTCTTGGTTTACGGCGGAAAAGACCTCAGGTTGGAGGCCTTTGCTGATTCCGGCTTCCAGAGTGATAAGGACGATTCCAAGTCCATGTCGGGTTATGTCTTTACCCTCAATGGAGGGGCGGTGTGCTGGAAGAGCTCCAAGCAGGACACCGTTGCTGACTCGACGATGGAAGCGGAGTATATAGCTGCTTGCGATGCCGCAAAAGAAGCAGTCTGGATGAAGAAGTTCCTAACAGAACTTCAGGTGGTTCCTACCATAGTTGATCCAATACCTCTGTATTGCGACAACAACGGAGCTATAGCTTTAGCGAAGGAACCAAGGTCCCATCAGAAGTCCAGACACATCTTGAGGCGGTATCACCTGATCAGGGAGATCATTGATCGTCAGGAGATCGAGGTTCGGAGAGTTGCTTCAGAAGAGAACATTGCTGATCCATTCACGAAGGCCCTTCCTCAGATTCAGTTCGAGAGGCTGCTCGAGATCATTGGTCTGCGATATGCCAGTACATGGCCCTAGTGCAAGTGGGAGATTGTTAGTGTTTATGCCCTAGAAGGCCATTACTGTATCATACTAGCTTGTATATTACTTAATGGAAGCTTGGGATATTCACATATATATAACAGTCTTGCTAAACATGGTAGTATGCTACTTGGTTTTTCTATCTTAATATGTGAGTGTACGTATTGATAGAGCTCTTAGGATCTTGCTTGTCTACCAGCGTTGTGATGGCAGTCACACTAGTGTGGGCTGGGTAGTCTACAAGCACATCCTTATTCAGGTCCCCGGTCGTTGGATTATCGAGACAGAGCATCGATACTCCGGAGTAGACTGGTGTGTACGCTTCTCATCCCAGTTGGGGAGATGGTCTGTCCCACAGCCATCAGTACGTCGTACTGGAGATAGTATACAGGTGCTCGTTAGGTTACGGGTACACCGGACAGGACTCATAGGGAACTGTTGGTTGGTTTGATACCAGTCGTCAGTGAACAGTTCCCAGGTGACATGAGTACAGCGTAGTCCGCAGACTTGACACTGCTACTTTGCCTCGAGTGTGTCCCACTGTTCTTAGATTGCTACCCTACCGCGGCTCAAAGGAGTCGTGCAAACAGGTAGCAGTTGGGTGCAGTCCCGAGCACTTGGAGGCAGTGGCGGTTAGACAGGATTCGTCCCTCCCGGTATTGGGAGTAGATATCGTGCTGTGTCAGAGAGCCATTACGTAAAGTCCCTGGCCAGGGCAAGCGAGATTTGCTGGTAGGTTCCAGTAGTTTCTCAGGGTGTAATGGGCTTCACTCCGACACGACTTATACCGCTATTAGGGGACTGACGCTTGCCGCCCCCCTAGGCCCGATATGCGATAGTCTTGGACGAACGGACCGGACTGTATGGAGATTGTCACATCAGACTCAGTAGGAGTTCGGATGGGTTTACTCATCGGCCTTCTTATCGACAACTACCTGGGGACCGTTACGTACAGCTAGTGCCGCTTGCGGTCTGTGGTTAAACCCACTGCCAGCGTAGTAGTCGAGTCTCTAGAGTCCCACACAGAGAGTTTCCTACTCCAGGCGAAACGATATAGAGGTTGCATGGTTTTGCGAAAAAGGGTTCGGACGCATACGTGCGTTTACGCGCGTACGACTTTCGGACAGTTTTTACCAGTCGGCTTTGGTTTAAGCCAGTTACTGGTATCCGGTTATTGGATTTTTACAGTCTAAAGTTTTTCCGTATTTTTGCGGATTGGAGGGGCGTTCTCGTAATTGTACGAGAAGCTTCTAGAAGATGTGACTAAGGAGGTTTCTTTTGGAAAGAAAGTGAGTCATGGTGGTGATTCATTCATTTCATTAATGCACATTTATTGCTTAATGACTCATGCTAATGAATCACCACTAGATATTTTATGAAGCATGCTTATTCATTTCCTTTATTCATTATTCTTAAAAAGAAATGCTTCATAATATATTATGATACACTCTCTCTCTTCTCATTATCTTATCACACATTCTCTCTCCTCAAGCTCTCATCTTCAAACCCTAATCCTTAATCCTCATGTGTTGAGATCAAAGGATTAGTTAGACTAAACAATCCATAACCTTCACTCTACATCATCCTTTCATCTTTGATTAGCAATCAAAGTTGATTAGTTACCTCAAGTGAGAGGTTTAGCTTGGAGTTTCGCTCTCGGGTGGATCGTCTACTACCTAGAGAAGGTCGAGGAGAACTAAGGAGGACACCGGACGGACTCGCAGGGGCACGGCTGATTGGTACTATACCTATCGTCAGGAGCAGTTCCCAGGTGACATGAGTACAGCTTAGTCCGTTGACTTGACACTGCTGTTTTGCCTCAAATGTGTTCCCATTGTTCTTTGATTGCTACCCTATCACGGCTCAAAGGAGTCGTGCAAATAGGTAGTAGTTGGGTGCAGTCCCGAAGCACTTGGATGCAGTGGCGGTTACACAGGATTCGTCTCTCCCGGTATTAGGGGTTGATATCGCGCTGGGTCTGGAGAGCCATTACACAAAGTCCTTGGCCAAGGCAAGTGAGATTTACTGGTAAGTATTCTAGTAGTTTCTCAAGGTGTTCTGGGCTACACTCCGACACGACTTATACCGCTATTGGGGGTCTGGCGTTTACCATCCCCCTAGACCCGATATGCGATACTCTTAGACGAACAGACCGGACTGCACGGAGATTGTCACAGACAGGCTCTGTAGGGTTTCAGGATGAGTCCGCTCATCGACCTCCCTTTCGCACAATACCTGGGCAGCCGTTACGTACAGCTAGTGCCACTAACGTGCTTATGGTTAAATCCACTGCCAGCATATTGACGAGTCTTTAGAGTCCCACACAGAGGGTTTCCCTAGTTCGGGCGAAACGTTGTAGGGGTCGTATGGTTTTATGGCAGGGTTCGATCATATACGTGCACTCGTGCATGGATCACCATCGGATGGATCATACTAGTGGGCTTTGGTTTAAGCCGGATCCTAGTATTAGATTGTTGGAATATTTTCGTCTCGTTGTATTCGTATTCAGTCGGAATACGGATGCAGGTATGTATATACGGATGAGGGGTATTCTTGTAATTCGTTACGAGTTTACTTTTGAAGTTGCCACTCTCTTCTTGAATTAAACATTTGGTTTAATGTTTACTTAATGTGAAATGTGAGTTATAGGTTTTTGGTTTAATTTTGTGCATGGAAATTTCATGGACTTTTATTTTGGCAGTGAGAATTTTGTGGGCCATGGTGGGTGGTGAGTCATGCTTGAGCATTAATTGGTTTTTTCTGAGTTAGGATATTTAGTTGAGATATTTGTGATGGGGGGCTGTTGATATTGGTGGGGTTTTCTTTTGTGTTGATTAATTTAGAAACCTTACACTCACCACTTGCATTTTCTTACACTCACCACCACATGACTTTTAATTCCACAGAGAACTTTTTTTATTCATTCTGGCCGAGCCTAGAGAGTGAGAGAGCTCCATTTTTCCATTTGGCCAAAATGAAATTCTTAGCTCACATTCACTTCACCTCATGGCAACTTCATTTACCTCCACCCAAATCATTGGGTGTTTTGAGATAAAATATTCACACACTATCTCTACTTCATCTTGTGCATCTAGGCTAGCAAACTGGATGCCCGAGTTGCTTCGGTTTGAAGCGGGTGCCCGTATTAGGAATCCTAGAGGTGGATCGTCTTCGACGAGGGAGACTGGAGAGCGGACTTGTTCGGGGCAGCCGGCGAGGAGCTTGGGAAGAGATTGAAGACCGAAGGACATGGATCGATCGGTATAATCTCTGAGCACTTTATTGTATGCTAGTTAACGGTTAATGGTTCGATCCGGGCAATTGGTTGTGGTAGCACCAAGTTTGAAAAGTTTTTGTTCCGCGTTTGGCCTCGGATTGACTGTCGGGACGCTGCCGTAGCCTTACAATCCAATACCACTAACGTTCGACAATGCAAGTCAGTCACTGGGTCTCAATATAAACGATCACTTAGCACTAGGTATAAAGCAACACAGAATAAGGTAGAAATGCATTAAACAAATGCTCACTAAATTATGACAGCCAACCCCATATGACTTGCAAAATTCACCATAAATCACAAGTATAGAATCGACCAAAACAATATAAAAGGTGTACGAATTATACATGATTATATAAGCGGTAAAATTAGTTTCATGAAAATAGGAATTCAGGTTAACAATTTATCATGATTTTAAATCAGCGATCAATTGCTGGAATTCCAGTTTCAGAACTGGAAGTTCAATTTCACGCGCGGTTTATTAGGAATTGTGTTTAGATTCAGACATGTCCCCATTGAATAAAACCTAGTTCTATCTATTAGGTTTCCTACGCATCAAGCGGATATATCATATCCTTTCTGTACTAGGAGATATATCCTGTTTAGTGTGAGGGTGTAAAAAATGTCATTGCAGAAACTGCAGAACACGTCGACAATATAAAATATAATAAAAATACCAAAAGGCAATGAAACTGAATGACACCAGAACCATATATTAGATAACTAAACTGTCTACGCGACGATATAGGACTCTACATATTTTCAGTTTTTCGTAGGGACGTGCAGGCACTTAAAATCAGATATCTTCATAGAATACTGCCCCGGACTGCATTCCAGAGCCGCATTCCAAGTCAGTTCTCATTACTGTGATCTATCGGTATCGAAAAATAAACCATAGAGGGTTCTATATTATCGAGTCAGCTTCGATATTAGCCGTAGAACATTACATTCCGACATGTATCTAATTTAATATCAATTTAACACTACGACATGTACAGTAAAACCCAGATTTGGCGTCGCCTCTTTAGGGCGATGTTTCGTGACGATTGTTGGCTATAGTGCCCTCAAGTCAATTATTGGATCGCAGGAACGCGATTGCGATGATTGAAGGAGGACCTATACCGGTAGAACAGTCTTACTCGAGATGATAGTATGTTATCTGATTTGTCTTTATCATCATGTACTTGCTTTAGGTGGCTTATCACTATTACATGTTGATAGAGCCCATAGGATTCTTGCTTGACTACCAGCAATATGATGGCAATCATATACGTGGGAGCTAGGGTCTATAAGCACATCCTAAAATATCCCCTAGTCGTGGAAGTTTCAAGACTGGGCATCGATACTCCAAGAGTAGACTAGTGTACACTGATCGAGACCTCGACGAGGGACGGTGGATGGTCTCACAAGCCATTGGTGTTAGTGTAAGGTCTATGTTACCCACCCCGGTACTTACGAGGAGACGGAAAGAGTAAAAAAACGGATTTTTCTCACAAGGAAACATAGAAAAACCATGATGGATCTTTGCTAAACAAAAACTAACAAACTAACTACAAGTTCTAGCTACTAGGTAAGATGGTTATACCTAGTTCTTGAACTCTTTCTCTTCTTGTTGTGGTCCTCTTTGTTGCTAGCTCCTTAGAGTGGTGTGGACGGCTCCTCCTCGTCGTCTTCTCTTTGCCGAAGAAAGATCTACCCGAAGGCCTCTACATTGAGCTCCTACCTCAACCAAGAGGTAACTAGAGTGCTTGTCTTGCTAGACTAAGAACCCTAGAATGAGTAGAGAGTTGTCTTGATGGTTTTATCTCACAAAGATTGGATTTTCAACACATGAAACACTTAAGCTTTTTGTAAGTCGATGTAGTACACCCCAGTACTTATGGGGAGGCGGAATTTTCAAAAACGATCAAGTTTAAAGAACGAACATCGACTAACCGCTTGAATCGAAGCTAAACAAATAATAACCGAACACATAGCTATACTAAACTATAGTGTTAAGGGATTATACCTAATGAAACCGGTCCTTCGTCTTTACGATCTCCTTGTTCTCCTCGGCCTTCTCTAGGTAGTAGACGATCCACCCGAGAGCGAAACTCCAAGCTAAACCTCTAACTTGAGGTAACTAATCAACTTTGATTGCTAATCAAAGATGAAAGGATGATATAGAGTGAAGGTAATGGATGCTTAAGTCTAACTAAACCTTTGATCTCAACACATGAGGATTAAGGATTAGTATCTTGAAAATGAGAGCTTGAGGAGAGAGAATATGAGATAAGATAATGAGAGAAGAGAGAGAGTGTATCATAATATATTATGAAGCATTCTTATTTAAGAATAATGAATAAAAGAAATGAATAAGCATGCTTCATAAAATATCTAGTGGTGATTCATTAGCATGAGTCATTAAGCAATAAATGTGCATTAATGAAATGAATGAATCACCACCATGACTCACAACCTGATCCAAAGTAACCTCCTTAGTCACATCTTCTAGAAGCTTCTCGTACAATTACGAGAACGCCCCTCCAATCCGCAAAAATACGGAAAAACTTTAGACTGTAAAAATCCAATAACCGGATACCAGTAACTGGCTTAAACCAAAGCCGACTGGTAAAAACTGTCCGAAAGTCGTACGCGCGTAAACGCACGTATGCGTCCGAACCCTTTGTCGCAAAACCATGCAACCTCTATATCGTTTCGCCTGGAGTAGGAAACTCTCTGTGTGGGACTCTAGAGACTCGACTACTACGCTGGCAGTGGGTTTAACCACAGACCGCAAGCGGCACTAGCTGTACGTAACGGTCCCCAGGTAGTTGTCGATAAGAAGGCCGATGAGTAAACCCATCCGAACTCCTACTGAGTCTGATGTGACAATCTCCATACAGTCCGGTCCGTTCGTCCAAGACTATCGCATATCGGGCCTAGGGGGGCGGCAAGCGTCAGTCCCCTAATAGCGGTATAAGTCGTGTCGGAGGGAAGCCCATTACACCCTGAGAAACTACTGGAACCTACCAGCAAATCTCGCTTGCCCTGGCCAGGGACTTTGCGTAATGGCTCTCTGACACAGCACGATATCTACTCCCAATACCGGGAGGGACGAATCCTGTCTAACCGCCACTGCCTCCAAGTGCTCGGGACTGCACCCAACTGCTACCTGTTTGCACGACTCCTTTGAGCCGTGGTAGGGTAGCAATCTAAGAACAGTGGGACACACTTGAGGCGAAGTAGCAGTGTCAAGTCTGCGGACTACGCTGTACTCATGTCACCTGGGAACTGTTTACTGACGACTGGTATCAAACCAACCAACAGTTCCCTGTGAGTCCTGTCCGGTGTACCCGTAACCTAACGAGCACCTGTATACTATCTCCAGTACGACGTACTGACGGCTGTGGGACAGACCATCTCCCCAACTGGGATGAGAAGCGTACACACTAGTCTACTCCGGAGTATCGATGCTCTGTCTCGATAATCCAACGACCAGGGACCTGAATGAGGATGTGCTTGTAGACTACCCAGCCCCCACTAGTGTGACTGCCATCACAACGCTGGTAGACAAGCAAGATCCTAAGAGCTCTATCAATACGTACACTCACATATTAAGATAGAAAAACCAAGTAGCATACTACCATGTTTAGCAAGACTGTTATATACATGTGAATATCCCAAGCTTCCATTAAGTAATATACAAGCTAGTATGATACAGTAATGGCCTTCTAGGGCATAAACACTAACACTTTTAAGAGAAAGGAAGAGCGAGAACAATGCAAGAGAGAATGAGAGAGTAATTCCAACCTTGCTCTCATATGAGAGAATATGATAATAATAATAATAATTAGGAAAATTGTGATGGTTAGTTGATTTGACCATTATCATTTCACATTAAATGCTAATGCGAGCTTCAAGAAGCATCTTTTGCAAAAGAAATCATCATGGTCAAAAGTCAACAAGTCAAATGGTCAACCCAACCCTAACCATGGCACAATTATCCTTAATTAATATTATTAATCATATTTCTCATTCTCATTAGGGTTTAGAAAAAGTCAACGGTCAAAAACCCTAATGAGGTTCCTCTGCCTCTGTCAACTGTGCATACACACCCGCATCCGTGTTCCGAGAAACATGAATACAATGAGACAAAACCAACCCTAAAACAAATACTAGGATCTGGCTTAAACCAAAGCCCTCTAGTAATAACTGCCCGGACACCAAACGTGTACAAGTGCGCGTATGTGAACGAACCATGTTGCAAAACCATGCGACCTCTACTCTGTATTGCCCAAAGGCGAACAACCCTCTGTGTGGGACTCTAAAGACTCGACACTACGCTGGCAGTGGGTTTAACCACAGGCCGCAAGCGGTACTAGCTGTACGTAACGGTCCCCAGGTAGATGCCGGTAAGAAGACCGATGAGGTGAACCCATCCGAACTCCTACTGAGCCTAAATGCGACAATCTCCATACTGTCTGGTCTGTTCGTCTGAGAGTATCGAATGTCGGGCCTAAGGGGGCGGTAAACGTCAGTCCCCTAATAGCGGTACAAGTCATGTCGGAGTGTAGCCCAGAACACCCTGAGAAACTATTGGAAACACTACCAGTAAATCTCGCTTGCCCTGGCCAGGGACTTTGTGTAATGGCTCTCCTAGACACAGCGCGATATCAACCCCCAATACCGGGAGTGACGAATCCTGTCTAACCGCCACTTCCTCCAAGTGCTTCGGGACTGCACCTAACTACTACCTGTTTGCACGACTCAATAGAGCCATGGTAGGGTAGCAATAAAAGAACAGTAGGAACACACTTGAGGCGAAGTAGCAGTGTCAAGTCAACGGACTAAGCTGTACTCATGTTACCTGGGAACTGCTACATGACGATAGCTATAATACCAACCAACAGTTCCCGACGAGTCCTGTCCAGTGTACTCGTAACCTAACGAGCACCAGCATACTATCTCCAGTACGACGTACTGATGGCTGTGGGACAGACCATCTCCCTGCTGGGATGAGAAGCATATGCACCAGTCTACTCTGGAGTATCGATGCCCTGTCTCGATAATCCTACGACTAGGGACCTGTATAAGGATGTGCTTATAGACTACCCAGCCCCCACTAGTGTGATCGCCATCACAACACCGGTAGTCAAGCAAAGATCCTAAAGGCTCCATCAATATGTATTAGCGATATGTTAAAAGAAACATATACACATATTAATATAGATACAAACCAAGTAGTATACTAAAATATCGAGCAAGACTATCGTCAATCCATGTATATATCCCAAGCTTACAAAATGTAATATACAAACTAGTACTATACAATAATGGCCTCTAGGGCATACATATCCAACAATCTCCCACTTGCACTAATGGCCAGTAATTGGTGTACCGCATACCCAACGTCTGCACTAAGGCCAGCTGCCGGCGTACCGCATACCCAATAGATCAAAAAGTCGCTCGAACTGTGTTTGAGGGAGGGCCTTTGTGAATGGATCCGCCGTGTTGTCTTTAGTGTCCACTCTCCGTACCTCGATCTCCTGGCGATCAATGATCTCCCTGATCAGGTGATACCGCCTTAAGATGTGTCTGGACTTCTGATGGGACCTGGGTTCCTTTGCTAAAGCTATAGCCCCATTGTTATCTCAATACAAAGGTATTGGGTCAACAATGGACGGAACCACCTGAAGTTCACTAATGAACTTCTTTATCCAGACCGCCTCTTTTGCGGCATCGCTTGTAGCAATGTATTCTGCCTCCATCGTCGAGTCTGCGACGGTATCCTGTTTGGAACTCTTCCAACACACCGCCCTTCCATTGAGGGTAAACACAAAACCCGAGACAGACTTGCTGTCGTCCTTGTCACTCTGGAAGCTTGAATCGGTAAAGGACTCGACCCTGAGGTCTCCATTACCGTAAACCAGGAACATCTCTATAGTCCTTCTTAGGTACTTGAGAATGTTCTTCACTGCTGTCCAATAGTTCTCACCTGGGTCTGACTGATACCGGCTCACCATGCTTAGTGCGTAAGCTACATCTGGTCTTGTACATAGCATCGCATACATTATAGATCCTACCGCCGAAGCGTAGGGTATAGTGCTCATGCGAACCCTCTCCTCGTCAGTCTTGGGAGACATCTTCTTGGAGAGGGTGATTCCATGCAATGCTGGTATATTACCGCGTTTGGAATCTTCCATACTAAATCTCTTTAGTATGGTCTCTATATACCTGGACTGCGAAAGTCCCAGTAATCTCTTGGATCTATCTCTGTAGATCCTAATCCCCAGTATGCATGTGGCATCACCCAGGTCCTTCATGGAGAACCGTTGTGACAAGAATAGCTTGACCGATTGTAGCATAGGAATGTCATTTCCTATCAAAAGAATGTCGTCCACGTACAAGACTAGGAATAGGACAGTTCGTCCTACAATCTTCTTATAATTACAAGGCTCATCCTCGTTCTTGATGAAATCAAATTCCTTGATTGCTTCATCAAAACAGATGTTCCAGCTCCATGATGCCTGCTTTAATCCATAAATGGATTTAAGCAACTTGCACACCTTCCCGCTGCTCCCACTGTCTACAAAACCTTCTGGTTGATCCATATAAACGCACTCTTCTAAACTGCCATTTAGAAAAGCCGATTTTACGTCCATCTGCCAGATCTCATAGTCATGGAAGGCAGCAATGGCAAATAGGATTTGAATGGATTTGAGCATAGCTACTGGAGAAAAGGTTTCGTCATAGTCCACACCAGGTCTTTGACGAAAACCTTTTGCAACGAGTCTAGCCTGATAGGTTTCCACCTGCCCATCTACACCAAGTTTCCTTTTGTAGATCCATTTGCATCCAACAGGTTTTACCCCAAGTGGAGAAATATCCAAGGTCCACACTTTATTGGTGTACATGGACTCCATTTCGGATCGCATAGCATCCAGCCACTTATCAGAGTCCCTACTGATAATGGCCTGCCTGAAACTGGTAGGATCATCTTCTTCCAAGATGCAATCCTCTCGATCCCCATCTATGAGAAAACCGTAGTATCTCTCGGGCGGATGAGAAATCCTACCAGATCTGCGGAGTGGCTGAGGGTCGTCTGGGATTACTGAATCTAATGATTCCTCTAAATCTTCAGTTACATTTTGTGGTTCATGGATTTCTCCCAGTTCTACCGTACTCCCACTAGTTTCTTTTGCAAGAAACTCCCTTTCTAAAAAGGTAGCATGGCGAGATACAAACACCTTCTGTTCCTTAGTGTGGTAGAACAGATATCCTAGTGAATCCTTAGGATATCCCACAAATTTACATAGAACTGAACGTGCCTGAAGCTTGTCCATTTTCTATGTTTTCACATAGGCCGGACAACCCCATATCTTAATAAATTTAAGACATGGTTTCTTACTACTCCATATTTCATACGGAGTTTTAGGCACAGATTTGTACGGAGCTTGATTCA
The DNA here is from genome assembly GCA_030015575.1 of Agapanthus africanus. Taxonomy (NCBI): domain Eukaryota; kingdom Viridiplantae; phylum Streptophyta; class Magnoliopsida; order Asparagales; family Amaryllidaceae; genus Agapanthus; species Agapanthus africanus. The sequence continues at coordinate 245,191,987 of JASDDO010000004.1, forward strand.
AAAGGTATGCCGCTGTCTGAAGCGCATGTCCCCAGAATGAAAGAGGTAACTCAGCACTACTCATCATAGAGCGAACCATATCTAATAGGGTACGGTTCCTCCACTCCGATACACCATTATGCTGTAGTGTGTACGGAGGAGTAAGCTAAGACAGAATACCATTCTCTTTTAAGTAATCTAGGAATTCCGTGCTTAAGTACTCCCCTCCTCTATCAGACCGGAGGATCTTGATACTTTTGCCTATCTGGTTCTCTACTTCATTTCTGAATTTCACAAAAGCTTCAAATTTGTGTTTCATCAGGTACACATATCCGAACCTACAGAGATCGTCAGTGAATGTGATGAAGTACGAGAACCTACCCTTTGCATGTATAGACATTGGACCACATACATCACTGTGTATGAGTCCCAAGAGCTCTGCTGCCCTTTCTCCATGTCCGGTTAACGGAGATTTGGTCATCTTTCCTTTGAGACAAGACTGACAAGTTTCATAAGATGAAAACTTGAATGTATTCAAGAGTCCATCTTTATGCAACTTACTTACCCTTTTCTCTCCGATATGACCACTTCTACAATGCCACAAGTAGGATTCGTTCGTATCAGAACTCTTCCTCTTGCGTGTGTTTTGTATTTTGAGAACGGTATTCTGATTTAGAACATAGATACCATTACACAGTGTACCTTCTGCAACCAGTACCTTATCAAGGTAAATGTTCACGATATTTCTATCAAGAACAAAATTATATCCATCTTTATCAAGTAAAGACACTGATATTATGTTGCAAACCATGGAAGGTACATAGTAGCAATTGTTTAAAATCATAATATTGCCATTTGACAACACTAGGTAATATTCACCGACGGCTGCAGCATTAACTCGTGCTCCGTTCCCTATCCTGAGGGACATATCACCAGGTGCAACTTTCCTACTTTTTCTCAGTCCCTGCAATAAATTACAGATATGAGATCCTGATCCGGTATCAAGTACCCATAAGGTAGGGCTTACCGAAAAGCAGTTCTCAATTACAAGAACACCTAAAGTAGATGCAATACTATGCTTCTTCTTCAACTGGGTCTCCTTGGAATCCATACAATCCTTTTTCATTTGCTCATACTCACGATCGCCATCATAAGTTAGAGCCAAACCGACTTTCCCCAGCCCCGAATAAGAATTCGGATCGGTCAAGCGATACATTTTATTATCTTGATTAGGGCGTGAAATGGTTGCTATCTGGAGAGAGAGAAAAGAAACACTCAGCGTGTGCTCTTGCAAGATTAGATTGGTTATTAATTTATCTAACCAGGATGGCTCCTACTGTTTCCTCAAATTCTTCTACAAACCCTAAAAGAAGAACCAGTCAGGATTAATAGCACGTCACAATACTTGCTTAACCTTTCAGCCAGGCTAGTGTTGGTACTTCGAGGGAAGTTTTCCAACGCTTTCGCGAAGTTCCTTAATTACATAACCTCTTTTCCCTGGAGGCGTAGCCCCGCTAACACCGTTCTAGACACCTACTTGGTTTATAGCATTGATTGTTAAGTGAAATAATCTCCCGAGAGTAATCCAACTCATCAGTGGGATCGGGATCCAACTATCATTGTGTGATGACCTAGATGGAATCCACTCTAGTCACCACACTCCAGAAGGTATGCTGAATCTGCAAGTTTCCTGTATGTTTGAAACTCCCGATATGATTTTTGCCCCTAGGACCCAAGTGACCTTGACGAATAATCAACAAATCAAAAGGTCCTAGTCAAGTTCAACCCGTCGTTATCCAGGATTGCATTAGACCCACCCGCATGATCCTTGACGAATAATCAACAAAATCATGCGACCGTCCTAACCAATCTCATCTATCAGTGCAACAGAGAATTATTACTTAGCTACCGTTCACTGTGCCTTGACGAATAATCAACAAACGCGGCATGAATACTAAGTATTAATTATCTGAAACGACGGAGGGCTACGGCTGGGTTTTTGGCGAAAAACCCGTTAACGTAATGAACTTGATATCGTTGAAGGAACCTGATTGCCTTTTAAAAAAATATAGTGGAGAAACTTTTGCTAAAGAGGTCACTCCCTATGAAGTGATCTCGGCTCTTTCCTCATCGAATGAGGTGCGGGATATTCCAAACTGAATACCATGATGCAAAGCAAGAATAATCGACTATAGTGAAAGTATTACGTTGACGCAAACTTTTACTCAAGGGGTCACTCCCGATGAAGGGATCTCGGCCCTTGCCTCGTCGAATGAGGTGCTGATATTCCAAACTGAATACCACTGTGCAAAGCAAAAGACAACTTCTGTAATGTCTGTTTTTAAAACTTGGTTCCAACAACATCTTTTAGGTTTGTTTTTCTTTGCATTGATATAATGTGTCCCATCAATTAATCCTACCATTGCAGAAAACAACGAAAATATAACGTACGCTTATGCCATCCGCATTCGCCACGAGGCCCCGTCATCACCCGTTGGATTACTTAACTAACGACAGAGCGGGGGCTGGACTAGCGCGGATGCAAAACATAAGCAACATCTACTAGATATCATATATAGATATATACATTCGTCAGACGCAGTGATAGTCATTCCAGAGCACAGATGAACACATTGGATATGCTAGGAATCCGCGTTTCGTTCAAGCCTGCAACGAAAGACGGATTACACGATCGTAATGAATAGCCAAAATCCCTCCCTAGACCCCTACGGGTGCGGCAGACTACCCGCCAAATACCCGAAGTGGAGCAGCCTCCCTCAACAAAGTGAGTAGGCCACTCAGCACTTCAAAGTACCCGGTAGTCTGTGCACCCCACCTTGGGTCTATCCTAGGAGCAAAAACAGTAAAAGAAATAATATACAATGGCGGCTACAACCTCAACCCGGATGTGCGGCCATAAAAATAATATTACATCAATTTACAATTTACAACAAATGAAAGATAAATAAACACTCATCTCACATCCCCGGCTATTCATCCACGATGATCCAACAAGTTCATATACACAATCCAACATCACAGATCACAGATATGTACAACCCCCACTAATCGACGTATAGAGATTAGTAGACGTTCAGTACATATATCACATTACAGATATAATCCAATTAGCTAAACTTTATAGAATTTCGATCAATAACTATATTTGAATCTACCCCAAGTAAAATCTAGTACTCTGACAAATCTGGGCAGAAACAAAACTTTCTAGAATACACAAAACCAACATAGAGAACCCCAGAAGAATTTTGGTGTGCGGCCGAGTTGACTTGGCCGCGGATCCACGGTCTTATGAGCGATTCAGGCTCCTAAAATTCTACAGTTTTCTCTAAAAAGCCTGCTTGTATTTTTCATGTCACTGAAAATATTTTTAGGCCTGTTTTAAAAATCGACAGAAAATACAAGTTTTGGTGTGTTTTCGGGATTTTTTCCGTGATCGAAGTTCTAACGACTTTGCTAACTTGTTAGTTGTTGTTTAGCTAGGCTCTGATACCATTATAAGGTCTATGTTATGTAGGGTTCCTAGGCACACTCATGAGGTTCTACAACTGATCAACCAAGCCAAATTCAAAAATTTATGTGCCGAGAAACCCTAAACAAGATCGATTACTAGAGGTAAGGCGAAACGACAAGCAAGTTAACAACTTTAACTACAAGTGAAAAGGATTACAACCTTTGTAGATCCGGTCCTCCACTTCTAAAGCTCCGTGATGACGTCCCTCCGCTGCGATCATCGGAATCCCGGACTCTAGTGATGGTTTCGTCGGAGAAATAATCGGGCTAGGTCGTTGACTTCGATACCGAAGATTATCTACGTCGAGGTGACTCAAACTCAAGCTCTATCTTCACTAGGTCATGAAACTTGTGAAGATAACACCCTATACAACATGGCAAGTGGTCGAGGATGAAGAAATAGGAAGTGGGTTCACTTTGGATTTGGATTTCTCACTTGATTTCTTCACTTGAAATTTTCTAGTAAGCTTTCTTCTTCATGAAGAAGAAGAAGAAGAAGAAGAAGGAAAATGAAAAAGGATTATTAAAAATAATAAATCAAGTGAAGACTTATCATAATGCAACCATGGGTGAGTTAACACATGCAGAGAATAAACTAGGGTTTAGGTGTAATGGTTAGGTTAAAGGAAAAAACAAAATGGTCAAAGATGCTAAGAAGCTTCATGAAGCTTAAAGCAAAGAAAGAAAACCACCATTTTATTTTTTGCCAAAAATGGATAAATAAAATAAATAAATAAGTTAAAACCCTAACCGTTAACCTAAACATGGTGTAAAGCATACACACCCAAGTTTGCATGTATCATCAAACATGATACAAACTAGTGCACAAACATATATCATATATACAATGTGCACAATCTAGTGAGAAAAATAATCTTAAGTGAACCAATACTAGTTAATGTAAAGTAATATATCAAATATATAATTATACATTAAATCATTAAATCAACACTTGATTTAACGATCCGGTCATATTGCATATAACCGACTAATATCTAGTGTATCAATGTATCGAATCAACACTTGATTCGGTAACCCGGCTATATCTCATATAACCGTCCAATGATACAAATCGCGAGAATAGAATACAGTATCACATACTGATATTATTCTCGTTCCCGCACATATCTCATATGCGCTCCTATTTCGTTTCGCTTGAGCCAGGAAACCTCTGTGTAGGACTCTAAAGACTCGTCAATACGCCGGCAGTAGGTGATGATCATATCAAACACCCACAAGCCGCAAGCGGTCTGCTAAACGTAACGGCCACCCGGGTATTGAGCGATCAGAAGATCAACAAGCAAGCCCGCTCACACTCCTGTGAATCCAACCAGTAACACTTACCGCACAGTCCGGTCTGTTCGTCTGATATATCCCATATCTCGCCTAGGGGTGGTAAACGTCAGACCCCAATAGCTTGATAAGTCATGCCGATGTAAGGTCCATAACAAGTATGAAACTACTGATAACACTTACCAGTAAATCAGTGCAACCCTGGCCAGGGATTTCCAGTTATGTCCAGTCGAGCATAGCGCAACATCAACCCCCAATACCGGGAGAGACGAATCCCCTCCTATCGCTCATTGCCTCCATGTGAATCGGGACTGTACCCAAAAACCACCTGTTTGCACGACTCAGTAGAGCCGTGGTAGGGTGGAAATCAAAGCACAGTGGGAGACACACAAGACTCTATGACGATCTCGGGTCAACAGACTAAGCTGTACCAGTGTCACCAGAGAACTGCCATCTGACGTGAGGTATAATACCAGAGTTCTCGGCGAGTCTGTTCAGTGTACCCAGTCTCCACTGAGCACCCGCATACCATCTCTGATGTCAAACACCAATGGATATGTGAACATCCATCGCCCATCTCATGGGTCGAGAAGATATACGCTAGTCTACTCTGGAATATCGATGCCCCGTCTCGATATTCCCACGACTAGGAACATTGAAGGATGTACTCATGGACTACCCAGGCCCCACTAATATGATCTGCATCATAAACCTGGAAGTCGAGTACACATCCTAAGGGCTTTATCAACATGTAACAGAGAGACAGAAAGTATACATGTTAAGATAAAGAGCAACCAGATAGCATACTATCATGTCGAGCAAGAAAGTCATACCTATATATGTCCCAGCATCCACTACAATATACATCCTGTGTACAGTAATGGCCTCTAGGGCATACATATAACTAACAATCTCCCACTTGCACTAGGGCCATCTATAGCAGTGGTTGCAGTATCACATACTCAACCATCCTACATAAGTCTCTCTCTGGGAGAAGGCCTTTATGAGTGGATCCGCCGTGTTGTCATCTGAGTCTACTCTCCTAACCTCGATTACCCTGGAGATCAACTATCTCCATGATCAGGTGATGCTGCCTCAGAATATTTCTGGGTCACTGATGGGACCGGGGTTCCTGGGCCAAAGCCACACTTCCATTGTCACACAATGGTAGGAACCTAGTTCATCTCATGAACTAGTATACACCCAAACTGCCTCTTTGGTAGTATCTTTGATAGCGATGTCACCAGCCTTTATCGTCTAGTTTGCCACGGTATCTAGCTTGGAACTCTTCCAACATACCGTCCCTCCACTGAAGGCAAAGACAATGCCTGCAACTGACATTCAGTCGTCCTTATCACTCTGGAACCTTTCCAGTGATTCTCCCCAGGATCAACTGATACCATCTCACTACAACTAGTGAGAATCCTAACATCCATTTAGATCTATCTCATAGATCCAAAACCCAGGATTTAGGAGGTATCCGTTTGATCCTATATGGAGAATCCTTATGATAAGAGGAGATTGATCGTGCGTAGCATAGGAAACTCTTTTCCTATCAAGAGTATGTTGTCCACGTACAATACGAGGATGACCACCTTACTCTCTACTAACTTTTTGTATATACAAGGTTCATCTACCATTTTGATGAAGTCAAACTCTTTGACTACCACATCAAAACAGATGTTCCAACTCCGCGATGCCTGCTTTATCAAACAAAGCATCTTGCACACGTTTCCGCTGCTCCCACTGTTTACGAAGCCATCTGGCTGTGTTCTTATAGACGCTCTCTTCTAAATCAATATTTAGAAAAGCAGTCATGACACCCAACCACCAGATATCGTAGTCATGGTATGTAGCCGTGGCAAGAAGGATCTGGATGGACTTAAGCATAGCCACTGGAAAAGGTTTCATCATTTTCCACGCCTGGTCGATGACTAAAACCTTTAAAAAGTCTAGCTTTGAAAGTCTCAACTTTTCCATCTATACCAAGTAATCTTCTCAAGATATACTTGCTCCTGATGGGGATTTAACCCTTCAGATATAGCATCCAAAGTCCATACTTCGTTGGTGTACATGGATTCCATCTCAGATCGCAAAGCATCCAGCCATTCTTACAGAGTCCCTACTCTTGATGGCCTGCTCAAAACTAGTTGGGTCATCATCTCATGATGCAATCCTCGCTCCCACTGTCATCGAGAAACCAAAGTATCTCTCAGGCAAATGAGGAACCCTGCTAGATCGGCGAAGAGGCTGAGGTTCGTCGGAGACTATTGAATCCTTTGGTTCTATCAAATCATCAGCTGTAGTTTGTATAGCTGGAACTCCTTCCAGTTCTACAGAACTGACCTTGCCTCGATCTTGTCCGGATTTTGCTTTTGACATAGGCCGGACAATCCCAAATCTTAATTTACTTAAGAGATAGGCTCTTCCCATACCATATCTCATATGGAGTGGTAGGCAGTGATCTGATTCGAACATAATTCAATAGGTATGCAGCTTCTCAAGTGCATAACCTCCTTAAAAGAAACAGGTAACTCAGTAATACTCATCATAGAGCACACCATATCATATAGGGTGCTATTGCTCCGCCCTGATACACCGTTGTGCTGTGGTATATTCAGAGGAGAAATGCGGAGAGAGAATCTCATTCTCCTTTAGAATAGTCCAGGAATTCTATGCACAAGTATTCTTTTCCCTGATCTTATCATGGGACATAATACTTATATTCTGTGAATATCTCAAAAGCTTCGGACTTGTGTTTCAACAGTAACATATGTCTGAATCTTGAGAGATCATCAGAGAATGTAATGAAGTACAAAGAACCGGTCTTGGCATGCGTAGACAGGGGACCTTCATACATCAACATGTATTATCCCAAGAGTTCACTAACTCTTTCTCTGTTTCCAGTAAATGGAGCTATGGTCATCTTATCTTTGTGACATGACTGGCAAGTTTCATAAGATGTAAATTCAAACTGATTTAAATATGCATCTAAATGTAACTTTAGCTAGTCGGGTGACATTGATTTGACTTAGCCTACAATACCTCAAGAAGGAATCGTTCAATTCTGAACTCTTCCTCTTGTGTGTTCTGTACGTTAAGAACTGTGGTCTGATTTAGAATGTATATGCTTTTAAATAACGTGCCTGAACCGATCAACTCTTGATATAGGAAATGTGCTAAACATTATCCAACAATACAAAATTATATCCTTCTTTAGTAAATAAAGAGATTGATATGATGTTGTATATCAGGTTCGGTATCTAATAACATTCGTTCAGAATCAGTGTATTTTGGTAATACAGGGTGATAGTGACCAACAGACTTGGCTGCAACACTTACACCGTTTTCTGTCTCATGAAACTTATCACCCGTTCTCAGTTTTCTACCTTCTGTAGCCCTATGTAACAGATTACATATCTGGGATCCTGATCCGGTATCTAATACCCAGGACGTAGAGGATACTGAGAAACAGTTCTTTGTAATGAACACACCCGAAGGAGATGCATCTCATGCATTTTCTTCGTTTAGGCGGCATGGGAATCCTTGTATTCCCCTAATTCCTGCTCGGTCTTATAACAATTATAAGTTGGAGCGGGACCAACGTTCCCCAGCTCAGTATAACAAGCGGGTTCGGTCAATACATCCATATTATTATCTTGATTAAGGCGTGACATGGTCGCTACCTGGAGAGAGGGAGAAGAAAACACTCTACGTGCGCTCTTGCAAGATTAGATTGGTTATATATTTTATCTAATCAGGATGGCTCCCACTGTTTTTATCAAATCTTCCTTCAAACCCTAAAAGGAAAGACTAGCCGGGATTAATTACACTCTACAAGTTCGCCAATTTTTTAGCCAGGCCAGTGCCGGTACTTTGAGGGAGGTTCCCTGTGCTTTCGCACAGACCTAATTAAAGTAAACCTCGTTTTCCCAGGGACGTAACCCCGTTGACACCTTTCTAGACACCTACTTGATTGGCTAATTGCAAAGTGCAAAACTCTCCCAGGAGTAACAATTACTCGCAGTGGGTATCGGATCCAACTATCATATAGAAGGTATGCAATCTCATTGCAAATTTCAACACTTGAAACTCTCGATAATGGTTTTTACCCCTAGCACTTATGACCTTAACTATGGTCAACAAATCATAAGCACTAGTCAAGTTCTACCCGTCATTTCGTGATTAATTGGACCCACCCACATGACCCTTAACTAAGGTCAACAAAGTCACGCGACTGTCCTAACTAATCGCATCATATGCGGTGTAGGAAGACATCACGTAGCTACCGTACACTGTGCCTTGACTATGGTCAACAAACACAGCACGAATACTAAGTACTCTACTTCCTAAAATGACGGAGGGTTGCGGATGGTTTTTATGAAAACCTTTAACGCTTTGAACTTGATCTCGTTGCGGAATCAAATGGTTTTTAAATGGAGTGTTTTTTAGGCTTTTCTAGTTTTGCTAAAGGGGTCACTCCCGGTGAAGGGATCGTCGGCCCTTTCCTCATCGAATAAGGTGCAGGATATATCATATATACCGCTGTGCAAAGCAAAAACTATAGAAGCAATCAAAAAACAAACTGAGGGTTGTAGCATCTGCCAGTTATTGCTAAAGGGGTCACTCCCGGTGAAGGGATCTCGGCCCTTTCCTTATCGAATAAGGTGCAGGATGTTCTACAAGGAACACCGCGATGCAAAGCAAGAACTGTAGCTACCTGTTTTTGAAATTCGATTCCACAACATCTTTTATGTTTATTTTCTTTCATTAATCTCATTAATGAATGTCCCATCATTTAAGTTCACCTAAACATCACAGATAAATACAACGTACACTTATGCCATCAGCATTCGCCTCAATGTCCCGTCTGCACCGTTAGGTTAGGTAACTAACGGCAGAGCGGGGCAGGGCTTGCGCGGGTGTAAAACATAAGCAACGTCTATATAATATATCATATATAGTATATACAGTATCCATCTGAACAAATCACATGATCACATCACAGATAACGCAGCAGAAAATATCATATGAACTATTGGATATACTAGGACGTCCGTGTTTTATTTTGAGCCTGTATAAAACACGGATTCCACGGTCGTGATGAATAGCCAATCCCACACCCCTAGACCCCTACGAGAGCGGCAAGCAACCCTACCAATTCTAGAGTTAGGAGACCCGGACTCGACTCCTCGAGATGGTCTCCCACTGGACCCTAGAACCCGGTTACTTGTGCTCCCCTCCTTGGGTCTATCCTAATGCGGAAAAGTAAATAATATACAATGGTGACATCATCCTCAACCCGGAAGTGCCCCAATAAAAGAATATTACATACAAGTTTTTTACATGAATGAAAATGGAAAACACTCGTCTCACATAAAAACCCCGGGCTATTCGAACACGACGATCCAATATAACATATCCAGCAACACATAACATCACATGTCATCAACGTAAGTAAATATGCACATCCCAATTGTCGTTGACATATAGCAACGAAACCGGCGATATCACATATTACACTTACGATCGCAGAAAAGAAAGTGTAAAACCAAAACAGTTGGAATCGCAACCTCCTTAGACATCGCTTGCCTAACCAAATGAATTCCTTAGACATCGCATGCCTAACAATTATAAACCCTGCATTTTAGTCTCTATATCGAAAACACTTTTCAATATCTAGTCGGGCAATTCAACAAGATTCTTGATATTCTGATCGAATGCTCGTCGCAAACTTTAGTAGACGGCCGCAACCCCCAGATGCTGTCGACGAAGTGCACTAAGGCGGAACACCGCTGCCGTGAGCACCCGAACAGATTCTTTTGGCGACGGTGTTCTCCTACAGTCACTTGGTCGGGGTTATGGGGCGTGGCTATCTATTAAGTTTACCGGCGAGTATCCGTGTACGCAACGTAATTGCGACGGACTTTTGATCACATTAAAATCCCGTGGCAACCGATCAAGTGAGACTAAACTGCTAGATTTATAACATTCAAATCAGTTATTGATTCCAATTATTGTCTCACATTCCAGATAAATAGACAATGTTAAACTTTCCGATCGAACAATCAAACACCCAAGTTTTCCCGAAAAGCTCAACACATGAAATAAGTTTTAAAACATCCACTTCATGCCACAGTACCAACGGTCCAGCCGTAGAAGGGTCAAGCAAACGCCTCACATGTGGCACGTGTTCATATCAGATTTTTGCATTTTCATACCGCCCAATTTTTATCACATTGCATATCCGTAGATACTCTTGAGCCGTGTTTGCTAGTTAATTGCAGGATACAGGTTCTCGGTTCTAAAACGGTGAAATTCATGGAAAACACGAAAAAATCCGGGTCCCTGCCAACCACAGATAAAACACGGTCTCCGCCCTTCATCCGTATGTTGCCAGATACCAATAGGAAGACAAAATGTCAAATCAATGCACAAGGCTCAATGGTAGCACAAGATCCAAGAGATCTACGCGGAGCTCGAGGCAATCATGACAAAATCTTGACAAAAAGTCCACCTTTCCCTCAACAGAAATTCTGGAAAAATCGTGGAGCCAAATTGAGAAAATACATGTACCAGAATTAGGTACACTGAAGAACAGGGAAGCACAAAAAAGCAGAAGCCCCAACTCCTCCAAAAGGCCGCGGATCCGCGGCCAAAGTGGGGTCCAGGCCGCGGATCCGCGGCCGTTCTGGCGCCAAGTCTGCAGGGCTTTGGGGGGTATTTTGGTCATTCTGTTTGGGTTCTGGTGGTTGCCCTAGGTTTTCATTTTTTGGCCTATAAATAGCCCAGAACTTTATGAAGGAAAGGGTCCATTCTTGTATTTTCTTTTTCTAGGTTTTAGTTCACATGTTCTTCTTCTTCTCATCTCTTCTCCATTAAACTTGTAGTGAGCTTTGTGTGGGAGGAATGGTAAATAAAGAAGATCATTTTATTATCATGCTTGTCTTGCTCTTTCTTTACTTGTTGTAATTTTAATTGTTAAGTAGTTGTTGTTATTTTCTTGTTATTTCTTTCTTCTCTCTTTTTCTTTATCATTCATACGACGATGATACTTACGCTCGATCCTCGCCAAGGTGAGGTCGCAAATAGTTAGTCGTATTCTTCTAATCTCCTTCTTTCTATCTTCCTCTTTTGTTTTGTTTTGTTTTTCCTTATCATGAAGTGTGAGTAGTTTTATACTTGTTAGGGTAGGATAAGGGAAATTTGAGAGAAGGAAATCTCTCTCACTCTTTCCTTGCCCAACAACTTAAATCGACTCCCGTTAATTGAACCACAATCCGCTCCTTACGGCACCCTATCCTACATGATAGCGGTGATTCCGTAGTGAGACCGGTTGTGGTTGAATTAACCGGAGGTTATGGATAAGAGCCAAGAACGAACGGACAAGCACCAAAAGGAAGGACTATGCGTTGGAAAGCCTAGCTTATACTCGCAAGTTCCTTCCTAGTCGTGCTAATCCCCGTTGTTACCGATTACCGTAACACCGATATTAAGAGGGGCAACGAAAGATGTGGAGACTCCTAACTCAAACTAACCTAATCCTAACCCTAACAAGCTATCTTTAAATATCAACTTAACACTTAGATAACCACAACAAAATCTGAAAACAGGACTTAACTCGTTAAAACACTTTGAAAAAGACTCCCATCTCCCTGCGGACGACTCGTACTCAACCGGCTAGCTACAAGCGAAACCGTCTTGATTGCGGTATTTAAACTAGAACTTGAACACGCACGTATCCTACCAATCAAATGGCGCCGTTGCCGGGGAGACGGTAGTTTATTTCCTTGTGTAATTTCGGGTTAATTTGTAAGTATAAAAAAAACGAAAAAAAAAATATTCTTTGTAAAAGAAACCATCTTGTTATTCTTGATTAGTTTTTGTGCAAGTGTGCCGGAAAATACGAAGTTCAAGATCGACGCCAAGGACGTTGAAAATACGGAGTTCAAGTACAGTGCCAAAGACGTGGGAAGATAGACCCACATTTCGCGGCTACACCGCGACGAACAAAAACGAAGCATCCGGTCTACTGTAAAAATCTGGAGCATATACAGTGAGCATATCAGAATTCCACACATCCAGACAGGCAGAAGACACCAATAGGAGGTCACCACAGAAAAACGAAGCCCCAACTCTCTGTTCCTGCCGCGGATCCGCGGCAATAGAGGGCTTAGGCCGCGGATCCGCGGCCACTTGGTGCCCTTGGGCTGCCAAATTCTCTCTGTAAGTCCCTCTGCCTCTCCCCTCTCCTCTGAACTCCACTGAATTGTGTTTTCTGCAGCCTTCTTTGCGCAAATTCTTCTCCCCCTTCCAATAAACTGTTCTTGTGCAGGATTCTTTGCGCCGCAAAATAAAAATTGTTTGCAGTTGATATGTTACTGCTTTGCATTTCTTTAATACGAACTTAAGGGGCTTGAAACCAATCCAGATTGGGTGGGGATTTCATCACCCTTCCCAGGACCCCAAAAATCACTAAAGCATATGCATTGTCCATTGTAAATTAAAAAATACTAGACTTCAGCCCTAAGGACTTCGCGCTCATTAGGACAGAGGACTAGTTACAGGCATCGGCCGTTTATCCTATCTGACTTTTGCGGTGCCTAGGCAAGTGTGACGAAGGCGAGTGGTTATTTAATTAAGGAACTTCGCGAAAGCGTTGGACAACCTCCCACTTACCTGGCACTTATCTGGCCGCATTAGACGGAGAAGAGGCGGTTTGAGGTCCTTTTTCTAGCCCTCTGGAACAGTTAGGAGCAGGTCTAGTAGACCTAAGCGACCGTAGATCTAGGTGAGATTGTGCATATCTTGGTTGTGATTACTTAAGCCGTATATCCGTACATATTTCTGTAAAAATCTTTCTAAAAAAAAAAATCAAAAACTTTTATAAAAACTTGCCCTTTGTCGCCAAATCCATTTTCACCCACCACCATCGCCTTTCTCCATTGACGTTTTCTTACCCTCACCTTCTCCGCTTTGACTATACTAAACTCGTTTAGTGTATGTCCGCTTGGACTCGGGACACTAGCGCCCGTCTAGTCCGCGTTACGTTAGTCGCTACCGACTACGCGATCGACTCCGAAGTCGATACTCCGTCCACTCCTCTTTCACCCCTTCCTTTGCCGGCCAACTCCGATGTTGACCGGAATTCTGTTCATACATCTTCACCTTCACCTTCACCTTCACCAACCTCTTCTTCCGCGATGTCGGGATTTAATCCGAACATCTCTTTGACCACCGCTGGATTGGCTCCACCTCCTACGGAGACCAATATCCCACCACCTCCGCCTGTTGTAGCGCCGCAGCGAAAGCGCGCTCCAGGATCGTTTCTACCCCACCCGTTCTGCACTTCCCACCTGCCTTTCTCTTCCTCCGGCCAATGGGGACAACTTTGAAATTAAGCCCCATTTCATCAACATGCTTCCACGCTTTCATGGGCTTGAATCTGAAGATGCCTATATCTTCATCAACAAATTTCAAAACGTCTGTGCCATGATGAAAACCACCCAGCTGTCGGACGATGCTATACTTCTACGGGTCATTCCGTTCACTTTATGTGATCTCGCTGAAAAATGGCTGTATAGCACCGCTTCCCACTCAATCACCAGCTGGGACGAGTTTGTTAAAGCGTTTCTGAAAAAATTCTATCCGAATCATAAGACCGCAAGGATTCGAAATGAAATCAACCAATTCTCCCAGCTTCCTTCTGAACCCTTCTGGAAGTGCTTTGACCGATACAAAGACCTTCTTGTTCAGTGTCCTCACCACGGTATAGAGAAATGGCAGCTCTGCCAAACCTTATACAAGGGACTGAACCCAGCAACGAAGCAGTTGCTGGAAACCATCTGTCAGGGCCACTTCCTATCAAAATCTGACGAGGAAGCGTGGCAATTCTTTGACGACCTTGCGGAGCAAACGCTACAGTGGAAGAGCACCAGACCGACTTCTTCTTCTTCTACCTCCACTTCTACCGGTCAGTCTAGGGTAGGAATCCACCAACTTGACGTCTCTATTGCGATGAAAGCTGAAATGGCTGCTATAACAAGAAAGCTTGAAGCGATACAAAGCAAATTCTCTGTTCCTGCTCCTGCCCTTGTTCTCCCCCTTCGTACCATCTGCGCTTGTTGTTCCGATCCTTCCCACTTGACCGAAGAGTGTCCTTACAGTCCACCCTCGCAAGGACAGGATCAGGTTAATGCTGCCTTCCAGCAAAGACCGAGGAATGATCCATACTCTTCCACCTACAATCCCGGTTGGAGGAACCACCCCAATTTCGCCTGGAATCAGAATCAGAATCAATTCCAAGGCAACAATTTCCAAAGGGCCCCTCCGCCGCAACAACAAGCGCAACAACAAACTCAGTATCAGCAACCCTTCCAACCCCAACCTTTCCAAAACCAGACGAACAACTTTGCACCCAACAACTCTTTTCCACCAAACAACTTTGTTCCGTCAAACAACGATAAGGTTTCCTCGCTCGAGCGAAGTCTGGAGGCGTTTGTTAAACAATCGACTCAATCCACCGCCAACATCCAGTCTTCGATTCAATCTTTAGTGCAACACACTGCCGCACACGGGCAAATCATCAAGACCATCGAGGCCCAGATTGCACAGCTGAACGCGGCCTTAAGCGAGCGAGAGAAGGGGAAGCTCCCGTCCCAGCCACTTCCAAATCCCGGTCACCCACATAATGCACATGTTGCTCTTGAACAACAGAACCATAATGTGAGTGCCGTGACCACACTGAGATCGGGAAGGATGCTGCAAAACAACATTGGCAAACGAATCAACGATGACACCCCGGCCGCTTCTTCTTCTTCTTCTTCTTCTTCGTCTTCCGAGCCTATTCTCCGTTCTTCAACAGGCTCTCCTTCCTCTTCTTCTGCTCTGAACGGACCCACTTCTCACTCCACGAAAACACCTATTCTGGGATCCATTCCAACTCCAAAATCTCCTCCTCCAGCATTAGACTCAACCAATTTTCAAAATGTTCCATTTCCAAACCGGTTGAGGTCTAACAAACAAAATCCTCAAATGGAGAAGATTCTGGAGCTATTCAAGTAGGTTAACATTAACATTCCTCTTTTAGATGCTGTCCAACAAGTCCCGTCCTACGCGAAAATCTTAAAGGACTTGTGCACGAAAAAGAGGAAGTCTCGGGTACCCAAGAAAGTTTTCTTGGCTAGTGCTGTGAGTGATGCCCTTACCCAATCTTTACCACAAAAACGGAAGGACCCTGGCTGTCCTACGATTTCAATTACTATTGGGGATAAGAACATCAACCGCGCACTATTAGATCTTGGTGCCAGTGTTAACCTGCTTCCGTATTCAGTATACGAGCAATTAGGCGTCGGAGAGCTGAAACCCACACACTGCACTCTCCAAATGGCCGACCGATCGATCACCCATCCTAGGGGTGAGCTAGAGGATGTGTTAATCAAAGTCGGGGACTTCATATTCCCCATTGACTTCATTGTATTAGATACACAGCCTGTAGCTAACCCCCGGAATCAAATTCCGGTGATACTCAGTCGCCCATTTCTCGCAACCTCAAATGCTGTGATCAATTATCGCAATGGTTCGATGAACCTCTCTTTTGGAAATATGACGATTGAACTCAACATTTTTAGGTTGGGGAATCAACCCGCCGAACCTAATGCTCATATACTGGACGTCTGCTCGATCCAGGAGATCACCCCAGAAGAGTGTGAATTCGAGGAGTTTCTGTTTGATCACGATAATCTTGACGCCACTAGTGCGTTTCTCTTCGAACCTGCTGCTGTTTCTGCGCCCGACAACGACAACGAGTGTTTCACGTTTTCGAACGATCTTAGCCGCGCACAACCCGAGTTTGAATCCTTCGACTTTCCGGATGAGTTACCTGAACCATCCGACTCGGTTGCTTACACTCGCTTTGAACCTTTGCTGGAGTCCTTTGAGTTCGAGACCTTTGCACCAGTCTTGCCTTCCATCATTTCACCTCCAACGCTCGAACTCAAGCCGTTGCCGTCTCACCTTAAGTATGCTT